>OY728159.1:115741163-116991163 GCA_963277665.1 Viscum album | reverse complement strand
ACCAGTAAGTTAGTTTCAAAAGTTAAATTAATCATTAGATTATGTTAACTGAGAACTAATCAATCTTTGAGAAACTAATCGAACCTTTATAACCTGTATAAATTCACTACAGTTTAATCTGTTTTTGAAATTGGGGGATTTTAATAGACTTGTTTGTAACAGAAATTTTAATTGGAACTCAATTCACCCCCCTCTTGAGTGTCCACTCTGACCAACATTTGGTATCAAAGGGTTGAAATATTTTATATATTACTCTATTTTCAACTGTGATTTTAGTTGGATTTTAAAGTTCATAAAATTTCTGTTATTTCTAAATTTTTATCTCTTTAAAATTCTTTTTTTTGATATCATGGATAATAGACTAGAGGGTGCGGCTACTAACCTACCACCTTTCTTTAATGGAAATAACTATGCTCAGTGGAAGCTCAAAATGAAAATCCATTTGGAAAGCATGAGTTTTGATATTTGGACTGCCATAGAATCTGAATATAAAGTTCCCACTACTGATAGATCTACTTGGGAAGAACCTAAATTTCATAGAATTTCTGCATGTAAAACTGCTTTTGAAATTTGGGATACCTTGGCTATTTCTCACGAAGGAACAACTAATGTTAAAGAAATGAGATTAAACACTTATACTATTAAATATGATAATTTCAAAATGAAGCCTGATGAACCTATTTCTGACATGTATCTCAGGTTCAATGAGAGCGTAAACACAATGAGCTCACTCAGAAAGATTTTTCCTGCAAAAGAACAAATTATGAGAATACTGAGATGTTTTCCAGATAGATGGAGAGGTATATCCGTTTCAATTAGAGAATCCTGTGACATTAGAGCACTGCCTATCAAGGAGTTAATTGGTAAGCTGATGATGTATAAAGAAGATCTTAAGGTAAATAAAGAAGAAGATGAGGTACCCAAAAGAAAATCTGTAGCGTTTAGAACTACTACCTTGAAGAGTAAAGACAAGGATAAACTACAAATGGAGACTGAGAGTTCAACGAGTGAAAATTCAGAATATGACAGTGATGAGGAGATGGCTCAAATAGCCAGGAGATTCAAGAAGTTTTATAGGAAAAGGAAATTCTTTAGGAAAACAAATTACAAAGGAAAGTATGATCAACAAGGCAAATGGAAAAAGGATTGGAAGAAGGCTGACAGGACTGATGAAGTTGTCTGCTACGAATGCAAGTGAAAAGGACATATCAAAGCAGACTGTCCAAAATTAAAATTCAAAAAGAGATATGATTACAAAGACAAGAAGTACAAGAATGCCATGAAGGCTACCTGGAGTGCTTCAGAAGACATCACTAGTGAAGCCGAATCTTCGGAATCTGAAAGGAATCGAGCTAACATGTGCTTCATGACAAATACTTCTGAGGTAACATCTGATACTCCTGTTTTAAATTCATATTATTCTGGAGATGATTATGAATGAGATAACATGTCTAAATCTGAATTGTTTGAATATTGTGATATGTTAGAAGAGGCATGCAATGAACTTAAGGATAAATAAAAATCATTAAAGAAACAACATGCTCTCACCACTACAGTTAAAAGTGAACTCACTATTGAAAAACAGAAAAATGCTCAACTGTTAAAGGAGAACACTGAATTGAAATTATATAATGAGCAACTCAGAAAGGATTTAGAGAAAATTACCAATGGTAAGGAAACTCTAACTCAAATGATAGGAAAACAAGTTTCACCAGAATACACTACTTGAATTGGTTACAAACCTGGACAGAGACAGTTGACCAAGAATAGATTCATTCCTAAATCTGAACAGAATGTAGCTAACTCTGGAACTTTATATGCTTCAACGAGTTATATTCATAGTTATGGATCTAATAAGGTTTATCATTCAAAATCTGTTCATTCTAGAACTTTTATGGGACCCATAAAACAAAACTGGGTACCTAAAGCCTTGATCTCTAACCTATCTGGACCCAAGAAGATCTGGGTACCAAAGTCATTTCCTGTCTAAATCTGTTTTGTAGGAAATCTGCTTAAAGAGCGATCACAAAAAGATATGGTACTTAGAAAGTGGATGCTCAAGACACATGTCTGGAGATTATTCTTGCTTCAAGAGCTTAATAAAGGTTGATGGAGGTCATGTCACCTTTGGTGACAACTCTAATGGAAAAATCATCGGCCTAGTCCAGATTGGTAACACTGACTCAGTATTAATTTCTAAAGTTTTATTCGTTGATGGACTTAAATATAACTTGCTTAGCATATCTCAATTATGTGACGATGGTTTCAATGTCAAGTTTGAAAATGATTCGTGTGATGTTTTTAACTCCAAAAATTCTTTAGTATTTTCTTCTCTAAGGAATGAAAATGTATATGCTGTTGATTTAAATTCTTTAGCTAAACAAAATATTTTTGTTTGAATGCTTTTCATAAAGAATCTTGGCTATGGCATAGAAGATTAGGACACTGCAACATTCACTCACTTAGAAAACTGGATAGGAAAAACTTAGTTAGAGACATACCTAAATTAGAATTCCCAAATGACAAAGTGTGTAATCCCTGTCAAAAGGGAAAACAACACAAATTTTCTTTTAAATCAAAGAAAGAAGTCTCAACTTCTCAACCACTTGAGTTGGTTCACATGGATTTGTTTGGACCATCAAGTGTTTCTAGTCTAAATGGGAAGCATTATGTCTATGTCCTTGTAGATGACTTTTATAGATATACTTGGGTATACTTTCTAGCTCACAAAAGTGAAGCTTGTTCTTACTTTGTTAAATATTCCAAGTCTGTAGAGAACCTTAGTGGACTTAAGATTAAAACCCTGAGAAGTGATCATGGCCGTGAGTTTGAAAATCCTGAGTTTGAATCTTACTGCTCACACAATGGCTATAGTCACAATTTCTCTGCCCCTAGGACACCACAACAAAATGGTGTAGTAGAAAGGAGAAACCAAACCCTTCAAAAAATAGCTAGAACTATGCTCAATGAATATGTACTGCCTATTTACTTTTGGGCTGAAGCTATTAATACAGCTTGTTATGTTATCAATAGAGTTTTGATCAGACCTGTTCTTAAGAAAACCCCTTATGAGTTGTGGAACAATAGAAAGCCTAAGGTTAATTACTTCAGATTTTTTGGTTGCAAAGTCTTTATACTTAATACTAAAGATAATCTGGATAAGTTTTCTCCCAAAAGCGATGAAGGAATTTTTCTGGGTTACTCTATTTCAAGTAAAGCTTATAGAGTTTTCAATAAGAAAACCAAGTGTGTGGAAGAATCTGTTCACATCAAATTCGATGAAACTGATCCACATGAGCCTAAAACCTCTATTGAGAATCTTGAAGTAGATTTGTCTATTCTAGACCTTAATGATAAATCTAAAGAACCTATTATAAAAACATCCAATTATGGACTTTTTCCAGAATCTGCTTCTGTTGAACCCAAACCTATAGATGAACCTGAAGTTTCTAGTCCAAACTTTACCAAATCGACTAAGATTCTAAAGAATCATCCTTTAGATGTTGTTGTTGGTAATCTTGATAGAGGAACACAAACTAGAGCTTCACTAAGGAACCAGGTTGAACATCAAGCTTTTCTGTCACAGCTAGAACCCAAAAATATCAATGATGCTATCAATGATGAATTCTAGGTAATAGCCATGCAAGAAGAGTTGAATCAATTTGAAAGAAACAAAGTCTGGGAATTAGTTGACAGAACCAAGGACACCCTGACAATAGGCACAAAATGGGTTTTTAGAAATAAAGTAGATGAATCAGGAAACATAGTTAGAAACAATGCTAGAATAGTTGCACAGGGATATAGTCAAGAAGAAGGTATAGACTATGGAGAAATTTTTTCACCTGTAGCTCGACTGGAAGCTATTAGGATCATACTTGCATATGCATCACATCTGAATTTCAAGTTATATCAAATGGATGTCAAAAGTGCATTTCTAAATGGTTTTATAATTGAAGATGTTTTTGTGGAACAACCACTTGGATTTACAAGCCCTCATTTTTCAAATCAAGTTTTTAAACATTCTAAAGCTTTATATGGTTTAAAACAAGCTCCAAGAGCTTGGTATGATAGACTCAGCAATTTTCTTATTTCAAAAGGTTTTACTAAAGGGATTGCTGATCCAACTTTTTTTATTAAAAGAATTTCTAAAGATGTTTTAGTTGTACAAATCTATGTTGATGATATTATATTTGGATCTTTTAAACAATCTCTATGTACTGATTTTTCAAAAAGTATGCAAAATGAATTTGAAATGAGCTTAATGGGAGAGCTTAAGTATTTTCTTGGTTTTCAAATTTTTCAAACTAGAGATGGAATTATTTTAAATCAAATTAAATATAAAAAAGATCTTTTAAAACGTTTTGGATTGGATAGTATTAAGGAAAATGATACACCTATTAGTACTACCTGTAAGTTGGATACATATGAAGCTGGGAAACCAGTGGATCAAACAAATTACAGAGGAATGATCGGGAGCTTACTTTATATTACTTCTAGTCGACCAGACATTATGTTCAGTGTATGTATGTGTGATAGATTTCAATCTAATCCTAAAGAATCACACTTACTGGATGTTAAAAGGATTTTTAAATATCTTAAGCATACTATAAATTTAGGTTTGTTTTATCCAAAAGGACAATCATTTGACCTAACTAGCTATTCAGATGCTGACTTTGCTGGGTGTAATTTAGAAAGGAAGAGCACATCTGGAACATGTCATTTACTTGGAAGATCCCTAGTGTCATGGTGTAGTATGAAACAGAACTCAGTTGCATTGTCTACTGCCAAAGCAGAGTATATAGCTGTTGGTAGTTTCTGTGCACAAATTCTGTGGATGAAACACACTTTATTGGACTATGGATTTGAGTTTAAACATGTTTCAATCAACTGTGACAACACTAGTGCAATAAACATATCTAAGAACCCTGTATCTCACTCTAGAACCAAACACATAGATGTAAGACATCATTTTTTGAGAGATCATTATCGAAAAAGTGATATTACTCTTGAATTTATTGGCACTGAACATCAATTGGATGATATTTTCACTAAACCTTTATGTTATGATAGGTTAAGTTACATTAGGCACGAGTTGGGGATGATTAATTCTCACCGATGTTGAAATTCTCACCGATGTTGAAATTCTCACCGATGTTGAAATTCTCACTGATGTTGAAATTCTCACCGATGTTGAAATTCTCACCGATGTTGAAATTCTCACTGATGTTGAAATTCTCACCGATGTTAAAATTCTCACCGATGATCAATTCTCACCGATCTTGAAATTATCACCGATGATCAATTCTCACCGATGCAATGTTTTAAAACTTCTGTCTGCCGCCTAGAATATGAATCGTTTTATTTTTATATTATTTTACTTTATTCGTTTATTTATGATTCTTATGTGATAAAACTAAGCCTAATCCACTTCTCACTCCATCGGACCCAAAAACATTCACCTTTTCGAATCTTAGCTCTCTAATCGACTGAGAACCCTAAATCCGCGATGGCAAAAACCAAGATTCCTGCCAGCAGAGATGATAGTGTAGACCCTAAAACAAAGAAGCAGAAATTTCAGCAAGAAGCTAGTGGAAGTAATGTCAGAACTAGGTCGGGAAAGCGACCAGTAAACCCTCATTTGCAGAATAGAGATATTTTGATTGAAAAGGAGTTATGCGTAGATTGGCTGCTACCAAGAAAGTCGTTGGTTCTTGAAATTCTGGAAGATCAGAGATGGTTAGATTGTATTTCAAATAACAACATTCCCTACTACCCGAAGTTAGTGAAACAGTTCTACGAATTCGTAAGCTTCGAGAAGTCTGAGAATGATAATTGGGTAAGTTCTTTTTTGAATGGAAAAGAAATGTCGTTTTCTTCAGTAGAGTGGGCTGAATGTTTAAAAGTGTCACGACCCGTCCTCGGGGCCCATGCCGTGACTACCCCAAGCCCTCCTTCCATAGGCCAGGGGCTGGCGACTAGCACCAAGGCGTAAATCCCAGAAAAAGGGAAGGCATTGCCTTTGTAAAATAAACAAGCACCACAGAGTAAGCAAGCAGAAAGTAAACACAGAGTATAACTGAAAGTGTGGAAAAGTAAATGGGCCAGTATACAAACCCAAACTGAAAGTAAAGTACAACTCAAAAAGGGAAAACAGCAACTGTAAGTAAAAGCCGCTACACCGAGCTGTCTATTGGAGAACCCACCTGAAGGGTGGGTACAGATAGCTCCACTGCTCCGCGGATCCCGTCGTCTGCTCCGAACACGTCCCGCCCAGTGGTCCACCTCCAGGTACCGTCCTGCTCTGCAAGCCTCAGCCAAGATCAACGCTGTCTGTCGTCTGCAACCAACACAACGTAGTGCGGGCATAGCCCGTGCAGGGGTGAGTATAAGCTACTCAGTAGGGACCCCGAGACCCCTGAAGGTCTCCCGAAATCCACAAAGGATAAACCACAAAGAAAGGTACAAACACGAAGTAACAACCGACACTGCTTAGGTATATGCCCATACATATACCTAAGTCATCAATTCCAAATAAGCTCCAACCTCCGAGCCCAAGTACAACTCAGTCCACATAGGAAAGTAAACGTATTCCACACAGGAAAGAAAAACGTAATCCACACAGGATAGCACAACACAATCCACACAGGAAATCAACAGGATTCAGCTCACACAGGTATACTTATTCAAAGGACGATAAAGATGATCTCAGATCCATCTAAGTCGTCGGACCCACGAAGGATCGATAGGTAACTAACCCCCGCAAAAGACCCACACATGATCGGGACCACACAGGACCTGTAGGCGCTGGTTCACACAGGACCGCTGAGCGCAAGGACCCACACAAGATCGGACCCACACAGGATCGGGCCCACATAGGACCTGCAGCACTGATCCACGTAGGATCGCTGAGTGTTGTAGTCATCGTCGAATCCACACAGGATCTCAGTACTGTCGTCGTCGGAGTCACAGTAGCAGTAGCAGTAGTAGTCACAGAAACAGTCGCAGCCAGCACTAGGGTTCCCGCACACAGCAAGCTCGTTCGGAGGGTCCGCTCCATGAGCCGAGAGGCTGATACATCAACTGTCACAAAGTCTAGAGTTTATGTATCCAAAAGTTCTGTATCGTCAACAGGAACTCAACGCAACAGACGGCGCGTCGATCGGACACCCGGTCTGAGAGTTATTGGCTTTTTCGTCCCAGGGGCCCGGTTGGTTTTTAAGGCAAAACCAAACCGAACGTACTCCACCTGCGTCCAAACCTCGGGCGGAGTATGCCAAAAGAACCGTCTTACTAAGAGGAACACAACAAAGCTGACGCCACGTCAATCGGACGTCCGTAGCTCAAGATATGAGTGTTTCCGCTCCGAAAGCCCGGTTGGTTTCGTGAACGAACCAACCCTGCCGAACACAAAGTGTTCCGAAACGTTGAGTGCGATATACTGAATCGACCATCTCGATCCAAGGATCGCGTATCCGCTGACGGTTCGTCAATCGGAGGTCGGTGGCTCAAGTTATGGCCAAAAAACCGAAACCGTCTCGAAAACGGGGGGTCCGGGTTCGGGCCGAACCGGCCCGGCCGGCGGCGGTCCGGCGCGGCGGCACGGCCCGGCCGGCGGCGGCGCGGCCTGGCGCCGCTGGGGTCACACGCGGGGGGCTAAGCCCCCACTTCCAGCAAGAGGCGGCGCGGCTTTTAGCCACGCCTTTTGGAGAACCGGCCCCCCCTCGTGGGGGGCCTGCTTGAGGAAACCAGGGGGCCGCCTGCCCCCCTCAAAGAAACCGCCCCCCCAATTAAATGGGGGGGGCTTTGAGCGCTGGCTGGGCGAATTAAATTCCCCCAGCCTTTGACCTTCCGGCCGACCAACTGGCCGGCCGGTTTTTCTCCAATGGGACGGGCAAGCCGGTCCCCTTCCGGTTTCCGACGCCGGCGGCCCGGCGTGCCGCCGGTCTTCCCGTCTCGCCGCGTCCCGGAACCGGCCGCGGTGTTCGTCGTCCGGCGCGGTGCGATGGCACCGCGTCCCTCTGCCGCACCTTTGATTCCCTTCGACGTGGCACGACGGTGTCGCGTTCTTGATGATCCTTCCACGGCACGGCGCGACGGCGCCGCACAATATAAGTGTGCGAAAATCCGCGTGGTGCGACGGCACCATGCCATCTTGTTTCATCCGCAAGATAAATCAACAAGAACAAAGGAGGGGGTTTGGCCGTGTTCATGCGGTCCGGCCCCCTCACGTTAAATGATAACACATATTTAAGTATCCTCACGTTAGACATGCCAGAACCACGAACAAGAATAAATAAATAAAAAATTAACAACAACCCCTACCTTGGGTTCAAGTTCGAAGATCGTCAACGACCTGCGGAAGACAACGTCGCGGAGGTCGGGCGTCGCGGTAGTCGTTCGTCAAATCCGATGACGAAGAGGTACGTCCGAAGAGGTACGTCGTTAGAGAATCTTTGTATGCCGACAAAGAAAGTCCGAGGAGGAAGCGACGTTCCCTTTCGTTGACACGGAAGACGAAGAAGAGAGGAGCGGCGTTCTTTGTCGGAGCTTGAGCGTTCTTCGTCAAAGCTTGAGCGTTCTTCGTCAAAGCTTGAAGAAGAAGGAGAAGAACTCAAAATGCTCTCAAGATGGCTAAACAATTCTAACCAAATAAAATAAGATAAAGTCTGATTTTATTCACAAACTTAACAAATTGAATTTCAAAGGTTTGAAATTCAAAACGATAACTCCAAAATTAAATGACAAGTTGTCATGTCATTTAAAGAGGGGTTAAAGGGAGTTTGAGAGAAGATGGAAGGTTAGGTTTGTGTGGGCCCCACCACACTTAATCCTCTCAAGGGAGGTTAAGTGGGTGTGGGTCCCACCCCTAACTTCTTTTGAGAGAAGTTAACCAACAAAGTAAAATAATAAGTGTTCCACATTTTTATTCAACTTTTTATAATTCTCCCCAAAACTAACTTTTATCCCGCAATAAACGCAACTTCGGAAAAGGTCTCCTTAAGCGAATATCGGTGTTGCGAGTTCATCGGTGTCCTCGGATTTCAATTCCGAGCACTGGATCAAAAGTTAGATATTCCCGCTCGTTCGTTCACTGAACGTACCTGAGCCAAACTTCGGAAATTGATTTCGGGCACTCCAGGCCTCGGAATCAGGTTCCGTCTGAAACCGCGCTCTTGTAAAATTCCAAAGAAAATTAAGAAAAAATTTCCCTTGAATTTTACGGGTGTTTACATTACTCCCACCTCAGGGCTTTACGTCCCCGTAAAGATACATCAAAAACTAGGGAAACAAATGAGGGTACTGAGCACGCATCTGAGCCTCCCACTCCCATGTGCTCTCCTGGAGGTTCCCGTGCTGCCATCTGATGCGCACAAGAGGAATCGATCGCCCACGCAGGACCCGCTCCTGTCGATCCTCTATCTCCACCGAGACCTCCGTAAAAGTCGCCCCATCGTCAACGTCAAGCTTCCCATTGTCAATGATGTGCGTCGGGTCGTGCACGTATCTCCTCAGCTGAGATACGTGGAAGACGTCGTGCACCCGGTGCAACTGAGGTGGCAGAGCCAGGCGATAAACCACCTCGCCAACCCTGATGAGGACCTGGAAAGGTCCGATGAAGCGCGGAGATAACTTGCCTCCTCAACCAAATCTCCGAATACCATGTCGAGGTGAGACCCGCAAGAAGACGTGGTCGCCATCCTCGAACTCCAGTGGCCTACGCCTCCTGTCAGCATATGAATTCTACCGGCTCTGAGCTGTCCTCATCCGCTCCTGGATGACTTGGACATTCTCTGTCGTGGCCTAGACCATCTCCCGTCCCACAAGTGCTGACTCCCCAGGGTCTGTCCAGCATAAAGGAGATCTACAAGGTCGTCCATACAACGCCTCATACGGTGCCATACCGATGGTGGAGTGGTAGCTGTTGTTGTATGCAAACTCCACCAACGGTAGGTGGTCCTCCCAGCTGTGACCAAAGTCTAGTACACATGCGTGAATCATGTCCTCGAGAGTCTGAATGGTCCTCTCCGTCTGACCATCCGTCTGAGGGTGAAAGGCTGTGCTCAGACGTAGCTGCATCCCGAACGCCTCCTACAACCCCTTCCAAAGCCGGGAAGTGAAGCGAGCATCTCGATCGGAGACGATAAATGATGGCACACCATAGGGCCGCACAATCTTCTGAACATAGAGTTGTCCCAAGTTCTCCACTGAGCCCTACTATCTAATGTGTAAGAAGTGTGCCGACTTGGTGAGTCGGTCAACAATCACCCAGATGGAGTCGTGACCTCTGGAAGTGCGTGGAAGTCCAGTCACAATGTCCATAGATATGCCATCCCACTTCCACTCCGGGACCTCCAAGGGTTGTACCAAGCCTGATGGTACCTGATGCTCTACCTTCACCTGCTGGCAGGTGAGGCATCGAGAAACGAACTCTGCTACAGCCTTCTTCATGCCCGGCCGCCAGTGCTGTCGTCTGAGGTCCTGGTACATCTTTGCCACTCTAGGATGTACCGCCAAAGGAGAAGTGTGAAATTCTCTCAGCACTTCCTCTCGCAAGGCGACTGGTACCATGGTACCTCCTCTGAAAAGGATGTCGTGCTCTGCTCCAAGGGAGAAACCATCAGGTGCCTATCCCGAGGATATCTGTGCACGCCATGTCTCACAGTCAGCGTCCTCACGCTGTGCCCCTCTGACCCGCTACAGTAGTGGAGGGGTGACTGTGAGAGACTGGAGGAAGGATTCTCCATCTCTATCCACGAAGGATATTTGTAAAGAGGCTAGCTGCTCCGTCGCCTCCTCAAATAGCTGAATGCCCGTCCTCCTGCTGAGGGAATCGGCTACTACGTTTCCCTTCCCAGGAGTATAGACTATCTCAAAGTCATAGTCCTGGAGGAACTCGAGCCATCGCCGATGTATCAGGTTCAGGTCCTTCTGCGATAAGATATACCTGAGACTCTGATGATCGGAAAAGACTGTAAAGCGCTCACCCATCAGATAGTGTCGCCATGTCTTCAAAGCGAAGACCACTACTGCTAACTCCAGGTCATGGTTAGCATAGTTCTACTCATGCGACCTCAACTGACGTGATCCATAGGCGATCACTGCCCACTCCTACATCAGAACACATCCGAGTCCGGTCCCTGATGCATCGCAGTAAACTACGTACCCTACTCCCTCCTCAGGAAACCTCAAGATAGGTGCGCTAGTCAATCTCTGTCTCAGCTCATGGAAGCTCTGCTGACATCTATCTGACCACACGAAGGGTTTCCCCTTCTTCGTCAAAGCTGTGAGTGGTGCTGCAACTCTAGAGAAGTCCGGCACGAATCTCCAATAGTATCCAGCTAGTCCCAAGAAACTCCGAACCGCAGTCACGCTCCTGGGTGGCTCCCATGCTAACACAGCCTCAATCTTCGCGGGATCCACTGCAACTCCCGCCTCAGAGATAACGTGTCCCAAGAAGTGGACCTCACGTATCCAGAACTGGCACTTCGAGAGCTTACCATAATGATGGTGCTCTCAGAGTGTGTCTAGTACAACTCGCAAGTGATAGGCGTGCTCCTCCTCAGTCGTAGAGTAAATCAGAATGTCGTCGATGAAGACCACGACAAACCGATCAAGGTATGGATGAATGATCCTGTTCATGAGAGCCATGAACACTGCTGGAGCATTGGTTACACCGAAAGGCATAACCAAGAACTCATAGTGGCCATACCGACATCTGAAGGCCGTCTTCTGCACATCCTCATCTCTGACTCTGAGCTGATGATAGCCTGACCTGAGGTCTATCTTCGAGAACCACCGTGCTCCCTTGAGCTGATCAAAGAGGTCATCAATCCTCGGTAGCGGATACTTGTTCCTCACTGTCACCTGGTTCAGGCGACGATAGTCAACACAAAGCCGCAG
This sequence comes from Viscum album, assembly GCA_963277665.1. Classification (NCBI taxonomy): domain Eukaryota; kingdom Viridiplantae; phylum Streptophyta; class Magnoliopsida; order Santalales; family Viscaceae; genus Viscum; species Viscum album. The sequence goes on along the minus strand of OY728159.1, from coordinate 116,979,262 downwards.
GATCCCGTCCGCCTTCTTGGCGAACAATATCGAGGAATCCCAGGGTGAAACACTGGGTCGGATGAACCCCTTTCCCTGCAAGTCCTCCAACTGTACCCGTAGATCTCGAAGCTCAGCGGGGGCCATTCGATATGATGGAGTGGATATCGAAGTTGTCCCGGGGTACAAGTCAATATAAAAGTCTACCTCTCTGCGAGGAGGTAGCCCTGGAACGTCTTCGGGAAAAACGTCCACAAACTGATCCACCACTGCAGGAAAACCAGGACTCCGCACGTCAACTGCTCCAAGGATGAGGCTAGCCAACTGATGAGTGATGGGTTGTCCTCTCCTCCGCGGAATTCCATCCTGTGCTTCAAAGGATCCCTTCTCGCCGGTGAAGGTGAACCTGCTCCCGTCGGTGCGTACACATCGCACCTTGCGCCTAAAACAGTCAATATGCGCATGGACCATAGATAGGCAATCCATGCCCAAGATGACGTCGTAAGGCCTCGACACTGCTACAAGAAGATCCCAGCCGAAGATCTCGCCTCCTAGAGTAAGCTCACACTGCTGACACCAGTGAGTAATCGTCGAGTCTGCTCCCGTAGGAGTCTCTAGCCGTAAGGATCGAGCCAACGGCTCTGTCGGAATCTCCGAGCTCTGAACAAGGGCAGCGGCTATGAAAGAGTGACTCGCTCCTGTGTCTATAAGTACTGCAGCAAGGGTGGAATAGACACAGATAGTACCTTGAATCATCTCAGGTGCGCCGTGGTCATAGGCCTCTGCTTCCTGGAGCTGTGCCTGTCTCTGCCCGCCAGCTCCCTGTGGTCGGGGTGGACCTCCTGGTGGTGGTGGTGGCAGAGCGTCAAAGCGTCGCCCACCACCGGTTGCTCGTCCAGCTCCTCTGCCTCGTCCGCCTCCTCCCTGCGGACCGCCACGGTCGACCCTCTGTCTCTACCTCGGTGGTCTCTCAACTGTCTGCTGCTCCTCGGCACAACGGGTCGGGCAGTCACGAGCCATGTGGCCCTGCCCGTCGCACGAGTAGCACTGTATGCCTCTCGAAAGACTGGCTCCTCGCTGTGTGCCCCGCACTGCTGAGCCAGTGCCCTGAGGTCGTCTGCCTGAAGGTCTGGTCTGTCTGGACCCCTGAGTCATCCGTCGACTTCCTGATGCAGATGACTCTGCCACGTGCCACCCTGCGGTGGGTCGCTGCGCTGGTGTAGACTCAGCAAGGAAGCTATCGATCAGAAGGTCCCGCTCCAGTACTCCTGTCTCAGTCGGTATGCTAAGGGAGATCAACGATGCCCTGATCTCGTGTCTCAAACCCTGCTCGAAGGTCCGGGCCCGGATGAATGGGTCCCGTACCATGTCGGTCGAGTAGCACGAGAGACCAGTAAATCTCGCCAAGTACTGAGCGATCGTCATGCTGCCCTGCCGCAGCTGAAGAAGCTCCTGGATACGCACCACACGAAGGGTGGTTGGGACGAACTTCGAGCGGAAGAGGCTCTCAAAGTCCGTCCAAAGTAGAGATGCCTCATCGTGCACCTCGAGCATCAAGCTCCACCATCGTCCTGATGTTGCGTGTAGTAGGCTCGCAGTGAGGATCACTATGAGGTCTGCTAGTGTCCTCACTAGCCTAAACACACGTACCACTGCCTCCAGCCAGTCCTCGGCTGCCTGGGGATCCGTCTCCCTGCGAAACCTGGGTGGTCGCTGGCGCTGAAACTCATGCAGTGCGCTGAGGCGACGTGCATCATCAGCGGTTGGTGCTGGAAGCATCGGGGGCTCGAAGGGTAAAGCTACCGCCGGTGCCACTGCTGACAAAGGGCCCTGCACCGAAGCCTCATCGCTCGGTGGGCTGTCGTCACACTCGACTCTCGGAACCCTAGCTGGCTGCCGTCGTGGGGCCATCCTGAAAAGGAAACAGGTGCGCCACGGTCAGAACAGTATACATGGTGAGCTGATATAAGTAATCACAAAGAAAACTTTGAAACACACACGCAATCAATGTTTTCTTGCATTAAGTCAGAAATCAGAAGTCAGGGTCATGGTGTACGGATACGTCGGTCGCCGCACCAACACTGGACTCCCTAGACTGATAACCACACTCAATACGCTAAACATTATTGCTTCACATAGAAAAGATCAGTGTTCGCGGTAGAACCGAACTCCTCTGATACCAATTTGTCACGACCCGTTCTCAGGGCCCGTGTCGTGACTACCCCAAGCCCGCCTTCCATAGGCCAGGGGCTGTCGACTAGCACCAAGGCGTAAATCCCAGAAAAAGAGAAGGCATTGCCTTTGTAAAATAAACAAGAACCACAGAGTAAGTAAGCAGAAAGTAAACACAGAGTACAACTGAAAGTGCGGAAAAGTAACTGGGCCAGTATACAAACCCAAACTGAAAGTAAAGTACAACTCAAAAAAGGGAAAACAGCAACTGTAAGTAAAAGCCGCTACACCGAGCTGTCTACTGGAGAACCCACCTGAAGGGTGGGTACAGATAGCTCCACTGCTCCGCGGATCCCGTCGTCTGCTCCAAACACGTCCCGCCCAGTGGTCCACCTCCAGGTACCGTCCTGCTCTGCAAGCCTCAGCCAAGATCAACGCTGTCCGTCGTCTGTAACCAACACAACATAGTGCGGGCATAGCCCGTGCAGGGGTGAGTATAAGCTACTCAGTAGGGACCCCGAGACCCCTGAAGGTCTCCCGAAATCCACAAAGGATAAACCACAAAGAAAGGTACAAACACGAAGTAACAACCGAGACTGCTTAGGTATATGCCCATACATATACCTAAGTCATCAATTCCAAATACGCTCCAACCTCCGAGCCCAAGTACAACTCAGTCCACACAGGAAAGTAAACGTATTCCACACAGGAAAGCAAAACGTAATCCACACAGGATAGCACAACATAATCCACACAGGAAAGCAACAGGATTCAGATCACACAGGTATACTTCTTCAAAGGAAGATAAAGATGATCTCTGATCCATCTAAGTCGTCGGACCCACGAAGGATCGATAGGTAACTAACCCCAGCAGAAGACCCACACAGGACCAGGGCCCACACTGGACCTGTAGGCGCTGGTTCACACAGGACCGCTGAGCGCAAGGACCTACACAGGATCAGACCCACACAGGATCTGGCCCACATAGGACTTGTAGCACTGATCCACGTAGGATCGCTGAGTGCTGTAGTCGTCGTCGAATCCACACAGGATCTCAGTACTGTCGTCGTCGCAGTCACAGTAGCAGTAGCAGTAGTAGTCACAGAAACAGTCGCAGCCAACACAAGGGTTCCCGCACACAGCAAGCTCATTCGGAGGGTCCGCTCCACGAGCCAAGAGGCTGATACATCAACTGTCACAAAGTCCAGAGTTGATGTATCCAAAAGTTCCGTATCGTCAACAGGAACTCAACGCAACAGACGGCGCGTTGATCGGACGCCCGGTCTGAGAGTTATTGGCCTTTTCATCCCAGGGGCCCGGTTGGTTTTTAAGGAAAAACCAACCCGACCATACTCCACCTGCATCCAAACCTCGGGCGGAGTATGCCAAAAGAACCTTCTCACTAATAGGAACACAACAAAGCTGACGGCACGTCAATCGGACGTCCGTAGCTCAAGATATGAGCGTTTCCGCTCCGAAGGCCCGGTTGGTTTCGTGAACGAACCAACCCGGCTTATCTCAAAGTGTTACGAAACATTGAGTGCGATATACCGAATCGACCGTCTCGATCCAAGGATCGTGTAGCCACTGACGGTTCATCAATCGGAGGTCCGTGTCTCATGTTATGGCCAAAAGACCGAAACCGTCTCGAAAACGGGGGGTCCGGGTCCGGGCCCACCCGGCCCGACCCGAACCGGGTCGACTCGACCCGGGTCCAACCCGGCCCGGCGACGGCGCGGCCTGGCGCCGCTGGGGTCACACGCGGGTGGCTAAGCACCCGCTTCCAGCAAGAGGCGGCGCGACTTTTAGTCGCGCCTTTTGGAGAACCGGCCCCCCCTCGTGGGGGGCCTGCTTGAGGAAACCGGGGGGCCGCCTGCCCCCCTCAAAGAAACCGCCCCCCCAATTAATTGGGGGGGGGGGCTTTGAGCGCTGGCCGGGGGAATTAAATTCCCCCGGCCTTTGACCTTCTAGCCGGCCAACTGGCCGGCCGGTTTTTCTCCAACGGGACCGGCAAACCGGTCCCCTTCCGGTTTCCGACGCCGGCGGCCCGGCGTGCCGCCGGTCTTCCCGTCTCGCCGTGGCCCGGAACCGGCCGCGGTGTTCGTCATCCGGCGCGGTGCGACGGCACCGCGTCCCTCCGTCGCGCCTTTGATTCCCTTCGAGGCGGCGCGACGGCGTCGCGTTCTTGATGATCCTTCCACGGCGCGGCGCGACAGCGCCGCGCAATATAAGTGTGCGAAAATCTGCGTGGTGCGACGGCACCACGCCATCTTGTTTCATCCGCAAGATAAATCAACAAGAACAAAGGAGGTGGTTCGGCTGTGTTCATGCGGTTCGGCCCCCTCACGTTAAATGATAACACATATTTAAGTATCCTCACGTTAGTCATGCCAGAACCACAAACAAGAATAAATAAATAAACAATTAACAACAACCCCTACCTTGGGTTCAAGTTCGAAGATCGTCAACGACCTGCGGAAGACAACGTCGCGGAGGTCGGGCGTCGCGGTCGTTGTTCGTCAAATCCGAGGATGAAGAGGTACGTCCGAAGAGGTACGTCGTTGGCGAATCTTTGTATGCCGACGAAGGAAGTCCGAGGAGGAAGCGACATTCCCTTTCGTTGACACGGAAGACAAAGAAGAGAGGAGCAGCGTTCTTCGCCGGAGCTTGAGCGTTCTTCGTCAAAGCTTGAGCGTTCTTCGTCAAAGTTTGAAGAAGAAGGAGAAGAACTCAAAATTCTCTCAAGACGGCTAAACAATTCTAACCAAATAAAATAAGATAGAGTCTTATTTTATTCACAAACTTAACAAATTGAATTTCAAAGGTTTGAAATTCAAAAAGATAACTCCAAAATTAAATGACAAGTTGTCATGTCATTTAAAGAGGGGTTAAAGGGAGTTTGAGAGAAGATGGAAGGTTAGGTTCTTGTGGGCCCCACCACACTTAATCCTCTCAAGGGAGGTTAAGTGGGTGTGGGTCCCACCCCTAACTTCCTTTGAGAGAAGTTAACCAACGAAGTAAAATAAAAAGTGTTCCACATTTTTATTCAACTTTTTATAATTCTCCCCAAAACTAACTTTCATCCCGCAATAAACGCAACTTCGGAAAAGGTCTCCTTAAGCGAATATCGGCGTTGCGAGTTCATCGGTGTCCTCGAATTTCAATTCCGAGCACCGGATCAAAAGTTAGAAATTCACGCTCGTTCGTTCACTGAACTTACCCGAGCCAAACTTCGGAAATTGATTCCGGGCACTCCAGGCCTCGGAATCAGGTACCGTCTAAAACCGCGGTCTTGTAAAATTCCAAAGAAAATTAAGAAAAAATTTCCCATGAATTTTACCGGTCTTTACAAAAAGTTCCACATGAAGGTGTATCCGGGTATGTCTCAAGAGCAATTGCACCTACTAGTAACATCTTTGACTATGAGACTGCTTTAAAAGAACTAACGTGTAATGGAAGTCAAAGGAAAGTGGTTGCTACTGAATTGGAGGGAGCGAACAGATTTCTTTTCAAATTTGTTCAAAATTTTTTGATACCGAGGAGAGGAGATTTTTCTAATCTGAGATATCAAGATATTTATCTTCTACATCTGTTAAGACATGGTGTGAATGATAATCTGTGCAGACTACTGTTGAGTCAAATGGAAGACATGATTAGGCCGAAATCAAAGACTAATGCTTTATTCTTTGCCAAAATGAGCTCTGTAATAATAAAAGTGGAAGGGATAGCTGAGTCTCAAGATGAGACAGTTGTAGTGAAGAATAACTTCTGTATCACTACTACAGTTTGTAAGTACATTAAAATCAATTGGAACCCGTGGAAAGGAGAATGGGTCAGTGATGACCAGAAGGTGTATGATAAATTTAATCCTGTGGATTATCCTTCATGTCCAAAGGATAAAAGAGATCTAGGTTTAGGACCTGATGAAGAGGAACCCGAGTACAGTGATGATTCAAAAGAAGAAGAAGAAGAAGAAGAAGAAGAAGAAGAAGACACTCCTATGGATATTGGAGGAGATCCAGACATTCCCCCAAGTCATATTACTGAGTTTGTATACTCAAGAAAAGGAGAAGTAGAAGAAGTGTTATCTATTCATGAGGAAGACCAGCCAGTTCCTCAGCAAGAAGGAGAAAAAGAGAATGTATATGAATCGTCTGATTCTGCTAGGCTGAGTCTGAGTCCATTGATTGGAAACTCAGTTGTGCCTACTGCTGAAGTAGAAAAAGAAAGAGAACAAGCTGTACCTTTTTTAGAAAATCTCCTTACTGCTGCTGAGATGGAAGTTGTTGTGGAAGATTCTGATGAAGAAAGACCAGCAGAGAATGTAGTTGTGGTACATATGAATGCACCCATTGAGGGGGAGCATCATTCCAATCTTGGAAATGTTACAGTGACTGTTGAGGTTGAAGACTGGGTAGAAGACCCAGGTTTTATAGTCTGTGGTTTGGACTATCCTGATTCGGATAATGAAGTATCGTTGAATAGACCAAAGATCAGCTATGACATCAATTCTGAGTTATTACCTGACGACGTGGTCCGAGTACATGATTTAGATGTGCTGAAATAGAATCTCAAAGTCAGTTTTGTAGAAGAAATAAAGACAATGGAATCTTTTTTAGTATCATCGATTCAATCAGTCATGAATGATTCTGTAGTCAGTTTAGCTTCTGCAAGAGTCTCTACTACAGTTTCTCCTACTAATTTTATTACAAATTCTGATCTCGAATCCCTAAAGGATGAACTGAAAGAATCCTTCAGTGCCTCAGTTACTGAGATGAAGCATTGTTTTAGTGAAGAAATGAAGTTGTTAGAACAATCTCTTGAGCTTTCTCTTGGTTTCAATCTGTCAACTTTTATGGGAGAGCTGATGGAAGTAGCCAAAGAGTGCCAGACCCAATATTCTAGAATAGAATCAGATCTTGAAGCCTTAAATAAGTCTATTACTACCTTAGATTCTTACATGAGCTCAAAGCCTCAAGATGATAAGGATTTAGCCTATGTGAAAAGTGTTGTAAGCCAAATGGTCTCAGTATTTGAAGATTTCAAATCTTCTATAAAGGATCATGTTAAAAATCAGGGCTCTCAACTGCAAACACTGATTAGTGGTTTGACCAAAAGTTTCAAATAAACTGTATCTTTCTCAGTTGGTCCTCTAGCTTCAAAACCTGCATTTGATTTGAATCAATTACGAGCTATGATGAAGGAAGAGCTTGGTTCTATTTCAACCAGTGGCTCTGTAGACTCATCAGATCTAAGCCGTGTAGTGCTCTCTATAGGAGATTCAGTCAGGGAAATAATGAAAATCGTCCACGACACTATGAAAGAGGCCTCTACCTCTCAGGAGGAAATCAAGAACAAGGTGGATTATTATTTCTAAAGTATTTTTACCAAGCAACAACTCAACCATCATTTCAAGCTGATGTTGGAAAACATGAAGTTACCCCCTGTAACTCAAGCCTTCAGAGAACAAGTGAGCAAGCTAAGGCAGATGACTCCTGCCTTAGAAAAATTCATGGAGAACAAAGATGATTTTATATCTGCTATGGAAAGAGGAGAAGGAATCATTATGGATTTCAGAAATCTGTTGCTACCCTTTTTGCATGTTGATGCCAGACCAGTTATTGTTCCTCCTGCCTTGCCTACCTCTGCCTCTACTGAATCTCCAGTCCAGATGACTCCTGATCAGGACATCAGAAGTCTCACACCTATGATCACTCAACAAACTTCCTCATACAGGTCAGGCACTGTATCAGTGGCTCAGCCTCCTGTGATCATTTCTGGAATTCCAAAGCCCTCTCCCACATCCTCCCCACCTGTATCCTCTTCTGATTCAAAAGGAAAATCTCATGTTGAAGATCAGTATTTATAAAGTGGAAAGTCTGTTTGATAGGAATCATTTTTTTTCTTTTCATTCTGTTTATGTAATTTTTGTCTGGTCTAATACAACTACTTTTCTTTACACTTTCTCTGGTTATCATTTTTCTATGTCTGCTTTCCCACTTTTTGATTATCACAAAGGGGGTGAAAAATATAAAGAAAGGGGGAGAACATATAAAGAGAGGGGGAGAAATATCAAAGGGGAGCAATTTGAGCCCTTGATACTATTTCTTACATTTCCTTCTTTGGTACCAATTCTTTCAAAGCTTCTCTCTGATACTATAGTATTTAATACTAACTATGATAATTTTTGATCTATCTCATTCTATTACTATTTCCTCTATTTCCTCTGATACTTCTTTATTTGAGAAATTAGAATATAAATGTTATATTCTCTCAAACAATATTCTCATTTTTTTGTCATATCATAAGTCGTGATTATCAAAAAGGGGGAGATTGTTGACCTCACCTGGGTTGATAATCCCAATCGTGTATTTATATGTTTTGATAATCCCAATTATGTGTTCATATTTTATGATATTCTCAAATTCTGTTGATCTACACTTTAATTCTTTCAAATCAGTGATCAAGTTAATAATAATGTTTAAATAATTTCTGATTTATGTCAATCTCGATTATCTTTGTTTATACAAGCTTTGAAACAATTCTAATTCAATTAGATGTGGTTTGCATAAGAGCTACCGATAGCCAGAGCTACCGATAGCCAGAGCTACCGATAGCCAGGGCCACCGATAGCCAGAGCTACCGATGCACAGAGCTATCGATGCACAGAGCTACCGATGCAAAGAGCTACCGATGCAAAGAGCTACCGATGCACAGAGCTACCGATGCAAAGATCTACCGATGCACAGAGCTACCGATGCACAGATCTAACGATGCACAGAGCTACCGATGCAAAGAGATACCGATAAGAGCTACCGATAAGAGCCACCGATAAGAGTTTAAAGAGCTACCGATGGAAGATCCTACACCAAGTCAACCGTACACGTCTACAAACAAACGGCTACCTATAATGAACTGGGGTGTCAAATCCTATATCCTCGACACTATTTGTTTATTATAATAACAGTTACATTTGTTACTTTTGATGCATTTAATGTTATTAAATGATTTGTGTTGCCATATCAGGAAACCATACCATGTACGATCGAAAAGCATAATCATTCTTTCTTCTCAGAAAAACAAAAAAATAGGGGCATAAAAAGGACATCGTGGATGTATCAAAAAAGCAAGAGAGAGACACTAGACCAAAAAGAGATTGACCACACAGAACACACTGGCGATCAATCTCAAAACGTGCCAAGAACAACTGGAGAACTTGCACTCACGAGACTACTACTACCAGCCTCCAGAACATAGATCAGACATTGAGAAATTTATGCAAAAGAAGAACTACACAAAACTCTTCATTCTTTGAGACGATAAGCAAGCTGAACCTGGAAGTCAAGGAAACAGATGATACTCTTTTTTCCAGACAGAAGCCAGGAGAAGACTCAGAACGAAATCTAATCAACAAAAGGAGTCAAGAGCTGCATGAAGATCACTATAGCCATTTCTAAACTCTTAATCTTTATCTCTGTGATTTATTTTTTTAAATTACGAGCAGTGTGTGTTATGTGTTGTATTTTACACACACACTATCTCCTAAACCTTAACTGGAGGATTTGAAAATCCTCACTCACTATCTTTTCATTCTTTTTTCCACTGTGGATAGTGGTAGAGGTCATGTCTGACCTGGACAGCTGGTTGCTGTTGTTTTGTTTCCCACAAATAACAGTGGTAGAGGTATTGGACATGGACAGTTGTAAACTGTTGAACCCCGATCCAGGGTGTGGATCATCTTTATATAAACTTTTGAGAGGACTAAGTCTTGTCTTGGGACTGAACCTCTTGGTTAACTCCTTTGTGTTTTTAGTTAAAGTTTATATCCATACAGTACATATTTATTTCATTTTCCACTGCTATTACTTTGAAATATAACTTATCTTCAAAGCTACTTTGATAGTTATACTCTAAAGTGTTTATATTTATTGTAAACCAGTAAGTTAGTTTCAAAAGTTAAATTAATCATTAGATTAAGTTTACTAAGAACTAATCAATCTTTGAGAAACTAATTGAACCTTTATAATCTGTATAAATTCACTACAGTTTAATCTGTTTTTGAAATTGGGGGATTTTAATAGAACTTGTTTGTAACAGAAATTTTAATTGGAACTCAATTCACCCCCCCTCTTGAGTGTCCACTCCGATTAACATTATTAAGGAAAGGGAAACATGGTGGTGGATACTCTTAGAAAGATGATATTCAGTTACAAAAGAAACAAGGAGGTGTATTGAAAGGAACCAAATCTTATTGGTTATTCAACATATGGATAAGGAAATAATAATTTAAGGGATGAAATAAATCCTTTCCAAAAGATTTCTCAATTGTCCATCTATATGAAGATTATTATTTCATTAAAAGATGATATGGCATTACAAAAATAATATATGAAGTATTATAGAGTTAAAATTTAAAAATAATATAGTTATAATATTCATGAAATGAATTTGAGACCTTTTAAAACATAATTTATGTAGTTTTTAGATGATTTATATAGCTATTAATACATAACCCATCCTAGAATAATAAATATTTATAGAGATCTTATGAAACATTAACGATGGGACAACATGAAATTGGATGTCGTGGCATATGTATCTTGATTCTTGGTATGTTGGTCAGATAATATGAAGAAATTGAATAATATGGTGTTGATGAAACCATTAAGTATATAGGTTTATAAATGGGAAAACATTACTATGGATTTCATTAACAATATTCTGAATACTTATATCAAAAATAATTTCATCTAGGTAGTAGATGATCCATATAAAAAGTTAGAACACTTCATTGCCATTTGGGAAAACTTTTCACTCCATCTACTTGATATGTTATAAATAATGTATGTGGTAACGTTTCATGCAGTACACATTTCAATTTTATCTCATTGAGGTCAAAGGATTGCATCAAAATTTTAGATATGTCTTCTATAAGAATTGGACAAATAGAAAATGATTAGCAGAACATATCATCCTTATACTAAGGAAAAATATCAATTTATTATTCAACATATAGAGGGTATACTAATATCTAATTAAGTGGAATTTAGTGGATGTTGGGAAAAAATCATCCCCTAGTTGAATTTTTAAATATTTATATTTTTCAGTTGATAATTAAAATAAAACCATACGAAGCTCTATATAGAATGATATTTAGATCTATATAATGTTGGGATAAATTTGGATAATGGAATCTTTTAGGACCTAATACTTTTCAAGATACAATGGACATGGTCAATCAAGTTATTATCATATAAAATCAGTACAAATTAGGAAAGGCCAATTGTGATGATTACCATTGATAATATTTCGTTTTTGAGAAGGGAGATAAAGTGTTACCTTGAATATATTTTTAGAAGAGGGTTACAATATTTGGGGTGAAGCGAATGTTGATTCCTATATAGATCAATCCATTCAATATTATTGATCATAGTGTGGCCATAGTTTATCGCTTATCACTTCCACCAAACCTCTCTTATGTACATGATGTGTTGCTCATATAATTATTGATGAAGTACAAAATTGATCCATAAAATGTAATAAATTCAAAATTAGTGAATCTAGAACATGATTTCTATTTTGAAAATAAATTTATGGAGTTTATGGATCATAGAATAAGGTTTTTTGGAACAAGATAACTCACCATTTAAATTTTTAATGGAGGAATCATATGTTTTAGGAAGCTACATGAAAACATGAGTATTTGATGAGACAAATATACTCTCAGTTGTATATATAAATCTAATAAAATATCATGGTTTAAATTATTTTATGGATTGAAGAATGTAACATATTTTAATTTTACAAAATATTTTTTATTAAAAATTAATATTTCTATTATTAATTCCATTCTCAGGCCGTGCCAAACTAAATTGAACAATGATTTATTTTACTAATAATTTTTTAATCATTTTATAAGGTTGTTATAATGATGATTTTAAATTAGAGGATATATATATATAAATAAAAACATTCTGAAATTTATGTAAAAATGATAATAAATGACATTATGTAGTATAATTATTCATTACTAGCTTTATCTATGTTATCTTCAAAAATATGTCAAATCCCTACAGTTTTCCTTAGATCAAACCAAAGTTAAACTTTAACAACTAGAGATTGAGAAAAACATTCCATGTGACAAGTTAATGATTGTGGAAATCACTATAAGATCCTTGAAAGATTAATGAAAAACTTTTATGAACACTATTTCATATCTTACCCTAAGGACCTGCATAGATGTCATAAAAAATTTGTGAGTAGAAGTTAGGATGATATTAAAACTTTATTATTAATGAATTAAAAATTATATTATTACATGTTTAAAAAAATTATTTCCCTAAAATATAATAAAATAAATATATATTGTATTAAACAAAAATTTATTGAATAAATTTAATACATTCTTATTCAATAATTAATTATTTTTAAATAACTATTAAAAAATTTTATGTTATATTTTATGAAGAAATTCATTTTCTAAATATTATGATTTGTATTAATAAAATTCTATGAAAAATTTAAAATATTATTTTAAATATTAAAATGTTAAAATATATATATATTAATAAATATAAAATTATATATTAATATGAAATTAGACTAAAAAAACTCAATTCTATTTAAAAATAACTTTTCTACACAATCAATTTCTTTTCTGTATTATTTTACTATTTAAATGTTAAATTTATCATATTTTCAAAATAATTTTTATAAAATAGATTTCATTATTATTTTATTTGTATAAAAAATATCTTAGGTTATTGTGTTGTATTTTTTTTTAAGAATGTTGATTTTTTTGGGTGAACAATAAAAATGCATCTTTTTACAAACACTGTAACTTTTTTGGAATTTATCATGACATAATGGTTAATTAAATTTCGTAACAATTTTATTGAAAAAAATATATTTAATATAAAAAATTTTATTTTTAGAAGTATTAAATTTATTTCAAAAACACATTTCTTCCAATTTTCAAACGTCATATATATTTATTGTAAAAATTATTTTATTTTATTTCACATTAATTTTTTTAGAATTATTTTTTAATTTTTTGGGAAATTTCATTTTATATATTAGTTTTCATATTATTATATATCATATTCATATTATTTTATAATATTAATTTCAGTTTTTGCATAAAAATAATTTACCAAGGTAAAAATTTAGTTGCCACAGTAAAAGATAATAATGTTGAAAAGTGAAATTTAGGGGAAATGCATAAATTATCTAAAACATTATCCCTTATTTTTTTTATATGAGAGTTATGTTATCCAATCCTTACATTCTCTCTATTATTTTATAATATTTTATCCACTTTCATTTTAATGTGTAATTTGATTAATATAATGTAATGAGTAATTAAAATAATGTCACCCCTCTCACTTATAAAAGGAGTATATCAGCACCAAAATTATCCACACATACAGAGCCTCTTTGATAAAGAAAAATATGTCAAAATACTTTCCCAATTTTCTTACAAAATTTTTAGAGTTTCTATCCTCACCAAAAGACTAATTTAAGAAAGCTCTAGGATTTTCCCCAAGGAGTAATGTAAGAACTCTTCACCACTCCCTTCTAATATATATGCCTTTTATTACTCATATATATCCTAAAAATATATTTTAAATATACCATAATAATTACATCAATATCATTTGTATATAGATGTTTTTTTATGTCCATGGAATTTTCATTTTTCACCTTCCTCTCATCCACTCAAAAAATTCAAATGTGGATCATGTTATGTGCGGACTGCCACTTCCATGAGTAATTTTTTTCCAAACCACCTTACGTGTATGGTTATAAATTTTTTTTCTAAATATATATTATATTAATGAGTAATATATTTCTGGAATATATTTATGAATGTATTTCTCAAAAATTAATGATCATTATGAAATAATTCGTTAATATTTGTTAATTACCTGAAGAAATAATGTGAGGGATTCCACTCTTATAAGTCATACCCATAATATAAATCCAATGATCACGGGGGTATATAAATAATTGAAAGATAATTGTTTAAATACCTTTTATAATAACGTAATTATGAACATTGTATCAAAGAATGAGTTCAACATTATCACTATAAAACATGTGTGGACAATCAAAATTACCAATATAGGATAATTAAAATAATTATAAACTAGATAATGAATTTAAAATAAGCTATTATAATCAAATTATAGAAAATTTAATATATATTAATAATTATCTAAAATAATTTATGTATATGTTTCTTTTCATTATGTAAGAGGTTAATGTTTATTCATGGAAGTTGAGAGTAGATAGATAGAGTTTTCATTCCATCCTCATTTTGATTTTGAGGTTGTTATGACTATGTTTCCATCTGGGTAATTTTTTTATATATCTTTATAAATCCAAAAATATTCTATTCACCTCTTGATTTTTAATAAATTTATGTCTTCCTACCATTTCATTTCCCCTTTGGTTCATAATTCACTCAAAGTGATGCTCGTACGAGAAACTGATTATACCGATTATTTTTGTTCAAGAATATCACCCCATATTTTTCTATTATTTAATATATTTTATAAAACATTGTATATATAATTAAATTATTTATTGGGATCCATTTTAATTAATATTAATTTATATATCAAAGGAATCTTTTTTTTATTGTTTCTAGGACTATTTTCTCTACTATCAATGTTTATTTACCAAATTTGAAAGGAATATTCTTTTTAGATGTTATGTGCACTTATAAATTTTCCTCCTATGATCATTTATTTTATTTAAGACACATAATCTCCCGAATTTCTTTTTTTCCAAAAGAAAAGTCTATTTCATTTTTCATGAAATTTTTTTTCTCTAAATACATAAAAATGTAAGGGATATTTATTCTTATTTATCCAACTAATTTTTCTTTCCCTTATAATGTTGTTTTTTATTTACAACAATATAATTTAATGTATATTATAATTCAATGGGATAGTGATATAATTATATCATCCACTAGATTTATCAGAATGTCTTATGATTATGTTTTATGTATTTGTCCATGAAACCATTTTCTTTTCAACATGTTAATGAATCCATGATTTTTTTTATTTTTTTCAATTTCTCATGGAAAACATATGTATGCTTTATCAATATATGATTAGTGGGGCATATAATACCCATTAGTTCATTTGGAAAATATCTTTATCTTATGATATTAAATTTTTTTAGGAATAACGAGTAAACACAAACCCCTATAATATGTTTTACACTCTGTTTCTAGAAATAGGTTGTGAACCCAATACTATATGGATATTTTCCAAATTCTAATGATGGTCATGGAAATGATCCTTGAGATAAGATATTATTTTTATATTTGTATGTATATGTCAAATTATTATACCACATTATTATTTATATTCTATGTTTTTGATAACTCTTGACTATCTACTCATGTTATCACACTATTATTTTCCTTATATTATAAAAAATTCTATGTTCTGAGACTTATGTTTTACAATAAATAATCTTTTGTGTATGATAATATTATGTTATTTTTAACACCTTAATTTTTTTATCACACCTTTATGCTCATATAATTTTCACATTTGATAATATATTGATGAATCTTATATTACCCATACTGGGAATATGATATCACTATTACTTCTATTTTCATTACCCATTTTATAAAGGGTTGTATTATCTTTTTTGTTTCAAATAGGTTATCGTTGAGGAGAATATATATGGGAGAGAGATTAAATGTTATAAAATTAGTTGGTTTTTCGTATCTATTCTATAAATTCACTGAACTGTTAAGTTATCAGTTATGTTTTATTGTGATATTAAATGAATAATCATGTGATATGATGTATTATAAATGTATGAAATAACTAGGTCACCTCAATAATGATTATATTATAACCTCAATGGTAGTAACTATCCTCTAGTGATTGGGGGAAATGCATTAGATCTTTTATCATTTTAGATCGTTGTCCTGGTCTTGCTGATATGTGACATTTAAAAATGGAATATAATCTTTTTTTTAATTTTTTTTTTGATTTTGGTATATAAGTGTAATGTAGATCATGGTATGGAGAAATGATAAATCAAGTTATTTGATTATTTATTGGGTTATTGAGTTGTATTTTATTTTTGTTTGGATTTTTTCTCTTATGCTCATGGTTGGTGAGGTCGTGTCAAGTTCGTGCATGATACTTGTTGGGATATATGATCATTTATTATGAAAGGTTGAGTGAATATTGTTGAAGGTCATTATATTGGATACAGAAAATTAACTATATTTATTTTCACTAATGCTGACATATGATATGAATGTTGATGATGATTTATTATATTAAATTGATGTTATGTTGGATTTTTATGGTTCAAGGTATTTTTTGAAATATAATTTGGAATTAAATATGGGATGTTTTTTTAAATTTATTGAAATGTGATATAAATTTGTTTTAAAATTTCATTTGAGTTTTAAAATAAACATTTTTTTGAAAATATAAATTGTAAAATTTTAAAACTAAATTTGTAAGCCTGTGAATAATTATTTAGAGTTTTATTATGAATATAGAAAGTAAAAAATGTTTGAATAGTCATGTTTTTATGATATTTACTATAATTATAGGTTTATATATATATATGTTGAATAAATATTATGGGGTATTTTTAGGGTTCTATAAGGGATAACACTCATCTAAAAGTAGTTGATACTACCAACCAAAATCACTTACTTCAAAGGATATATCCAATTATTTAGATAAAATAAAATAATTAAAAAACATATAAATTTTCTTTAATGATATTAACTATAAAATTTTATTTATACAATCTTGATAAGGATTAATTAGAATTATCCCATGGGATCATTACTCCTATGGTATCCTTGGGTTTATTGAATCACCTACTGTATAATAATGAATCAATATGATCTGTGATTTCCTAAAACTTGTTCTATCAATATGGTTTCCTTATGAAATTTCCATTCTACTATGTTTTAATAATCACTGCCATTTTACCTTAATGAAAATTGATTTTCTGTAAGTATTATTCTCATAATGAAAATTTCCCTATCTCTAGGGAAATATTATCCATAACATTGTTTTCATTGTTAATTCTATAGTCTCACTAAATCTAAGCCTTTTTATTCATATGTTTCAAAATTAGGTTTCATATACAAAACCACAGAATACTATAAATCCATTGATATAGAGTATTCTGTTTTTAGGATCTAAATTCTATAAATACTAGACTCTAAATTCTCTGAAATTCAGACATTGATTTCCTTAAAATCCAGGCTAGAAATAATCTGATATTCAGAATCCAAATTCTCTGAAATTCAGACACTGAATTCTATAAAATTCAGAGATCAAATTATCTGAAATTAATACTATGAATTCTCTGAAATTCAGACTCCGAATTCTATGAAATTAAAACTCTTAATTCTATGCAATTCAAACTCTGAATTATATGAAATTCAGACTCTAAATTATTGGAAATTCATGCTTTGAATTCATTGAAATTTAGACTCTGATTTCCTTGAAAAATAGACTCTAAATTCCTCATAATTCAGACTATGAATTCTTTAGAATTCAGACTCTGAATTCCTCAGAATTCATACACTAAATTTCTTAGAATTCAGACATTGAATTCTTTATAATTTAGATTCCGAATTCATTAAAATTCAGACTAAAAAATCAATAGAATATAGGTTTTGAATTCCTTGAAAATTAGAATCTGAATTTCCATAATTTATATTGTCTGATTTATTATTTTGTTAGAATCTAATGTTTAATTTTCGTTAGACATTGAAAATTATATTTGGTTAAGCAACCATATTTTTCTTAAACATGTCATAGTTATGAAATGAGGTAGTACAATTTGTTTCTAACTAACTATTGTTTTAGTGACCCATATACAGTTCCCTATGAGATTCAATGAAAAATATGACTATTGGAGGAGGGAGAAGACTGTTGGAGAAGTTCCTATAAATAGGATCTCATTTGAGTGATCCCAAGAACTTTTGATCACTCTAGAGACCACGTGTTGTTGAAGTTATTTCTAGAGAGAATTACTCTCATTCTTGGAGCATACTGAACATCTTGTTCAGCTTGATTTGTGAGACTCTGATTATTGCTGAGTACAATCGAGGGATTCTAGGGATAAGATGACAGAGGTGATATCAACCTTAATGTTCAAGGACATCCGGGGATAGGAAGACATAGGTGCCAACTACCTTAATGATCGAGTGATTTCGTGGATAGCAAGACAGATTTCGATATTTCTATTGAGGCCTTACCATTGTGTGGTTAAGACACACTTTCTTGAAAGTATAAATCATGTGTCCTTTATCCTAGGTTGCTGGATACACTTCACATTGGGTTATAAGATTAAATAGTTTTTACTAGTTTTTTTAAGTTTATTTCTGATGTATTTTGATAAATGAAGAAATTATAAACTTTTTAAAATTTCCTTTTCTTTTTTATATACTCATAAGTAAGAATATATATTCATTAATGTAGAATCTTTTCCTAATAAACTATTCTTAAGTCTAATTTCTATAACGTTTTTTCCATAACATAAAATGTTTGTAGAACTGAAATAGGTCTTGTGAGTTAACATTGTTTGACATTTCTAAACAAACATTTCATTAAGGTTAAAAATGACTGTTTTTAATCTTAAAATTAACCCCCTCTAGAAATTGAGCATAGAAATTGATATTTCATTCCCTCAATTGGTATCAGAGGAGGTCTATGAAATACTTATATTCACATTGAATTTTTGTAGATCCTAATTTCTGTGTTCTAAATATTTTCCTTGCTTAGAGATTTTTGTCCATGTTTACAAAACATTTAATATTAACCAGTTTCCAAGGAAATATGTTTTCATTGAATGGAAGAAATGAATGTATTTTCAATTGAAAATATAAATCCTACTAGACAACCTATATTTGATGAAATTATTACAAATACTATAGAGATCATATGAAGACTTTTGTAATTAATAATTTAGTGGACAATTTTGTTATGATTACTAGAGATTACAAGATTTATGATAAAGTAGTTAGAAACTTCCCCAATCAAGAAAAATCATAATATCAGCTAAACTACTAGGTACATAATACATTTTTCTGATCCATGATCAGAAATATATATAGTCTAATTTCTTCTATTGAATCTTCTAACTGTATCTGGATGCAATTAGTGGTTACTCATTTTGTACATCCAAATTTATCGAAACTAGAAGAGCTATGCTTTGAACAAAATATAAATGAATTCTATTTCCCTCAGGTGATCCAATATGCTATGTGAAACAATGGTTTATGACTATTGTTAACAGTATAAAATCATTTGGTGAGAAAGGTCTATATGATAAAGAAATTGTGGAAAATATTATAGATATCCTACATAATGAGTGGGAATCAAAGAGAACAATTATTGATGAGAATTGTAAAGTATATCAAATTACTCTTGATAATATTATTGGAACAATTATTCAACATAAGAAAAGAATGAAAAGAGATGATTGTATGAATAAGATGATTAATTGAAATGGTTATATATCCTTTAATACTACTAAAACCAAGACTCCTGAAAGGGTTACAAGATCCTAGTATAAGAAAATCATTGTTTTATCTGAATCTAGTAAAATTGAACATTTTGAGAATAAGCTAGATATTCATGGTTGAAGGATAAAAAATATAGTTTCAAATAATGACTTCATTTATAGATATAAGAAGAACGAAAGAAATGATGTGAAAGACTCGAAAGTCAGTTGTTATGAATGCAAGAGAGCAGGGCATATCCGACTGGATTTTCCTATGCTTAAGAAAAATGATAGAAAGGAAAATAATTATGAAAGTAATAGAGAGAAATAAAACAAGGTTAAAGCTAAGAATGTCTTGAAATCCAATGACACCTACAGTTCAAGTGGTGGAGACACTTCTAATGCAACCCAAGAGTATGAATCTTTTGGTCAGAAGAATCTTGGTCTACTAGACAAACTTCCCATTGATTATTTTTGTCCGATGTCCAAGGTATATAATGATGAATCTATAACCAATGTATCCTTAAATAAGAATTGTACTAATAAAAAATACAATATTTAGATGGATGAAGAATCTTCTTTTGATGAAGATAATACATTACCATATTATGAATATGTTTCTAGGTTTTCTAAAATTCTTGAGAATGAAAATTCTAAACTCGAGAAAAATATTGATAAGGAAAATTCATGAATATATATTTTAATAAAATTAGTATTAGATCTTTGAATATGTATTGATAAAAAATATTTCATTTTTAAATTATTTCCAAAAACCTCGAGGAAGTTAATTCTGAGAGGGATAAACATTCAATGAATCTTGAAAATGTAATTTCTATGAAATTTTTGATATACTAACTACAGTTCTAAAACTAATGTTTTTTAGGAAAATAAATTGGTTATAAAAGTAAAGTTAGAAATTTTTCCCTTGAGGATATCTTTTCTAATATTTATATCTGGTAAGGAAATTTTTCAAATATGTATTCTGATATTCGACAAATAAAGAATTGTTTGATATTTGGTTATACTCATTATAAAATAGTTTTTTGTAATAATTATTTTGTTCTTCAATGTGCTCCATTCTTCACTAAATGTCAGTGTGCTAGACATTGGATAGAGAATTGTTTCTTAAAAAAAACTCAATATTTAGGTTTTCATAATGCATATTTATATAAGAAAATGTGGATATAAAAAATCTTGCTTTTTAAAATTTCCAGAACCAAGAATTTTTGGATTCTAAAAGATTAACTTTATTATTTTCATGAAAATGTGGAATGTACTAACAAAAACACATGGTACATGGATATTATATGTTCACAACAAATTATTGGCAATAAAAACATATTTGAAAATATTATCAAAACGAAAGGTGGAAAAGTAACTTATATTGATAATGCTCAGGGAGAAATTTTTTGTATAGGTAAGACTGTTCTTATAGAAGAAACATTGATTTCAAACATTTTATTTGTTAAGGATCATAAGCAAAAACTCAATAGAATAAGTCAACTATGTGATAAAGGTTTCCTTGTGAACATTCGGAATGAAAAGTGCTTAGTACAATATTCCAAGGATGAGTTTATTCATTCATCCCATAGGAAAGAGAATGTATAAATGGTAAAAATAGAATAAATTAGGAGCCATGATATACCTTGTCTTAGTGAAATGGAAGATAAATATTTGTTATGGAATATAAGGTTAGAACACTATAATCTTAAAAACTTATGAAAAATCCTAAAGAAAAAAACTAGTTAAGGATCTACCGGGGCATAAATTTAATTTTTCAAAAGTTTGTTATACTTTTCACTATGGAAATAAACATAAATCTAGATTTAAACCAATTGGTGAAGACTCAACTACTGATACATTATAGTTAGTGCATATGTATATTTTCTGTCCATCACAAACTGGAGGCATTAGAGGAAAATATTATGTATTTTTCATAGTGGATGATTACACTAGATTTAGGTGGGTCTATTTTTTAGAAAACAAATATGAGGTTTTTTATTATTTCAAAATCATTATAGCCTTGGTTTAAAATGAGGAATGCCTTCCACTTATAATTTTTCATAGTGATCATGGAGGAGAATTTAAAAATTCAAAATATGATAATTTTTTTAGTTGAAAAGGTATTACTCAAAACTTTTCATCTCCACGAACTCCTCAACATAATTATTTTGTTGAATGAAGAAATTTAATTCTTTAAGAGATAAATAGAACCATGTTGAAAGAATATTCTATAGCTAAAAACTTTTGGGTTAAAGCGATAAGTACTACATGTTATACTATAAATTGAGTTTTTATAAGACCTTTTCTTAATAAAACCTCCTTTCAGTTATGGAATGGTTGAAAACCTAGTCTCATATACATCAAGGTATTTTTTTAAGTATTAATTTATAATTATAATGATAATATATATAAATTTGCACCCAAATTTGATATAGGAATTTTCATAGGATTCTCCACTACTTATATGGATTATAGAGTTCTCAATAAAAACACATGTATTGTTGAAGAAACAGTGCATGTCAACATTGCTGAAACTGATCCCTTTGTTTTTAAACAACCTCAACCTACTTCTTTGGTTGTGTTTTCCAAAATAGATTATAAACCCTTGATAAAAGATCATTCTAAAAAGGAAAATTTTCATGATAATTTTTCTAAAGCATTTACCCCATATGATTTTCTACCATATGTTAATGAACAAGCATTACAAAACCCATATAATTTGTCTCTTAAGAATCATCCCTGTGACAATATCATTGGTGATATAAATAATCTTGTGAGGACTAGAAGTTCCTTAAGAAATAATGTAGTACATCTAACATTCCTTTCCTAATTAGAAAACAATATCACTGATGAAGATTTTGGTGATGATGATTGTATTATAGCTAGATAAATGAACTAAATGAATTTGAAAAGAATAATGTCTAGACCTTGGTTGAAACATCTGAGGAAACTTCTTTTATTGGAGTAAAATGGGTCTTTAGAAATAATTGTGATGAATATGGAATCATTTTAAGAAAAAATGCTAGACTAGTTTCTAAAGGATATAATCAACAAAAAGGAATATTGTATAAAGAAACCTATTCTACATTGGCAAGACTTGAATTTATTCATATTATACTTGGCTTCATAGTATTCTTTAATTTCAAACTATTTACAATGGATATAAAATGTGCTTTCCTTAATGGATATTCTCAAGGTGATGTTTTTTAACAACCTCTTGGTTTGGAAGACCCAAAACATCCTGAAAATGTTTTCAATCTTACCAAAACAATATATGGACTTAAACATGCCCATAAAGCATGGTATGATAGAATTATAAGATTTTTTTACAAAATAATTATGTAAAGGGAAGTGATGATCCATACCTTTTTTTAAAGAAATATAAGAATTTTTTTTGATTGATCAAATTTAGGTTGATGAAATTATATTTGGTTCAACTCAGCAATCATTAATTGATTCATTTGTGAATCTAATGAGATCTGAGTTTGAAATGAGTATGTTGTGTGAGTTAAAAAAATTTATAGGTTTTAAAATTTCTCAAAAACTAAATGGAACTTATATATCGAAAATTAAGTATTTTAATGATATTTTTAAAAAGTATGTATATGAACACACTAAGAGTATATGAACTCCCATTGGTACCTCAAATTCACTTGGTTTTGAGGATATTGGGAAACTAGTAGATCAAAAAAAATAGAGGAATGATATGATGTTTAATATACATGATAGCAATTCATCCAGACATAATGTTTTCAATATGCTTATGTGAATTATATCAATCCAATCCAAAGGAATCTATTTTTAAGGCAATGAAATGAATTTTTCTTTATTTAAAGGAAACCACAGATTTAGGAAACTTTTCATCTTCAACAGATGATTTTGTTTTAAAAAGTTATCTGGATACTAATTTTGGTGTTTGTATAATGGAAAGGAAAAGTGCATCTAGAACTTTTCATTTTGTAGGAGTTTCATTAGTTTCTTGGTAATGAAAAAATCAACACATAGATGAACTTTCCACTACTGAAGCCAAATATGTAGCAGTATGAAGTTGTTGTGATCAAGTGTTGTGGATAAACCACCCACTCAATGTCTACGGTACGAGTTTTACCAAAACACATATATTTTGTTATAAAACATGTACCATTTACCTTAGAAAAACCATGAAAATCACTCTCCTAAAAAACAAATAGATAATACACATCACTTTCTTAGGGATCACACATAAAAAGAAGATATTATTCTTTATTTTATGGGAATTCAAGATCAACAAGCTGATATTTTCACAAAATCAATACCCTTTGATACATTTTAATACATTAAAAAAATTTTAGGAATGAAAACCATAAGGTAATCTCCAATATTAATTTTTTTGAAACCTATATCCTTACAGTAAGAAACACATTTTCATTGGGGGGTACATTTTTTTGTTCGTCAAATTTTTCCGTAGTCAAAATTTTTATCATAGTAAAATTTTTTTCGTAGTCAAAATTATTTTCGTAGTGAAATTTTTTTTCATACCAAATAATTTATTTCATGTTGAAAAAAAATTTCACAGTCAATTTTTTTTGTAGTAATTCTTCTTCGTTGTAAAAAATTTTTCATAGCTAAAGCTTTTTATCGTGGTCAAAATAATATTTATAAAGAAATTTTTTGTAGTAAATTTATCGTTAGAATTTTCTGGAATCAATAGTTATTTAATAATAGTTTTCCATAGTACTAGTAATTTTACTAGAATTCTAGAAGCTATGTTCCCTTAATGAGGTTTTTGAAATATTTTTTATTCTCGTTGTTATTTTCAACTTGTTTAAAAAAATTAGATTCAATTTTCTTATATCCAAATTTTTATCTTAAACACATAAAAATATCGGAACCTACAAAATTTAATATTTGGTTATCAATATCAAAAGTCAGATCTAATCAAGCATGTTACCATTATTGGATCATTTTTTGAAAATCAATCATAGCCTATAATGTCAAAAAAGTCCCCTCGATGGTCGTCCCACATCAGTTATCAAGTCGTGGCGAGCTAAAGCTCTGATCCTATTCTTAAGGCCTATTCTAAATTTCATGGTTTTCCTCAAATCCGAATGT
The DNA here is from genome assembly GCA_963277665.1 of Viscum album. Taxonomy (NCBI): domain Eukaryota; kingdom Viridiplantae; phylum Streptophyta; class Magnoliopsida; order Santalales; family Viscaceae; genus Viscum; species Viscum album. Next base: position 116,954,497 of record OY728159.1, on the reverse strand, counting down.
ATTTGGAAGCTTCTTCAAAAAATCAAATGTCATTGGTAAAGGAAATATAAAGATGTAAGATATACAAAGAATGTTTAGTAGATCCAAAATTATTTGCAATGTATGATTCTCTTATATCAATTAATATCATGTTGAATTTTTTTGGAGTGTCTTTGTGTATCAAAAACAATGGGACACGATCCTTGGTATCCTCAATTTTAAGTATAATTTTATGAATCATTTTGTTTTTTTGTCCAGGATGGAAAAGATAAGATTTCTTATTAGTGTTTAGGTAAAAGTATTATCTTTTTTCAGTATGGCTGATAATATCATCGGAATCACTTATGAGGGAGAAGATGAATTCCTCACCCTCAAGCTTCTATATGTCTAAAAGATGTTTTGATAATGAGAAGGCCATAGAGTGCCTTGATTTTCATGGGTGAAGGCACCAAATATCAACAATATTTCTACAAATAATCATATTTTTGAATTATGTTTTTAGTGGTTTATCATTCTGAGAAAAGGGGATAAGGACACCCGGAAAAAAAGTGATATTTATATTCTAGATTTTTTCATAATCCTTAGGAAGATTAACCTTATATAGTATATCATTCATACAATTTCAAATATCATGAATAGAACTATCATGTCTCATATTATTATGTAACCGACCATTCTTTCCACGATCATAGTTCCCTATTTTGATTTATCAAAATCTGCTGTATCTTTATATTAAGTAACTTTAATGTAATTTCGTTATGTGATGATACACCGAGAAGAATGATTGTCAGTTTTTCTAGATAATCCGAAGAAATTTATGATTTATCTGAAGCTTAAATATATGCCTTATCAATCAAACTCGAAGTGTCTAAGACATCCAATAAGGTTGGTAAAAAGAGAAAGTTAGAGGAACCCGAAAAGAATGAAAAATCTCTTACTTTTAAGGAAACTCAATCGAAACCACCTAAGACAATTAAGAAAAGACTTATCCAGATGAAGCTGTTTCAAGGTGGAGAAAGGACAAGAAAAATAAGAAAAACGGGGATCATTGTTTGGTCTTGGAGCATATTGAGGTAAAATATTTAAACATGAAGGATGTTGAGGATCATGAGAAGAAAAAAAATAAAAAGAAGAAAAATAAGAAGAAGTCTGAAGGTGAGATTGTTGAATATATTCTGAAGTCTACTGAGAAAGCCTCTGAGAAGCATCAAGTACCAAAATAAATTATCAATGAACAATTACCAATAGACACTATGGTAATGAAAATTATGATTCCGGAACCAGAAAAAGATGATGAAACCGTGGTGGAAGAAGGAGATGGTGAAGAAGATGAAGAAGAAGGGGATGACACCGATGATGTAATAAGTATATTAGAGATTTATCATGAGAAGGAAATTTCTTCTGAAAAATTGTTGATCCAAACTTCTCAAGTTGAATCTTCAAAATTTTCTACACCATTGATAGACGAAAATGTCCTGGAAGAAGTGAATAAACCATATGATGATGATAGTAGCAACCATGACATTGTTCACCAAGAGGATCATTTGGAAGATAATGAGAAAGAAAATGTTGAGGAAGGTAAAATAGTTCAACTATAAGATAGTGAACATGAGTCTTCCAAAGAAAAAAAATCATTTTGAGAGCTGATAAGGGATAATAGGAGTTAGTTGATACACATTGAAAAATCGTAGTGATAGTGAAATATGATGGTGGTTCATCGAAGAGAATAGCTAAAGTGAAAGAGAAAGAATCCTCACCAACTGATCAATCTGATTCATAATCATCTTCTCTTAGACATGCCTTCATAGTCCAATCATTGAGGAATCTGGTTGATTCCATTCCCTTGTTTTCAAGTATAGACTCGAGGTTCCAGTTTCTTCAGCAGTAACTTAATTAGAATATGGATTCAATTACCATACATGGATATAATTTATTCAGGATTGTAGATACTTTTAAATATGTCATCATTAGATATAAAGCTCAAAAAGGATCATGAAAAGAAATCTAAAAGTGTTCAAGGAAAACAAACTAAGAGTTTAGAATCCTTGAATATTTTCAGTAATGTGTTAGGGATGATTTCAACACTGAAAATTGAAAGTTCAACGATCTCACTAATTTTTTTGAGGAAAAGCTAAGTCTCAAAAAAAACAACTCAGAAGAAGGAAGGAAAAGACCTAAATTGAAAGCTCAATTCAGTGTCTATGAATTTGAAAAGGGAAAGGGATCTCATAATAGAGTTGGTAGAAAAGTTTATCAAGTAAGAAAAGATTTGGAAATCATAGGTAGAAATACTTATGGCTTGGAAAGAAAAAATAAAAACCTTGGGGAAGAAAAATGAAGTTCAGGATCAGCTTCTCAAGAACTTAAAAAAATATCATATGGAGATTAAGAAGTTGAAAATCATTGTCAATATGTTAATGATGAAGCATAATGAAGCATAATTCTTCCAATCTGGTCTTTTTTTGTATTTTTTCCCTGTAAAAATTCTTTAAATCGTAATGAAATTTTCATTGTCCTTCATTATTTTTTTGTATTGTACTAATATTTAAGGTACCATATTTTTTACATTATATTTATTCCTCTTTCAAAATCACAAAGGGGATAAAGGAATGATAATAATCATACAATGTAAATAAGAGAATTCCTTATTTAAGGGGGAGTCTATCTAAGGGGAAGTTCTTATCAAAGAAGATGTTTTTATGTATGAAAATGTATAATCTCAGTCAAGAAATAAAATATACGACCCTTAGGTATTTCACAAACAAAGTGGGAGTTAGTAGTATTAAATATGATTCATATGTAAATGTAGATAATTTTTTATTCTAATTCATTATATTCTTATAGTAAGGATATTTGTGCTTTTCAAAAAGGGAAAGACTGGTGAGTCAATAAGGTTTCCTTATAACTTTTCCATTATTATATGTTTTAAAAATCACAATCACATTATCTTATGGAAAATTGATATATCCAAAGAATTATTTTCATAGGAAATATTTCTATTATCTAAGGAAAATTTCCCATCTGTATGGGAATTTGATCCTTACCTATGATTGCATTATTAATTCTATAGACACTCTAAATCTAACTAATTTTATTCTTAAGTGTAAATATTCAGTTTCACATCAAAAAAATAAAAATCCTATAAATAATTAGTTATAGATTATTTTTTTCAGTATTGAAATTATATGAATATCAAACTCTAAATTCTTTGAAATTTAGACTCTGAATTCGCTGAAATTCAGAATTTGAATTCTCTGAAATTCAGACACCGAATTCTCTAAAATCCAGACTCCGAATTCTATGAAATTTGGACTCTGGATTATATTAAATTAATATTCCAAATTCTCATAATTTCTAACTACTAATTATCTGAAATTAAGACTCCAAATTATATAAAATTCAGACCCTGAATTCTTGGATATTCAGACTTTGAATTATTCGAAATTTGGACTCTTAATTATATGATATTCGGACTCTGAATTCTCAAAAATTCATACACTAAATTCCTATGACTATAGTCTCTAAATTCTTCAGAATTCATACTCTGAATCCCTCAGAATTTAGACTCTGAATTCCAAAAAATTCAAACACTGAATTCCTTAGAATTTAGACACATAATTTTTAATAATTGAGTTTTTGAAATCATTGGAATTCAAACTCTGAAATCTATAGAATTTAGGGTCCAGATTCCATGAAAAATAGAATTACAATATTCATAATTTATAGTCTCTTAATTTTTAATTGGTTAGACTCCGAAAATTATTATTATTTAGACTCTGAAAATGATATTTGGTTAAGAAACATTATTTTTTTACAATTGTTATACTTATGAAGAGAGGTTATACAATCTATTTCTTACTAACCATTTTTTGAGAGACAATTGTATAGTTTCATCCATGATTTACGAAAAAATATTGTTGTTGGAGGAGGAATCCAACCGTTGGAGAAGTGCCTATATATAGGATATAATTTGAACAAACCAAAGTATTGTTGATCACTATAGAGACCACATGACATTGAAATGATTTCTATGGATAATGAATCTCATGATTTTTTCTTTCTAAACATTTCTTCAGCTTGCTTCATGTGACTCCTATTGTTGTTGAGTACAATCGAGGGCTTATTAGGATAGGATGATAGAGGTTCTAACTGCCTTAAAGTTTGAGGACATCTGGGGAGAGGATCACATATGTTCCAACTACCTTAAAGATCGAGGTATTGTTAGAAAAGCATGAAAAATTGTGATATTCTTATCGAGGGATTACCCTAGTATGGGTAAGACAAACATTCCTGAATGTTTTAATCAAGGGACCTTCATCTATGGTTGTTGGATACCCTTATCATTGGGTTAAAAGATTTCATACTTCTTACTTGTTTTATTTTAAGTATATTTCCATTGTATTTTGATAAAGGAAAAATGTTTAACCTTCATAAACATTCATTTACTTTTATATACTATGATAAGTAACATTCTATACGCTTTAAGGTAGAATCGTTTCCTTGTAAAATTTTCTTACATTTCATTTCTCGAACTGTATTTCTAAACCTAAAATGTATTTAGAACTAGAAGTGGTCTTGTGAATTTACCTTGTTTAACTTTGTTAAACATAGTTCTTATTAATGTTAAAAACCAAAAATTTTAAACATACAATTCACCCCCACTTGTAAGTGAGCATCTAAATTCCTCTTTCAATACTAAAAAACCATTCTTTTAAATGATGAAGTTAAATGAGAGATATTAAACCATGCAGTTTTTCAATGATAAAAATAATTTGTCATTATCTCATTCTATCGATTCATCATATAGGGATTCATTGATTATCGATAAATTTAAAATATTTGATAAATAACTACTAATGGGTACAAAAAATGTTATAATTATAGTTAAGGGTTATAGAACAAGGCCCTCTACATCATTAATAATCACATAAACTACTATAAACAAAAGCAAGATGTGGTGTCCCTCACTATATCAGGGTTTATACCTAAAAAACATTGAAATGGTCTATATCGCCACTTAGTAGTTTGAGATTTAGAATATATTTCAAAAACTCTTCAACATGAATTACTCCCTCATAGAATTAGTGCATTTTTATATAATTTAACATGATACGTATCAACTTTTCAAAGTATATATAAGAATTTTTTTTAATATTATAAAAAATATTTTTTTTCTAAAATCCATTTTTTATTTTTTTAATTGATTCGTCATGCTTAAAAATTTGTAAATACTTATAAAAAACTATTTTAAATGTCGTCTAAAATAATTTTGAGGTAGATTTAATATTCATATATAAATACTTATGAAAACAAGATCGTCATTCACAGAACCACGAATTTCAACATCATGGGACTTTAAAAAATTAAAAATAATTATTAATTCCATTATTCATAATTGTATGAAAAGAGTGGCCCCTTGAAATCATGATATAAAGGGATATAAAAAGATCTATATAATACTTATGTGTATCCATACTTTTACATATAAATATATATAATAATAGTATACATAATATAATAATCCCCTTTCCTATGATATATAGTGACAAAAAGACAGGTAGTATGGAAATTATGTATATACTACTCATGCAGTCAGGATTCTCTATGTATAGACTAATCAATGGATATGAAAAAAATATGTCATTCAAAAAGGTTGCTGGAGTACATAATCCAGCCCTCCTTCAAATAGGCAAGCATGACACATTTCATTGATCTAGGTATGGAAAACTACTTCTTAATTCTATTTACTTTTTCGTCTCCAAATTTCAAACATATCATAATTGAGAAAAAACCCATATTGGTTAAACTTAAATTGATGACATGATAAAAAAGATTCCCAACCACCCTCAAATTTGCTTAGTATTTAAGAATGATTAAAAAATGTATCATCGTAATAAGGTTATATATCTAGTTATCTTTTCATCATTGGGTTCAAGGATTCAATATGAATAACGCATCCTAGTATTCCAAAAACATAGTGTATGACACTCCATGTAAAATACGTAGTGGACCATACATCATAAAAAACTCCTTTAAGTGTTCATGAAAGAATTTTATATCTCTATATAAAACCCAGACCATGTTAATATTCAAATTTCATCTGAAGCTATAATACTCCATGAAAACAATCAATAATAGATAACTCAGAAGTTATGCTCAGATAGTCCATTTATCAATTTAATCATAAATATAAGTAACCAGCATGAAATAAGGATAAAATAGATACTACATTTTTTATAACATGATATATTTTATATTTTTAATCTCTATTAATAGTACTAAAAACACATATATATGCACCATTCTAATCATATCCTATATGGTAGACCACTATAGAATCCTATTATTATTGTACATTAAGATTTTGTTAAGCTCATTACATCTCTATGTAATTCTCATAACATCAATATGGAACCCTATGATAGATCCTCTAAATAATATTCTTTAATTATAACATATATTAATAAATATTATATAAATAATAGCAAGGTCAAATTCATAATCTTCATAATCAACTCATTGAACATATTTTATAAACTTCTTCACTTTACAACATCTAGTGTTACACTATAAATAACTTATGTTTTTTTACATGGTAATAATTCTTAGATCAACATTAACTTGAAATATTTGTATTTTAACCTTTTTTTGAGTTCATTTGAGAATATTTTTAAAGTAACTCTTTATAATGAAAATATTCTTTTCCAATTTTTCCTAAATTTCATAATGTTTTAAAGTCATGTTAACCATTAATTAGACAGGTATAGTATCTTATTTGTGACACATCACACTTCTATAAGACCATTCATTCTTCTAATGGCCTCTTATAAATTATTATTTCTTATAAAATATTATTATAATATAGAATATACTTTGTGTTAGGAAATTAGAAATATTTTCATTATGAAGATATTTAACCAAAAAAAATTAAAACACATATCTTATATAACATTCTATGTTTTAAAGGAAATATTATTGATGGAATATTTTATTCTTTAAAACATGATTCTGAACAGTGGTTTGGCCATAAACTCATACTTTAAAAAATATATTCGATAAATTATTTTACCCTTGGAATTTTTTTATCAATAACTTTTTTCAACACTTATTATAGAATTTGATGAGTCATAACCCACATAGACCAATTTCATCATCTCATATTGATTATAAAAACTATTTATTTATGAACAATTTCTCTTATCAGATAAGAGAAAATAAGATGAATATATACATCATTTATATAAAACTATTTTATCGTGAAATATTTTTTTATTTATGAATCTCTATAATAGAATATTTTTATACTTTATTAATATATAGGATACATGCTTCACCAATCCGTCCATTTGTTTTGATCTCCTATATTTTTAAAACAATTTAAAATACACATTTGCTAACATACACTTTTTAATGTCCAAGAATCAAAATTGGTAACATTAGTGTTATATGTTGACTCTCTATATTGTTTTATAAAGTCTCTTTAGCTAATTTAAACAACTCCATCCAAAGGGAACATTCCCCCTCTATAAATCCAAATTTAGGGTTTGTTGGCCTGGGGTGAAAATTAGTCCAACTAGTCTTTTTTTCTAGACATAAAATTTACCCACCTATAATATCAACATGAAACCTGATATTAAACATCCAATGACCAACTCAACAACCCAAATTTTATTATTTTTATAATTAATATTTTATTGGAAGCATTCACACTGTCAAAACACTTCCAATAGAAATTTCAAAATTAATTCTATTGAAATGTCAAGTCATTATGGAGTTATCTAGACTCTCTAATTCATTTTCATATTCAATATTATTATATATAGAAGAGGAGAAAAGGTTTTATTTGATAATGGTTCATTTAAATAATTCATTCAAAGAATACATGAGATTTTTTATAAGCATATAAGTATACTTGTAGAATAACATTAATATTTTTCAACAAATAATGCAGATGATTTACCAAAAAATTCCTCTTTTTTTTTTCAAAAAATAATAAATTATTTTACCATCTTATAAAATTTTTCTATTTAAGATTTACCTTTTCTAGAATTGATCTCAAATTTATGTTTTCTGATGATGATTATTCCATTTTATTAAATATACAATTTTTTATCAAATAATTATAATGTTTTATAATCTACTAATAAGTATTTTTATTAAATATTTTCTAAATAAAATAAAGACACCATATAAATTATATCGTATCCATTAGGGAGACAAGATATATAATTCACTAATGAGTCCAATTTGGTCTTCTTATCACAGCTTAACTATTTTGGTATTCCATCAACCAAATCATATGATATGTGACACATGTATAGTTGAATAGGGTAAAATTATTCCAAATCCATAATACATTTTTTCCAAACACTATTACTCAAGTAACCTAAACGTTATGGTTTTCCATATTTGTCTAACTCAAAACTCACAGCATTATTTTGTTACTGAAATGTAAATTTCATTCATTTCGATAATTCCATACAAAGGACAACACATGTGCACCAACTGTTTGTATAAAAACACAGTAGGATGATCAAGGTCAAAACATCTATTCACTTTGGAAGGAAACACACAATTAATTATTAAGTGGATTAAATATTATTTAGATATTATCTAATTTATTCCCTTTATATATGAATGTATCTAATAATATGGGTTTTTTATCCTATAACATTCAGAAATTTATGTTTTCATAACATATTAATTCCTAATACATTATTATCATCATGATTTTTATTAATTAAAAAAATAAAATCCAATTATATTTATAGATATCGAACTGCATCCCAAGCATAAGGTTCATGAAACCCTTGAATATAATGTCTTATAATCCAAAATAATAAAATCTCCATAATATCAAGCATGGTATAACAATTAGTGAACCTCAATTTTAGCGATAATGCCTAATCCCCCAGGCTAGTGAGAAGTATTACCACATGTCCAACTATTTATGGATCACTACTCAAGATATACCTTTATTCTAATCTAATACAAACACATAATATATATATATATATATATATATATTGTAACGAACCCGTCCATTTAGTATCATAAGACCAAAACAAATCATATTCATCGTTGAATGTTACTAAATATTATGTTTTACCTGGCATAAAACTTCTTATGTACATTATATTAAATTTATAAAGTAATTTCTAACCTCAATAAATGAATAACACATAAATTATGATATGAGATAAACACTTATGATCATTTAAAAAATATTGTAATTATATAAATGTTTTCAACTATCCATGATTTATGTACATTCTGTAAACAAATAATCAATTCGAATTAATAATTTATTTCAATATTGTGTTTCATATATTCTATTTTACATTGTATTTAATATAAAATCTACTATATAAAAAAATATATGATATTTATAAGTAGTTTTTTTATTATATAAACATTTTATATTTTTTATAAACATGTTACCTAAAACCAAATATCACATATTTCTTTTATTTTTACATTTGATCAAATATAGTAAAACTCAATTTAATATTCTATAAATAAATTTTCAAAATAATAATCTAATATGAATATTTCATAAATAAGAATAAAATATTTTATATTTTTTTATTTTACAATTTATAAGCACATTATAAATTGATAAACATTGTAAATAAACTATAATAATTTACCCTATATAGTATGATATATTTTTATAGTTTACAGGAACCAACAAATTTGGAAATGGGACTTTATGTTCATGTCATTATTGGTTTTTATAAATATTAACTAAAACAATTTTCCTCTAAAATATAATAGTAATTACTGTATTTCTTATAAACCAATATGTGGTTTATCCCTCAAAACAAATATTATCATTGGTAACCAAAAACAAATTCCTTAAGTTATGTCATCTCAGGAAAATTATTTAGAATTCCTACTTTTAAAACCATATTATTGTTTAAAAAGAAATATTATGTCACACTAAGTAAATATCATTCATATACTAACCATGGTAATGTTACTTATTATACTTGATGAGGATATATAATATTTATGATCCTATATTTTTTTGAAACCTATCCATGATCATTTTATTCTAACCATTCCACCATATCTAAAAATTTATAAAAAAACACACATTTTTTATAAAACTATATAACGTATATGAATGTTTTTATAGAACATAACCATTTTGGATAGAACACATCATTATTCTTGAAAATTATATATTCCCAATTTATTTATCCACCTATAAATTAAGTCAAAATTTAATGGAAGTTAATCCGATACCCCTAATGGGTTTTAGTGGTGATAACAATTATCCAAAGACAATAGAGACAACATACCAAATAATTTTTCCCCATTATCATATTATTTTTTAGACTAAACAAAATAAAATAATAACACATAAATGTTTTATGAGGATCTAAATCATCTATGTTTCATTACATGATTTTTATATATATTTATGATATGTAAACAACTTAATCCTTCCTAATGGGGTATCCATGGGGCAAGTGAGTATTCTGACACTTGCTAAGGGGTTCCTCCCATCCATAGTCTACTATAACCATTGTATTACAGGATTTAGATAAATGGTACAAATTCACCCATTGTGTATTTTTATGATAAGCACAATATAGCACCATATTATATTCATATCCTCTTTAAATAGGATTTAAGTATATTCCTTGAATATTTAATATTTCAAAAAACCGACTAATTAATTATTATAAACATCAATACTATGAATCAAATCATAAACCATTTGTAACATTGGTTTATAAATAATGAATAGTTTAACTCCTTAAATGTTTCATACTACATCATAAAAAGATTCTTTATGAATCATCCGATGACGATCAGTCGATTATGATATATTATATTTGAATAAGGTGGCATATTCAAAAATTATCTCATAACATATTTTCTAATATTATCAAATCCTTGTTGTAGTAACCCTCACTACATACTGTTTTATAATTTCCAAAACCACAAAATTGTTTATACCACCATTTCATGACCCACCATCAATGGAACCACTCCTAGATCTACTATGAAAATAAGAATGACTCCCCTAACTCTTTCCTCTAATACTTAATTATATGGGGATTTGCAGTGATGGTATTAGTCACACATATGAGAGACATTACTCTCATAAATCCATTGAAAATAAAGACAACCCACTAGTAAAATCAAATTACGAAAATACTGAAAATATATAAATCCTATTTGAAAATTTCTCTATATGATTATGTGTGTTATCTCACCTGAATGAGTAGTATGAGGTTTGGAATGAGATTATTTGGTGTAATAGAATTCCCACTAAAATCAACATCTTGGTTTGGAATTTACATTTGTTTACCATTTGTACTAATGATCAGGTTAGGAGTAATGGTATTTTATTGGATTTGATATACTTATGATACATGAACCATAACGACATAACATATTTTCACATCTCTATTTAGAATGAATGGGAGGAGGAAGTGTTGAGTATCTTGGGTGAGTTTTTTGGCTTGGGTGTTAACGATAATGATTTGGAAAATATTCTATAGACATTGTTTATAGTGGTGGCTCTATATGTTCCTGAATAGAATGATAAATACTTAATATTGGCGGTGAGTTTATGGAGTATGTGGAATGGAAGAAACCTGAGTCATAAAAGAAAACATTTCTAGTTCTCATTGGGTTGTGTTGAAATATTGAATTTTGTTGTTATTTTTGATTCCACCTTATCGATATTGGGAAGGTTCCACATCTCTTATAGGCCTGATGGTTTGCTCATGCAGTTTATCTAATACTCTGAACTAGAAAAGGAAAGGTAATATTGATGATATAAAAACACAAGATAGTGGTTACAAATTCAATTTGGATAGATCATTCTCCAATGGTGTCAAGAGGGGGAGGGGTTGTTGGGACACTAAATGATCATTCCTTATAGCTTTATGCATTGTCTTCAGATGAGGTAACTCTATTATAGAAGAGGAATGGGTTATGCTAAATGGAATATAATTATGGAAGTAAAGAATCTTCAAACATGAATATATATAAACTGACTAAATGATGATTCTAGGATTTCAGTAGGGTCCAATCTAAATTCTTTGGTCTATTAACTATATCATCCATTAATATTGAAGAATCCTTGATTCATAGTTGGCTTGCTATCACACTTGGTGTGAGGGGAATACAGTTTTATATTTTATTTATTTTAGGTGGATAGTGGTGATCAATTTTTTTTCTAGCATGGTATTTTATTTCCATGATTTTGGAAGCTTTGTAAAAGTAGATTCTCTTGGTCTACACTATTTCAGACTACCATGTCTTTGTTATATTTTTCAATGCCTCATGCTTTCCCCATTAGAAAAAAAATTTAACATTAGATGGAATTGGTATTTATAGGTGGTAATATGTATGTTTTAATAGTAATGTGACAAATTAGAATATTAACATTACTAGTAGGATTAGTAACATGACCATTATGAATAGTAACTTGGTAGGTGGAATAGTAATTTGACCTCAAAATAATAAAAATCAATACAGATAATATTTTTTTGATTGATTTAATAATATACCAATATTATAATTCCATAAAGTAAATATCAATATTTAAAACTCAAGGATATTATGAGAACATTTTTAATAAATGATATTTTAATGTATTTCTTAGAAATCATTATTTTTATATTACTTAAGTTATATTTTCTACACTAGAAAATTATTTTTGTAATATAAATATTATTTTCAAAATAATCATTTCAAAATTATCTATGTTTAGTTTTTTTGGTAATTTTCTAAAATATTTAAATTTTAAGGTGAATAGAAAAAATACAGTATTTTCATAACTAGTGTGTTTTAGATTACCAATTCATGATGTATTAATGATCAGATAAATTCGTTAAATTTTTTCATGATTGAAAACAAATTTACTGAGATAAATTATCCATTTATATTTAATAAACATGTTTTCCATTAATAAAAATTATTTTTAAATTCCTAATGACCGAAGTATTCCATTAAGCTAATAATTTTTTATTTTTCTACATTTAATTTAAATAAAATAAGGAAATCGATTTTCAAACTCCTTAAAAGATTTTTTTTAAATTTGTTTAAATATTAATTAAAATCTCAATAATATCATTGATAAAATTTCTAAAATGTTCCTTTTATTTTATTCAGTATTTTATTCAATATTTTATTGTAAAAATACCCATCTCTAAGCAGTATAAATAACTGCTCACACCTCCATTGGAAAAAAACTTCCCTACACTTATGAAATACATATCAATTACAAAATATCCTCTATTAATCTCATTAGTATCCTTTTGGTTGTTCTAGTGTCACTCAACACAATTAATTCATGGAGTTTACCATTTTTTAAATGATGAAACATAAAAGAGTGGGTATGTTTTCATCAACTCTTTCACTCATTTTCCACTTCATTCCACTTTTTATCTATCATCATAAAACCCAAATTTATCTATGATTAATTGATTTGTATGTTAAAATTATATTAATTGTATTAACCTAATTTAATTATTGTATTTATGAAATATTTAAATTTCATACTTCTCTTTCCCCCTCTTTTGAAAATACCATGCCAATAGTCAGTTAATAGCCCATGATGACATTTTGAACTCTCTAATTCTAACAATAATTATGGATGATTATAATAAATTATTTATAATATAAAATTTTATAAATATATGTATTTATTAGATTTTTTATTTAGAGTTAATAATTTAAAAATATCCATATATCAGTACCATTAAATTGAAGCAAGAGGGGATATTTTAAGGAAAATATGATATCAAAATGTTTCACCCCTAACAAACAGAATTGAAGAATAAAATCATATTTTTATCATTCTTCAAATTTGAAAAAACCATCACAATTTACTTTTTTTCATGATTTTAAAAACCCATGTTGATTATTTAGGAGGAGAAAAAGTGATGAATTAAAGAGGATTTTATGATAAAGTGATTCTCAAACCCAAGTACTCCTTTTGGGTTATCACCAATTTCACTTTTTTCTATAATAGTTATTCCAATAATATATTTATAATTTACTTTCCAAATTACTTCCCATCTTTTTGGGGGGTATACATGCTTCTATATTGTGTATGTTGATTCTGATAAAATTTCAATATTATCTAATAAAATTTAAAAAAATATTTTTCTCTTCATTACTTAAATCTTCACACTCAATAATGATGATGTTTTATAACAAAACTTGATTTAAATTATTCATTTGGGAACTGAAATTGTTATTTAGAAAACTGATATTTATGACACCCTTTTGAAACCGATTCCTTTCCATTTGATTATTTCATTACTACAATTGTTATATGTTTTATTTTGATATATCATGCAAGATTATGAACATTTTAGGATGTGATAGGTGGGTCATGAATTATATAGTCTTCAAATTCATTGAATAATTTTTTATATCTGATGAGATTATATGCATTATTAATAAACATGATTCTATATTTGTTTACCATAATTATTCTATGATTTATGCACATATGGTATGTGTGAAGACGATAATAGATTAGTTCAAAACTATGTGTGGTGTTTTACCACTAGGATATTATGATTCAATATTATAAATATTCTACATTACATGCCTTTATCAAATGTTTCCATCATGATTATGACGATGGAAAAATTATTAATATATCATTATATTAATAATTTTCACCTATTTTCTATTGATTCATGCCCTGTATTCCTCCGCTAACAATGATTTTAGCTACCCATTTTTTTGATTGATATACTGTGATTAATACATATACAAGGGAGGATGTAATTTCTTTTAGGATTACAATGAACAAGGGATTAAATATTTTTTAATTTGTATTTTGTACAAGTTGGTTAGAAGCCAAATTTTCCCATGAGATTAAACCTTTGGATCCTGCATTGTATCACTATTATTTTATTTGTCTTAAAAATGATTTAATATTCATGTTAAGAAAAAGTGAGTTTCTATAGATTGTATAAAAGAAAATTTTTGTTAATTATGTTAATAGGATTAGAAAAAAATTGTGATAGCTTAAAGGATATGACTATATATATGTATACATCCTCAGTTTCTGTAAAATATAAGTGAATATGTTTTTAAGAAATAAAATCTATGTCTATATACTATACATGGTTTATGATATCACATATATGTCCCTAGGGGTAATAATCCTGAAAAAACAATATTTTTTATTAACTCAATCTTCTATAAGTGCCTAACAAAAATTCCTTTAGAAGAACCCAGTTTGACAGCCATGGGGTATATTCTACGATTAATCAAAAACTCTATAAAAACCGTTATAAATGATATTTAGATGACATAACTATATATTAAATGTTATAAAAGGTTTAAGTACAGGATCCTAGAAGCATTATTTTTCAAAATTGTAAAACATAGTGATCCCACACATTATGAATTTTCATAGAAAAATAAAATTATTCATTATTCATTATTGACATGTATTTTTTTCCAACATTTTGTATTTTATAAAATACTGGGAACAATGGAAAACTAGAGCAATAACCCATTTTATGGTCAATGTAATTCGCTTCCAGATGAAATTACCAATGCAATAAGAAATGTATTTTATAACCTGATAGAGATTCTTAACTTGTTATTTTAGGCTGTTATAAAAAAACTAATCCCTGTGGAACATCTACCCTCACAAAAGAAGGTGAAACTAGCCATAAGATTCTTTATAAAGAAACAATCACTGATATTTTTTGGAGCATCTGATCCACCTTTCATTGGAAAATGGGTGAAATCAATGAAATGAAAGATTTTTATGATCTTCTATTATGAGAAAGAGAATGTTTCATCTATCGATTTGATGGAGAATCTAATCAAGAGTTGGCATTGATAATTAAAAATATTCAAGAAGGTGAAATAGATGTAATAATGTTAGAAGACGTTAAAAATTAATTTCTTATTATTTATTTTCCTCAAAATCATTGAACAAATATAAAGATAGAATTACTAGATCTTATGAAAAATGAGAGTAAATCTATCATAGCTGATGAGGAAAATTTCACATGTCTTGTAACATATAAATTTTTTTTGTTATCAAAATTGATTGAAAATTAGGTAGATTCATTTGTGGTTTAAAACCAAAACTATTAAAGGATGCAGCTATTCGATAGGTTTGGCGTTTTGAATAAGTTGTTGGATGTGATCTCAGCGTATAAATGGAGTTTTTAGAATTTTCCAATGAATATGGAGATTAAAGGATAAGAATGAAATTTCAATCTAGTGAATAAAATGATTAATGAAGAAAGAATATCCAACCACAAACTTTTCAACTCTTTAGGATGAATCGTAATGGGGATTTCCTCAAAGGGATATGTAAATGATTCATGTTTGGGGATATGTTCACTATGATTATGAATGTTGAAGACAATATAAGAATATAAAAAGAAGATGTAGAAATGGTATGTGTCTCCCAATACACCTCCCATGGTTCACTGATTCAAATATAAAGTGAAATGGAATTATACACATTAATGCAGTAACCCATGGGTTATCTACTGTAATTATATTAAAAAATGACCAAATATAAAAGGGAAATGAAAATATTATTCCATCAAAACCATTGAAGTTGAAAATAAAAATTCCATTATACAGGGTATGCATCATATTCAATTCTGAATACAAATTTCAATATTTAATAAACGTTATCTGAATTTTATTATATACTGAAATATTTCTAGAAATATTGAATGATAATGTCAATACATTAATGTATACACATCAAAAAACATTTAGTGATGTGGTCAATTCAACCCCATTTTGGGAATCTTCTAATATTAGCGTATTTTTGAATATTCTTCTAGTGAATCTCATAATCCTTACCTTGGGGTTATTTGATTCTATACATGGAATGGATTGTCTAACATTATATAGATCTCAAATCAACTATCAGGATTAGTATATCTATTTACATATTTTGAATCTTCCTATTCTCCTACACTAATGTAAGGATGATCATGACTCTACTTTCGAATGTCCCTCAATGGCATGGGTGTTGATACCCAACGAAGATGAATGCCTTCCACAAATGGTTGAATTGAAAGAGAGAACCATAGTTTATGAAATTCCTAATGGTAAGAAAAATACTAATGTATTAAGTGATTCTCGGACATCCCCAAACTCATGAGTTATAATTCTTAATAGAGTTTATACCCAGGGCCACTCCTATGACTAATATCCCCAATATGATGGCCATGATTTACCTAGACGAGTCCACAAATCATATTGTAAAAGAAATCACCTGAAAGGTTTAGATGAACTATTTCATCTCATTTGGGTGTGGTGATGACATTTTTTAATAAAAAGTCAAGATCAATGTTGTTGTGTAACTATTACCCAGAGTAGAATAAGTTCACTATAAAGAACATGTATCCCCTTCCTAGGATCGATGACTTGGTTAATAAACTTCAGGGAGATTAGAAATTTTCAAAGGTTGATATTCATACATTATATCATAAACTAATGGAGAATAAGAAGATATTCAGAAGATATACTTCCTCACAAGATATAGTCACTATGATTTTAAAGTGATTCCCTTAGGTATTTTTAATTCTCTTGTAATCTTCATGGATTTGATTAATAAAGTCTTTTGAAACTAAATTGACAATAATGTGGTAGTATTTATTGATGATATTAATATTTACACCATGTTAAATTAATAACTAGATGATCATCTAAGGATGGTGCTAGAAACAATATGAAATGAGATAATTTACAAAGTTTAGAAAGTAAAATGACTGAATACATAAATTCACATTCATAAGGAACAAAATCAGAATTGAATGAATTTCAATAAAACCATTAAATATTGTTGAAATTGAAGAATTATCCAAACCTAAATATTTTATGAAAATCTATAGTTTACATGGATTAGTTGGGTACTACCGATGGTCTCTGAGGAATTTCTCAAAATAATCTTTCCCCTAAATATGTTAAAAAGTGGATAATCAGTATACATGTACATATATTACCCCCATTTGGAGAAGGGTTTTTTATACACAATGATTCTTTAAAGAAAATATTGGGTGGTGTACTCATGTAGTATGAAAAATTCATTGCTTATTCCACAAGACAATTGAGGATCCATGATAATCACTACCTGATGTATGATCTTGAATTTGAAACTATGGTATTCACCATAAATATTTGGTGGCACTACCAATATCGTTAGAATTGAGACTTGTATAAAAATAATATGTTTCTAAAGTATATATTCACACAAATAAAGATGAATATTTGTTAGTGAAGTTGGTTGGATATGATCAAGGATTGTTATTTTTCTATTAACTACCATCCTTAGAAGGATAATAAGGTGGCTAATTCTATTAAAATACAATTTACTACTAGACTATCAATGATTTTTATTGAGAAATACCATATATTCATGGATATGAAAAGGATGGATCATGAAATTATATTGGTAGGGAATTAATCATTACTTCCCAAAATTATTTCCAAACCATCTATCTCGGTGAATATCAAAGAGTCATAAATGGATAATCATTACTATAAAAAAATATATGAAACCAATTGAGGTTACCTTCAAAAATTTTTTGCAGATGAAGTTGGAGTGATTTGGTTTGGAAATATAATTCTTCCCCTTGATCAAATAAGGTAATGTTATATTCATTAATGCACATATCTAAATTTCCTCAATCCATATTGGTAGTAACAAGATATAGTATGATCTTTAAGAGCACATTCGGTGAAGAAACATGAATAAGAAGATTAAAAATTACACCGCAAACAGTTTATTATGTTGTCAAATTAAATTAGATTGAAAAAATTACAGTGGTATGCTGCAACCATTACTCATACACACATGAAAATGGGATAACATTACTATGTAATTTTACACCAATCTATTGAAGATATTCGAATGAAATAATGTGATATGGGTTATAGTGGATAAACTCACCGAAACATCCCACGTCATCACTCCCCATGAATATTCATTAATTATCCCACTTTCATAGATATAAATAAGGGAAGTGGTGATTATACAAGGAGAACCACTTTCAATATTATTTGACCATGATTCACGTTTTACAACTAAATTATGAATAAGTCACTATAATGCTCTGAATAATTAATTGAATTTCAGTATGGTCTATCACCCCCAAAATATGGAAAAGCTGAAAGGAAAATTATGATAATTGATGATATACTAAGATCAATATCAATGGAATTTAATGTATCATGGGATAAATATCTCCCATTATGTAGGTTCTCAAAATGGAAGAGCTTCCACATGAGTATTCAAATGGCCACATATGACGCTCTATAAGGAAAGTGATGTAGAACTCTTACATGTTTGGTAGAAGTTTGAAAAATGAACCTATATGGACATAATATTTTCAATAATTTGTAAAAAATGTTAAATATATCTCATATCATATAAAAACTACTTATATTCATTAGAAGAGTTATGCTGACAATAGTTTAAGGTGCTTGAATAATAAAGTTCGAGTCAAAATTCCACCGAATATCTCCACAGAAGAGGGATATGCAATTTTGAAAGAAGGGAATGGTATGATCTAGGTAATTTAGACCAATTTAAATCCTTGAATGTACAAGAATATAATCTTATCAGCTAACAATTTCACCAAACATTGATAAATTTCATGATATATTCCTTATATCTATCTTGAGGAAATACATACCTGATCCCTCACACACACTGAATTAGTAGGTGGTACATTTGGATCATGAAATATATTATGATTAGAATCCAATTATGATCCAAAATCATAGAGTAAAATTTCTACTCAAAAACTTAACATTAATTTTAAATTTTTTTATGGAACAATAAATATGAATAAGCGAAATGGGAACTTGTGGAAATAATGAAACAAAATTAATCTGTTCTATTATGAATCTTTAATACGATTTGAGAATTCAACAATGAATTTTCTAAAGGTAGGGAGAATGTAATGTCCCAAACGTCATAAATTATAATTTTTTCTTGGAAAAATGTGTGTTGTATTATATTATATCGTATTACACCCATACAACACATAAAAAAATCCACAACACATTATTTGATAAATATATATTGTTAAATTATTCAAAAAAAATACCCATTAAAATAATTTATATTTTAATGGGACAAAGTACATACAAAAGAAAAAATAGAATGTGAAATTTTGGATCATACTGATCTATAAAAATCATCTCTCTATGAACAAAACTATAGAAAAGAAATAAAATATTAGTAAACTAATCATAATTTTAGAAAAGGAAAATAAAAAACCAAAGGTTGAACTGTAGTGACTAATGTATGAATAAATTAAGAGCTATTTATAAGTGTTAATATTACAATTTGAAAAGTAATGTAAACTTTAGGAATAGTAACCTGAGTGTTAGTAACAGTAACATGACAGTTGGTAATAGTAACCTAACAAATGGAATAGTAATTTTTCCTCAAAATAATATAATTTTATATAAATAAGATTTATCTCATGTAATTTAATAAAATATTAAGATAATAATTCAATAAAATAAATATCAATATTAAATACTCAATGGAACTATAAGAACATTTTTTATAAACTGAATTTTAATATATTTCCTAAAAATCCTAATATATACATTTAGAAATTAAAATTATTTATGCTAGAAATTGTTTTTGAGAATATTATTTTCTATCTTATAATTATAAATTAGAAATTTTTTTAGGGTATTTTTTTGGAAATTTTATGAAATACATCAATTTTAAGTGATTATAGATAATATTTTTTTCCATAAATGATGTGCGTAAAAATTACTAATTCATCTAGTAATTATGACCAATAAAATATAGATATTTTTGATGAAAAATATATAATTATATTAATGACTAATTTAAATATAATAAACTTGTTTTACATTCCAAAAAAATATCTTGAAATGACTAAAGACTAAAGTCTTCCACAAAAATAATAATTTTTCCTTTTTCTATATTAAATTTTAATTAAATAGTTATATATATTTTATAAATTGATAAAAGTGATTAAATTAATTTATTTCATTCATATATGTCTTGAAATTTCCATAATAATATTATTACAATTTTTCCATGGAAATTCTATTTCATTCAATATTTTATACTAAAAATACCCATCTCTTCATGTATAAATAACCCCTAACCCATCTTTTGGAATAACTATTAACATCCACATACCATATATAATTATAAAAAAATACCCTATTTTAATCAACTTATAATTCTTAATGAAAATTATTATTCACTCATATCCAATCATTCAATCGGTTTGGTGTTAGAAAAAATTAAGTAATACTAAGAAGTGGGTAAGCTGTAATCAAATATTTCTATCACTTTCCTCCTATATAAATAATTTTCATATTAATTTCAAACCAAAATCATTTTATATTAACTATAAATTATGTTAAAATTATATTAATGATGTCAAAACACTATAATTACTATATTTAGGACATATTTAAATGTCATACTTACATTTCCCCAACTTTGAAAATGTCCTGCCAATGGTTTGTTAGCCTCCCTCAACGATATTTCCAACTCTAAAATTATCAAAATAACTTTATTTTATAATAATAAATTAATTATTATATAAAAATGAAAAAATATTTATAATATAATCTTTTTGAGTAAATATTAAAAATGTGTGAATAAAAATAAATCTATATCATTAAATCTAATACAGATGAGATCTTTTATGGAAAATGTTATATCAAAAACTTTAAACTTTAACATGTAATATTAAGTAATATAATAAAATGATTAAAATTTATCAAGAGTGAAAAAATGAACATAATTGAGTTCTGTTTCTATGTTTTAGTAATCCTACGTTAATTATTTAGGAGGTGGAGATACATTGAAATAAATCTGGATTTACGGCATGGGGATTCTCGAACCCAACTCCTCCTTTTATGTTATCTCAACATTCACATTGTATTTTGTGTGTATATACATTTAATTTCCTAAAAATATAATATAAATATTCTTTACCTTCTATTTTTTGGGGTATAATTTTTTCTTCCTTATAAATGTCATTTTTAAACAAATTTTAAATATTTCTCAATTTTTTAAGACACATCATTAACTCCTCTTGAGTTATTTCTTGTATACCCAAGAATGATTATGTTTAATCATAAAATATGAGTTAATATATTCATTTTGAAACCCAAATACTATTCATTAATGTATGATTTATGAAACCATTATAAAACTCATTCCATTCCATAGGTTTATTTGATGACTGTGATTGTTATATGTTCTATTTACATGTGGTGTGCATGATTCTATGAATTTTATGATGTGACATGTGGGTCTAGTATTATATATCCCTATAATGAGTTGGGTAACGTGATATATCTTATTAGTTTTTGTTAACTATTCATGAACATGATTTTCATTTTGTTAACAATTATATAGTTATGATTTATGAACATATGGTATGAGCAAAGATATTTCTAACATTGTTCCCAAATATGTGTCGTATTTGACCACTATAATATAATGCTTCATTAATATTAACATACCACATTCCATAAATTTATCAAATATTTTCCCTATGAATATAATTGTGGTAACATGATTATAATATGATGATGTTGATTGTGCCCACTCATGTACAATTGATTCATGTCCTTTATTCCTCCATTATTTCCCCTAACGATATGACTTTATTAGCACAACCAATTCGTTGATGTATATCATCTTGTGATTACAAGTTCAAAGGAGAACCTAAGATATTTTAGGAGTATAGAGAATAATGATTTAAATAATTTTTATTATAAATTATGTACTAGTGATGTATGATCCAAATTTTCCAAAGTTACTAATAATTGGGATCCTTGATTTTATTACTATTATGCTTTTTATCTTAAAAATTAAGTAATAGTAAGGTATAAAATAGTTGTGTCACTATACGGGTGTTCTAAAAAAAGTATATAGAAGGGTATTAATGAAAATGAGTAACTTCCACACCCAACCCGTTATCTTGGAATGGGTCAGAGGTTCTACTAAACATAGGTGACATTCCCCACACACAATAGCCAAACAATAAATGTTAATGGTTTAAAAAATGTTTTGAGGGGGTAACGGTTTTCCCTATTTAATGCATTTACAACTAACAGAATATAAAATATGAAATCATAAAAAACAAAAGACATATCTATTAATGATGCATGAATCCAAACCATATTGTAATAAAATTAAAAAAACAATAACAACCAATAAAACAAAGATAAACATGAGAGTAATAGAAAATAAAAAAAACTAAAACAATAATGAAGAAAAGGGATCTAGAACCAATGTGGAACAAGACATGGAAATATCTAAGATCCAAATCTACCAACTAAAATAGTGACTATCATGCTCCTCCCCTAGTTAATTATGAGACTGACCCCTTTCCTATATCATGAAAAAAATGTATATATATATATATACCATGGTGTATATAGAGGGGGAGTATTACAACTCAGTAGGAAAATCCTAGAGACACTCCCCACATTTCATGATTGATAGAATTAGGTTGGGTGCTATGAATATAAAATAGTCTGGTAGATTCAAAAGTAGTTAAAATAGTATTCATAATATAAAATATAATATATGAATATGATTTCCAAAATTATTTTAACCTATGATATAACCCCCTTAAACAAATAAGAGGCAGTTCATAAATTTCTATTTTAAATAATCATCCTTGTTCACACACAAACATATGTATACTGAATTAAATACCAATAGTCAAGAGTATTGATACCTCCTCTAGAAAGACATCTCTATGTGTTAATTCCTCATCATTCCATCCATTTTTTCACTATGAAAATGTTTTTTAGAGAATCCCTCACAAGAAAAAAATTATTATCACACACCAACCATGTGCCCTTCCAATTAGAAACCACAAAATAGTTAATCTAAAAAAATATATTTCAAACCATATTTCCGAAGTTAAAAAAATGTGATAACTTCCTGAGAGGGAAAAAATAATGCATTAATTAAAAAAAATATTACAGATGTTTGATGGATATAAATTTATAAAAGTACCAACAAAAAAATTAAAATAATGTATTTGGTTAGTCATTAGCCATAATTATATCATCACTTTATATCCTTTTTTGGTGGTCCCATTAGAGAGGTATTTTTCCCCTTTTATGTGAGTGTGATAAAATAATTCATGATTGAGAGAGAAAATATAACATTAGTCACCTTAACTATAATATTCATTGAGAGATATAATTGGACGGTTCTCACCATAAGCACAATTGTGCTGGAGTCACATTTATAAGAAATTTTGTTCCATCCCTTAATTATATCTACTATAGTTTCATTGATTAGATCATGGATTTCTACCTCCATTTATGAATCATACCAACCAGTACTATAAAGACATCCTAAAAACTCCCCAATATGGTTTTCTAAGATAACCCCAAATCTCAAAGGTCTGGGTTTTCCTCTGTAAGCCCCATTCAAATTTCATTTTATCCATCCAATAAGTGGAGAGTGCAAAAAAAATTCAATATTCTTTTTGGTGGAAGGAATTTAGTAGCCACTCTAATTAGAATGTGAACTGAGAGATCATGAATAATATTCTAACATCGTCCATTCTGAAATTTATTATAATTTTTCACAAATATCAGGATATATTCCAAATCTATTTGAATAAGTAAGGACACATGGTCACATATGATTTTATTTCTGATAAACTAGATGAGATGAACGACATATATAAAAGCTACACGGTATAAGTTCAGTTGATTCTGAGAAAGGGGTACCTAAAAACTAATCACCAGAAACCCCTATATATCACTGCCGTGTAGAGGATGTAATTCAAATAGGTCATACAATTCATTCCATAAGGCCGAGGCAGTATAACTTGATTGAAATATATGATCTATGTCCTCACTATATTGGTAACATATACTGCATCTTTAGCTCATTCAAATTCCAATAGACTATATAAATGAATAAAATGAATGTTATAGATATGAAATCTTCTATAATATCATAAATTGAGAAGGAGGAATCTAATTCTTATTAATTTCAACAATCTAACTAAGGTAGGTTTCATTTATACATTTTAGGTAAAAAAGATTAATTTTAAGAATTACATTGAAATATGGTTCATAGATCAAGATGTAATCTTATTCAACAAAATATTATTGTTTGACCTCTACTCTCACTATAGTATGAAAATCATCAGAGGAGGCTTCTGATTGGTCTTTAATTGAAGCATCTATATCTAACATCAGGTCTATCGAGTTTTAAAGATATTCCATAGGATCACATGTCCAATTGTAAAAAATGAAATTAAGAGATGAATTCTTATAGACTAGCTACTACAAATTAGAAATAATAATAGATAAAGATACTTTGATAACTGTTCATTTAGCTGAGTCCATATAATTAAATTTTATAACATTAACCTTGACTATAAATATAGAACTTATGAAATCAAGGCACCCTGGATTCTCATTAAAGAGTCTCCAAATGAAATTTGAATAAAGAGAGAAGTTAAAATTACTTAATTTCTTAATCCCAAGACCCCCAAGAGAAATGGTTTTGATAAATCACACTAATGTACATTGATTACTCCATATTCACGATTACTTCCACTATAGATAAAAATTTTCAATGGAGTGTTCACTTTCATCAAAAAGAGATGAAGGGAATTTATAATACAAAAATAATTAAAATTCCATTAAATTGATGACATGATGAAAAATACAAACTATACCAACCACAAAAATAGATTTTCCATATCAAAAGCCAAATATTTTTTATTTTACTCATTATATTTTTGAAATGTGATTCTTTTGGTCTATCTGAAAACATGGGTACCCTAAGATTAATGAAGGGAAATTTCCATTGTTTGTTTCCTAGATCATTAGAAA
Organism: Viscum album; assembly: GCA_963277665.1. Taxonomy (NCBI): domain Eukaryota; kingdom Viridiplantae; phylum Streptophyta; class Magnoliopsida; order Santalales; family Viscaceae; genus Viscum; species Viscum album. The sequence goes on along the minus strand of OY728159.1, from coordinate 116,928,646 downwards.
TATCAGTCTTCATCCTAGAATAAAATTTCCTCCAAATAAATAAATTGATTTTCACAACTGATCACCTAGCATGAGATCCTTTCAAAATAGAAATGGGTATATTTAATTTTATTTATATAGTTTTTATCACTTAAATTAATGAAAATGATCATCAGTATAAAATAAATGATAATGATCCAATAAAACTATATGCTACCTTATAGTTTTTATTTCCCTATATTCAACCTTGTTCAGAAGTAGTTACTCATGTAATCTTATAAATTAACAAAGATAATGGAAAAGGGGGATCACCCTACCTCACTCAACTAGAGAAGGTAAAATAACCTTACAAGGATCCGTTGACTAGAATGGAAATGTTTGTTGAGAGATGTAATGTTCTGATCCATTTTATAAATGTATCATCAAGTCCAAATTTGGTTAGAATATAGCATCTTAAATCCCTATTCATGCTGTCAAAGTTCTACCTGATGTCAGGCATGATAGTAATAACCCCCCCAAAGTTTATTTAATTAAAATATTAATGAATTCATATGCATTTGAAAGGAAATACTCAATGGTTATCACTTTGATGAAGCCATATTGGTTCGTGGAAAAAATATCACTAGATATCCTTGAAAACCTATTAAATATAATTTTACCAATAATTTTATTAATAGTAATGAAAAGTTAATCATGCATGAATTGATGTGTTTCATTGGCATTATCCATTTTTGGAATGTTGTCAAGGAATTGAACATTAAATCCTAGAGTGGGTAGTGGATATCTGATGATATAGAGAATGAAACTACATAGATCATTTAGAACAATGTACCAATATTCTTGAGAGAAAAAAATTTAGCAAATACCTTTGTGCCCAGAGAACTACCCATATATAAAATAATGTCTGGTAATTTTATTTCAAACTATAGAGGGATTAAGAACATAAATGTTTTATCATCAGAATTCACCATCATTTTAATCACATCTATTAGAGGAGTGAAGGTAGTTATAGTAACATGAAAAATACTTCACTATTATGATACAATATGATTAGAAATTTCCCTCATGTTTTAAAATAAATGATCATTATATTTTATAATTGAAATGGGATTGTTGGCTTTTCTACCTTGCTGAAGTGAGTGGAAGAATACATAGTTCTTAACACTATCCTTGCGGCATTTAGTTCTATAGATTTATTTTTTCATATTATCTTTGAGAGGTAATAATCGAGAAATTTTAAGAGAAATGTTTGTCTCATGTTCAAGATCATAGGAGAATTCATGAAATATATTGTAATACTACATGATTTCGTGGGTGGATTCTATAGAAGTGATTTGATTTTCAATGGATCTAAAATAGTTCCATCTCTAAATATTTTTTTTATTTTCAAAAAAATCGTCTTTATAATACGTAAAAATGAATAATTAATATGCTGAATAGATGTTTAGGTTTCTTGAACAATATTTCTATATTTAAGAAGAGTGATCCAAGAAATGTTAAATATGAATGGAAAATTAGGTTTGATGTCTCCATCAAGGTGATTTATCATGATGGGTTTGTGATCATAGTTTATTTATGAAATGCTACAGCAAGAAATATAGTTCCAATTGTGAGAATATTCCCCATTAATGGATGCCCTATCAATTTTTCTATAGGACATTTTGTTGACATGCTTCTTATACCATGTATATCTAGATCCCATTAGATTGTATTGAAGAAATATTTTGTTCTATATTCAAGATATAAAATATCTTGATGATAAGGGATGTAAGATAATTCCAATTTTTTCACCTAGGATGGGGATTGAATTGAAATATACAATTAAATCCCATGGTCCTTAAATCATTCTACAAAAATTGTTTATCTATCTTCAGAAATCCATATGGTCTTGAGAATAGTTATAGGAATAAATTAATGAAAATAAGTGTTTAGTGTTAAAAATTGTATTACTACTAGATAATATTTTTCAACTTTAGTTGATAATTCTAGTGTCCAATAAATTTTGATGAGCTATAACCACAACCATTTGACCTCCAATGATGACTATTTTTTATATTAAGAGAGTAGCCCAAATTTTATGAGGATCCATCCTTTAGGGGTAGATACTTTTGGGATAAAACAAAACAATTAGAACATGTTTTTGTTTTTGAACTATGAGAATTACACTACTCACTATTTCAGGGTTAGATAAGCCCTAACAGTTCCAAAACATGATTTTCATAATTAGATAGGTTTAGGGTTGGAAGTCCAATTGTTTTTCTTCCAGCACTTTTCTTTTTGGAAAATATTTAGTTTCTACAACCTTTTTACATCATATCCCAACGATTAAATGGATCTCAATTATAAGAAAATAGAATTCAAGTTGATGTTGTGAACCTATTCCCCCTTCATATTAGTAAGAGAGAAAACTTCCATATTGTGGGAAGTAGAGGGATTAATATCATGATCAAGTTATCCCTCTATTTCTAAAGTTGAGTGAGAATGATTTAGAATCAATTTAATAACATTCATTTTTTTAAGATAAATCTACATCTTATATACTAGACTAGATTTGAATCTATTTTGGGTCAAAGGGATGTGCATATGGATCCATCTAGATGGAATAAAAAGTCATTCATTTTTCTATAGGGACAATGGTAATAATAGAATGAAGAGACATTGTAGAAACACCATCAATCTAGGTTTTTAAATGTCAATATATAAATTTAGAATAATTAATCGATGTTGTATTTACGACTCTAAATTACTTCTTTAAAAACTATAGAACCATATTATGAATTCCATCTACCTAATATCAATTAATTACGTCATTATACACCTTATGTCCAACTTCTTGAATAATGTTACCCTCATGAGTAGATGAAGAAGGATGATTATCACTCCCTTCCTCTTCCTCAATATCCACCTATTTAGTCAATTTATCAAATGTTTTATGGGAAGCACCCCAAAAAACCATTTCAAAATACTACTAGTATAAGATAATTGGAACATAGTTTTAGTATTAAAGAAAATGTTATTTCAGAATGTGTTTATTTAAGAAATCCAAGAGACATTGCATTCCAAAAAAATAAAAAATGGTGAAAACCACATACCTTGAATTTTTTATCTATAATTCCCCTTCCAATCCTTTACAAACCCTTCGATTCCATTGGATTAACATATAATGATCGAATGGAGTCTTCTTCTAAATCAATGAAAACATTTAAAATATCCTACATATGGGATAGAGTTCTATAGAGATGTTATTTAGGCTTATAAGTATCATAGGGAATAAGATTTAAATAGGCCTATATAAATAACCTAATTTATGACATGAATTAAAAATTCATGTCATGAATCAATGAGATCTATTATATACATGAATTATGGTTCCCTGACATAAAATTATGAAATAAAGTTCAAAGAAAAAATTAATCTCCCTTTATGATCTGATTCTTCCCAAAAACACCTTCACACCATGAAAGTAACTAAGGAAACCTAGCAATAAAAAATTCACATCATGAATAACCATTCGTGATGTGATTTTTTCATTTCACCGCATTCCTTATTACTTTAACATTAAAACAACAAACTCCTCCAATAATTTTCCACAACGAATCAAAACATAATATAAGAAGCATAAAATGATGGTGCACCTCAAATCAGGGGTCTTACAATATGAATTAAACAAATAAGAAAAGTAAAGATGACATTATCATGTTTCTATTGAGTGACCTATTATTGTGTTTCATACATCATCATATGATTTTGATATCTTTTTATAGTCCTAAATAAACAATGTCCATTTTAGATATCCAGGATCATAAAACTAATAAATGATTTTTTATAAATCATATCACCATTAATTGATTATTTATATCAGAATAGATTGATTTTTTAATTTAAAATAAATTATGATGATATTAGGCTTCAATTTTTTTAAATAATAATACATATGATCAAGAAATAAATCACCACTCTTTCAATAATAAACATTAATTCCCCATATCAGTAATAATAGATTCCTTTTTATTTCACATTTAATCCTATCTAAATAATCACATAATCATCAAATTTATATCGCATTGTAACATCCCCAAATGATAAAGGGTTAAATGACTAAATGATATGACTCATGTCAACAGGGTGCACCTTCATTTTCGGGAGCCTGCCTGATTAGAACTCCACAGTTAAGCGTGCTTGGCCTAGAGTAGTGATCAGGATGGGTGAACTCCTGGGAAGTTTCCCAGTGTGTGTGTGAGTGAGGACAAAGCACAATGAAAAGGACATGTGTTGGCCTGTGGGGACTGTCATTAGTCAGATGACCCGTTCGGGCACATGGGTGGACCCTGGGGTGGGCCCCATGTGTCTGCGTGGCAACTGGGGGTACCTGGTGGGCAAGGACCCGACGACCCGGTTAAGGCGGGGTGGTTGTGCTGTCACTGAAACCAGGTTTCCACATTTGGTATCAGAGGAGGAACCCAGCCTTAAGTGTGTGGTGCACTGCCTGGGTTGAGATGTAGGGCCCACAACGAGGGCGTTGTGCTCTAAAGGGGGGGTGATTGTAACATCCCCAAATGATAAAGGGTTAAATGACTAAATGATATGACTCATGTCAAAAAGGTGCACCTTCCTTTTCGGGAGCCAGCCAGATTAGAACTCCACAGTTAAGCGTGCTTGGCCTAGAGTAGTGATCAGGATGGGTGACCTCCTGGGGTGGGCCCCATGTGTCTGCGGGGCAACTGGGGGTACCTAGTGGGCAAGGACCCGACGACCCTGTTAAGGCGGGGTGGTTGTGCTGTCACTGAGACCCGGTTGCCACATTTGGTATCAGAGGAGGAACCCAGCCTTAAGTGTGCGGTGCACTGCCTGGGTTGAGATGTAGGGCCCACAACGAGGGCGTTGTGCTCTAAAGGGGGGGTGATTGTAACATCCCCAAATGATAAAGGGTTAAATGACTAAATGATATGACTCATGTCAAAAAGGTTCACCTTCCTTTTCGGGAGCCTGCCTGATTAGAACTCCACAGTTAAGCGTGCTTGGCCTAGAGTAGTGATTAGGATGGGTGACCTCCTGGAAGTTTCCCAGGGTGTGTGTGACTGAGGACAAATCACACTGAAAAGGACATGTGTTGGCCTTTGGGGACTGTCATTAGTCAGATGACCCATTCGGGCACGTGGGTGGACCCTGGGGTGGGACCCATGTGTCTGCGGGGCAACTAGGGGTACCTGGTGGGCATGGACCCGATGGCCCTGTTAAGGCGGGGTGGTTGTGCTGTCACCGGGACCCGGTTGTCACACGCATCCACTTCTAAATCTCTACATTCACCACATCGTTACATATATATATTGCCACAACCACATCCCCACCACAACACCATCCCATCATCATCACAGCAACTCATACTAAAAATGAGATACCTCACATCCCCTGAATATTAAATAACCCTACTCAAACATGACTTGAAAGAGATGAGTAAATGTTATAACCATAATCCATTAAAACCCAAAAATAGATTCATGTATCGAAAGGTTACGCCATTATATTCAAAATTTGTGTATATATATATACATACATTTAAACTTCATCCCTTAAAACATGCCTATATATAAAAATGAATTTCATATTGGTAATCTATTACATATTGTATGAATTGTATAATAAGATCACATGTAATAAAGAAACATATAAGAAATTAATCACGAATAAAATCAAACAATAAAAAAATAAATCAATCAAGAGAACATGCACATAAAATTATACAAATGTAACATGAAATTGAATAATAAGAAGAAATTATTAATAAATAGATGATAACTTAATCACAACATTTCTTGTTCGAATAATATTCATATAAAACATGATATGCTACTAAAAATTAATATCTTGACCTTGATAGAACTTTACATGCCCATTAATTATCAAAATAATTATGCATGTAACTATTACCAAGTAAATTTAAAACCACTTCTTAAATATGTCTACCAAATATGCAACCTAACCGTACAACCCTAGATATTATATTCCAAAGACAATAGTAACCATAATAACCCATAATAAAAAAGTATCCCAAATTATAAAACATAATCTATATACTTTTAAATCGAATGTTTTTTTAATCATTATATTATTATAATCCAAAAATCATATTCCATTTTCAATTAAGATTTATGAGATGACATAAATTAAATACATAGTCAATAAATGTAAATATAATGATAATTTCGATAAATATATTCATTTTTAAAATTTTTATTACCTTAAAATATTCCCATATTAATTTATGAATTATTAAAATCACATTTTAAATAGTTAAACACTTATTATTATATATATGTTTTATTTCAACAGCATTAGCTAAATGTTGTGACATGTTCATATATAAAAATATGATTCATAACAACAATAAATAATACAAGAATGTATAGATAATTAATAATAGAAATGTAAAAAAAATATTATCACTATTTAAAATTATTAATTAAATAAAATAAAAAAGGAATTTTATAAATAAAATATGGAAAAAATATGAATTTAAATGGAAAAGGAAATATATAATAAAATAATCCCCTAAAAAACAAAATTAATATTAGTCTTGAGAGTATATTGTGATATGATAAATGAATTCAGTAAATAGAAACCCCTCAGCACTAAAAAACCATCTCCACTAATCCCCAGGGTAGAGAACAAACTCACCTTGACATCTATGGTTTTGACAAGGTGGATAGAAAATGTGAGAGTGATAAAAAAATTGAAAATATATAAGATTTTTTTGGAATGTTTCAATCAATATGAATGATTAATACTTCAATCGCTGTTTTAAAATAGGAAGACAATAAAATTTAATTATGATAATTCCACTAATTGGATGTAAGGGGTGAGAAAAATAATTATTTATGCACCAATAAGAAAATATAGAATGTTTCACAACATTCCATGAAATATGTCATTACAGAAGATAAAATAAGGCTTCGAATTCAACTACCAAAAAAATGACTCATTCAACGTTGAAATGACTAATATCGATCACTATTGAGATTGAGTGGAGCTTCCACTAACCATCTACGTGCTAGTCTACACCAAACTGTCCACAAACACCAAATATATGTTTGAATCCCACTCCCCCATCCCATTTTCTATTTTATATGTTTGAATATATATATATATACATATTACAGACTAATAAAAATCCCACTTCCTACTCTATAATTTTCATGACTAATATTATACTCATAATTTGTTTACTAAAAATCAGGTTTAAAAAATATATTAATTATATCTTCCAAGTATTAATAATTACTGAATAAACTAATTAAACCCAAAAATAAAATAAAAAATACACTTGAAAACTTTTAATAAAAAAATACAATTAATAAAAAATTATATAAAATTTATATATAAATTAAACACCAATAAAAATAATTTCTATAATAGTTATAAATCTAAAAAGAAACCTAAAATTAATAATTTTCAGTTATCTTTAATAAAATCCTTTAAATGTTTAATAGATATTTCAATCATCAAGAACAAGTTAATGTATATAAAAAAATATTACATTTTTAATAATTTTTCAATATTTTTCATTTATGGTGACACTACAAATAATAATAAATCAGTAAATAAATAATCATTTAATAATTACATAAACTAACAATATAAAAATATATTGAAAATTCAAAAAATAAAAGAATAAATTTTCATGTTTCATATGAAATTATTTTCTCTGTACATAAGTTTTTATACATTTTCATAATTAATATGTAATAAATTTTCAAAATGTGTGCTATATTTTCTTTTATGGAAAGATCCATAATTAAATTATTCAAAATTTATGTTTTTATTCAATGCATAATATTTTTAAAATTTTTTATATTTAAGCATTATATAAAATTCAATATGTAAGAAATATATTTTCATTCAGAAGAAATTTTCTATTATATAATAAATTTTCCCTTGAAAGAAACTTATATGTAATATATTTAATTTATAATGTAATGGTTTACAACTAGATAAAATAATGAAAATAAATATAATCCTCAACAAAAAACATCCACCATACTTCCTTAGACTCCCTCAGCACCCGATAAAAGATTATGTAAAGGATCTAAAAAATAAAATCTCATATACACCACATTATTGTTTTTACTTTATTGTATATTTATATCATTTTATAGAAAAATAAAAATTTTCTGATTGGTAATTTTGAAATATATGATGCAAAATCAGGTTGAATTAGGAATAATGATATTAATTAATTTTTTAACATTAAATGATCATTTATTATTTTTTTTAAACTTAAATATTTGAGTTGAATGGTTTTGATTTCCATGTTATAATGGAGTTAAATACCAAAAATCAAAAAAGAAATATTGTAAAATTAATAACATGATAATGAGGCTGGTAAAATGCATAATCTTCCTTAGTATGTTTGATTAAATTAATAATTTATAATGACAAATTTTAATGCAAAATAAAATTAATTACATTAATGTTATACAAGAATGTATAAATTTTTAGTTGGTAATAGGATCAAGAAGAAATTGTTAAAATTCTAACCAACTATGGCGATTTGATATTTTAATTGTCTGAGTGTATGGATCTATTGTTTATAAATTATTTCTAACATCATAATTAGGTTTGATGATGTAAAATATTAGAATTATAATTTTATAAGGTAGGTATAATGGATGGAAAATATGATTCTTTATAAATTAAAGTTTTTATAGAATTGTATGTATACTGAGATAAGTCCTGAAATATACTCTAAATAATTATTTATTATGATATTTAAAATCTATATTATAATAATAATTTTGAAATGAGAAAATATTAAAATTTCGTAAATGATTTTAAAATGTTGATTTTTATTATTGATTTTAAAATTATATTTTGAAAAAGAAAATTACATTTTTTTATTTAATTTATATTTATAACTATTATTCATTAAATATGATTCCATGAGTAACTAGAAATCAATAATGTGATGTATATTAGATAATAACATGTAGTGATTTAATTAATTAAAATATATATTGTTTTTGTTAAATATGGATTGAATTTAGTTGAAAATAAAATGTATATATTAGAGATGATGATTCCATGATTCAAGTTGATGTTATAACTGTATTTATGAATTGATTGTCATAAAATATCTAATGAAAATATTTCTATTAAACTGTTAAAGTTAATAAGTTACTTTATGAGTGGATTTTCATGCATATAGTTTTGAAAACATGATATGGTGTTTTAAAAAAAGTATGTTTGAATTTAATTTGGAAAAAATGAAAATGATTTTGTAAAATAATGTAAGAAATTATATAGAATGCTTGAACAGACTGGTTTTTTATTATTTCTAGGGCTCTTTCCTTGAAAAATATTTTCTCCATTGTTTGAGTTAAAATGTAATGTGATTATGTCATATGATATTATATTTTTATGATGCATAATAAAAAAATGTTTTTTGAAGTTTCATACTTATATTTTATATTTTATGATGATGTGATTTCATATTGGAAATATAAAACTCTATGAGGTGATATGATTTATTTAAGAAAAATATTAATTACTCATTATTAAATTTACCAAATTAGTGTGTGTTTATACTACTATATAAATTATAAATTATATGTTCTTGGATAATTAAATACAATAATTAACATTTAATATTAAATTATATTTTTTATTTGAGATGACATAATTAATCAAGATTAGATATAATGATAATGTAGAGTAATGCTAAACCTACTAAAACACAATGGGATTTAATAATGAATTAAGAGGAATAGTGATAGGTTATAATGTTATAAAATAGAAATTCTTCTTTAAATCAATTAGGTATCATATTTAAAAAATGGATTATGTGTATTTGTGATGAGATGTTGACTAATGATATAATATTACATTATTATTTATTATTATTTTATATCTGAAATTAATTTTTGTTCCCATGGATTGTATGATTATAGGTACAATGATCGAATATATGGGACTTGAGCCAGAATCATAAATTAAAGAGAAAAACTATAAAACAATTTAACAAAAAAAATTAATGTATGAAGGATAGTGATAATTTGATGTGAAGAGTGGTATCTGGTTGTAATGAAAACAAAGTGAAAAATGATGAAATATTAGTTGTGAGTGATTTGGAAATTATGTGGAAAAATAAGTAGAAAAGGAAAGGGTCAAAATTAATGGATTTATGGGAATAAACTGAAATGAATTGAGATAAGATATTTACTCTTTATTAAATATTAATCATAGAAGTGATAATTAGATATGAAAAAATTATTTGAATTACCTAATGATCATGTGATGATAAACCTTTCCTAGTGAACTCTAATAAGGACTAATTGTTCTATAAAAATCAAGAAATGGATTAATAATCGCAACAAAAATATATCAACCCATTATCATTTAGTTACATCAGCTGAGGCTCTAATAATATGCTCATTCTCAAGGTGCTCCAAATTTTATGCTCTTTTACGCTTTTAATGATGTAGTTAAATGATTTGGTGCTGTTTAAGGGTGTATAATGAAGGAAATGGATTAATGGTTGGAATTTTGATATATGGGTGGTTAACACTGTGATTGGATATTCATGAAATTTATGTTTTCTATGAAGAATCCATGAATCTAAATATAGTACATGAAGTTCATTCATGATATTATGGTAGATTCACAATGTGAATGGGGTTTTTCTGAATTTTAAGATGAGGAACATGATATTTGATGTATTGTCTTTCAAAAAATTCTATGAGTTAGATCGATAATTCGCATCATCAATGTATCCACATCGATAAGAATTAATGTTCCATCCATCTTTTCCTTTTTCATTCACCTCATTTCTTTCTACATAAAACCCTTTCTCTTGTAAGGTGAATTTGGACACTCATCTCATATTCTAAATCCTCTCTGTGATGCCTTTACCCACATTCGATCATACACATCCAATCCAGTACCTTATCCTTTGATCAATATTAATTATCTCTTATTCTCCTTGATCTAAATAAATTATATGTTCAATGTATTTGTCAAATATAAGGGTTTTGTCATGATCTAATTAGGGTTTTGATGACAGTTGATAGAATCAGCATCTGGATTCACCGATTTTACTTCTATGTAATGCACCAATCAAGTCCATTACAAACAACAGATCTTCCTTGGCGATTTTATCATTTTCTATCCTTATTGGGTTGGGTTCTAATTCTATCGCAATGATATATTTTTAATCATTTCAAACTAGTAATGTTTAAAGGATATGGTGACGTTTCTAGACTTTTATAAAGACCCTTTAACTGATGATCATTTTTTCACATGAGTATGGAAGCCATTGAATTTATCATATGTTTTTGATGGGTTGTTATTATGATTTTTTAAATGTGTTTCCAGACCTAGAAAAAATGTTAAATGATTGACTATATGTCATTTTCTTGGGTTTACCTCGGAAACATATTATTATGTATTATGCATGTGGATAGTATTTATTATGATATTTTTTATTGTATTTGTTGTTTTATCTATCATTTGTGTCCTTTATTGTGGTTTCTTTTTCTTCTATATTGCATTTGAGCATACATGTTGATCATCATAGAAAATTACACTATGGGGATGTGTTATATTATTTGTAGATATGGATTTGGATATCCCTTCATGTGGGATATATGTCAGTCGTCTTTTTAGACTACCCATCGAGGGGGTTTTTCTTGGAGACTGATCTGTGTTCTTCCCAGCATGGTGTCGAAGCAGGTAGAGCTTGTCTACGAGGGATCAATTTTTTTTTACTTATGTGATTTATTGTTTTTTATATATATAATTTGTTTATTTTTATAGAATTCACTAGTATCTCTTATGAACATATTCTTGGAATCATTCATGGTGTCATTCTGAGTTGTGTACTCACACTCTACCCATTAATTTTAGTGCACTTTTTAGATTTTAGGCTTAGGGGTCACATGATTGGTAAAGACCGTTTGAATGATTTTTGAGCAGGTTTGTTGTAGGATGTATACCCAAATTGATATACCTCTGGAAGGTTTCTACTAATATTTTTATTGTCTTACCCATAGATTGGATACTTTTTTTTGGTGTTGGTTTATTTACCTAACACTCCATACTGTTACTATATGGGATGTAATTCATTTTTATTTTTTATACCCTATTGTATATTTATTTATTTATTTATTATTTCTTCCATCATCATACTCTGGTGTTACTCAGTACTAATGGAATAGTCCCCCATGTTATTCCATATGCCCCCACAACATGTCAAAGACCCCATGTATTTTGGGAGGCATGTTTGAGGTCATTTGGTACCCCCATATCATGACCAAGGGATTTGGTTTGGTTTTTAATAAATGTTATAAGAGTATGTTTACTAACTTGTTTCATCCTTTTCCTTTATTTGGTAAAGGGTGGAAAGAAGATAAGATATTTGGGACTTGGGAAAGTGAACTTTGTCTGTGCTGAACCAGCATAGTGAAATGGAGCTACAAGTTTCCATAAACAGGTAATTTATTTTTTTTATGTTTAATGTTATCATTGATAATATTTTCCATTGATGATTCATATTATTTTGATATATTCATTTAAGGTATTTGGTGTTTGTCCATTCAATATTCTAGGAACAAAGGTTCACATTCTATATATACCTACTTCTTGTATTAGATATTCCCTAGATAATAAAATTCCAATTGGAATTTATATATGTTCTGGGAACGTTATTTCTTACTTTCTTTTATTTCAGTCTTATATTCAATTCTTAGGTTTATATGCATATTTGTGACTATTTTTTCGGAACTGGAGGATTGACATGGATTTTGGGTAGTATAAAAGTGACATCTCCCTGTTCTTGTGGGAAGACTCTTTTGTTAATGTTGTTGTAAAAAATCATGTTTTATTGTGAACTATTATTGTTTTTCATATTCTAGTCATTTGATTACATCTCTAAATTTATCTATGAATAGTTCTAATATATTTGGAAATACTACCCTATATATGACTCACATAGTTAGTTGTACCACCTATTAATTAAGAGGTTGAAATAGAGAATTATCCCTTAATTTCTTTAGTGGGATAAGTAATAGAACTAATACAACTAATAGCCTTTCAAGAGGTATCAATTCAAGGAAGAGTAGACCCTAGGAGTGGCCATAAGAATATGGAATCTATTCATGCATTTCATCTCCATCAACTCTAACCTTAAAAGTTATCAAAGGCCCTCAGGATCTGGATTACTATATATTATCCATAAAGAGAAATTTTGACTTGGTAGAGACCCTAGATGATAATAATTTTAAGCTTGCGGCCTTTATTCTTCATGGCACACCTTGATAATTGTAGGATGTCATGCCATAGGCTGGTATATGATAAGGTATAACATGTGAGGGCTTCATGAACATTTCTTTTTGAAGAGTTCATCTATAATGCACGAAATAAAGAGCATTCTCATGACTCTATGATGCTTTAATAGTGGTTGATGACTATTTATGGCTATTCAACATGCTTTACGGAGTTGATCCATATTAGAAAAATTCTACCAGGGAATATGGTGAAATGTCAAGAAAGTTTGAGATTAACCTTCTGCCATAGTTGAGATGATAGGTCTGGAACTCCGATATGATGAATTATGTCGTGGTGATTCTTAGGGAATTAATGATAGATACCAGAACTGGGGAAGATAGAGCTAATATTCTTCATTTGAAATTTAGTGCATGTATAGTAACCTTCTCCCACATAGACCCAATTTCACATTTTGGATATATAAAGAGGACATTAATGGATGGAAGCTAGGGAGGTGGTTGATAGATAGAGTAGATGTGATATTCTTCAAATCCTGTTATGGGGAGAAACTGTACTAGATACTTTTATTATAGGTGTAAATGACAATTCCCCATGGAATTTCATAATTATCTCATGGCTTGTCACTAGTGTGGAAATACTGGTCATATGCAGTAGTTCTATCGCAGGCCTTCACAGTTTCGAACAGATAAATAGTTCCATGATGTGGGAATCATAACTTAGAAATATGTAACATAATCATATTTTTTTGTAAACCAGGTGACTCATTAACCTTTGTGGTGTCATGGAGTGGTGGATGGTTTGGAAAATGTGGTTGATCTAACATTATCTGCTAATAGAGAGGTCCTTCTATATTTTGAAGAACATTCTAGATCTATTCAACTGTTTTTTACCTTTTTCTAACATGAGATAATCCAATTCATTTATATCTACTGAAGTGGTTTTTGGGTTACATGTACCATTTAAAAACAACTATTATATTTTATATATAGATTTTCCCCTTTTAAGAAAAGTATATTTTATTTATATCTATCCAAAATGACTAATATTGGTATTGTTCCTTTTGAATGTTTGGAGCATTACAATTCTAGAGATGAAATTTTTTTATTTGATCATGGTCCTAGATTGGTTGAAATTCTAACAAACATGAATTGTTTTTTATTATATATGAGTAACATGTTAATCTCTTAAAGGGGAAAATATCATGTTAGACAATGAATGGGATGCTGAGGGGGGATGAATGCGATCAGACCCGCATCATGTAGAAATTGTTTAGTGAATGTAAAAGTAATGATCCTTTTGGATGATTAGGTAGTGACTCCCTCCTCATTCTCTCTTGTGGTATACCTATACCAAGATATCGTTTTAGAGGAATAAGTGTGGTGTTTTCCTCATAGGTCAGTTAATTTTGAGATCAGGATCATGCATGTTGTGTGTCTGATATTGATTCCACCATATCACATGACACTAGATATGTTAAGAGAGATCAAGGCAGATTTTTATTATCTAAAGGCTAATGCCTTCATCGGACCATGAACATTCTCTTGTCGTGATTTAGTGAAGTTATACTATAATGTGGATGTTAGTATTTGGATTTATGATAACTATGGGATGTTGAATCAAATCACAATGATGATTAAATACTATTTTTAATGAATAAAGGATTTTTTTTGATTTTTTCATTTGAAACAAGTTTTTTAGATTGATATGAATTCAAGATACCATCAAGTTCCTGTTTGAGAGGATTAAATCCAAAAGTCAATTTTTGAGAGTAGGTACAGTTTTTATGAAATATCTTGGTATGCCATTTGGATTGAAAAATAGTCCTACAGTGTTCATGGCTCTCATGAAAAAACTATTTCAGTCATAAATGGATTATTTTTTAGTTTTGTTAAATGTTGATTTCTTTATATATTCTAAGACATTGGAATAACATTTTCAACATATAGATATCATGATGAGTATACTTTTGATACATTGACATTACTCAATGTACTTGAAATTTCACTTTTGGATATAAGATGTTAACATTATTTGAAACATTGTTTGTCTAAAATGAATATTAGTAGATATATAGAAATTTAACACAATTATATCTTGGGAATAATTGAAGAATATATTTTAAATTATGAGTTTTCATAGATTAACTAAGCACAATAAGAGATTCATTGCATAATTCATTCACTTGGTAGCACCCATGACATCACTATCATAAAAGGTATTCAAGATGAAAAAGATAGAATTTTATGGTGATGTTTTCTTATATTTTAATAAAAGGTTGATTTTGTCTTAGATCTATAACCTTCCTGAGGCTACAGTTCACTATGTTGTATATTGTGATGAATATAGTGTTGGATTTGGAGATGGTTTGATGTAGGCAGACATGATAATTACTTATAGGTCTTATTAACTGAAGCCCCCTAAGATTAAATTCCCTACAAATAACATTTAGTTAGTGGTTAGCATTCATTCCATTATATTTTTTTGGCACTATCTTCTTGTTGATATATTTCTCATATATACTTACTACAAGGGTTTTTGGTATATTTTCTCCCAACATGACACGAATATTTATCATGGGGTTTTTGTATAGTATTTATAGATGTTCAATAATGAGATGTAGTAGGCTTTCTAAATACTCAATGTAGCTATTGATGAGCTAAGGAAAAATAACAATACATTGGAAAACACATGTTAGAAGATAGATCGATGATCATGGATTTGTTTACAGAAAAGTAGTTGGGAAAAAATGGGGATCAGGAGGCATAGGTCTGTTTACCCTTAGTGATCATGTACTCATTGGTATAATGATTAAAGACTAATTGAGAGAATGATCCTGATTTTGGGGACATTCTCTAGAAGTCAGAAGCATGTGGGTATTTATAAATGTGTGATTTGGATATACACAAAGTGACACTTTTTCATTGTAGGGTGATGGTATAATCTTCTATGATAGATGAGTTAATGAGAAAATCATATGAATAAAAGTGGGTAGTACACCTGGGATCAACCAAGTTCTTTAATGATGATAAATGATTGTTCTGGTGGTCCAACACTAAAAGTTACATCACACGTTCATTATCTCTTTATATGAATTGTTGGAGAAAAATATCCGAGAATTAGAGACGAGTTGGGTTACTCTATATTCTTCCAATGCCAATGTGGAAGTGGGATGATGTGATGAAAAACTTTGGGATAGGTTTTCCCTAAACCTAGAGAGGTTTAGGCATTTTTTGGGTGGTTGTGGATCGATTGACTAAGGTAGATCACTTCATACTTATGCAAGAGATGAATTGAGTGGATGACCTAGGAAATATCTACGTTTGAGAGATCATGTGACTTCATAGTGTTCTTTAAAGTGTGTTATTTGATAGAGACACCTGTCTTTCCTCATGAATATTTTAAGGATTATAGAAGGGGATGGGTACTTCGTAGAAGATATGTACTCCCATTCATCTTTAGACTGAAGGGAAGTGATAAAGAATAATCCATGCATTGAAGGATATGCTTCAATCATGTATAATAGATTTCAATGGAACATGAAATGATCACATAGATTCGGTATAGTTTTCTTAATGAAACAAATTTCAATTTTTGAATCATATTTATCTGTTTTTTGTCTCTATACGGGGGTTTTTTCATTCACCTCTCTACTCAGATGAGGCATGTGAATCATTAGTTGTAGGATATGTGAGATATATGAGAACCCAGAGTGGGTTGAATTGATTTATAAATTGATAGTTGTAGCTCATAATAGATAGTGGTCTCAGGTTGAATAATGGATATGAAACGAGTATCTTTTTGTAAGAGAAGATGTTTTCTTGAGGGTGTATCCTTAGTTGGTGAATAGACGTCTAAGGAGGGAAGGTAAGTTGACATTGTGGTATTTTGGGCCATTTGAGATAATCAAACACAATGTGACAATGTTATATTGGTGGGAACATCCTCTATTGTATCAAGATAAAAAAATGTATTCTATATGTCTCATTCTCAATGTATGATCTAAATCCTTCAAATATGCTCAACTATAATGATGTTGTGCTGGACCTAGATGCACCATTTATGGGACGACCTATATGGATAATCGATTGAAGTGAGAAAGTGCTATGAGGAATGATTGTTCGTATGTTTCGGGTTTAAAGATATCATGAGTGTTTTCATGAAGAGACTTCTGAGAGGGAGACTAGAATTCTGGCATCATTTATTGATTTTTTCAAGAAGACCAGTAAAAACACTTCGGGGATGAGATGTTGTCAAAGGTGGATATTTGTAGGATCTTCAGTACCATGTTTTTCCACATATTATTGATTTTAACACTATTAAGGGTGTAGTTAAATGAGTTAATGGTTGTTAAGAGTGTCCACATAAGTAAATATCTGAAAGGACAGAATTTGGAAATATGCGTGGTTTATTCCAGGTGTATATATTCAAAACATGATTGTTTTCTAGGATAATTCTATGAATATACCTTTAGCATGTGAATTACTTTCATATCATGAGGAAAAATTCAGGCTTTTAATGGTGGTTTTGGGGATTCTAAGATGAGCCGAATTGATTTTTGGCATATCATCTTTCCTGAATTTTCATTATGTGAATCTATATTTCAATATGTGATTCTCGCTAGAACCATAAGATTAAATGATCTAACATTATTTTACTTTCTAATTTTTCTCCTTTCACACTACTCTGGTCCATAGGCTATTTCCAGATGATTTTGGACACCCCTCTATAAATAAAAATCATATCTTCGACACTCCATCGTTTTTTTGATCCTACACATCCAATCCGATATATTTTTTTTTGATCATGATCTATTATATCCTGTTATGCTTGATTGAAATAGATTATATATTCAATTTTTTGGTCACATATATGTGGTTTTTTAATGATATATTGATATTTTTTTGTGACCATTGATAGAATTTTCATCTAGAATCATGAATTTGGATTTTATTTAATTATTATTTCAAGACCATTTTTAAGTGGGACTTACATGATGAGTTGATCATGTCATAACCTTTTAAGGTGTGTTTCCTCTTATAACGCAATCCTATATTTTTAGACATTTAATGTTAGGAATGTTTCTTTGGTCTAGTGGTGATTCTAGACTTGGATCATTACCATTTCCATGATTATCATTGTTGCTTCCGAGGTAGGGATCCATTTACATCAGAACGTGTTTTATAAAAGTTATTGGATTGACTGTAAGGGTGTTTGTTTAGACCTAACGAATTATGTTTGATGCATTATCACATGTGGGGTTCATGTACAACCCATTGATACCTATACTTGTCTTTCCATAATATGGAATTTTCTTGTGTTTATGCTTGTTTTATTTATGTGATGTTTGATCTATCATTTGTATCTGTTATCATATTGTTTTTTTCTTTTGTATTTTATTTGAGATTCAAGGTTGAGCCTAATGGACTATGCCCCTATGAGGGATATATAAGATTACATTTCATCATTCCTTGGGATATCCTTTTATGAGGGATATGTAATTCATTTTTTGGATTATACCATCAAGGGGATGTGTTAGGAAGTTGATCATTGTCATTTTTAGCATGGTGATGAAGCCAGTAGAGCATGTATTTAAGGACCAGGAATATTTTTCTACTTATGTGATATGTTTTGGAATATATCTGTACCTTCTTTAATTTAAATTAATATTCTTATATCCTTTTTTCACTCATGTTAATGGTTATTTGTGATGTCTTACCGAGTCTTGCACTCAAACATTACTCCGACATTTTGGTTTGGTTATTCATTTCATTCCTAAGGATCTGGTGATCTAAATGAAACCAATGTTTGATGTTTGAAAATGTTAGAAGTAGGATGTAGAAGATATTGTATGGAACTTGATATGGATTTTCTACTTTTATTGTTAGATTACCCCCCACATTGGATCATTTTATTTTTTTGGTTTATTTACATGACATTACATGCTTATTCCCCATGGTATAGGAATTATTTGTATTTCCTACTACTCTGATGGGAATTTTATTATTTATTATTTATTTATTTAGTTTATATCTCTTTGGTTATCATAATATAATGTTACCTAATACCAAGGGAATAGTCTCTCAACACTATTTCATAGGCCCTCTGCACTAGTCGGAATCTTCTTGCGTATAGGGAGAAACACATGAGGTCATGTGGAACCCCCCAAATCAAACCCAGTGGTTTGAGTAAGAGTGGTATTTTAATTATGGTACGATATCTAGTAATTTTTACAAATCATTACATGGAGTAGTGTAGGAATTGTTCTCATTAAGAATAAAACATGAGAACTCTATTTGAAAAAATACATTGCAAAATCCCAATAAAACCCACCATGATTTATCAATCTTAGTGAATATTGAAGAGATTTGTATCTACCAGGAAATAAATCAATCTCTAACATTATTTTTAAATTATTCATTATAGAATGTATAAATAATGTTTTGTAATAATATATGGACAAATAAATGTTACTATGAGTATGGCTTGAACATGAACAAGAATAGATATTTCAATTCAATTAATAAAATACCTATAAGAAATTTTGACTATATATGTTCATAAAGACAACAAAAATTTTAAATGAGTTCATCTCAAATACAAAAATAGTAAATGAAGTAAATGGAGGAATGAAATAAATTATATTTTAGGCTGAATCTACACACAAACTACACTTATTCAATCTAATACTTCAAGTGATACCCCGATCCTTTGGTGTGTACTGAATGTCTCCGAATAAGCCATCAAATTAGTTTTTTTCAATTATATGTTCATGTCTATAATTATAATATTTCTTGTCTTTTTAAAATTTTGTTTTACTAATTTAATTTATAAAAAAAGCATTATTTCTATATTACAACTGAAGTGATGTTTCAATAATTTATCCCTCTATCACTACAACTATAATTTATGAAAATATTTATAAAAATCATCTTCTTACATTAGAAATTAAATTTCTTGTTATCATCCAATTAAAAAATATTTTATTTAAATATTTCCAGCTAGAACGTTTTTCATAATCCTGGTCTTCAGATGCTGACTCTGTTATAACCTTATCTATTGATTTCAATATCATCCAAGCAATACATACATTCATCCTAAAATTAAATAATACAAAAAAATTATCAGTTCATATTATTCAATTTTGAAGAATACTCATTAAACATAAATATTTTTGTAATATCTCCATGTCCCATGTTTCGTCATGAAATTTACTACTCATTGGAATCAACTTTTCTTCAGCTTAACAACACTTCATTTCTGGATACCTTTAAGAAACCATCAGTAATAATTGATCAGAAGTTGAGAACATAAAGAAATTAGGAACTCGAATAACAAAATATATGATGCATAATTATCCTCAACCTTTCATATTCATAAAGATCATCTTCATTACACAAAAATATCTCACCCTAACTGTCATGAACCAACCAGGGTCGACCCTGAACCGGTCACCTGAGTAGGTCTGCGACATGGCCCGAGAGGCATTCTCAATCCTCCCAAGCCGGCGACAAGCGCTAGGGCATCCACCGAGGTTGTGGGATTGATTTCTCCCAATATAAATAAATAAAGCAGCAGAAATAATACAGAGAAACGAAAAATAAATAAACCAGGTAAAGCAACTAAATGAGAACAAACGAAAATAAAATTGAGCAAACACGACATCCGAACAAACTCCATGTGACCTTGTGGGTTACTCTCCAACTCAACAGTCAAGTGTCGCCCAAGGAGAGCGCACTCAACCTATAGCCTTCACAAACACTAAAAAGATAAAAGTATTATAGGCATGAGTATTAAAACTCATTAGGCCAGCCCAATATCTATTCTCAATGTACTACCTTTAAAATAAAAGAAACGTCATTTCATGTTTGAACTACAATTTATAAAAGTAAGGTTTTCTACAAGTTTATCAAAAACAAAGTATGAGTCATTGATCGTATTCATTTCTCAAAAAACCAAATCATTCTTTTATTGAGACATTAGCATTTTTCAAAGGGGAAGTGATGTTTACATTTTATATTTTCACAAAAACTATAAAACAATATTCTTTGAAAACAGTTTTCATAAATCAAATTAAAATCACACATTAAATTTTAGTAAATACACTACACATGAAAACACTACAGTAGTTACACCGAAAGGGAAATGAAAAGAAAATATATACAATAACCACATTTATCACAGAAAGTAATTGAAACCCAACCGACATGGGTGAACCTAGGAGATCGAGAATAAACCAGAAGACACCAATACATGATAAATCATCCTCATTGAAAAGTCACACATGATGAAATAAAAACTCCCAATACACTCAACCATCCATTCTCAGGCAGGCTAAGGGAAAATCCCATAGTAGTAAAGCCAATATATCCACCTACTACGGGCCACTGGTCAGTACCATAACTTACCAGTGAAGCAATAATTCTTAGAATATTATCACAATATGCTAGATTCCCATGTCTCAAGTGTTTGGAAAGGGGGTGAGCCAATGATGCCAGCCAAGAATCCAATCACACACACAAACACATATATATATAACAATAATGCAAAAAATGCATCACTCGGAGCCACACCATGGGAAAACATCTTGACTTTAAACTAATCAAGTACCCAGGAGCCTCTAAGTGAAATCTCCCAAATAATCAATTGAAACCAAGGCAAGAGAGTTATACTAGGAATTTTTTATAAATACATTTTCGTCATCTTCCATAAAGTGCCAAACGGGCATTAAATACATTTCAAAATCACCACTTTGGAAAGAACCAAAATTCTTGTTCATGCATGAGAATAAATCATTTATCATTAAAACAAGAATTATAATTGAAATTCAATGACTTATTTTTAAAATCCAAACTAGGATTCTTTCACTACTGGGTGTCCATTTCTTCAAGAAAATATTTCAAGGGTCATGTATTAAATAAACGGCTCTTTTTTACAGCATATAACTTTTTATAAATTAATTGTATTATATTAAAAAAATAATTATGTTATATTATCTCACATTTATTAAAATTAATAAAATATTTAATTTCAACAATTAGTGTTCACAAATAACAAGAAATAATGTAACTTAAATTTTTAAAATTAGTTCAATGGGATCCTACCTCGATACTGAGATCAAAAGGAAGATGCACGTCCGACACCACACAATAAGGTCCAACGTACTGTAAACTAAACAATAAGAACTCAAAACAAAAACATAAACCCCAATTAATTTTTGTGAAACCAAGCAGCGGGAAGAAACCGTCACCTCGAAACTGATGTGTGACGACAACGCAAACTCAGAAACATAGCACGGCGATGACGCTCACTCGGAAACGCCCCGCGCGGGTCCTAGAAAGTAAAACCAACCCAAATAAAATTTAATTAAAGATAATTCTAATCAAATAAGGGAATGTATATATATATATAAAATAAAATATCAAATGGAGAATGAAATAAATATTTACCAATGGGGGGTCAAGACTAGAAAATGACCACCGTTGGGTATCATGATGGAACAACAGAAGGCATCTGCATGGTTGGACGTCGTCCGACTAGGGGGGTGTGGCGAGGGACGCTAGAAAGAGGTGGAGGGGATGACGGGGGCCGGATCATGTCAGGGGATTGAAAAGTATGCACGACATGGAGGCTGGGTGCATGTTGAGATACCGAGACAAGAGGCGATGGAAGGGGGAGTAGCGGCGTGCGGAGAGTGTTAGGGATATTGGGAGGAGGCAATGTTAGAGTGGAGCACTGCCGCAAGTCCGCCGGCTGGAAGGAAGGTAGAGCGAGGGTGATGCTGCGCAGGGAAGACGAGCCATAGTGGGTTGGCCAGGATCGTAACAAGAAGAGCAGGGTACAAGGGAGATGAAATTGGAGGCTGGGGCATCGTGCTGGGTGTGTGCATACCGAAAGGGGGAAAGAGGGAGCATCGAGCAGTAGGAGACTATGGGGATGAGGAGGCGGAGCAGTTGGGGGCTGTTTTGATCGGCACGCTGTAAGGGAGAAAGAGGGAGCATGGGGCTTCCGGGCTTGCTGGGTAGTGGACATAGGAGGGAGTATGGGCCTGTGTGGGCTGCTGTGCGGTAGAAGCAGGAGAGGAAGAAGGGGGCGGTGGCTAGGGTTTGGAGGGGGTGCAGGAATGTGTAGATTTAGGGTCTTAATACACACACACACACACACATATAGTATCAATTTTACAAAAACAATAATAGTAATAATAATAATAATATTTACATTAATAATAATAAAACCAAGAATAATAATAATAATAATAATTACATTGATAATAACAATATTATAAATTATTGTTATTATTATAAATAAAAAATTTATAAAAATATTTTTAATTTAATTTATTCATTTAATTTTATTATTTATCTAAATAGTGGGGGAACCGCGCACCCACCAGTTATGAATGCAAGATTGAACTGAATGCGAAGTGACTGCTAGCAGTACAGTGACTGCGCACTGGCTCGAGATCCATTGAAACATCAAAGCATTAAAAAAAATCTAACCCAGACCTGAACCCGACTCTACCCAGAGTCATAGAACCGAGAAAAGAATAAAAACTTGGGTGTCCGTGGTCGGGGTGTGACAATTCTCCCCATTAGACACACTTTCTGCCCCTAGAAAGTCACCATGCCAATAGTTAACACAACATAAGTTCATTCCTAGAAAAAATCTT
The DNA here is from genome assembly GCA_963277665.1 of Viscum album. NCBI lineage: Eukaryota > Viridiplantae > Streptophyta > Magnoliopsida > Santalales > Viscaceae > Viscum > Viscum album. The sequence continues at coordinate 116,904,723 of OY728159.1, read as the reverse complement.
AGAGAAAAAAGAGTTTTGAGGTAACAATTCCCAACAATTGTCACAGCTGACCAATTCAAAAAAAACCACTACCCGAGATTAAGGGGAGAACATGAGAGGGTTCTCCCCACCACACTAATTTACTAATACAAGAATCCTTCAAACCCAAACACCCCCCGGGGGGGGGGGGTTGAATGTGGGAACTCCCAAACCAAATTCATCCATTTTTCCCATATGTACCGAACCAAACACCTGACACTTGATGAAAATGTAGTTACAAAACAATCCAACAACTTGTGGATGAGCAAATAACTCAACACCTCCCATCAACATAACGAAACGAACATTCCAGTATCGAACATAGCCAGGACCAACTCAAAATTAGAATATGTCCTTTTGTTCATGGGACCACACCATTTACAGAGACCAAACAACTTATGAACCACACTGAGAGAATATAAGACTAGTTGGATTGAGATCGAACAAGTTCATCACACCACCTTAACGGGGATGATTTTGCAACAAAGATGATAGTAGGATAAGGAAATTTTGGATATTTCCATCCCAATGATGAAAATATTATCCAAAACGAGGTCTCACACACCCTCGACAACTCTCAACTATGCGTGAGATTCACCTCGAGACATGTGGCAGGGCCCTGATGGCTGATGTGTCTCCTAACTCACAATCAGGCATTTTCATCTTTTGGTCTCTTACTCCTTCTGCTCCGTGGCTCAAACAACCACGATAGTCATACATTTTTAAAGGGATGCAACATGATGAATTGGAATGTTATGACTGGCCATACTGGTGGCACACAAGAGAGTGGTCTGATGAACTAGGAGTTGGTATCAACGAGGATTGTTTCTTGGAGACATGATCCACCATCCCACACTCCTTTCCATATGGGGAATCTCTTCAGATGTTGTCCACCATTAATCACACCCAAAACTCTAATGGCCATGAGAAATTCCATCTTTATTAGCCCAGAACTGAACCCACAAATATCTCTAATATGGTACGAACCTTAAATACCCTGGGAGTTCCCAACAACCTGAAGAGACACTATCTTTATGAACTATACAACAGCCTCTAACAGATATTGATTACCTCGAAAAGCAAGCAACACACAAAATAAACTGAGAACTGAGCATAACTCATTAACAACATTTTGAGGATTTCTAGGCGGCATACAAATGACAACACAATAAACACCATCAAAACTGGAAACAAGCCAAAACTCAATCCAGGAAAAAACACAAACCAAGTGAAAAAGACCCATACGCCAAACATATACAACACAAAGAGATATCACTTTTCCAAAACAGTTATTTCTTTAAAATTTTAATTAATCACCTGTGGAATCTTATGAACTGTCACATGTGTGTTTATTCAATCTTGCTCACATCATCTACGAACATGTTCCCCCATGCACATTCCATACATACCCATGCATGTGTGACCCTCTATAAGGAGCGCCAAGGGTCCAACACTTCTATTCCATAACAAATCCAAACAAATAGCATGTTTTTCCAAACCAATACACCTTCTCTTTAAAACTCCACATTAGAAATTTCAAAAATAATTTGCAATAAACACTATTCCTTTTCAAAACCAGTTTCCCTTTTAACACACATTCAAATATGACGAGATTAATAGAAAACACAAGAAATAATAACCCACAAGAATGAGGAGCTAGTGCATATGTCTGACCCAGCAACATGGTGGTGAGCCATGCCCCAAGTAAAGCATTCCACTAAGAGGACCTTGAGCCAGAACCTTGGAAATCACCTGGGTCACCACCCCATGTGTGGCCACAAAGTGAACCGATTCTCCCCCATTGTCATCCCTCAATCCAAAACAACAAGTGATAAAATATTTAAATCCCAAACTAACCCTGGTAACTCTGGTCTCGTCATGAGCGGTGGTGATCAGGCACAAACCTGTAACCTACATTCTGAGCCCTGGAAGTCCTAATATATATCTATCGGACATCTCAAATAATAAAGGGTTATTTGAAAAGAGAGTTCCGCTAAGATCCAACCTCCCTATGATGCCATTTTGTCATGAACCAACCCAGGTCGACCCTGAATCGGTAACCAGAGTCGGACTGTGACATGGCCTTAGAGGCATTCTAAATCCTCCCAGACTGGCGACAAGTGCCAGGGCATCAACAGAGGTAGTGGGAACAATTTCTCCCAATATAAAAAAATAAACCAAGAGAAATAATATAGGGCATTACATAATAGATAAACCAGGCAAAGTCAATGAATGAAAAAAAAGAAAATAAAACTGACCAAACACGACGTCTGAACTAACTCCATGTGACCTCACAGGTCACTCTCCAACTCATCAGTCATGTGTCACCCAAGGTGAGCACACTCAAGTTGTAGCCTGCATGAACACTAAAAATAGAAAAGAACTATAGGCATGAGTATTAAAACTCAGTTGGCTAGCCTGAAATCTATTCCCAAAGCACTACTTTTAAAACAAAAGAAATATCATTTCATGTTAGAAATACAATTTTTAAAATAAGGTTTTATACATATTGCTCGAAAACAAAGTATGAGTTATTAAACCTATTCATTTCTCAAAAAACCAAGTCATTCTTTTTGTGAGACATTATCAATTTTCAAAGGGTAAGTGATGATTACATTTACAATTTTCACAAAAAGTATAAAACACCGTTCTTTGAAAATAGTTCTCATAAAAAACTTTAAAACCACACATCACATTATAGTAAAAAGACTACACATGAAAAAACTACATTAGTTGAAAAGTAAGGGAAATGAAAAGAAAATATATACAAGAACCATATTTGTCACAGTAAGTAACTGGAATCCAATAGAGATGGGTGAACCATGGAGATCTAGAAAAAACCAAAAGACATAAATACATGAGAAATAATCCTCCTTGACATGTCATGCACGATGAAATCAAAACGCCCAATATGCTCGACCATCCTTTCATAGGAAGGCTGAAGGAAAATCCCATAGTAATAAACCCAATATATCCACCTATTATGGGCCACTGGTCAATCCCATAACCTACTAGTGTAGCAATCATTCTTATAATATTCTCTCAGTATGCCAGATTTCCATGTCTCTAGTGTTTGGAAAGGGGGTGAGCCAACGATTCTAGCTGAGCATCCAATCACATACATATATATATAATAATAATGCACTAAAGGCATCACCCCAAGCTACACCATGGGACAACCTCTTGCATTTAAAATACTCAAGTACCTAGGAGCCTCTATGCACGGCCTCCCAAATAATCAATTGCAACAAAGGAAGGAGAGTTATACTAGCATGGTTTTTATCATAACATTTTCATCATTTTCCATAAATATCCAAAGAGGGATTAAATACATTTCACAATCACCACTTTGAGATGAACCAAAACAATTGTTCATTATTTAGAATAAATCATTTATAATTAAAACCATAACTATAATTGAAATTTCATGAATTATGTTTAAAAGACAAACTGCCATTATTTCACTACTGGGTGTCTGTTCATCAAGAAAATATTTCTACTGCATGTATATAATAAACAACTCTTTTTACACCAAATAATCATTTAAAAATTAATTGTCTTATATTAAAAATTAATTATCTAATATTATCTCACATTTATTAAAATTAATAAATTTTTTAATTCGAACAATTAGTGTGCACAAACAACAAGAAATAATGTAACTTAAATTTTTAAATGTAGTGCAATGGGAAACTACCTTGACACCGAGATAAAAAGGATGATGCATGTCTGACACCACACAATAAGTTCCAACGTACTGTAAACAAAACATTAATAACTCAAAACACAAACAAAAACTGTAATTAAAGTATTAGAAACCAAGCTACAGGAAGAAACACTCACCTCTAAACTGAAGCGTGACGATGACACAAACATAGAAACAAAGTGTGGCGATGGCGCTCACTCGTAAATGCCCCACGCGGGTCCTAGAAAGTTCAATCGACCAAAATAAAATTTAATTAATGAAAATTATATTCCAACCAGGGTGTATATATATATATATATCAAATAAAATATCAAATGGAGCATAAAATAAATAGTTACCAACTGGGGGGTCGCGACTAGAAAAGGACCAACGGAGGGCGTGGTGCCAGAACAACGGAAGGCGTCTGCACGGTTGGATGTGGTCTGACCAAGGTGGTGCGGTGAGGGCTGCCAAACATATGAGGAGGGGCCGAAGGGGGATGGATCATTGAAGGGGGTTGAAAAGGGTGCATGAAAGGGTGTCTGGGTGCATGTTGAGATGAAACGACAAGAGTAGAAAGAAGGGGGAGTAGTGGTGTGTGGAGAGTGTCGGGGTGTCTCGGAGGAAGCACTGCCAGAGTGGATCTCTACATCAGGTGCGCCAGATGGAAGGAATATGGAGAGAGGGTGATGAAGTGATTGGAAGACGAGCCATAGTGAGCTAGCTAGGTTCATGACTGGAGGAGCGGGGTGCGGGGGTGAAGATACAGGAGGCTGGGGTGTTATGCTGGGTGCGTGCAGACCGAAGGGGGCAGGAGGGCACAGAATGGAAGAGGCAACTACGAGGAGGAGGTGGTGGAGCAGCTGTGAGCAGCTACGATCTGCGCACTGCAAGGGAGGAAGGGGGACCAGGGGGCTTTTCGGATGGCTAGGTAGCGGACAGAGGAGGGAGCAGGGGACTGCGCGGGGTGCTGTGCAGCAGAAGCAGGAGAGGAAGAAGGGGGGATGCATCTATGGTTAGGAGGGTGTGCGAGAATGGGTAGCGTTAAGATATTAAATTATATATATATATACATAAATATATATAATATCAATGTTAGAAATAAAAAAATATTAATAATAATAATAAAACCAAGAATAATAATAATAATAATAATAACAATTACAATAATAATAACAATATTATAAAATTTTGTTATTATTATTATTAAACATTTTATAAATTTCCATTTAATTTAATTTATTATTTTATTTTTATTATTTATCTAAACAGTTTGGCTACCGCGCACCCACCAGGTCTGAACGGACGATCAAACTGAATGTGCGGTGGCTACTAGCATTACGGTGACTGCACCATGGCTCGAGATCCACCGAAAAAATCAAATCTTCAAAAAACTCAAACCCAGACCAAGACACGACTCTACCCAGAGTCGCATGACCGAGAAAAGAATAAAAATATGGGTGTTTGTGGTCAGGATGTGACACTAACTTCTAGGCATTTACTAGGTCAGGGTCATCTTTAAAAATTTCATCCTTTGATTTTCTAGAGAGAATGAATTATTATATTGAAAAATTGGCATGTGATGAAAATCATACTAGATGCCATAGATATTTGGATAAATGATCCCCCGAATATTTTCATTAAATTGAAAAAATAGAAAATACCAGTGAAGAACAATCTTCCTACTTTTTCCCCACTATTAAACATCACCATCTTCTGTATAATGATTATGAGTTTAACTATGATATATATATGCATAAAAAATATTTTTCCATCGAATGATTTGTCATTTATGTTTAAATGAGCCTTGTTCAAACTTCCTCACATCATACAATCAATACTTTTCAACTAAGGTCTCAAAATTTCTTCACTCGTGATCCTCTCAATGTGGGGATGAGGTTCAACTTCATTTTCCTTTTTTCTACAATTCTAGTTTCATTAGTACCTCCCTGAGCACCCATGAAATAATTTCATCAAACTCATTGCCTTGATAGTTTTTTATTTTCATAGATCTACTTCCATCTTCACCCAAGACATATATTGGTATTTATAAAGGATTGCGTGGGACAATTTGTTAAGTGAAAACCCAATCCCATGTTTTTTTCATAATGAATAGTGACTCACACATATGTTTGGATGATCAATTATTCATTTCACCAACAAGATTTTAAATATAACACCATGATAGATTACGTGTTAGTAATATAGGCCCTAGGGGTAGAGGAAATTAATCATTAAAATTGGTATCAGAGCCTTGGTTCATTTATTGTGTGATGTAGAGACGATTATTTCAAAACTTAGTTTGAGAACGACAATGATGGATCATGTTAGATCACGTGGATCCATGGCCATTCCATGTATCAAAATTATGTCTCATAATAGTGGGTAGGTGGTGTTTCCTAATGAAGAGAGAAATGTCTATGCAAGTGCCTGATGATTTGGATTATATGTATTATCATTAAATGATTGATCAAGTTGTGTGGTATTTGATTTGAGGGGATGATTGTTAGGTGAAAACCCAATCCCACATTGGTTTCTACCAGAGATGGTGGATCATATATAATATTTGATGGATAAGTCCTCCTATCACCCATGGGTTTGATGATAGAACCATAGAATGGTCTTATGGGTCGGGACTGGAAGATATAGGACTAGAGGAAATCAATCATGACATAATCCTTATGAATATTTGGAAAATAGTGTTTAAAGAGGTAGAACCATCATTATAAAGGTGAGAAGTGTTATTTACATAGAATGGATGATTATTATTGTGTTTTTAATCAATTATTATAATGTTTAATTTCATCCTTACATGATTTGGATTTTAACTATTTGGGGAATACAAATCATTATGAATTTTATAGAATTATCCTTATGGTAGAATGATATTTTCATTCTTACAAACCTTTTTTCCTATACTAGAATTTAACTCTGTTAAAAACCAATCCATTAAAAATGTAAAATTAATCATGAAACAGTTCTGGAAACTAAATTCTAGACTGAAAATTAAATAATTCCATCAATTCAAAATAATGAAAAAATAATATTTTGTAAAATCAACATTAAAAACTAAAAATGTGATAAAAAAATTAATTTTTAAAATAATAATGGGATATAGAAATAAATAATTCTATAACCATGAAACCAAACATTTTCTTCTGAAAAATAAATTTTTATTAATATTTATTCTATGATACTGAAACATTTCATCTTAAAAATATTAATGTTAAAGAAATGAACATTTGAATAATTAATCACAAAAAAACCCATTTTATTCAATTAGAAAATTAATAATAGTTTCACATATTTATATTCAAATGTTTAATAATTTTTTTTAAACACATTTCTCCATGAAAACTAAATAAATTAGAAAATTGATATGAAACACATATACCAAGCTAATGATAGAATAAATTCCCCCACACATAATCAATTACTTATACTAAAGAAATCAATCTATCAAATTCAATAGAATCCAATTAATCTAAAATGTGAGATATTTTGGATACTAAAAATGTTATTTAGAAAAATGTTTCCCCATTGATTCATTCAACTAAAATGAGTGATATATCTTTTTAAATGAAAATGGTAGGTGTTGGATAGAGTGAGTATCTAAAGGGGGTGAATACATTACCCATTAAGATTTCTATTGAAATATTTTTAAATAAAAACTGAAAAATAATTTAAATATACAGGTTAATCATAATTACAGTTTGATATAAGTTATAATATATTTAATGAATTATCAAAGAGTGATTAAGTCTCAGTTAGAACAATATATGAAAAAATAATTTGAAATTTCAAATCAATTTACATAATCAAAACCTTTTATAAAAAATAGTTATAATTATCTATCAAAATTATGTTTTTAATATTTATTTTAAAAAATATTTTAACTCAATGAAATGATACTAAAAAGATATGAAATTGAAATAAAATAAGAGGTTCAGTCTCAAGTCAAGACCTAATCCTCTTTGCAATGAAGTTATTTGCTGTTAATAAATTATATAAAATAATCCTGATTTAAAACATGGATCAGGTATACAGAATAGGTATTTAGTTGTTCAGGACACACATGGACCTCTTCCACAATACCATTCAGAATAAAATTAACATAGCCCACATAGGGACCTCTTCCATGACACCGTGGGTAAAAAAAATTATTGATAGAGTTAAAAATATATCAAGTACATTTTTGTTATAGAATATGAGTTAGTTAAAATTTAATAAATGGGGTAAACCACACTTCCCTGTATATAAATGTAATAATCACAAATAAAGTATAGAGAAGTAGAGACTAAATTTTTTATAGATATGATGTGCTCTAAATTATAAGTCTCCTTGGATGTGGATTTAAGAATATTTCGAGCCATTTCATGAAAAAAAATGTAAAATAGAGCATCCAAATCATACTTATTCATTCTATATGAATAGATATGAAATTATATATATGATCTACTGATTCACAGTCACATGGGAATGACGCACCATGTTTGCGCTCATGTAAATTTCACAGTTTATTTTCTAATTATACTAATCTAGCATGTATTCATTCAATTATCATGTATGATGGTGACTTATAAAGATATATATTGCTAAATAATTGATAGATTCTTTAAGGGAAAATCATCTAGGTATCATGATTCCTCATACAATGATCCGAAACAACCATTAATGTTCCCTTTAATAGTTTAAGAACAATCATTAAAATAATCCTTCATATTAAGTAATATAATATATCAGCTAAAAACATTTATATGTAAATATTCTTGAATAGTGATGGTGCCTAATTCTTATGGTGAGAAAACTCTAGTGGTTTTTTATCCAAGCATAGACATGGGTTGGTAGTGAGTTAGGCTAATGGTGAGTCTGGTTGGTGGTAGGTCATATGGTAGATGTTTATTCTCAGTAGTGACTCATCACAATAGAGAGTCTTTTTAGGGGTCATTTCAATGGTGAGACATGCCAATAGTGAATAATATTATCACTTTTTCAAATTTCATTATAGTAGTTTTGTTTTGAATGTAGATCATCTGGTGGAGACTATATTCTGGCAGAAGGTCTTTCTAATACTTATCCAAATATTCATCCTCATGGTGACTCATTCCTGATAATGAGTTATTCAAATACTTTTCCAAAATTATATTCTTATGGTGGGTATTTCAATGTGGTGCATCATTTCTATATATATCCAAATTTAGATCAAAACACTTAAGTGTATACAATGTTATCATAAAACATTAAACTCATTAATAATATAATAAACATGATTTTAGGATCATTAAAACATGTGTTCCAGCAATATCCCTCTTTTTTATGAACAACAACCATGTAATTTTATAAGAAATGAAAAGAATAATATTTGGTTTAAAATAAATCAGTACAACACTTTAATAAGTTATATTCTGTTAAAAGTGAATATTAATAAAATTATAAAAAAGATATTAATTAAAAAATATGTTATGAGAAAATTACATAACCATAAAATTATATACTAATAATTAATGAAGAAGATAGAAATGTAATAAATTAAATACATATAGAAGCAACCGATAACATTACTATAAAAATTAGTAAATAACATTACTTTAAAAATTTACATAAATTCTAGTAAATTCCATGTATTCATTCTCACCCTTTTTGAATTTTCAAAACATGAAAATGAAAACAATAAGAGTAAGAAAAAAAAATTTTAATGAAAAAGAAAATATATATTTTCCATTGAATTAAAAATTAATCTATGTAAACTCAAGAAATAGATATAACAAAAATATATTCTAAATCCTTATTAAATACATAAAGTCTAATTTTAATTATTCTCATGACGGGTTGAAGGAACAATTTGTGCCATGCCTTTATCCTAGGAAAAATAAAAGTGTTTATTGGAAGAAGTTTAGGAAACTATAGTGGCAGCTGAAGGGATAGTTGGTGGAGAAGGTGGATCTATGACAATAATAGGATTGAGATGCTAGAAATCTTCTCTATTAGTTAGGATAAAAAGATGATGATGAGTAGGTAAAGGTGCATATTGATCACTAGTAACACCCGGACTGAAAGACATTGTATCAAAAGATGGAGGAGTGAGATGACTAGTGACTAGAATAACATATTGACCCACTATTGTGGTACTAAAAAAATGAATAAAGTGCATCATCAAATTGATGAAGTCTATGATGATATTTCCTCTTATTTTCATAGAACTGAAAAATAATTTGTTTTTCTCTTCCATTAATAACATGAACACTGAGTTCATCAGTTTAAATAGATTAACTAGTTCATTAAAGGCTTCAGTAACTGGAGGAATTATTATTTTCTCATCAAGAAACATAAATTTTGATTTAATCTCATTCCTAATATAAATCCTTAATAGATAAAACACTATTTAATTTTTTTTATCTATCATTCATTATATGCTTCATACATTTTTAAACAAATATATGAACCTGATCATTGTAATGCCAAATCTTCTAGAAACATTTCAATTGGTTAGTAGGAACATCTCTTGAAATAGCTCGAAGATCCTTTCAAAACACTATTCTTATCAACTCAACATCAAGATAAAGGGGTGGAACACTGAATGTAGAATCCATTGAAAATAATTTCTCTACCCGCTCTATCAATCCATCCAATTAATCTTGAAAATAAGATCTCATCTCGTCCATTCTGGATCTCAAGGTCTCCATCTCATTTCTTAATATCCTATTCTGTATCTCCACTAGTTGAATGTGTTCCATCATTTTGGGTGGGTTGTGATGTTTCACGATCTCAAATATGTATATTACATCTTTCACACTATGTTTAACAATATGAGGTTCCTTATTTATCAACAAAAAATAAAAATTAGAGAGACGCCTCTCCCTAAAGGATTATAAGTCTGATATGGTAACCACATCAATAGGTACCGATGCAATGGAAATTGAATGAAAGGATTTAGAGACTATCTCAGTAGCATGTCACTTTGTAGGCTCATATCTTATAGGCATGTGAGAAGATAAAGGTTATAGAACTCCAGAAATAACTATCTTTTTGACCAATGAACCCTTTAGGATTCATATATACTAGAATAGAAGGTCCACCATGCTTTGGTTGTAACGCCCCGACCCCATTCACCCAAAGTCGGTGTATTATTACATAAAATTGACATGATCACAAGAAAGATCATGTCTCAAAAGACCGATTAGTTTAGTAGCCATGGAATAACTAGATACATTAATAATGTTTACATTATATCATAAAAGGAAAACTACAACAACATAGTCTCCATAGTCAACACTCTTATCCCCATATACTATCCCAGAAGGTCATTCATAAATTACTTCTTCATATCCTTGGAAAAATAAAACATTTAAAGGGGTGAGCTTAAATGCCCAGTAAGGATAACAATATAGTGGAAACATTCATAAAAAAGAATAAACATTTAAGGCAATGTATAACAAGACAAAAGCCTTTTAAACATGAAATTCAACATAATATTCTATAAATAAAATGAAATAATTCTATTTACTTATTCACATGGATATTATACTAATCGAATAATCACATGAAATATCAATAACCACTTTCATAATGATGTAATGCATAATGCCAGACTATCATAACAACATAGTCAAGGCCTCGTGCCAAGGCTACAAATAAATTTTTTTCAAGGCCTTGTTCCAAGACATTAGTTTGTCTCATGATACCTATCGATGCATCGAAGAGCTATAGCGGGCTCCACCCATCACATATTAAGTCCAATGCATTCCCATGTGAAAAGGTTTAAACATAACATAAACATTCTTATTAAAACTAGCATACGAAATGTAAATACTTCATCCATAAACCATGAATGGTATAAAAATAACACATCCACAGTCAAACATATCAAAAAACCTACAATACAATATAGAAGTTTTGTATCATAATAAATCAACATCAAATAAGCTTAAAATCCATCAAAGGATGTTGACATAGATGAAATCAAAACAATTTGAGGAAATATCTCTGTTTTTGAATTCATTTAAAAGTCACATAATTATAAAATAATACATTTACTTTGAAAATTTTCTTATAAGCTTGTAAGAGAAGCTTCAAAGATTTTATAATGGCAGAAAATAGCCGCACCCGCCGCATAAGTTAAAAAAAGACATTGTTACAATAATTCTGTCGAAAAAGTTGAAAAGGACCTTGTTTTGAAAACGACAGAACGATTCCTTTATAAGACTCTTATTAAAAGTCAAAAAATGGTATAAATGGATTTAACCCATGTTCTAGTAAATAGTAAAAAAATTTTGAAATACATTTTTAAGAAAAACGGATGTGGATGATAAAGAAGTCCCAGTAGATTATTACGTATAAACAACCTCGTATAAAGAGGATATTACGAAATAAAACCTTACCTTGTAATTTTCTTTGGTTGGGGGTAGTTTAACCTCCTGTATAATGGTTAAATAATTTTTATTTAATTATAAAATAATCATATGCATTAATATGATATCATATATGATCTTTTAACATTACTTTGTTAATAATATCTTAATATTATTGTCGTTTCGGGTGTTAACTTACTAATTTTCTTTTATATGTTTTGTTGCGTAAGCCAGGTTTGTTATGGATAGGATGTATCTTATTCATATCAAGAATGATATTAATTCCATAAACATTATTATTAATCTTCAAATGAGAATTAAACTGGAATGGATACGATGGGGAATGAATCTCATCGCGTTTGTGGAGACGGTAGTCCGTACGTACGCACGAGCGAGAATATCATAATTTTGATATTAGAATAACATTTAATTGGATGGTATATCATATATAAATAATAATTATCATGTTATTTATTTTATTTACATTAATTACACATCATTATTTAACCCATACAAATAATAATGTTTTGAATAACAATTACACCACGATGTGGAGACGGTAAGCCGTACCTACACGCATATGGTGACACGTCATTCAAAGGATGGATAGAATACTGAAATATAGTTATACCATGATTATAATAACATAAATTTATATATAATATACTGGAGTTATTATTTTAAAATGGTAATAACAATTAAAGAATAAGTTGAAGAAGAAAGGAACTTGAATGAGGGTGGTGAGAACATTACCTCTTCTTCGGGTTCTTCCTTTTTATTTGATCAAAAGGACTCCTTATGTTGGCTTTCTGACTAAAGTAAGGCCTATAAGGTGAATTTAGGGAAGTTTAGAGAGTATTTGGGCAGGTCTTGGCCGAACCAAAAGTCTTTGAAGGTGTGAATTAGTGAGAAGGAGGAGTTTCCTTTTTATAAGAGGGGCGAGGGGCACCTTTGGAAAAGCTTGAAATATTATTTTATAATAATTTCATATTCAATTTCTAATGGCTCCAAAGTTTATTATTTAAATTTTATGGTGGGGATTGTTCGAAAACCACTCAACCAATAGGATTTAGACAGGTTTGGGTTACAATATTAACCTTATCTTCATGTATTAACTCTTAGTTAATTAGTTTCACTTTTACAATGTCTCTTTGTATTTTTATATTATATGGTTAATAAACTTACTATATACATCCAAGAGACCCCCCAAGTGGTCCATTAATGAAACAAATATCATTATATAAGTATCTTAGCCAATCCTTACATTTTTAAGAATTTAATATCAATTAATAATATAATATTTGTTTTAAAAACTCTTTTATGTCAATTTAGACACTATTGGGTATTTTGTTTTTGATAAATTCATAACAGCATTATTAATTCAAAAATATTTTTTATAAACAATAATAATATGTCATATTAGAATAGAAAATTATTTTAAGTTGTAAAAAGTCTCAAATTAAATTTATTTGGCTATCAATAATATCAGTTATTCTAATTTTTCATTAATTAGGTAATTACTACATCAGCATTGTGTCATAAATAAATTAAATTATTTATATCTAAAAATTAGAAATAAAATACCATTATGTATGAAATCTTCTTATATTTCAAATGAATTTTTATAGTGTAAAACAAAACATATATAACCCTATTTAAAAAAATGTTTTCTAAAAGATATATGCTTTTGTCATTTTTGTATTTATATTATCTTAATTAAAATAATGTGTCCCTATCACCTACAAGTGGCTCCATGGGGTTCCAAAATCGACCCAAAGATGACCATGGTCGGAATGGTATCCACCAATAAGGTTAGGACACATTTTAGGGTAATTTATTATTATTATAATATTATTTTGTTACCCTTATTTACCGGATTTACCTTTTAAACAAGGTAAAAAAAATTACCGAAGTAATTAATCAAAATGGATAAAAATAAAAGTAACATATTTACAAAATTTGGAAATCCTGATTTCAAATATGAAATACATTTTTACAAATTCAAAACAAAGAAGTGGCAGAAATTAATTTAAAATTAATTCCCGTTGGTAAAACAAAAAGCGTGTTTTTAAGAGATAATAACTATCAAAATATTGACACTTGTTCATGTCCAGTTTAATTTTTAAATTATGTCTTATGACCAAAATTGTATTAAATGGTAAAAATATATTCTAAATATACTTTAAAACCACTCAAATTCATAATTTATCATTATTAAATATTTTTATTAAAAAAGTTGTTTTTAATTAAAATTTACTAATTTCACTATTCATCAAAATATAAATGTTTTCCGAAAAGTTGCAAAATTTTACCCTAGGATAATTTCGATATTCCGAATCAAAAAATGAAGTCAATTTTGAGAGATAAAATTTATATAATTTCTAAAAGTGGGTATTAGTATTCATAACTGCTAGTTTGATTGGTTGTGGTGTGTGTTAGAACTCGAAGTTGCGTACAACACATGCTACTGTATTATTCAAATAGAAGCGTACCTTAGAAGATTGGAGAGTTATATTCTCCCCTCCTTCATATAATTTCATCCTCTAAATTTCAAGAATATTATTGCATAAAAAGACTCGGGTGGTTCTTCATCATAAGTTCCTTAGCTTCCCACGTTACATCTTCCATCATTTGGTTTCCCCACAAAACTTTTACCATATGTAACGTCCCGGACCCAGGTGCCATGCAATGGTTGCCCCGACACCGGTTAGCCACGTTACCTCAAATGCATTTCCCCAAACGTCAGTGGCTACCGACTAGCAGCAAGGACCCAGGTCTGATTGTGGGGAAACTATGCCCTCATTTGTCAAAGGGTAGCACAATGGAATACAAAAGAAAACATACAACGTAAGAGGAAGCAATAATCCATACAACTACTGAAATAAACAACTGCAATGGATATAACCAAAATATATTAAAGATGATGCTACATGTTTCATGTTTTAAGAAAACAACCAGAACATGTTATACATCAATACAGTACAGCAGAAGCAGAGTATAGAAAAGAAAAGCAAACAGCTGGAAGCGGCATCGCGAGCCTAGCCTCAGTCCCATGCCCTCCTACTCCTCTAAAACAGTCAAGTATATTTTTAGGGACTCTTTCCCCTATGTACACCTGCAGCAATGTAATCTGTTTGGGCCGAAAAGTGCGACCCAAACAGGGTGTGAGAAATATATATTACTAGGCACCCACCAAAGGCCCGTGCCCAACTGCGTGTAAGCAAGCAACAATAGTGTGCAGTAGAAAAATGAAAATAAGTAAGTAGGACTCAAAAGTAACTCATTACCAATTATATTGACATTTTTTTTCCATTTAATCCATTTAATATAAGAGATCACCACATGGCATTTCTAGTAAACAACTAATGTCCTCAGTCACGTAAACTCATACCCTCGGGTAACGAGTATCCAAAACAAGAATCCTCCATCAAGCATAACATAATTTTCCCTCAGGCGTATGTATTGTCGCCATCAGTCACAGAATCAGCTGCCCACAGACACGGAAGAAGTTTCCCTCAGGCCGAAAATAATTACAGCCCACAGGATAAATAGTGCAGTGCCCACAGGCTAATCACAACAATTCCCTCAGGCTAAATAGGAAATCGGGCCATGCCCAACATATCAAAATGCAGTAAACAAGGAATTCCACTCAAGGAAATTCTACAATTACTACATTTAAGTCATACCCTCTGGTATCCTAGCCAAACAGCTAAACAGTGGAACCCACCCACGGGGTTGTTCCAGATCCAATAAATGATCCCAACAATCATTTTATTATCATAATTAAATACCTGATCAATTATAGGTATTAAATATAGCAACAGCCTCAGCCACACGAAACCCCAACATGGGTTAGTGGCATGAAAATGCACAAAAATGCACGACAGTTGGAAAATAAACACTAAGCCACCGACCTTATATGTCAACGACCGTTATACATGAACACCGACTCCTGAAACTCCCATGAATAGCGTAGATCTGACAAATAACAAAACCCATTCAAATGTAAATAACATACGTTAGGAGAAGAATTGGTAAGAATGGTACCATGAGAGGAGAGAGAATACCCGTGCGGTTCCAACTAGATCATCCAAAGCTGAATCGGATTCCAGACGAGCACCCGGTGGATCTTCAAAGATCCGGCCTCCTCCTTTGGCTCCAAAATGACTCAAGTACCTCCTCTGCCAAATGAGGTGGCTACTACCTGTTTTAAGCCGAAAAAACAAAGTACATGGCTTGTACTTCTGATTACACGGCGTGTACACCCTTCATTTAACTACTCATTTGGAGACACCGCCACATTGTTCATCTATCGACATGAGTACACAACATGTACTCCCAAGTACACGACATGTACTGTCGCCCAGCTGGTGGCGACTCCACCGCCTTACTATTCAAGCCTGCTGACTGACTACACGGCGTGTAGGGTACCACTACACGGAGTGTAGTCGGTTCCTACACCCTTCGTTGCCAGAATGGCTACACACCCCGTGTACTCATCCCAACACGGACAAAAGTACCCGGCGTGTGGAAAAAGTACACAGCGTGTAGTA
This sequence comes from Viscum album, assembly GCA_963277665.1. Classification (NCBI taxonomy): domain Eukaryota; kingdom Viridiplantae; phylum Streptophyta; class Magnoliopsida; order Santalales; family Viscaceae; genus Viscum; species Viscum album. The sequence goes on along the minus strand of OY728159.1, from coordinate 116,888,119 downwards.
CCAAAAATCAGGATTTTTCCCTATTTTCCATATTTTCTCAATAACACTTTAGGAAAAGGAAAAGAATAATCTCGTACCTCTAAAATAAGAACCGAGTTCTTACAAAATCCCCACCATATAGAAATTCATCCCTGAATTTCCCTTCCAATGGTGGTAAAGATAAAGCTCATAACAACTATTGCCACTGAGCATGTACGTCGGCCTCCCGCTCCCCGGTCTCGTCCTGCACTCAGCCATGCTTCTATAGCACTGGTACGAGAGGAACTGACTAGCCTCAGAGAACCTTCGTGCTCTTGTCAACGATATGGATCAGATGTTCCTCATAGGACGCATCATGCTAAAGCTCAACCTCCTCAGGCTGAAAGGTGTGAGACGGGTCTGAATGGTAGTGACACAACTGAGACACATGGAAGAAATCGTGCATGGATTGGTATAGTTGCGGTAACTGCAACCGGTAGGCAACTATCTCGACTCTCTCCAGAATCCCGAATGTCCCCACATACCTCGGTGAAATCTTACCATGTATCCTGATCCATTTGTGTCCTAGCCTTGGCGAAACACGTATGAAAACCTGATCCCCGACCACGAACTCCAAAGGTCGTCTACGGCGATCAGCATAAGACTTCTGACAAGACTGCGCGGTAGCCATCCGCTTCCGAATCAACTGAACCTGCTCTAATGTCTCTTGCACGAGCTGTGGCACCAGTAAAGCTGCCTGACCTACCTTTAACCATCACAAGGGTGATCGGCATGGCCTACCATATAAAGCCTCGCATGGTGCCATCTCAATAGTTTCCTGAAAACTATTTTTATAGGAAAACATGACTATGGGTATATGCTTCTCCCAAGATCCCCCAAAGTCTAGGACGCATGCGCGCATCATGTCCTCTAGAACCTATATCGTCCGCTCTAACTGGCCATCTGTCTGAGGGTGGTATGCTGTGCTCAGAAGCACCTGTGTAACCAGCTCCCTCTGAAAACTCTGCCAGAAACGAGACGTAAAGCGGGTGTCCCTATCAAAAACGATAGAACGAGGGAACCCATGAAGACGTACGATCTCTCGGCTATACAGCCTTCTGAGCTCGTCCACACCAAAGGTCTCCTTGATCGGCTAGAAGTGAGATACCTTTGTCAGTCTGTCTACAACAACCCACACGACGTCATTGACTCATGGTGACCTCGACAACCCCTTCACGTAATCCATCACGACATCATCCCATTTCCACTCTGGAACGGGCAACTGCTGTAACAGCCCAGCTGGTCTATGATGCTCTGCCTTCACCTGCTGACAGGTGGAACATCTCGTAACAAACCCAGCTATCTCCCTCTTCATACCCGGCCACCAGTACTGACATCTCAAGTCTCGGTACATCTTGGTAAACCTGAGATGAACTGCCTAAGCTGAAGCATGAAACTCCCGCATCATCTCCTCACGTATATCCACTAGAACCCATAAATGTCCATGGAAACGCAAAACCTCATCATCACCTATCGTCCAACCGGGATGAGGGTACTCACTTTCCACCGACTCCCGTAGAACTAGACCTTTTGAATCCGATAGCCGCCTTACCCTCACTCTGTCCAGTAGGGTAGAAGTCGCAGTTAACGAGGAAAGATAAGTCTTCCCTTGACTATCATGCACCTTTAGATGCATCTCAGAGAACAAAGCCATAAGCTTCCACTTGCCACTGGCCTCCTGCACTACCTGTAATTGAGTCTTCCTTCACAGTCCAACGGCTACTGCATTACCTTTACCAGGCATATAGGAAAGCTCAAAATCGAAGGATTGTAGGTACTCACCCACATTCTATGCCTTAAATTCAGGTCACACTGAGTAAAGATATACTTGAGACTTTTGTGGTCGGTGAAAACCAAAAAATGCTCCCCCAATAGATATTGTCTCCAACAGTGCAACATATGTACAACTGCTACCAACTCGAGATCATGTGTTAGGTAATTCCTCTCATGTGGCCTCAACTGTTGAGAACCGTACGCAACAACTCGGTCGCCCTGCATCAAAACAGCTCCCAGCCTAATCCCTGATGGATCACAGTAAACTGTATAGCTCATCCCCAACTCTAGGAGTATCAGGATTGGTGTTGATGTCAACCTTCCCTTCAGGTCCTGAAAATCTGTATTGCAAGCTTCTAACCAAACAAACTTCTCACCCTTCTTAGTCAGACCTGTCAACGGTGCTTCTGAGTAGGAGAATTCCTATATGAAGTGCCTATAGTAACCAGCCAGCCCTAAGAAAATCCATATCTCAATCACATTCTTAGGCTACTCTCACCTTCTCTGGGTCTACTGCAACTCCTTCCTCTGAGATAATGTGACCGTGAAAGTGAATCGGGTCCACCCAAAAGTGGCACTTTGAGAGATTAGCATATAGCTGATGCTCTCTCAGTGTACACAATACGATCTCAAGATGGGTGGAATGGTCTTGTCGAGTGTGAGAGTACACCAAGATGTCTTCCACAAATACTAAAACAAAATAATCAATATACGGATGGAACACACGATTCGTTAGAGCCATAAAAACTGCTGGCGCGTTCGTCAGTCCAAACGGCATAACCGTATACTCATATAGACCATACCTACTTTTGAAAGCTATGAGAAGTATATCAGATGGTCTAACGTGCAGCTGATGATATCCGGATCTAAAATAAATCTTAGAGAACACTCGTTCTCCACAAATATGATCAAACAGATCATCTATCCTTGGAAAGGGATATCGGTTCTTGACAGTCAACTGGTTCAGCTTCCGATAATCCACGCAAAGTCTTAGGATACCATCCACCTTCTTCGTAAAAAGGACCGGAGAAACACAAGGAGAAGTATTGGGCAGATAATTCCCTTTACATGTAACTCCTCTAACTGCCTCTTGAGCTCCTGCAACTCAGGTGTGGCCATCCTATAAGGAGGAATGGACACCGGTGCTACTCCTGGCATTTCTCAATAGAGAAATCCACCTCCCACACTGGAGGTAGACCTAAAAAGATGCCTGGGAAGACATCCTTGAAACTATCAATAACTTTATAGAAATCCGTCTAACAAGTCCCCTGATCATCCGCATATAAACTTGCAATCTGGGATGTGACTCCACCTCACCCATGATGCTCTGGTCCAGCTTGACTTGCCTGAACATCCCACTAGCCCTTGTATAGAAACTCTCCTCCCTCTGGTGACGTGAAACGTACCCTGGGATTATAGCAGTCTACAAAGGCTCGGAAGGGAACCAACCAGCCCATCCCTAGAATGACATCATAGCTTGTCATCTCCAAGACATAGAGGTATCAGAGGAAGTGACACCATCCAACCTCAAGGGGGCACTCCTTGCACTGATGCACACCAGCCGTCTTAGTCCCCAACAGAGTGTCTAGCGTCATGATATTAGAAGAAGTAGAAACACAAAGCCCAAGGCTCTCTACTACGAGTATAGATACGAAAATATACATAGTATATGTATCAAAAAGTACTAAAGACAAGACAAGAGCTACAAGAATAGTACCTCTGACTGTAGAAGGTCTGGGATCCTGCTCCTACTGGGTCTGTCGCACTGCATATGCTTGCCCAGTGTTGCGGCGCTGTGACATAGCCTGGCTACCATGAGTTGTCCCGCCCTCCTGCCTCTAAGATCCTGGTGTCTGGCTACCACGGCCACGACCACCATCTTTGCCTGCACACCCTGATGTATTCAAGTTTCCTGACTGGTAAGAATCCACTGGTCCTGCTCCTGCACGCAGAGTCTGCACAGAACCCCTCTCACCAGCTGGTGGAAACCACTGAAAAGGTGATTCAGGTGACCCATCTTGTCGTATGCTCGGCACTCCACTGGGTCTTGTGGACACTGCAGTCTCTTGTTCCCCTCTCTTCCACACTAGTAGCACATAACCTGGCCACCTGAAGCATTCTTCTGACTGGTACTGCTGCCCTGAGTGAAGTCCATCTATCTCCTCCTCTTGCCAGAAGAAATAACACCATTAACTGGTGCTGAACCTCCCTGGCCCACACCGCTTGATTCCCGCAGGTTCCTCTCTGTAATCAGCGCCTGATTCACAATCGCGTGTACATTAGGCAACCTGAAAACATTCACCAGCTCTCGGATTTCATACCAAAGACCATCCTCAAAACTTCTGGATCTCAACATCTCATGACCCACTAGCACAGGTGCAAAACGCTGATGTTCTGTAAAACGAGCAGAATAGTCCAGCACTCACATAGCTCCCTATTGTAGATTCATGAACTCTCTTGCTCTATCTGCCCTCAGCATCTCGAGAAAGAAGAAGTCATAGAAGACTGCTTAAAAATATTCCCATGCCATGTCTCTGTGATGCTCTGACTGGGTTGTAACATCCCACCACCTCTTGGAGGAATCACACAATATGTAAGTCGCGAGCTTGACCCTCCGCCCTAGAGGCGTCTCAAGATGCATGAAAATAGTCTGCATCGACCCCAACCAAGACTCCACGGCCTGTGGTCCGCCATCCCTTGAAAACTTAGGCGGATGCTACTGTTGAAAGATATATGTCAGCTCGGCCATAGATGTGGTAGCCTGCGGTGCCCCTGAAAGGTCTGCATGAACCACAATAAGCCTTCACGGAACTGCGCCTCTACGCCTGTGTCCGGTATAACACCTGGTGTCGAATCTGGCTCTGCTGGTGGATCAACCGGTAGCACATGGCCCACCATCTCCAGAGTATAATCGTCACTGCTCTCCTGGAGAACAACTCACAGTCTTCGAGGAGGAATGACACTACAAGGTAAAAAGCACGCCTCAGATTCAAGATTATTAAAACTGAAAGCGAAGGAACCACAAAGGGAACAAGAGGAAGAAGGCTTTCAAAATTTCAAGACAAGACTACACGGCGTGTACAATGACTACACATCGTGTACTTGAATTCCCTTCCCCTGCCCAGGTTCTTCCACATGGCTAAGCCACACGACTTCCATAAAACAAAACTACACGGCATGTATAATATCTACACGGCGTGTACGGTGTTATTTTCCAACTTCCTATGTCTTCTGTGACATGGCCGACTACGTGGTCTTTACAGCACATGGTGTGTTACACCCACACACGGTGTGTACACCATCTCATTTCCCAGCCACACTGCTAACTCCACACGGTCTGTCCTTGGACAAGACTACACGGCATGTCCCACAGGTACATGGCGTGTCCAGGGATAGGTGACACCAGCCCGTGTTGTAAGCTACACGGCCGAGTCCCCAGGTCACACTACATGGCGTGTCTATTATTGACTCAGCGTGTTCTGTCAAGGAGTTCACCGACCCATGTTGTTAGTTACACGGCCGGACTCTGGGTCACACTACACGGTGTGCACAAAATCTACACAACATGTTTTACTCATTCCCTTCCCTACCCCGTGTCACCGCCCACATGGTTTGTGACACGGGAAGAGACTACACGACGTGTACTTGGGGTACACGGCGTGTACTCAAAAAGTTCTTTTTTCTTCCGGAACAGAAGAACACACACGGCGTGTTTGAGGTCCTACAAGGAATGTATTCTGGGTTTTCCAGACAGTATGACTCAGAAACATCGCTGGAACCCATAAAATACTAAAAACCAAAACCTAAGTGTCAAATTATTACTCATGAGGGCCCATACTCCACACGAATCAAATTTTGACATCTTATCTAAGTTATAACCAATAAACAGTCAATGATCCACCAAATTCCGGTCAATGGGGGCCCATACTCCCCAAAAACCAAAGTTTGGCGTCCATCCTATAAAAAAGCTCAAACAAACACACCATATCACAATGCAGGTATTTATCAAACAGCTATCACAATAGAATGCTTTATTAGCACAACAACTATCAGAACAACATGAAAATTTCAAATGCACCTACATGGCATGGAAAATATGAATGGAATGTGATATCTAGCATGTTCTTATATGATTCATGAGACAACATACAATCATCTCATTATTTTGCAACTAAATAGAACCCATAGATAAAATATAAAATGCACAATCTCAAAGTGCATCACCCAACGGTGGAAACATATCAACTGTAAAATTTGCAAAATCAGTAAAATTGAAATACGAGGTACACTGGATTTTCCATGTACACGAGTTAGCTATTCCCAGGCATATCTTATTACCAACTACCATTCGTCCTATCCCTGACTACAGCTCCAAATAGTAAGTCAAAGAAAAGAAAACCCCTCTGATACCACTTTGTAATGTCCCGGACCCGGGTGCCACACAACGATTGCCCCGAGCCTGGTTCGCCATGTGACCTCAAGCGCATTTCTCCAAACGCTAGAGGGTGCCGACTAGCAGCGAGGGCCCAGGTATGATAGTGGGGAAACTATGCCCTCATTTGTCAAAGTGTAGCACAGCAGAATACAAAAGAAAACATACAACGACAGCAGAAGCATTAATACATACAACTACTGAAATAAACAACTACAATGGATATCACCAACAACATATAAAATATGATGCTACATGTTTCAAGTTATAAGAAAACTGCCATAACATGTTATACATCAATACAGTACAGTAGAAGCAGAGTACATCAAAGCAAAGAAAACAGCTGGCAGCAGCATCGCGAGCCTCGGCTCGGTCCCATGCCCTCTTACTCCTCTGAAACAGTCAAGTACCTGTATAGGGAATCTTTCCCCTATCTACACCTGTAGCAACGTAATATATTTGGGCCAAAAAGCAAGACCCAAACAGGGTGTGAGAAATATATCTCAGTAGGCACCCACCAAAGGCTCATGCCCAACTGCGTGTAAGGAAGCAACAATAGTGTGCAGTAGAAAAATTCAAATAAGTAAGAAGTACTCAAAAGTAACTCATTACCAGTTATATTTCCATTTTATTATCCATTTAATCCATTTAATATAAAAAATCACCATAGTGCAATTCTAGTAAACAACTAATGTCCTCAGACACGTAAACTCCTACCCTCGGGTAACGAGTATCCAAAACAAGAATCCTCCCTCAGGCATAACAGAATATTCCATCAGGCGTAGGTAGTGTCGCCCTCAGGAAATGAATCAGCTGCCCATAGGCACGGATGAAGTTTCCCTCGGGCCAAAAATAACTATAGCCCACATGTGAAATAGTGAAGTGCCCACAGGCTAATCACAACAATGCCCTCAGGCTAAACATGTAATTGGGCCATGCCCAACATATCAAAATGCAGTAAACAATCAATTCCTCTCAAGGAAATTCTACAATTACTACATTTAAGTAATACCCTCAGGTATACTGGCCAAACGGCTAAACAGTGGAAAACACCCGTGGGGTGGTTCCGGATCCAAGAAATGATCCCAAACAACATTTTATTATCAAAATTAAATATATAATTAATTATAGGTATTAAATATAGAAACAGCCTCATCCACACAACACCCCAACACGGGTTCGTGGCACGAAAATGCAAAAAAACACACGACAGTTTGAAAATAAACACTAAGCCACCTACCTTATATGTCAATGAGCATTATACCCGAATGCCGACTCCTGAAACGCCCATAAACAGCGTAGATCTGATGAAGAACAAAACCCATTCAAATGTAAAAAACTTATGTTAGGAGAAAAATTGGTATGAACGATAACAGGAGAGGAGAGGGATGACCCGTATTGTTCCAACGAGATCGTCCGAAGCCGAATCGGATTCTAGACGAACGCCCGATGGATCTTCAAAGATCCGGCCTCCTCCTTTGGCTCCAAAATGGCTCAAGTGCCTCCTCTGCCAAATGAGGAGGCTACTTCTTGTTTTAATCCGAAAAAACAAATTACACAGTGTGTACTTCTGAGTACACAGCGTGTACTCCCTTCATTTAACTGCTCATTTGGCGGCACCGCCACACTGTTCATCCGTCGACATGAGTACACGGCATGTACTCCCAAGTACACGGCGTGTACTATCGCGCAGCTGGCGGTGACTCCACTGCCTTACTATTCATGCCTACCGACTGACTACACGGCATGTAAGGTACCACTACACAGCGTGTAGTCGGTTCCTACACCCTTCGTTGCCGGCATGGCTACACGCCCCATGTACTCATCCCAACAAGGCCAAAATTACACGGTGTGTGGATAAAGTACACGACGTGTAGTTCCAAAATTCAGGATTTTTCCCCATTTTCCATATTTCCTAAAAAAAATAAGGAAAACGAAAAGAAGAAGCTCGTACCTCTAAAATAAGAACTGGGTTCTTACACCAGACGAGTCATCCAGTTTCTCAGTAGTTGTTCTCTCGTATCAAGAATTCTGATGGGCTCTTTGCAATAAGATAGATCGGGTTCTAGTTCTAATTCCTTATAGGTGAGTACATGATTTGGGTCAGGAATGTATTTCCTCAACAGTGAAACGTTGAACACATCGTGAACTTTGGAGAAACTTGGCGGAATTTCCCAATGGTAAGCTACAACCCCAATTTGTTCTAGAATTTTGAAAGGTCCGATGAACCTGGGACTCAATTTACCCTTTTTACCAAAATGTATAACTCCGTTCCAGGGAGACACCTTCAGGAAAACATGATCACTGACTTGAAATTCCAAATCCTTCCTTAGATTATCGGCATAGCTCTTCTGCCAACTTTGAGAATCTTTGATATGGATTTGGATTACCTTAACCTTTTCCATTGTTTCCTCCACCAGTTCTAGTCCTACAAGTTTTCTTTCAACAATTTCATCCCAACAGTTTGGTGTTCGACAGTTCTCTCCTTATAACGCTTCATATGGTGCCATCTAAATACTTGAATAGAAGCTATTATTATGGGAAAATTCCACCAGAGGTAAATATTGATCCCACATACACTGACAGTCAAGTGAGCATGATCTCAACATGTCTTCTAAGGTTTGAATACTTCATTCTGATTGTCCATCTATTTGAGGGTGGTAAGATGTGCTCAAATGAAGTTCAGTATCCAAGGATTTTTGAAGAATCTTCCAGAATCTTGAAGTAAAACAGGGATCACGATCAGAAACAATCGATATGGGTACTCCATGAAGTCTCACAAATTCATTAATTTATAGTCTTTCTAGACATTCCAGTGGTAGATATTCTATTATTGCAAGCTAATGTGCTGAATTGGTAAGACGATCAATAATAACCTATATTGCATCGTTCCTTCTAGGAGTCTTTGGTAGCACTATAAAAAAGTCTATCATAATATTGTCCCATTTCAACTCCGGTATGGGAAGAGGTTGCATGACTCCTCTAGGTTGTTCCCCTCCAGGTTTCACTTGTTGACAAACCATACATCTTGTCACAAAATCAGAAATCTCCCTCTTCATGTTGTCCCACCACAAATATTCCTTCAAATCTATATACATTTTGGTGCTCCCAGGGTGTATAGAGAAATTGGAACTATGGGCATCGTCCAACAATTCCCTTTTTAGATCAAGTATATTGGGAACACAATGTCTCTTCCCAAATTTCAAAATTCCATCTTCATACACAGAGTCGTTCAATCCCCCATCATTCACAGCTTTAATCTTCTTTTGAAACTCTTCATCACAGGTCTGAGAACTCTTTATCCTTTGTAGAAAATATTGTTTGGGAACCATTTTAAAATGTATTGATGTTTCAACGTCCATGGTAATTCCCATATCCATCTTCACTAGATCCATGAAAATAGGATCCCTTTCAATTCCCATCATGTTCAAAACTACATGATCTTTCCTTCTCAAAGCTTCTGCCACCTTATTTACCTTTCTCATGTGGTATTGTATCGTGAAATCATAATCCTTTAGTAGTTAAATCCATGTTATTTGCCTAATGTTGAGTTCTTTTTGTGAGAAAATATACTTAAAACTCTTGTGATCAGTATAAATCTCACATTTTTCACCATAGAGGTAGTGCCACCATATCTTCAAAGTAAATATCACAACTGCTAATTCGATATAATGAGTAGGATATTTTTTCTCATGAATTTTCAACGGTCGTGATGCATAGGCAATAACCATATCATTCTTCATAAGGACACAACCAAGTACTTTCTTCGATGAATCACTATAAATAACGAACCAATGATTCCCTGATAGTAGAGTCAATATGGTAGCATTGACTAATATTCTCTTCAGTTTTTCAAAAAAAAAATCACACTCTTTTGTCCAAACAAATTTAACCCCTTTACGTGTGAGCATCGTTAATGGGTTAGCCAATCGGGAAAAATTCTGGATGAAATGTCGATAATAACCTACTAAACCAATAAAAATGCATACCTCAGTTATACTCATAGGGGCATGACATTCTTGGATTTCCTTGGTCTTATAAAGATCAACTAGGATTCCATATTTAGAGACAATATGGCCAAGAAAAGAAATCTCTTGAAGCCAGAATTTACACTTGCTAAACTTCCCATATAATTCATGTCTTCTCAGAGTTTTCAGGATAATGCGGAAGTGATTTTCATGATCTTCGTAGTTTTTGTAGTATACCATGATATCATCAATAAATACCACCACAAAATCATCGAGATATTCCTTGAAATGTCTATTCATTAGATCCATGAATATAGAGGTTGCATTAGTCAGCCCAAAAGGCATTACCGTAAACTCGTAATGCACGTACCTTGTTCTAAATGATTTCTTCACAATGTCTTCCATCTTCACACACAACTGATGGTATCTAGATCGAAGTTCAATCTTTGAAAACTATTGATCTCCATGCAGTTGGTCAAATAAATCATTAATGCGAGGTAAGAGATACTTGTTCTTTATTATTATAGCATTAATCGCCCTGTAGTCGATACATAACCTCATAGATCCATCTTTCTTTTCAACAAAATGAACAGGGGATCCCCATGGAGAAACACTAGGGAGAATAAATCCCTTATTACTCAATTCCTCTAGTTGTTTCTTTAGTTCAACTAATTCCACAGTAGCCATTCTATAAGGGGTCTTCAATATAGGCCTTGATCTATGAATTAAATCCATGGAAAACTCAACTTCTCATTCTGAAGGATTTCCAGGTAAATCTTCCGGAAACAAATCTACATATTCTTTCAAAATAGGTTCATCCTTTATTTATACATTCCTTTCCTCACCCACAGTCATTTAATTCTCTTCGTCCCCAATAAATGAATTTAGTTGAGCTACTGGAGGTGGATCTAGATAAGAATTAGGTGGTGACGATTCTTCTCTAAAGATAAGGTGTTCCTTATCATCATCATAAAAAATCATCACCTACTACTTCTTATAATAAATCTTCGCATCATGGTCTGAAAGCCAATCCATACCGAGGATTATATCAAACTCAATCATAGGTATGGTGATGAGATCAGCGTGTAAAGAACATTAATTTGCTCTAATGGGGACTGATTCACAAAACGTTGTTGCAATGATACTTCCTTTATGATTTTTGTATGAAAACTCCCTTGTTAAATCAAAATGTAAATATCTAATTTTATTATCAATCATGGAAGATATGAAACAATGCGATGATCCAGAATCAAATAATGCATTTGATAAACATGAGGAGACCATTAAATTACCTTCCATCACATCTTTCGGAGTTCAACCTCAGTAGTAGTGATTGCATAAGATTGGCCTTGATCCCTTGGCCTTTTCTAAGGTAAGTTTTCATGATGCTTAGGAAATTCATTTTCATAATCTCCCATCTCCCTGAAATTTTAGCAGTAGATATCGGTAGCTTCCTTCTTCCCCTTGTAATCACGAGCTTGGTGGCCTTTTTCACCACACTTGTAACAGACTCCCATTCCTTTTATGCAAGTACCGTGGTGTTTCTTCCCACATTTACTACAAGATGGATATTCAAATATTTCCTTCATCCCTTTATTTAAATTCCCAGATTGATCAGAAGATCTCTTCTTCTCTTGCTTTTCTTTAAAGTCATAAGACATAGAGAATTCCTTCTCTGTCTTGATAACAAATGAGACAACATCTTCATACGACGAGAAGGATTGTGAGACTAATGCTCGATGGAGAAATGGTTTTAACCAATCAAATAAATGATAAATATTACTTCTTGGGTTACATATATAATCTCCAACATACCTTTCTAACCTTGTAATGTTAGCCCATACTTTACGACATTCTCATCCTCCTTTTGTCTCAGACTCAGAAATTGCCTTTCCATATCTGCTTGATGGTCACGATGAAAGTATTTTTCTAAAAAAAGATCTTTGAACTCTCTCCATTCCATATTTGATACCTCATCATCTTCCTTCGAGTTTTGAATCAATGAACACCATTGAGAAGCATGTCCAGTGAGGCAGTAAACTACCATGATAACTTTTTCCCTTTCACTACTCCCCAAAGCCTGAAATATTTTCTCTAGGGAATTTATCCATTGATCAGCTACTAAGGGATTTTTACTCCCATTGAACATTGGTAGTTGTTTCCTCATGAAGCGATATAACATTGATCCTCCATGCTGCGATTCAGGGTGCTCCATACGGGTAAGGTTATTATACATAACCTGAGTGAATTATCCCAGTATGGTGATTAGCTGATCAGTACCAGTTGCATCACCAACTCCACTATAATTATCTTGAGCAGGAGGGAAATCCCTACACGGAGTGTGTGCATTGATACAGTTTCCATTTCTTCCACTAAGAACCATTTCTAAACAATTTCATAAACTAGATCAGTTTATGAATCGAAATATATAATTCCAAACTTCTAAAACACTTAACATAAATTCAAAATTTTATGTATATAATACATAATGATAAAAAAGTTTTTTTTGAGAAGTATATACTAATAACCCTTCATAATGTTTGGTAAAGAAAATGAGAATTATCCTAAGCATATCCCCCAGGAGTGTTGTAACCAAGAGTGCAGCAAGGCTCATTGTCGTGCACCAGTTCCCGTTCGAGGCAAGCTCAAAGTAGTGTTTTCCTGTTTTACCCCTAGGTACATCTGTACGAGAGCCACCTCTACCTTCTCGTATCTAGATAGGGATGTATTACTTGGAAAACTCACAAAATCTTTACAATACCAAAATTATAGGAAGTTCTTCTATACTAATCCCCAAAGTACATCTTAGGTCTATGTGATCTAATAAGATTTTATCTAAATATATATTCCAAGGATTGTACGAAACTTCCTCTAATACCAACTGTAATGCCCTGCCCCCAATTACCTAGAGTTGGAGCATTATTACATAACATTGGCTTGATCACAAGAAAGATCAAGTCTCTAAAGACCAATTAGTTTAGTAGCCTTTGAATAACTAGATACATTAATAAGGTTTACATTACATCATAAAATGAAACCCACAACAACATAGTTTCCATAGTCCACACTTATATCCCCCACATACTATCCTAGCAGGTCATTCATAAATTACTTATTCACATCCTGTGAAAAATAAAACATTGAATGGGTTGACCTCAAATGCCCAGTAAGGATAACAATATAGCAGAAACTTTCATAAATAAGAATAAACATTTAAGGCAATGTATAACTAAAACAAAAGCCTTTTAAACATGAACTTTAACATAATATGGAATAAATAAAATGATATAATGAAATTTACTTATTCACATGGATATTCTACTAATTGGATAATCACATGAAATATCAATAACCACTTTCATAATGATGGAATTCATAATGCCAGACTGTTATAACCACATAGTCAAAGCCTTGTGCCAAGATTGAAAATAAGATTTTATCAAGACCTCGTTCCAAGACACTAGTTTGTCTCATGGGACCTACCGATGCATCGAGAAGCTGTAGCGGGATCCACCCATCACATATTTAGTACAATGCATTCCCATATGAAAAGGTTTAAACATAACATAAACAATCATATTAAAACTATCATAAGAAATGTAAATACTTCATTCATAAACCATGAATGGTATAAAAATAACACATCCACAGTCAAACATATCACAAAACCATCAATACAATATAGAAGTTTTATATCATAATAAATCAACTTCAAATAAGCTTAAAATCCATCAAAGGATATTGACAAAGACGAAATAAAAACTATTTGAGAGAAATATCTCTGTTTTTTAATTCATTTAAAAGACACATAATTATAAAATAAAACATTTACTTTGAAAATTTTCTTATAAGATTGTAAGGGAAGTTTCGAAAATGTTATAACAGCGGAAAATAGCCGCACCCACTGCATAAGTTAAAAAAAGTCATTCTTACCATAATTCTGTCGAAAAGGTTAAAAATGACCTTGTTTGGAAAACAACGGAAAGATTCGTTTATAAACCTCTTATCAAAAGTCAAAAAACTGTATATATGACTTTAACCCATATTCTAGTAAATAGTAAAAAAATTTGAAACACAGCTTTAAGAAACATGGATGTGGATGATAAAGAAGTCCTAGTAGATTATTACGTATATACAACCTAGGATAAAGAAGAGATTGAGAAATAAACCCTTATCTTCTACTTTTCCTTGGAAGGGGGTAGGATAAACTCGTGTATAATGGTGAAATAATTGTTATTAAATTAGACAGGAATCATATACATTAATATTATATCATATATGATCTTTTAACATTGCTTTGTTAATAATATCTTAATATTATTGTCGTTTCAGGTGTTAGTGTACTCATTTTCATTTATATGTTTTGTTACATAATCCATGTTTGTTATGGATAGGTTTTATCTTATTCATATACATAATGATATTAAGTCCTTAAACATTATTATTAATCATCAAATGAGAATTATACTTGAATGGATACAATGGGGAATGGATCTCATCACGTTCGTGGAGACGGTAGTTCGTACGTACGCACGAGCGACAATATCATTATTTTGATATTAAAATAATATTTAATTGGATGTTATATCATATATACAGAATCATTATTATGTTATATTTATTATTTACATGAATTACACCTCTTTATTATACCCATCCAAATAATAATATTTTAAATAACAATTACACCACGATGTGGAGACGGTAAGTCGTACGTACACACGTATGGTGACATGTCATTAAATGGATGGATAGAATACTGAAATATGGTTATACCATATTTATAATAACATCAATGTATATATAATATACTGCAGTTATAATTTTACAATGTTAAAAAAAAATAAAGAAGAAGTGGAAGAAGAAATGAACTTGAAAGAGGGTGATGAAAACATTACCTCTTCTTCGGGTTCTTCCTTTTGATTTGATCAAAAGGAATCCATAAGTTTGCTTTCGGACTAAATGAAGGAATGTAGGATGAAGTGGGGGAATTTTAGAAAGTATTGGGGTAAGGTTTGGCCAATCCAAAATGCTTTTAAGGTATGAATTATTGAGAAGGGGGAGTGCCTTTTTATAAAAGGGGTTAGGGGCAACTTTGGAAAAGCTAGAAATATTATTCTATAATAAATTAATATTCGGTTTATAATGGATAAAAAGTTTTTTATTTAAAGGTTATGGTGGGTATGGGTCTAAAAACACTCAACCAATAGCATTTAGGCAGGTTTGGGTTACTATATTAACCTTATCATTAAGTATTAACTTTTAGTTAATTAGTTTCACTTTTGAAATGTCTCTTTGTATTTTTATATTATATGGTAAATAAAATTACTATATACATCCAATAGACCCCCCAAGTGGTCCATTAATGATACAAATAAAATTATTTATGTCTCTTGGTCGAACCTTATATTTTTATGAATTTAATAGCAATTAATAATATAATATTTGTTTTAAAAACTTTTTTATATCAATTTTGATACTATTGGGTATTCTATTCCTGATAAATTCATAAAAGCATTATTACTTCAAAAATAATTTATATAAGCAATATTAATATTTTATATTAACCTATAAAATTATTTTAATATAAAAAAAGTCTCAAATTACATTTATTTGGATATTTATAATATCAATTATTCTAATTTTTCATTAATTAGGTAATTACTACATCACTATTGTGTCATAAATAAATTAAATTATATAATATCTAAAAATTATAAATAAAATACCATTATGTAGGAAATATATTTATATTTCTACTAAACATTTATAGTTGAAAATCCATCATATATAACCCGATGTAAAAAAGTTTTTTCTAAAAGACATATGCTTATGTCATTTTTGTATTTATTTTATCTTAATTAAAATAAAGTGTCTCTATCACCTACAAGTGGCTCCATGGGGTCCCAAAATCAACCCAAAGATTCCCATGGTCGGAAATGTATCCACCAATAATATTAGGACTCGTTTTAGGGTAATTTATTATTAATATAATATTATTTTTTACCTTTATTTATCAGATTTATCCTTTAACCATGGTAAATAAAATTTTTACCGAAATAATTATTCAAAATGTCTAAAAATAAAAGTTACCTATTTACACAATTTGGACATCCTGATTCCAAATATGGAATCTATTTGCCAATGGAAAAACACATAAGTGACAGAAATTAATTTAAAATTAATTTCTGTTGTTAAAACAAAAAGCGTGTTTTTATGAGATAATAACTATCAAAAGATTGACACTTGTTAATGTCCGGTTTAATTGTGAAATTATGTCCAATGAACAACATTGTATTAAATGGTAAAAATATATTCTAAATATACTTCAAAACCACTCATATTCATAATTTATCACTATTAACTACTTCGATTAAAAAAGATGTTTTTAATTAAAATTTAGTAATTTACACTATTCATCAAAATATAAATGTTATCCGAAAAGTTCCAACATTTTACCCTAGGATAATTTCGATATTCCGAATCCATAAATGAGACTAATTTTGAGAGTTAAAAATATTAAGATTTCAAAAAGTGGGTATTACTATTCATAACCGTAGTTTTATTGGTTGTGGTGTGTGTTAGAACTCGAAGTTGCGTACAACACACGCTAATGTATTATTCAAAGAGAAGCATACCATGGAAGTTTGAGGTGTTACATTGGTAGACTATTATTAATATCAGAATAATTTTACTCCAAACCCAGTCTCACATATCGATGTTACTTTTCCCCTTCCAAATAGGATGTGGAATCCAAATTTGATGAAGATAGAATCAATGTTGTAAAAAACTATAGGACCAGAAACTATAGGCTTAACATCTTTTTACTAATCAAATTGTTGCACAATAAATTTCTATTCAAAATATCCTCCATAAAATTGATTAGATATTTATCTATAAATATTATCAGTTGGGTGACTGATGCACATCTATCGTGGGGCGTGGCAAAACAATATTTTATTTACCTAAGTGTAGTATAGCAGTTGATCCTAGGTAGTCTCCCGAAAAGGAGTGAACACAAAAAAAGGTTGTCACTTTTTGTTGGTTTTCATAAAAAGATTGGTATTAATTATTTTGAATGCCTATGAGAGAAAAAAACAACAGAAATTGATTGATTTTAAAAAATGATAAAGATGGTGATCAGATTGGGTTCAGCTAGACTTAGTGTTGTGCCATCATGGTTTCCAAATTTTATCAATTTTTCTTCCTTAAACTGGTAAGAGAGATGTGGTGAGAATTTTCTATTCTAAAACCTTAGATTGGTCTATCCTCCATCCAATGTGTTTAGGGTTGTAGAAGGTCTCTTGATTAATTAGATAAATCCCAGGCCTTGAATTGTTGTTCTCTAATAAACCAATATTTCGACATACAATCCTACACACGTGCTTGACAACCATTGAGCAATCACCACCCAACCCTAATCATGTTCCACCGTATACAGATTAGAATTGGGTGGAGGGAGATGTGATCATTGACCAAAGAAATTTATAATTTCAGAATCAAAACCTTAACAAAACCGCATTCGGAATTTAATACTGAATTAAGAATTAGAACCAGAAGAAGAATGAAGAACAAATTTTCTTCATTTCAAGCAAAAAAACATAAATACAACACAAAGGTCCAGCCCCCCCTCTTTCCGATCACTCAAATGAAACTAACCCTCCATGGATGGGGTAAATGAGATAATACGGGAGAGGAGAGACATTTTAATGTAAATAAAAATAAAAGAAATAAAATGGAATGTTGAGAAGTTCTTCTCCTTGGTGTCCTAGATGGAATGGGATGGAGAATGAGATGTTTTGAGGAGGAGGAGCTCTCCTCCTTTTATAGCCAGATTTCAGTCCTCCAAATTTTGCAGCGTTTTTGACCCCATAAATGATCTCTTCAGGCGTTTATCCCTTCTTCAATGTTGTTCATAATTGTCTTGGACATATCCCCTCAAAAGCGCATCGGATTTGGATAGGTATTCCGAGAGGTATGACCCTTTTACTTTCACCATTTATTCTGTCCAGTCAGAATCTCCAAAACACCAACCCCCGGATTAGGAAGCTTTAATGGAACCTCAAACAGACATATCATGCAACCTTACCTTCATAAAATATTTTCTAGTACACCTTTCGCATCTACCAACCAAATATAACAACATTTGGACCCACCATGATTGATTTATGGATCCCACACCAAAACAAGTCAGAACTGAAAAAAGTTTTCTTTCTCCCAATTGTGAGATTCTTTTGAGATTCCATATGGCCGATTCAACTTTTTGTCCAAAACTAGTAAATGTAGCCCTGGATGTGTGGAATCTGGAAAAGGAAGAATTTTTCAATTTTTATTAGTGTAGATAATGTTATGGCCAAAATACAGAAATAATTTAAAACAGTTAAAAATCCAAAATGGCCAATTTTTACTATTTAGCTCAAAATAACACCAAAATCATAAAAATGAAACAATTCATATTAGAGGAACATTTCTGTGAGTTTAAAACAATGATATTCAATATAAATTAATTTAATATGTTTTCTCTATTAATTCTCCCACACTTAAAGTATGCTTGTCCTCAAGTATAAAATCTCAAAATGGAATTCAAATGGCACCAATGTCACCAATATTTAAATTTCAAATGAAATAAAATCAAATGATTATCAATGTCCAATAAAATATTATAGTTCCACAGAAATACCAATTTAATTTCCCATTTTTCAAAGAAACAATCAATTCATGCATTTTACTTTTCCCCTTTGAAAAATAATGAAGCTTCTCCCTTCATTCATTCAAGCTTCTCAATTTATTATTATTAAACATGCAAAATCATGATCTACCTAACTTTTGAATCTTTTCTCTCATCACTCATGATAAAATTAATAGTGGAGTTATGCTCATATCGTGAGAACATGCTCCTTACCCATAGGCTTGTAAAGTAACTACTTTTTACAATTTGTAAAGAGAAAACACACATAAAATCATGAGGACTTGAAATAAATGTTCAAATGACTCTCTGGATTAGGATTGGTGTGAAAAATGATTGAAATAATTTAAGTCCAGAAGTAGGAGGTTTGACTCTTAAGTAAAATGCATGATTAATCAAGTTAAAACACAAGATGAACCTCACTCAAATCTCCTTGAAATGTGAATCACAACACCACTCCCCTTTCAATGACATGGGTCATGAGTTAATAAATGATTACAAAGAATGATATCATCCAAGTTCTCCTTTTTTTTAAAGCTCCAGAAAGGCACAACTTTAATTTTTTTTTGTAAAGCTTCAGACATGCACAACATTATTTTGAATATTTTTTTCTTTTTTTTTCTCTTTTTTTATGGAGAACCAGATGAAATGAAAGAAGCATAATGAAATGATGACTCATGCCCAATTTTCTTATAATACGTTGCCCAAAATGATGAAGCACACATTAAACCACCCATAAATGATACATATCCCAATAAACACACACGAAAGGCCCTTCCCCCACACTCAAACATGAATTACCATGCAAAAATACTAAAAGTGTGGGTAGGTACAGAAATATCAGCAAGTAATGTGGCTTAAACCAATAAAGAAATTCATGGTTTCTATGGGCTAACGAAGGATAAATTTAACAGTGGGTCTTAGGTAATTATGTGGCTAGCCAATGTAGTGCCTCAATCATTTCAAATGTGGTTTTGTATAGTCATAGCTTTTACAAGTTTCAATACAAGTTATAGTAGGTGGAACGTCCCAAGATAACTCAAGAAAAATGCTAAAGATAAAATAGGAAATATTTGGTCTAGAAATCCTCTCAGGAATGAGAATATGGTATTAGAAAATCAATCATGGAATGATTAATAATAACAAATTAATTCACATGAATTTTAGAAATTCAAAGAATGAAAAATTGAAGGGAAATTTCATTTACATGAAGCAATTAATTCCCTCAAATCATGAGTCCTTATTTCAATATCCTTACTTCACTTTAATCATCCAATTATCCATTTTAATCATTAAATCTCATTAACATTGAAATATAAAACATAGAATCACTGGATTTCTATGAAACTCATGTCACCTATAGAAGTCATGTAAAACATGAATTCAAGCAGGGACATGCATTTTTTGATTAATTCTTTAAAAGACTAAAAATGTAGGGAATAAAGTTGGATAATATAGAATTAAAAATATTACTCCCCTGTCAAATAGATTCTTTTCATCACGACATATGATCACACTACAACTTCTTCATTAATGGACCTGAAATAAAAAAAATGAAAACAATTGATAGTGCAGGCCTATTCAATCATGCTGGTAAATGACTAAGAAGACAAGTGGACAATGAGGGAAAATGCGGGTTGCCTCCCGAAAGCGTCTTTGATTAATGTCGTAGGCTCGACAAAACAAAACAAAAAAAAATTTAATTTTTTTCAAAAATCTCATGGACTAAAATATTCCCTCCCCCGCAATTAATTGATGCAGTGTCCTCGATGCATGTAAATGGAATTTTTTATGTATGTTTCAAAAATATGTAGTTACTGCATTTAATCAAGTGTAAAGGAATGATGAAAACCTGGCAGGTGTTCATTTGTATTCAGGGTGATGGAGTGTGATCTCCTCCACTAGTTCTTGAGGTACGGTCCCATGGAACTTCTTCAGCCTCTACCCATTTATAGTGAATGGGTTTCCTCCACCTTCCTTTTAAATCTGCATAGCACCAAAGGGATATACATGAATAACAATAAAGGGGCCTTCCCATCTGGAACGAAGTTTACCTGGGATAAGCTTAAGTCTGGATTTGAAGAGTAACACGTGGTCTCCAGGGTTGAAGGTTCTTGGTTGAATTATCTTGTCCTGGGCCATCCTTGTTCTCTCTTTATAGATCATTGTGTTTTCAAAAGATTCCATTCTAATTTCCTCTAACTCCTGCAACTGCAATCTTCTTTCTTTCCCAGCTTTCTCAAGGTCCAGATTCATCTCTCTGACCACCCAGTAGGCTCTATGCTCCAACTCTATAGGAAGGTGGAAACTCTTTCCATGGATCAACCTATAGGGACTCATCCTTATCGGTGTTTTGTAGGCCGTTCTGTATTCCCATAATGTATCATCTAACTTTTGGATCCAGTACTTTCGGTTGGGTTTAACAGTCTTCTCCAGAATGGATTTGATTTCTCTATTAGAGACATCTTCTTGGCCATTTGTTTGGGGATGGTATGGGGTAGATGTTCTATGATGCACCTCATACTTCTTCAGCAATGTATCCATTTTACCATTGCAGAAATGAGTTCCCTGATCAATGATGATTGCTCATAGAATTCCAAACCTACAGAAAATGTTAGCCCTAACAAAATCACAAACAACATTTTCATCATCAGTTCTAGTTGCTTTTGCTTCCACCCATTTTAAAACATAGTCTACAACCAAAAGAATATATGAATTTCCATATGACATTGGGAATGGTCCCATGAAATATATGCCCCAAAATTAAAAAATTTCCCAAAAGGTTATTGGTTTTTGTGTAATTTCATGTCGTTTGGATATGTTATTAGAAATTTTCATTTTTCATATCTTTTACAAAATTCATATGCATCCTTGAATAAGGTGGTCCAGTAGAGTCCAGATTCTAAAACTTTTTGGGTAGTACTCTAAGGTCCAAAGGGTCCTCCACAAGATAATTTATGACAAAATACAAACACTGATTCAATTTCACTTCTTGGAAAGAATCTTCTTATGATTTGATCATTACAAATTTTCCATAGAAACAGATCTTCCCAAATGTAAAATCTTGATTCAGATTTAAGATTATGTTTTTGATGAGAGCTTAGATGAGAGGGTACCTAAGATGTTACCAAATATTTGACAATGTTGGCATACCATGGTACCTCACTATTGATGATGTAGAGTTGTTCTACAAGAAGCTCATCATTAAGTGGGTTCTGCTTTGGTATTTCTGTTTCAGCGGTGCGAGGTAGTCTACTCAGACGATCAGCCACTTGATTTTCAGTCCCCTTCTTATCATTGATTTCCAAATTGAAATATTGTAAGAGTAGAATCCATCTTACCAACTGAGGTTTAGAATCAACCTTTTTCATTATGTACCTAAGAGCTGCATGATCAGAAAAAAAAACAACTTTAGTGCCCAGAAGATATGATCGGAATTTATCTAGTGCAAAAACGACTGCAAGAAACTCCTTCTCTGTCATTTTGTAATTTATTTGTGTTTCATCCAATGTCCTTGATGTGTAGGATATGACTTGAGGCTTGTTGTCAATTCTCTGTGATAGAGAGGATCCCACTGCTTGCTTGGATGCATCACAAAGTATCTCGAAAGGGTAATCCCAATTGGGTGGCTGCATTATTGGTGGTGTTATCAGCCTTTCCTTCAATTCGTCAAATGATTCCCTACATGCACAATCAAAATTAAAGTTAGCATCCTTTAAAAGTAATATTAATAGAGGGAGATAAATCTTACTGAAATCCTTGATGAATCTTCTGTAAAATCCTGCATTCCCTAAAAAGGATCTAACATGTTCGACACAAGTTGGATATGGAAAGGAATTTATTACATAAACTTTTGATTTATCAACCTCAATCCCATTTTTTGAAATTATGTTCCCCAACACTATCCGTTTTTCAACCATGAAATGACTTTTTTCAAAATTTAAGACAAGGTTTGTTTCAATTCATGTTTTCAAAACTTTTTTCAAATTTCCCAAGCAATGATCAAATGAATTTCCAAAAACTGTGAAATCATCAAGAAACACCTCCAAGCAATACTCAATGTGGTCTGAGAAAATACTCACCATACACCGTTGAAATGTACCTAGGGCATTGAATAGCTCGAAATGAATCATTTTGTAGGTGAACGCTCCAAAAGGGAAGGTGAAGGTTGTCTTCTCCTGGTCATCTGGTGCAATTGGTACCTGAAAATATCCTGAGAATCCATCTAAAAAATAGTAATGAGTATTTCTAGCTAACATTTCAAGCATATGATCAATGAATGGAATAGGAAAGTGATCTTTTCAGGTAAATTGATTTATCTTACTTTAATCTATACACAATATCCAGCTATTTTGTATTCTCATGGGGATCAGTTCATTTCTTTCATTTGTAATAGTGGTCAGGCCAGTTTTCTTGGGGACTACATGAATTGAGCTGACCCATTGAGAATCAGAGATTGGGTAAATGATAATAGCTGCTAAAAATTTCTCAATCTCTTTCTTAACGACCTCCATGACTATGGGATTGATTCATCATTGAGGTTGTCTAACTGGACGAGATTCACTTTCTAAAAATATCCTGTGAGAGCATACCTTAGGGTTGATTCTAGGAATATCACCTAAATTCCATCTTACAGCTTTGACATTCCTTTTGAGAAGGTCAATCAATGTTTGTTCTTGTGAATGGGATAGGTTATTGGAAATGATTACTAGCAATTTCTCTCCTTCCATTAGGTAAGAATACTTCATGTAAAATAGAACAGGCTTCAGCTCTAAACATGGGGGTTGTTCAAGGGATGATATTGCATTTAGGTTTCCTACTTCTAATGTTGAATTCTCGGGAATAATCTCACTTCATTTTAACAAATCATCGAAGAAATCAGATTTTACCTCATCCTCCAACATGATATCAGAATTTTCAGGTTACTGGGAGTTATAAATTCAAATGAAGAGTGTTCTCCCAGAGATAAAAATTCATGAAGCATACCCGATCCTTCAATTGGTTCTATACCTTAATCATGGGAGATTTCATAAAATGAGTGATTGATGGACGGGTGTTTCATCGTATCAATAATATTGAAGTGTACCGTACTATCTACGAACTCTATGGTGAGTGTTCCTTCATGTATGTTGATGATTTTCCTTGTTGTTTTTAGGAATGGTCAACCTAGGATGATGGGAGATTGGGATGGTGCTCGGTCTTCCTCCATAGTAAGGATATAAAAGTATACTGGAAAGATTAATCATCTCACTCCTACAAGTACATCTTCAATGACTCCATCTGGGAAAATGGTCGATCTGTTTGCTAATTGTACCACCACCCGAGTTGATTTTAGTTCTCTGATATGCAATGATAAAAACACAGAGTGAGGCATCACATTTATCAAAGCTCCAAGAACACATAGTGCATCAGTAAAATTTAATGAACCGATAGTGCCGGGAATAGAGAAAGTCTCGAGATCTTGACATTTTTACTGCATCGGTGGTGTGATCAATGCTGAGACATTTCTTCCTAAGTTGATTCATTCATTTCCATCTAGCCTCTTTCTTTTAGTACATAGCTCCTTTAGAAATTTTTCATATTTATGGATTTTCATTATTGCATCCAGTAGTGGAATGTTAATCTCAACTTTTCGCAATGTTTCTTGAATTTCCCGTTGAATTCGTTCTTTGTCTCCCTTCTTTGACTCAACCAATGTTTATGGGAATGGTATTGGTATATCCTTTTTCTCCCTTTGTTGTTTCTAAAATGGTGTTTCTAGTCTTTCTTTCTTGAACATTGTTATTTCTAATTTGTTGTTGACTCCATCTTTTGGTTGGAAAGGACGAGCTTCAGCAAGTTCCCTAGATTCATCCTCCTCATATTGTTCTGGTGGTTTGAGCTCCTTCTCGCTTCGGGTTGTGATTGCACTAACATTCTCCTTTGGATTGGGAATTGTTTGTGTAGGAATCTTACCTTGGTTCTTGGTGAGAGCATCCATAATGCTTGAAAATTGATCAGCTATCTTGTCCATCTTATCTTATATTCCCGCAACTCTTGTCTTCAGTTGTTAGTCTTCATTTGTTGGTGCACTTGTGGATGGTTGCTCATCATTCTTGCGCTAGAAAGGTGGTGGTTGAAATGTTTGTTTTTGTTGGAAGGGCTTCTGATAAGGTTGTTGGAATGCTATCAGGTTCTGATATTTCTGCTGAAAAGGTGCTCTGGCTTGGTTCTATTGAAACCCATACCCTGGTTGGGTTTGCGGTTGGTATTGCCTTTGTTGATAGGCTGCAGCACAACTTTCTGTCCCCTGCACTTCTAGACATTGATCTATGTAATGAGAATTTGAAGAGCATAAACCACATACCTCATTCGGTCTTTGTTGTTCCTTCACATGGTTCACAGCTAATTGTCGCACCAACCTGGTGAGTTCACCCATTTCTTTCCTAATTAAATCTACTGAATCAGATGTTCTTAACTCATGGATTCCTCTGGTGATCGTACCTCGAGTTCCAAACTGCTGTGAATTTTGTGCAATCTTTTCAATCAGAATTTGCATATCTGCAGGTGATTTATCAATGAGGGATCCTCCCGACGAGGAATCTAGTAGATTCCTGTCATTGTCAAGCAATCCTTGGTAGAATCACACAAGGAATCGGTCCTCTTCTATTTCTTGTTGTGGACAACTTTCACAAAGCTTCTTGAAACGTTCCTAGTATTCGTAGAGTGTTTCTCCAGTTGATTGATGGATGACATAATTCTCCTTATTTATTGCAGTGCTCCTAGATATTGGAAAGAATCTTTGTAGAAATCATTTTTTTAGATCTTCCCAGTCCCTGATCTCCCCCGGTTGTAGATTGTACAACCATTCCTTTACTGCTCCCTTTAGTGAGAAGGGGAAATCCCTCCACTTCACATGCTCTTCCTTGACTGCTTGAGGTTTGAAGCTAGAGAAGACATAGGTGAATTATTGAATATGTTGATTCGGGTCTTCACCTGCAAGACCATGAAATTTAGGAAGCACTTGGATCATGTTAATTCGCAATTCAAATTCATTTTCTAAGGCAGGAATTGCATGTTGATAATTTGTATTGACAAATTGAGGTGCACAGATGTCACGTAGGGTTCAGTTGGGATTTACAGCCATTATTAAAGGTTCAAAGTCTTCACTCAAGGTATCACTTGATTCGGTGATATTTATTTCTTCGAAATCTTTGGGAATATTTTTATTTCTCAATTTGGTTATTGTGTGCTCAATTTCTGGATCGAATTCTAATAAATTTCTATTTGAACTACAGGTCATTCAAAAGATAATTTTTTTATTTTTTTTAAAATATCTTTGAGGAAATGCCTCCTCATCAACAACACCAAGTTTGAAACACGCCTGTCATGGGGCGTGGAAAAACAATATTTTATTTACCTAAGTATAGTATAGTAGTTGATCCTAGGTAGTCTCCCGAAGAGGAGTGCACATAATACAAGGGTGTCACTTTTTGTTGGTTTTCATAAAAAGATTGGTTTTAATTAATTTGAATGACTATGAGAGAAACAAAAAACATAAATTGATTGATTTTAATAAATGATAAAGATGGTGATCGGATTGGGTTCAGCTAGACTTAGTGTTGTGCCATCATGGATTCCAAATTTTATCTTTTCTTCATCATTAAACTGGTAAGAGAGATGTGATGAGAAATTTACTTTCTAAAACCATAGATTGGTCTATCCTCCTTCCAATGTGTTTAGGTTTGTAGAAGGTCTCTTGATTAATTAGTGCAATCCAAGACCTGGAATTTTTGTTCCCTAATAAACCACGATTTCGACATACAATCCTTCACACGTTCTTGACAACCGTCGAGCAATCACCACTCAACCCTAATCATGTTCCACCGTATACAGATTAGAATTGGCTGGAGGGAGATGTTATCATTGACCAAAGAAATTTATATTTTCAGAATCGAAACCGTAACAAAACTGCATTTGTAATTTAATACTGAATTAATAATTGGAACCAGAATAAGAAAGAAGAAAATTTTTTATTCGTTTCAAGCACAAAAACTCATACACAACACATAGGTCTAGCCTCCCCTCTTTCCGATCACTCAAATAAAACTACCCCTCCATGGATGGGGTAAGTGAGATAATGTAGGAGAGGAGAGAAATTTTAAAGTAATGAAAAATAAAAGAAATAAAAGGGAAATCTGATATGTTCTTCTCCTTGGAGTCCCAGAAGGAATGGGATGGAGAATGAGATGTTTTGAGGAGGAGGAGCTCTCCTCCTTTTATAGCCAGATTTCTGTCCTCATAATGTTGTTGCATTTTTTACATAACAAATGACCTCCTCACGCGTTTAGCCCTTCTTTAATTTTGTTCTTAATTTTCTTGGTCGTGTCCCCTCAAAATCACATTAGATTTGGATAGGTATTCCGAGAGTTATGCCCCTTTTACTCTGATCATTTATTCTGTCCAGCCAGACTCTCTAAAACGCCAACCCCCAGATTAAGAAGCTTTAATGGACCCTCAAACGGCTACATCTTGTGGCATTTACTTCATAAAAGATGTGACAAAACCCCTTGTACGTCTACGCACCAAATATAACAACATTTGGACCCACCATGAATGAGTTATGGATTCTACACCAAAATAAGGCAGAACTGAAAATAGTTTTCTTTCTCCCACTTGTGAGCTTTTTTTGAACTTCCATATGGCCGATTCAACTTTTTGTCCAAAAACAGTAAATGAAGCCCTAGATGTTTAGAATCTGGAAAAAGAATAATTTTTCAATTTGGATTAGTGTAGATAATGTTAATTCGAAAATACCGAAAAAATTTAAAACTGTTAAAAATCCAAAAATTACCAATTTTTACTATTCAGCTCAAAATAACACCAAAATCAAAAAAATGAAACAATTAATCTTTGAGGACCACTTTTGTGGGTTTAAAACAATGATATTCAATATAAATTAATGGAAAATATTTTCTCTATCAGTTATAAACAATGTTATTCAATATAAATTAATCCATGTCTCTCTTCAGAAATAAAATTAATTGATAAACCTCGTGAAGAAATATGTACTTGGAGAATCTCATCATCTCCAATACCAATGTGGCCATATAGACCATCATGTTCAGAATCATCATTATCAAAATCACTATATCTATCATCATTATCATCTCCATTTTACACATCATCTCCTTCTTCATCCTCTTCTTTATCCTATTCTTCATCACTTCCATTTTTACTTCCATTTTCATTATACAATTTAAAATTTCTTCAATAATTGTACCTCTCCAGGATCATCAATTTATCACTCTTCACTTACATATCTTAAAAGAGTGTCTCATTCATGGATAGTTCTACTAAGGATATGATAACAACAATAAATAGAATTATGGCTCTCGGGAATATTCGTTTCACTACCCACATCAACTGAAAACACATATTCTTATTCTTTATCATATTCCTCATTATAATACTCTACCACATCATCAAGAACAAAGACATGATCTACCTGAATATTCATCTTTTTTGGATGATCAAGACTATTGAAATCTATAAAAAGCCTATCAGAATCATCAACCCTTTATTTTTTCAGGGGTTCTAACTTATCATCATCATTTTACATATAACTCTTGTGATGCTAAAACCTCCACATTTTCTAGAGTTTCTTTTTCCACATCAATTAGTCCCTTGGCACCCGTCATGGCCGAAAATAGCATGGGATAAATAATAGATTTTGGTCTAGAATATTTCTTGCAAATATGCACCATATTATTCATTAGGTGTCTTCATAAATTAATATTTTCTCCTGACATCGTAATAAGTAAGAGATATAAATCTTGATACATCAGTTTTGTGTAATCAATACTACTTTGTCTCAACATATATTTAATAAACAATAATTTAAAATGAAATTCACCTTCACGATCAGTTACAACTTGTCTTCATTCAATTCCATCTTTATTTTGTTTTTTCAAATAATGTACATATATGAAGGTGTCACAATAACATGGAATAAATCCTTTGTGTTAATTTAAAACACCTTCAAGAGGTACTTTCATACATCAAGAAAATTTTATTGAAAAGAAAACTTCTTTTCATATATTAATTATTCTTCTTACCAAGTCTTCATCTTCCTCAAAGCTAAACTCAACATACTGATAGAACGGTTGCACTGCCCTATGATAGAAGGACCTATCATTATTAGAGGACCACTCTACCCATACCAGGTCTAGTAATAATTTTAGAACCAAATAATTTCATGATAGTAACTACTCATCACTCACTTAATTTTTAAGATTTGTTATATGGTTTTTGAGACATGAGTTCACTAGATCTATAAAAAAAATTTATCGATGCGTTTTTCTACATCAATGAAGGTACGAATCATTCAGAGATGATTCATCAACCCACATAACTATAACCAAAGTGAATGATTCCGAAGGTTTGGATGGGGTTATGGTAAGGCTAATATTTGGGAGAAAAATGATCACAATGAGGTTCAAAATCAAATACGTGAGGAAGAGAGCATAAAAATTCAGAAAAGTTTATAATTTATATCCTTTAGGAATTTAGGTGTTTATAAATTGAAAAAATGTAATAGAATTTAAATCATATATAAAATAATTAAATAATTAAATAACCTATAAATAGGAAGTAGCAATGATGGCTCAAAAAACAATGGTGGATTACTCTAGATGTGGGTTAACACCAACAGTTGGTAAACACCAATAGTGGGTAAACACCAATGGTGGCTAATCAGCGAGGGTGGTTAAACAACAATATTGGGAAAACACCAATGGTGGTTATAAACTAATTGGTGGGTCCTAGAAAATTATTTTTAACCAAAATAAAACAATTCTAATTCATGTTTCATGTAGTTAATTCTATAAGGATTCAATTCCTTAGTAAAAATGTCAGTAAGATGATGTTTATTAACTATGTATTCAAGAGTTATATTACCCATTTGAAAATGATATCTCAAGAAATGATGTATTATATTAATTTTTTTTGTGCTTATGTTTATTATAGGGTTAATAGAAATATTTATATCACTTGTGTTTTCAAAATTTAGAGGGACTTGTTGGAATTGATACTCATAGTCTAGGAAATTGTGTTTCTTCAACAAAATTTTAGTATAAAAGCTTCCGACAGCTACATATTCCTCATTAGAAGTAGAAAATAAAAAATAATTCAATTTTACTACTACACCATGAAACTATTTAATTTCCCAAAAAGTAACATGTCCTAGAGGGTCTTTTTCTATCTAACTTGAAACTAAAAAAATCATCATCTAAATAACTAACTAGTTCAAATTATTATCCTTTAGGGTAGAAAAATCCTAAATTTTTATTATATTTGTGGTATTTGAAACCCATTTTATAGAATGATGGTATGAATATTTGGGTTTTGTAGAAAATGAGATCCTAATCTTACACTAAATATAATGTCAGGTGTGGTAGTAGTTAAGTCAAGTAGAATTATAGTCATTACTTTGTAACCAATTCGATATAATTATTTCTTAGTTTCACCAATATCCAAAATACATGTGCCCCTAATATAAGATTATCATTTTTTAGTTCTATCTAAACTAAAATGTTTTAAAATATCTTTATTATATTTACTTTGAATTATTATAATTACTTCTTTATTTTGAAAAATATGAAAAATAAGAATGAATTTCATTTTAATCATTAACCTCATTTCTAAATAATTTTTTTATCATTTTTGAAAAGTTAGAATTTAAATAATATTTATAAGTTCCAAATATATTATAATCAATATATATTTTAAGAAATAAAAATTCTATTGTAATTATATTTATAAAGAGGATTGGATTAGCTACACCTGTTATAAATCCTTTTGAAATAAGAAATGATCTCAATCTATCATAACAATCATGAGCTTGTTTTAAACCCTATAATGATTTTCTAATTTGAAAACATGCTTTGGAAAAAGGAGGATTTTGAAATCATGGTGGTTGTAAAACTAAAACATCCGCAACTATATACCCATTAAATAATTTACATTTGACATCCATTTCATATATTTTGAAATCAAGATGTGCTTCATAGACTTTTAGTATTATAATGTATTCATGTCTGGATTTTGGTGAAATGTTTTCTTCATAGTGTATGCCTTCTTATTAACTATAACATTGTGCAACTAGTCTCACCTAAATCCTTACTATTGTGTTACATTTATTAACTTTATTTCTAAAAACCCTTTTAGTGCCTATATTCATGGTTTCTATAAGTCCATCAACAAGTTATCCTGAATTTATTTCTTTTAAATTCATTAAGTTCATTTTTCATAGATGTTACCCAGAATTCACCATTAATTTCATTATTATTGCTCTTATGTTAAATATGTGACTAGAAATATAGAATCTCAACATGGTTTCATAGAGAATATCTAGTGTGTGTAGCTCAATTTAATTATCCAGCAACAGAATCTAAATGATTATATTTGAGAGACATAAGAGCTCTAGAAAAGGAATGGTTGGTCACATCATGGTTTTCTTCTAGTTCTAGTTCAGGTTCTTGTACTTTCTATGAACTTGATGATTTCTCTACATGTTTGAATGAAAAATTATAAGGTTTGTAATTCTTTTTGAATGAGGATAAATCAATATAAGTGTTTTCTAAAAGGCTATTCGGTTCATATGAATCTATCTCATTAAAATTGACATGTAAAGACTCTTCCACAATATTGTTTCTTATATTTAAAACTAAATAAGGATTTACTAGAGGTTGAAAAACCAATGAAAACTCATTCATCACTTTTTGGAGAAAACTGGTCAAGATTATTCTAATGTTAATAATAATGACTTTGAAAAGTAAATCACTAAATTAATTAACCTTAGGTTTTTTATTATTCCATATTTCATAAGGGGTTTTCTTTAGAAATATCTCTAAATAAAACTCTATTAATTATATAGTATGGAATGTTCACATCCTCTATACAAAAGTAGACATGTATTTTGTATTCAATAAGAACTGTCAAGGATATCTATTAAAGTGTCCTATTTATTCATTCTACAACTTCATTCTATTAACGGGTTCTAGAAGAATAGAAGTTATGGTTATGTTAATTTTGTGAGATTTTTTTTCTTCAAAATATTGATTTTAAAACTCATGACCATGGCCATTTAACATGGTCTTTATTTTAAGTCCACATAGGTTTTCAACATATTTAGATTATTTGGAAAAATAGGAGAAATCTTCACTCCTGTGAGATAAAAAAGAATACCCAATTATACCGAGAAATGTCATTTATAGGTACATATACACAATTATTTCCATTTAAACTAGAAAATCCGAATTTTTCAAAGAAGTCAATGTATACCAAATCAATAGTTTGAGAAGTTGAATCTTTTTTATTTAATTTAAACAATATTTTGAGTTGTTTCCATTTTTTATAGGATTACATGATTTTTTATTTGGTAATTAATGTTTATACATATACCTAATTAACCCTTTCTTAGTAATAATTCTATGTTAGTGGATATTATAGATTCTAAGCATATTATTATAAATCCAATATTATTTTTTAAAGGACCTTAAAAAAGAAAAAGTTTCTAAAATTAATGTATTAAGATTAAAAATATGCACATTTTCATTTATAAAATATGTAAATACAAAATAATTTTTATAATTAAGGACATTACAACCATTGTTTTCAAATTTTTCATAACAATAATGATCACATAACTATGATATGATAAGAATATTATATTTTATTATATCAACACAATGTATTTTAGAAATTATAACTGAGTTGGTGTTACCAATTGGGCAAAGGAAATTATTTTTCCTTTAAAATTGTCACTAAAGGTAACATGTACACCAAATACCTTTATTAGGTTCTTCAAGTGAAATTAATAACTTTTTATATGCATGGAATAGCCTCTATTCATGTACCATATATTTTAGATGATATATTTAATAAGTTTCCAAACCATACATATTTTATACCAAGTATGAATTTGTAACCAATATATTTTAGTAATGGGAACATTAGGAAATCGGATTTTTGATAAAGGATTTATCATATTTATATTGTAAACCCTTTGAAATAAAAACTATATTCAGTTCACTTAAATAAAAACATGCATTAGAATTTCAAAAATTAGATTTAAGAACAAAAATGATCACTAAAATTATTCTATGTTTGGGTTGGAAAAGTAGACCAGTAATATTTTTAAGAGAAACAATCTCCCCTAATATGTGAGTGATAATTTCTCTTAAATTTGAAAATATCTCAAAGTATTTATTTAATTCCCCATTTTTTAACTTTAGTTCCATACATTTTTCAACAATTGTGAATTTTTTTCTTTCTCTATAGTAATATCATATTTAACATTAGAAAATAAAACAAGATATTTCTTCAAGGTTTTTTATTTTTCCTTGAGCTCATTGAAAGTATCTTAAAACAAAAGCAATTATTCATAAATTTAAACTTCGTACATATCATCATCATTTTTTCATCTCTAGAATAATAATATTTATTTACATGAGAGATAGTAGCAAAATCATATATATTTGGAATGATTCACATATTTTCTCTCTCAAGACTCTATACATGAGTCAGTTCTGAGTCCCATGAGATGTCCTCAGAGGCACTCTCATTGGATTTAATTTCTTTATTACACATTCTACAATCATCATCTTCATTTATCTTATACATTAACTTGGGACAACCATCCTTAACAAGTCATTTTCTATTAAATTAATAATTGATAATATCACTCTAATTATAATCACTTTTCTGGTGCTTCTTCCAACTCCCTTTATTATCCTAATTAACCTTATAGAACTATGTGGTGATGAATTTATTATTATTATAAAATTTCTTAAACCTTCTTACAATATGGTTTTGACATCACTATTAGCTGGTGATTCCTCATCACTGGGTATTTCTTCATGAACCATTTACTTTTATTTATGTTTCAATGTAGTATTGTTAATGGAAACAAGTTTCTTTTTAGGATCACCATTCTCTTATCGATTATCCTTTAGCACTTCCTCATACATATTCAAATTCCCACTCAATTCAATGATTGTAAATTTCCTAATTTCATAAAATTATCTTATTGAAACCAATTCTCCTCTCTATATATATAGAATTCATCTCAGTAGTCTCATAATTTGATCTTTTTCTGGCATTGGATTCCTTATATAGCTCATTGTGTTCAATATTCCATTGAACCTGAGATACATATTAAAAATAATATCATTGTATTACATCTTTAATGTATCATATTTGACAATAAAGTGTTAAACATCATTCCTTTAACATTGGTATTTTTTTAGGCAAATACTTAATGTATCCCAAATTTCAAAATCAGTTTTAGAAGAAGATATCTGATTAATATAATGATGGAATGTCGGGGTTGTGTATCTCATAGAATTGCAATGGATTAGGGTTTCTAATGGAATCTAATATTCTAGAGGTGGATGTAATCTTCCCATGTGGTCGATTCGATAGTTATTGGTTTCAATCTATAGAGGTGACCGACATAACCACGACTTTGGTGAGAAATTGTATCAATGAAAGAATAGATCAGTCAACCATTTTTTTGATGCATAAAGATCTACATTTTTTCAGTGAAGCGCATCAGAGAATGTTGCGGTCGGTGTGAAGAGTAATGTAGGTATTGTGTCTGGTGTGGTCAACGTGAGTAGTACGTTTGGGGTGGTGGGGTCCGGTTCGAGTGAAACTAATATGGTGTTGGTGAATAGGACAAGATGTGAAAGAAGGGTTGTTGCTGTAGCGGCAACAAATACATTTGTATTTGACGGTGTGTATTTAGGAATACATGGAACACAGACTATGGATGCAATGAATTTGGATCTAGACATTGTTTCTTCATGTAAAGTATCAGTAGAGGTGACACAACCATTTTATTTCCATTAGGAAGTGATGAATTTGAAAAATATGAGGATTGGTAAATCTCAATTTGACACTCTCAAAAAAAGGTATTTTTCACATGTAAAGGATGATGCTCCGGAGCAGACGGTTAAAAATGAGATACTTCTCAACTAACTACAAACAGAGAAGCTATACTTAACAGATTTAAATATATAAAGACTCCATAAGTAATAGGATTGTTCTTCTCATTGGAGGAATGTCTGAGACAATTAATGATTTAGTTCGGAAGACAAATTCTATATGGGTATTTTCTAGTCTGAGATGCATTCCTCTCAGGTAGGTATTTGTTGCATCATTTTTTCATCAGAGGATATAAAGTGAAGTGCATAGAGTTCTGGATCAATCATCTTTAAGCTAGGTATGATATGTTTTCTAGAGTGGGATTTTCATTTTAATCTATTTGACATTAAAAATACTTGATGTCATGTCTGGATCAAAAATAATTGGCCTTGATTGGATTTTATTGAATTAAAAAAAATCTTATTTTATATTTCATCTTTTGTGGGAATTACTATCATAATGGATATGAATACTACTATTTCAAAATTAGGGAATTATGTTAGGATACTGGTGGAGGTTGACATTAGATCTCCCTTGTTGAAAAATGTTCTTCTGTCGGCACTAGATGATGATATTCAATTGAATTTGGAATCTGAACAACATCCTATCTTTTTCTCGGAGTGTAAGATTATTGGTCATACTCAGGATAAATGTCAATGGAATGTGGATTTCTCTTTTTATCACTTCAAAATGGAATCATGAAGCCACTTTTTGGATGAAAGAAAGGATGAAACAAAAAAATTTGGTCCCTCTTGGTGATAAGAAACCCACTTTTGAAAAAGGAGATATGTAGGATAGAGATGTTTCATGAAATTAGACTAAGGAATTTACATTGTAGATTCATGGGTTATGGGATAGAGTGAGGGCTCAAATAGATGATGATGTCCTTATACGAAGTGTAACTTTGTAAGAGGGGCAGAAAAATCAGAGTTCTAAAGGGAATCGTTCATAGATTCGAGTGGAAACTAATAAATTAAGTGATACCCAGGGCATCCATGGAAGGTTAAAGGACATCGAGGATGGTCCCCCAAAAAAATCATATTATAGTCAGGTATTATCCAAAGGGAAAAATTTTATTGTGGACGATGATGGTTTTTAAATTGTTCCTCCCAAAAATGTGAGATGTAGGAAAGACTATTCCTTTCTAAAACCAACAATGTTTACAAGATCTCATGACCCTTTAGAATCGATTCCGAATCGTATAGTAATTATAATGATTTCTATTAGTTTGATTATGATATTTGATATACTTTTTTATCTATTGGATTTAGGTCATGATGCTTGTATAACCCCCATCAATATTTTTTCTATACAGTATTTGTTTTTCAATAAAAGTGATCTTCTCGAACCATCCTGTTAAATTATTCATCACATCAAGAACAATAAATGGAATTTATGAATTTTTAATTTTTATTACAAGCATGTTTGATAGTATCATCCCATGCATACCTAGATATCACAGGTAATTCAAATATTTCTTCTAAAGTCAGAAACAATTCACAACCCAAAACTTCAATATGAATTATCATTTTCATATTCCATTGAGCAATTCTATGTCCACTAAATAAAGGAGGTCTTTTCATTAAAGATCCTTCTTGTTCTGTTTCCATTTAAATATGTACATTTATAATTTATAGGGATTTAAGATATTTATAACATGACTAAAATCATAGTTGAAATGATTCTGAAATTCCATTGATATCAAATATTGGTTTGTGTGACTATTTGATGAGGGGAGAAGATTTGAGTGCCCAACAAAATTTTTATGAAAATAATATTAAATAATATTGTCCTAATTATTAAAACATACTAGTTAATTAAAATATTAGATCGATATAAGTTCATATCATTTAAGCTATTTATCAATGAGTGATTGAGTCAATGTTAAAACCATATATTAAAAAATATTTAATCTTTTGAAATTAATTTTAATAATCAAAAATATATATAAAAACTATTTATGAGTAACTATAAATGTAGTGGTTTTTATTATAATTTAAAAAAATTTTGTTTAAAGCATTGAATTTAGGAAAAAAACACACATTATAATTAAAACAAGTGGTTCATTCTGAGGTTGGGAATTAATCATCTCCACATGGAAATCACATGCTTCTAAGTGGATTGTATAAAATAGCTTTGATCTATAACATGGATCAGGTATACAGAATAGTTAACCAACTATTCAACGAACAAAAGGTCCTATTCCATAAAATGTGGTTACCAAAATACAGAGTTTGTTAAGAAGATATCAAGTATCATTCAGTTATATCATAAGTGGCAGTGTATGTTTAATAAAATGTTAAACGACTTGATACTTGAAATTTAAATATATTAAGAAGAAATATAATGTATTGATATGTAGGGAATATAGTGCAACACGATCTGACATTCTTTGAATCATAATTCTCCTTGGATGTATCTAGAATATGAGCCCAAGTCATTTCTATAAAAAAACACAGTGTCATAAGCTATCTTGTTCTTTCTATATGAAGGGATCTAAATTTTCTATAACCATTACTCTTTCATGGATGTGTAGGTATGATGCACCATGTAATATCTCAAGTAGAAGGCTCTTTTTTGTTTCAATTTTCACTCATCCTGCATGCATTTATTCTATTATTGCTCAAGAGGGTGACTTCATTGGATATTTAGTGATGTAGAATTAAGATATATTTAAGAAACAATTATCTGGGTATCATAAATCTTCATATAAAGCACTGACATAATGTTTATTGTTTCGTATAATAGTTTAAGAAAAATCATTTAAATAATCATCAATGATAAATTCTATTTTAAATACATTAGTTATATTTAAATATAAATATCCTATAATAATGAAAGTGACTCATTCTGGTTGCGAGAAAACACTGGTGATGACGTAGGCTGGTGGCGAGTCAAGCCAATGGTGAGTCAAGATGAAGGTAGTACATCTAGAAGTAAGTCATTCTTAGTAGAGACTCATCTCAATGGTGAGTATTTTGAATGGTGACACATTTAAACAATGATTCTTTTTAATTTTTAATCATCTAAGAACTTTTCCAAATTTCTTGAGAGTAGTTAATGTCTGATGGTATATTATTTGGTAGTGACTAAATTCCAGAAGATGGTTCTTTCCATACATAGCCCAATTTTTATACTGATAGTGAGTCATCTCTGATGGTGGGTATTTCTAATACATTTCCAAAATAAAATTATGAATGTGGGTCTCTCTAAGCGGTGCATTAGCTTTAATGGTGTGATATTCATATACTCATAAAAATTTTCATAAAAACAACTTATAGTATAAATTGTATTCATAAAATAGAAAACTCATAATTAAAATAACAAATAAGGTTTTATGGTCAATTAAACATTGGTGACAATAATAGACAATAATTGGTATCCAATTATTAAAAAATTATCTAATTTTGAAATTTTAAAAATTAATTAAACAAAATTCAACTTGAATTCTATTTTTCTTTGTTGAAGAAACAAATATACATTAGTACAAAAAGTAACAACCAAATGGATGATGGATTTTAGTAATTACAAAGAAGCATAAATAACTCTTCCAATTGTTTAAGAATAAGGAATAAAAAATAAAACCTAGTTTATGAGTTCATTCATAGATGTGTGAATGTAATGATTATTAGATTAACATTAAATAAGAAGTAAATATTATATAAATTTTTTAATAATTACTCCATATTATTAAATTAAATGAAATAATATTAGGAAAGAAATGAAAAACACCCACTATTTAATCCATGGTTGAATAGAAATGATAAAACCTATCTAATTTTAATAAAAAAATTATAACCTAAGAAAAATTTTTAAACACAATTCATTTATTCTGAAGCAGAAGATACATCCAATTTTGAAAAATTTTATAGTTATTTTGATGTAATGTAGCCTAACATATAATATGACCCCCCACATGCAAACTTAAAACAAATTTGTTTTCCCAATATTATACTCAAGGTTGAAGACACCATTTATGATAATTTAGTTAAATAATAAAGCCAAATTCAGAAGTGAGAAAAATTTATTTAGGGTTACATAATGACATAGAATAACATGTTTCCACAATTTCAAAACTATTTTATAAGAATAAATTATAATATACATGATTATTTATTGAAAACACCTCATAAATTGTTATGTCAAGCTATGATTACAACATGAAGTACAATTTAAAAAATATATTCAAACATT
This sequence comes from Viscum album, assembly GCA_963277665.1. Lineage (NCBI taxonomy): Eukaryota > Viridiplantae > Streptophyta > Magnoliopsida > Santalales > Viscaceae > Viscum > Viscum album. Next base: position 116,849,079 of record OY728159.1, on the reverse strand, counting down.
TTTGAAATTCCAGTTGTTTAGAGGGTGCTAAAATAGGTTTTTAAAACTGAATTAAAAATAATTCAATGAAAATGAATTGACAAAGAATAACATCCTTCAAAGAAAACAAAAATTTAGTATCAAATTTTTAAAGTTAAATTTTAGGCACTAATTATAAACACTTTTTAAAAATATTTCTTTCTAACCAATAAAAAATCTTTATAGAATGTATTTTTACCATACCTCTTTATAACCCTTCAATTTTATAATAATAAAATTTAATAATGAAATCATATTCAATAAATAAAATATTAATGTAGAATGAAGAATAATACACCACTAATAAATGTGTTCTTCAATTAATCTTGTGAAAAGAAATATCTCTCCCTTTATTCAATTCAATATCCCCTCAGTCTCTTATCATTAAAGGATATACTAATGATAAGTTGAGTAATCATTATATCTGAATATTCAATATCCAAAACATTAACCCATTTTAAATGGAGAGTGTAAGTGACTATGAAAGTTCTTTCCACCAATGATAGATTTAGTGTATTGTTATGGGCCAATAGTCTTGCATTTTAGATCCCAAAAAGTTTGTATAAGGGAATCAAGAAAAAGAAAAAGTGAGGGAATTATTATTTAAAAGATTAAAATATAAAAAAAATATAAATAGTTTTTATATCTTGAGTTTTATATCATGTAGTGCTAATTTTAATGTCTGCAATAGGAATTTCTTAAGAAAAAACCATAAACCCAAAGAGGTTGTTATTTCTCATCCTTAAACATCCATATGTGTTCCACCCATTTATTTTTAATTCAAAATTGATTTATACATGTGTAAAAACATATAAGAAAATTATAACTCCTCTTTGAATCTAAAAAAACATTTCATAACACCCCTTTGTAGGAATATATATCTTTTAGTATGTTTGCATACTTTTTCTAAATTTTATGTATTTAAAAACATAATAATTGGAAAATAATTTGTAATGTGTTCATAGTGGTGTAACATGATCCTCATAAATTTATAACTTATTATATACTTCTTATTTCAATAAAATTAAGATGCATGTGATTTAGTTTTGAAAAACCAATTAAAGAAAATTTCTGTCAAGGAATAAATGAGCATTTCTTGAATCTTTACAATAAAAAACTAAATTTTTTTGTAGGTTAATCTCAAATCCAATTTGATTTTAAACATGAAGAATAGTTACATAAATATTTAATGAATAGTTAATATTAGATTTTTTATATATTTGAAACATTGAAAATAAATTTATTTAAACTATGAATTTCATCAACAAAATCATCCGGTGAAAAAGAAAAACTAGCATTCACTGCTTGGGAAGAATTATATATTCTTATTTAAAATATAATTTGTTCAACATATAAATCATGTTCCAAAAATTAATTCCCAATGAAAAAAGAAATTTTTCGGGCATTCTATGTCAAACATAGGGAAGGAGAACCCATCTTCACTACCATTGAAATTAAAGTATGAAATTTGTGGATTTACGTCATCCATGCCTAAATGATTAATTGTTATCAACATTCATCATTAAAATTAATTATAAAATAATAATTAAGGGGATCATATAATGATTTTATTAAATTTATTTAATTTCAGATTCTCATCCCTCTTTATTTTCCTCAAACCTTATTTGACAAATATCGGGGTTCATAATTTTAAAATAAAGAAGACAAAATTTAAATATAATATGATAACCATCAGAATTAATTATTCTAGTTTTTTATTTTCTTATTTATGTTTTCCAACATCTAGTTCTATGTAATTTATCATTATTTCTATAAAACTGGATGAATAGATTGGAAAAATTAAGTTCAAATTTTCAAGTTCTTCGTAATCTAATAGAATTATGGCCTCATTACTTCTTAAACAACATATTTTTTTGGTTTTAGATGTAATATATTATTGGGAAATTTGTATTCCTCATATAAAAACTCATATATGTATTTTTATGACATTTTGTTTGAAAACATAATCAATAGTAGTTTCTTTCTTACTAGTGTTCATGTATTCTTCACATTATAAAGTATACTCATTCTCAAACTCCACCATGTCATTTTCTTGATATCATATTTCAATTTCATTTTAATATTGTTCATCTATTTTATATATCAATCTCAAAAATTTTAGTTTGTACATTTTGGATTTTATTTTCTTTGGATTATTAGTATCGGAAACATTGAGCATTCATTTATATCATCAATTATCTCATATCTTAATCATATTCTCATTGGGGATCATAATAATCTTAGTATTGTTTCATTCGAAAAATGTTGTTATGGATAGTTGAAGGCACAATACTAGATTTACTAACATATAAGACACAAAATATATAAAAAAATTGATTTGATTGATTCCATCCCTAATAATAATCTATGTAAAAAACGTAAATATTTGAAAAATTTAGTATTAATTATAAAATAAATACAAATAGTAATAGTAACTGTGATTTAAATAATAAACACAGTACAAAAAGGCATTATATTTGGGAATTATATCCTCTTGAAAGCAATGAAACAAAATCAAAATTAATTTGGATTTTCTAATTTGATTTTAATTTGGTTTTCTTACATAATCATGAAAACAAAATATCTTCATTCTCTCAGAATAATGCTAATTATTTATTAGAATTCATTGACTAATTTCAATAATAAAATTTATAAAATCTATTTAATACTATATATCATTGAAAAGGGTCAGACAATATGGAGTACAAAATGATTTTATTCCAAAAAAATTAAAAATAATAATACAATAAGAGGAAAGGTAAACAAATTGTGAAGTATAGTGAAAATATATGGTGAAAAGTCAATACAGATTATAAAGAAAATGAAGGGAAAATTTCTTAAAAATATTGGTGAATTACTATGAAGTAGTGTGAAAAGAAATCCATAGAAATAAAGGGTTGAAAATTATAGATTTAAGGGATGATGGAATGAACTGAATTGAAAATAATATCATTAATCTTACATAAGGATTATATATAGATGTTCTATAAATTTTTTCATTTTGAAAACACATCACTCTCATTTAGTGATCATCCTTGCATTGTGAACACTCTTAAAACTGGTATGACTATTATTACATGAGAAATTAAATACTCTTCAAGGAAAAAATGTCATATATTTTTAAATATATGTACTTATATTGATTCTATAAAAGTATGAGACCCATTACTATTCACCCATTTTTACATTTAGTAGTTCACAAAGGATGATCTTTAATAATAGAGAATTAAAACTCTGGATGAAAAGAACATGCTAAGAAATAATAGTAAAACCCACCTAGAATTGATAGTCTCAATAAAGAGAGAAATAATTTATATCATCCAATATGTTTAAAAAATTCTAACAACATTTTTAAATTTTTTATTAGATAATGTAGAAACTAATACAAGGATCAAGTTCATCTAGAATAATATATGACTATGAGTAAATCATAAACAAGATTAGAAAATATATTTCTATTCAATTCATACAGGACACCTAAGTGAAATATAATGATATTAATCTCATTATATTAATATTTATATAATCAATGGTCAATATTGGGGATTAGGAGGGTTACTACATCCAGTACTAGTGTCTGTGTGGAAGTGGGATGAAGTGATGATGGGATTTGTGATAGGATTTCCTAAAACATAGATAGGTTGAGAAATTTGTGGGTTATCGGGGATTTTTTGAATAAGGTGGATCAATTAATACCGATATTGGAGATTAATTTTTTTTATGAGATATGCATGTTCTCTATTCAAGAGACCATGTGGCCTCATGGATTTACTATGAGTGTTGTATATAATAGAGACACCTAGTTTACCATATGAATTTTCAAGGATTGTGAATGGTGATGGGTACTCAGTTGAAGCTATATATGACCTTTCATTCTCAAATTGTAGGATAGTCATAAGGAACAATGAATAGATTATATGATATTCTATGGGTCTGCATTATGGATTTCATAGGATCTTGAGTTGATCAATTGGATTTGGTATAATTTTACTTGAATAAAAAATTTGAGTCTTTAATTCATATTTCTCTATTTGAGGGCTTGTATGGGTGGCCTTTTCATTCACCTCTCTATTGTCATGAGGTATGTGATTCTATAGTAATTGGGTAAGGTATAGGATACCTCATAGTGGGTGGAATATAATTAGAGGTGGTTAGTTACATATCATAATATGAAGGTGTGTCATGTTGATGGTAGGATATGGCCCTTCGAGTTTGTTGAATATAATATGGTGTTCTTGAGGGTGTCCACTCAGTCGAGGAATAGACATCATAGGAGGAAATGTATGTTGTCAACATGGTATGTGGGGAAATTTCAGATCATCAAACACATTCAGATAGTGTAATATAGATTTCAAATTCTTCCATAGAATCATGTTAAGAATAATCTATTCCACATTTCTAAAATCCAGAAGATTGAGCCATATCCTATACATGTTCTTGCTATGAGGATGTTTTTGTGGAAATAGATTCATTATATATGGAGAGATCTATTCAGATATTGGATTCAATAGAAAATTTTCATTGAGGAATTATTGTTCCTTTGTTCTTGGATTACTGATAGAATGAGAGTTTTCAAGAAGATACATGGGAGTGGAAGTCTCGTATTCAGGCATCATGGCTCGGTTTGTTTGAGTAGATCTCAGGAGACACTACTCAAGGATGAGAAACCATTAAAGAGAGAGAGAGAGTTTTAAAACATCGTAAATCTCATGTTACACAACATTTTATATTTTTTTCGTACTTTTAAGTGTTTAGTTAATAAATTTGAGGCTTGTTAGGGGTGTTTACATAAATAAATAGCTAAAAGATTGGAATTTGGAAATATGAGATATTTAGGCACGAAATATATATTCAAAAAATGAAATTTTTCAAGGAATTTTCCATGATTATATTTTCAGGATTTGAATAACATTAATAATTTTAGGGGGAATTCATCATTTTAATGGGGATTTGGGAGGTTTTAGACTAATTCAAAGGTATTTTTAGCGTATTATCTTTCTCGAAAGAAAAAAACGTGAATACATTGTTAACATTGTAATAAGAGATAGTTCTGGAAGATTAAATGAAACAAAACTCATAGCCTCTCTAATTTTATTCCTTTCATACTACAGAGAACCATAGGCTCTCTCCTGGAGATTTTGGACTCCCCTCTCCCCTTCCGACTTGTCTATTTGACCCCTGGACAACTGTTTGATCCTACCCATCCAACCAAGTATGTTTTTATTTGATCATGAAAAATTATATACTAATATCCTTGACTAAAATAAATTAAATATTAAATGTATTGGTCATATATAATGATTTTTTCATGATATATTGAGGGTTTTACATTATCTTTGATAGAATAAGAATCCATATTCAAGGATTTAGATTCTATGCAACAGTTGGATCAAGACCATTTCCAACAGTGACACTTCTTTTGTGAGTAAATTATATCTTAACATTTTTAGGTGTGGATACTGTTCAACATCAATCCAAGAGTTCAAATCATTTCAAATCTTGAGTGTTTCTCAGATTTGGTGGGGCTTTTAGACTTGGACTATGAAACTTGCCTTGATCATCATTTTTGCACCTATGGTGACAATCCCATAAAAGTTTACGATATTTTATACATGTTATTGGATTTATTTTTGGTGTATTTGTTGATCCATAATGACATATTCCTGATTCATGGTCACATGTGGTTTGTGTGTAACCCTTGGATACCTATGCTTTTGTTTCATGCATGTGGATTGTTCTTGTTATGCTGCTTTTTTATTTGATGTGATGTTTGATCTATTATTTTTATATTGAATAGTTTTATGCTGTTATTCAGTATTGGATTAGAGAATATAGGATAATCCTTAGGGACAATTCCAATAAGGGGGATATATCATATTCATTTTTAACATGCCTTGGGATATCACATTAAATGGGATATGTTAGTCCAGTTTTTTGACTATCCCATCATGGGTATGTGTTTGGAAGATGATCATTGTTCCCTTTGTCAGGGTACTAAAACTGATAGTGCCATTCATAGAGGACCTACCATTTATTTACTTGTGTGATATATTTGGGTTTATATATACATATATTCTTTGATTACTATTAGGGAATGGAAAAATATCACTTTTTAACTTATGTTAATGGTTGTTGGTGGGGTCATATTTAGTCTTGAACTCACACCCTACCCATGAATTTTGGTATGCTTGTTTATTTCATTATTAGGGATCTAGTGGAGGGAAATGAACCTATTATTGATGGTATAATTTTTTAATAGAAGGATGAAAATGATTTTGGTTTTCCCTTGGGTTAGATGATACACTTTTATTTTTATAATACCCCCACATTGGATCCCTAGTTTTCTCTTTTAGTTTATTTATCGGGTATGAAATATTACTATTTTGTGGGTTGGGTATTATTTGGCATTCATTCTACATTGGTGGTTCATAATATATTAAATATTTATTGACATAATTTTTTAAACATCATTTATCAAAATCCAATGTTACGTAGTATTGAAGGAATGGTCTCCCCACATAGTTTCATAGGCCCTTTCCACTAGTTTGAAACATCTTTTATATGGGGAGGCATGCATGAGTTCACGTGGAACCCCTAAATCTGACATAGTGGTCTGATTCGTGTTGTTATATTCATAAAGTCACAAGATTCAAAAAAAATTACCCATTATTACATGGAGTTGTGTGGGAATAATGATCATAAAAAATAGAAAATGAGATATCTAAATGGAAACAAACACTGTGAATTCCCAATAAAAACCACCTATATTTATCATCAATAAGAATATGAAAAAAAATATTTCAGTCCAATTCATACCATCCCATTATACATGATTGACTATACATGTTCCCAATGACAATAAAAGTGGTTGATGAGTTCATATGAAATACAACAAGAGTAAAGGAAATAAAAGTATGATTGAAAAATATTCTCTTTAAAGAAGAATATACCCTCTAGATTTACTTCCTTTGAAGTTATACTTTAAGTGATATCACTTTCCTATGGCATGTACAAAATTTCAATGAATATGTGTTTTATTTTTTTTCAAAAATTGGATCATCTTAATAATTATACTAATGTACTTTTTGAAATATTTATCCACCAACATAGAATATAAATTAAAATTTTATTTCTATTAAAACTATTTAGATGTGTTAATTTTTGGTCCCTATATCATTACAACTATAATTTTAACTAATACATTTAGTAAACTCTTCTTCTAGCATTGGATATTAAATTCTATTACAATCACCCAATTATTTACAAATATTTTATCTACTTTTATCTGGATAGAACCTTTTCATATACTTGGTCTTAAAATGATAACTCTATTATGACCTCTTCTATTTATTTCATGACTATTTTCTATTGACATATATTCAACCTATAGTTCTAAAATACACACAAATATATTCACAGTTCATATAGTCCGATGTATAACCATCATTAATTAGTATCACCCTTCTGGTATAGTCCACATTCACCATATTCCATCAAAAAAGTTCCAACTAATTTTACTTCTCCTTTCATCAGCTCAAGAATACATTCATTCTCAGTACCTTTATTGAACACTAAATAATAAATGGGCACCTATTCAGAACCTAAATAAATTAGGAAGTCAAATGGAGAAAGTCATGAACGATATTCACCCTCAAAAATTGATATTCGTCATGATTATATCCACTCCAACAAACTTTCTCACCCTCATATATGGGAATTAACTATGTCAGTATCAATATTAAAAATTTCATCCATCAATAATATGGATATAATGAGGTAATATGTAGAGAAGTTGGAATGTTTTGAAAATCATCATAGTAGTTGTAGTGATCAGGATCAATGATCCCCCACTATTTTCATAAAATCAGATATTAAAATAGGAAGATACTAGTGAAACAATATTCCTACATTATTCCTAACTATTACACTTATTTATCTTTCAATAGAATGATTATGATTATAGTTACATCACTTATGTGTAGATGAAAATATTTGTTCAAGGAGGGATTCATCATCAGGTGGAAATGATGTTCATTTAACTTTCATCTTGTCTTATAGTGAATCTCCTTCATCTCAGGGTCTCAAAATTTCTTTATTAGATCTTCTATCAATATTGGGATGAGGTTCTACCTAGGTTGTCTTTTGAAAAAAATTGTTTCCTTAGTAACTCCCTTAAACACTCTTCACTTAGTTTCATCAAACTCATAGCCTTGATCAATGTTTATTTTCATAGAACAATTGTCTTCTTCACCTAAGCCTCAGTTTGGTTTTTCTAAAGGAATATATAAGAGAATCGGTTGGGAGAAAACCTAATACATAGTTGGATTATGTAAAGGATAGTGACTCATATATATGGTTGGATGATCAATTCCTCTTATAACCAATGTTTTTTGGGATAGAACCCCATGGGGGATTTTGCGTTAGACCTTGGAAACCTACGTCTAAAGGAAATCAATCCAAAAAAGTGGTATTGAGCCACGGTGCATCCCAATTGTGATGTAGGGTTTAGTATTCACCAAATAAGTTTGAGAATGATAATGATTAATCATTCTATGGAATATGGATTAATGGTGGTTCCATGTGTCATAAATATGTATGATAACATTGGTAATGCAGAATGTACTAATGGAGATAGAAATGATGGTGATAATGAATGCTAATTTGGATCATATGGATTATCATTAAATGAAAGACCTATTTGTGAGGACTTTTGTTCACGGGGAGTATTGATTTGTGCAACCCCAATCCCATATTAGTTTTTGAAAAGGTTTGTGGATCAAATATAATCATTGAGAGAAAGTCAGTATTATCACTCATGGGTTTTAAGATAGATCACCTAAAAGGAATATGTTTTGGGTCCAGAAGTGATAGTACTGGAGGAAAATGATCCTGAAAAAATCCTTATGAAGATTTGGAAAATCATCTTTAAATATAAGGAAACATCTATACCGAGCTGGGAAATCTTATTTTTTGAGAAAAGATGATGCATAAAATGCTTTTAGCTAATTTTTATAGAGTGTAATTACATCCTTAGAATATTTTTATTTTAACTATTGGTTAAAATTTAATTATTATGAACTGGATAAAATTTTACTTATGTGAGAATGAGATTTTCAACCTTGTAGACCATTTTCTTTTATAATAGATTGTATCATTTTTGATAAATACTAAATTCATTATGAAAAATGATATTTAACATAGTTTTAACAAGAAATTTCCTGATTAAACATAAAAAACTTCCCACAAATGAAATTAATGAAATGAAATTAAATTTTTTAAAATAACATTAAAAACAAAAAATTTGGTAACAAAAATATATTAAATATAATAATAATGGAATATAGGAATAAAAAATTCAAAATACTTGAAACAATAAATTATCTTACAAGAATAAAAAATTTAATTAATATTTTACCCAATCAACTAAAATATTTTATCTTAGAAATATAATTGATAAAGCAATGAACACTTGAACTATTTATCACAAAAAACCCCTTTCCAAAAATTGTTTGAATAATACTAGTTTCAACATAAAATACCCCAATATTATGTAATTATAATTATAAGCATATTTATTTATAAAAACTGAATATGTCACCCAAATTGATATGACAAAAATGTACCAAATTAAAGATATATTAAATTCGCCCACACTATTTCAGTTATATATCCTTAAGAAATCAACTTATCAAATTAACTAGAATTTAATTCCTTAAAGAAGTGAGCAATTTGTAATGTTAAATTTGATGTGACTTTGAACATTATTTTCCCCCATAGAATCATTCAGGTAAAATGTTTGATTTCTATCTTTAAATGAAAATGGTAGGCCATAGTAGTTTTATAGTTTTACACAAATGATGGTATTTTGAAATATATATATAATTTAAAACAATTCACCTAGAAATCAAATTTTCATCATTTTTCACTTTTTCTCATAATAAACAGTCACATATATTGTATTACGGATATAAAAAATTTACTGGATGAGGGAGGATAACATTTAACAAGATGCATAAATAACTCTTCCATTAGTTTAATATTAATTAATAAAAAAACCAAACAAATTTTATGTGTCCATTCTCATACTAGTTGAATGCAATGATTATTAGTCTAACATTAAATGGAAAATAAAGATTCAAAAAAAATCATAATAATTAGACTATAAAATTATAAAAAATAAATTCACGTTAAGAGAGAAGTGAAAAAGTATTCCAATATTTAATAAATGGGTGAATAAAAATGATAAATAATATCAATGTTCAAAAACAATCTTCAAACCCATAAAAAATATTCAAACACTTGTAATTTATTTTAAATCACATTAGGAAACCAATTTTAATAAATTTAAATATTATTTTGTTGTGTTTTTGATGAAATATTTCTTAATATATATAAATTCCCCTCCCACACACACATAATGACTTAAATCTCAAAATTGTTCCCAATGTTGAACTGAATGTGGAAGAAAACATTAATGACACTTTTGATCAAAAAAATAACAAATTAAAAAATGGGAAAAATTGTTTCTGGGTTAACACATGACTAAAAAAAGAATATTTCCACAATTAAAAAATTATATTCTATAAATAATTTATAATGTACATTCTTATTTATTGACTAAACACATGTATATTCAACATTGATCAGAATGATTCATGGAATGCATTGATTACAATTTAAAGATGTATTTTAAATATGAATTCAAACATTCTCATTATATAAAGTAGTTTTGTAGGTGTTAATAATATATTTCAAAAATAATTTAAAACAAAATCAATGAAATGGTGTGAGGAAAACATAAAATCATTCTGTCAAAAATCAAATTTTGTATGAAATTATTAGAATTTAATTTTATTCAGTAATCAGTAACCTTTTTTTATAATATCTCTTTCTACACATTTGATCATTAGCATAGAAATTATTATTACCATAACTCATGATAAAACATAAATTTAATTCTACTAATAAGACAATATGAAGTCATATTCAATAATTCAAATTTCAATGTAGAATGTAGAATAATTAACCCTAGATAAAGGTGTTGTTTCATTATGATACAATGAAAAACATAACTCTCCATTAAGTCAATTCAAGATCCTATTGTTCTATTTCATTAAAGAATCTACTAATGTTAAGTATATTAATCATTAGATAAAAATATTCAGGCTCCATCACATTAACCCATATGAAAATGTGAGGGGAAGGTACAATAAATGTTCCTATAATAAATGAATGTTTTTTTCATTCTTATGGAAAATCTCTTAGCACTTTAGACTGAATATATTTGAATGATGGAATCAAGATGATGAAAAACTTTGGGAATTTACATTTTAATGAAAAATAAATAAACAAACATAAAAATAATTTTAAACTCATATGTTTCATATCATGTGTTCCAAGTTTTAAAGTATCCAAATGGAATTTCCTACGAACTAAGCACAATAACATTGAGGCACTGGTTTTTATCCATAAAAACCACATGTGATCCACTAATTTATTTTTAATTGAAAATTGAGTTATATGGGAATCAAACGGAAAATGAATATAATAAATCCACTAGAATTCTGGATGAATCAGTTGATAACTCAACTTTCTAGTTCTAGATGCCTTTCTATCTATTTCCATAATTTATCAAAATTTGATGAATTTTAATATGACTTAATTGGGAAATAATATATAAGGTTTTATCAATGGTCTAACATGATACTCATTAAACTACACCACAATATCTACCTTTATGTAATAAATAATAATGATTCATATGATATAGTTTTAAAAAAATAGATTACGGATGATATTTTTTTAATGATTTTATGAGTAGTTTTTGAACCATTAATTACAAACAATAAATTCCCCTCTATGTTACTATCATATAATATGAGAATTGGAACAAAAAAATAGTTGACAAAAACAATTAGATTATAGGAAATATTATATATTTCTTGAAGTATTCAAATTCCATAATTCTCTTAAATATTACATTTTTCAAAAAATTATTATAGTGGAAATGGAGAACCAAAATTCAATACTTTGGAAATTTTTTTTTATTAGTTAAATTAGTGTCTGTTCAGCATCCAATTCTAGTTCCAAAAATTAATTCCAAAATAAAAAGGACATTTTCCTGGGCTTTCTATGTCAACCATAAAAATGGGGTACCCCACTTCAGTCTTATTATATATAAATCGTGAATGTTCTTGATTTATTCCATACTTCCTTAATTGATAAATATTTTATCACCAATCATCCTTAAATTCTAGGAAATATTCATAAGTGATGGGCCATAGAATAATTTTCATTAAATTTATTTAATTTCAAAACCTATTCCCTCTTTATATTCATCAATTCCCATTTGAGAAGCACTCAAGTTAATAATTTTAAAATAATGAAATCCAAATTTGAATGAAATTTTAATATTTTATTCATTAAATTTTCTATATTTTTATTTCTTCTGTAAAATCTAAAACATCCATTTCTATCTTATTCCTCATTATTTTAGTAAAATAGGTTGACAATTTTGTAAAATTTAAGTTCAAATTCGTAGATTTTTCTTAAACCAATGCAATTATGACCTCATTACTTATGAAAAAATATTTATTTAATTTTTGGAGGACATATAACAATGGGAAATTTTTATTCATTGTTTAAAACCTCAGGGATGTATTGCAAAAATAATTTTTATAAAAATTTAATCATTATTATGTTCTTTCCCACTATTTTTCTTATCTTCTTCACTCCTTAAATTATACTCATTCTACAACACAACGGAGTATTTTTCATGAATTCATATTTACCTTTATTTTTAATGTTGTTATTTATATGCTTAAAATCATTGAAATCTTTGTTTCGAAATTTGGTATTTGAGATTCTTGGGATTATGGTTATTTGTAATCTTTAGCTTTCATTTATATCATCAATTATCTCATAAAAATCATATAATAACTCTATCATGGATGATTTTAGGCGCACTATAAAGTAATTTTCTATTATAAGACACATAATATAAAAAAATCGATTACATTGATCCCATCCCTTATAACAATCCATGATAAAACTTTTGAATAATGGAAAACGTCAGTTTCAATAATAATATAAATCATTATATAAAAAATAATTGTTATTTTAAAATTAAAAAATTTCCTAAAGAAATTATATTTGGATCTTCTATCCTATAGAAAGAAATTTCTAAAATAAATATTTTTTGTATTTTCAAAATGCCATTTAAGGTAAAAGGTTAACCATACATTTCCAAATTAAAACCATACAACAATCTAAAATAGACCATATTTAGGACACACAATTGTATAATCCAAAGCACAAAATTCAAAATTTGATAAATAACATCAATCCCTACAGAAACTAACCACCTCAGGCAGTGAGATCCTTGATCCACTCTCCCTAATCCTTGAAAAGAATACACATCATCAATAAACACATCATAGATAGTATATTACCACCAGATTTGTAGTCACCCTAAAATCATTCATTACAAAAAAGAATGAAAAGTTTTTTGAGATGTTGGTGAAACCCACCAGCCAACATCCTACCAAAGCGTCAAACCATGATCACTATAGAAACTATCAACTATTCCCTCATCATATTACTTTATAATCAAACCAAAATTGAGATGACCTTTGATAGAAACACATATCAAGACAATCCCCTTAGGTAAAACTGGAAAAAAAATCAAATATGTCATGTTAGCTGAATCAATCCTTGTATCATCCTAATCATGTCAACACGAAAAAAATACCACCGAAAATCCAAAAAAAACACCGGAATACATATGATCTATCCAGAACAAATGATAAGAAAACCCAATGCAGACTACAAGATGTTCCTAGAAATAGACAATATAGATGTCGAAGGAAAAAACATAAAAGCAATGCCAGCAAGTAAAGAATAGTGATCTATGCTAGCCTCCCTTCAACACTATCTTATGAAATCTCAAAACCTCCGAAGATCTGATCCAATATAGGGACTATCTAGATACATTGAAAAAAGGGTAGTGGAGATGAAGAACACAGAACACCACCTCAATCTCTGGACCAAACCACCTGAATCTCCCGCACATTGACCCAAAATGATGGTATAATGTGCAGCATATGTCCAAAAAAAGGATAGATAATGGATAATGATATTCAATAGAGAAACGTAACAATGAAATCATGGTAGAAGATAATATAATGGGACTAGAATACAAGACCATCACTGTCAGAGTGGGGAGAAAGTATACAGAGGTGACATAAGGTAGAAAGAGTGGATATTAGAAGCACTGACGATCTCGTGACATGGCATTTCAGGAAGAAACCCTATTTGAAGTGGAGAGTAGAGTGAGAGGGGAGAACCTTGAGGGAAGGGATACATCATATCCCAACTGATTTTAAACTCTAGAATGTAGTGAAATAACACCACATTTTTTTTGTTTTTTACTTTTTTTTTTGTTTTCTTACATAGGCCTATGAACTAAAAATTTTCCTTCTCTTGGAAGGATGATGATATTTTATATTAAGTTATTAACTAATATCTGTAATAATATTTATAAAAACTATTTATTATTCAATAGTTTTGAGAAAGGATAAACCAAATGGAATACAATTTTATTTGATTCAAATGAAAATAAAAAATAATAAAAATTTAAAATGGAAATAAAACAATGCAGGAAAGATAGTGATAATGTAAAGTTAAAGGTGAAGTGAGATTATAATGAAAATAACATGAAATGTCCAAAAAAACTAGTAGTGAATGAGTATGAAGTAGGGTAGAAACAAAAGAAAAAGATGGAAAGGGTGGACAATGACAGATTTATGAGAATCTAGAATGAATTTAATTGAGAAAGTATCATTTATCATAGATCATTATTAAATATATAATTTATATAAATTTTTCCAAAAAAGTGTGTTGAAACAGCTAACTATCTTTTGGTTTTCAAAATTTTCTAGTGAACTCTCTTATTAAATGATATGGTAATCAATACACAGGGAATGAATACCTCTTCAAGGAGAAAAAACAACAACTGTTTTCTATTGAACTACTTATATTATGGTTATTGTTAAAAGATACCCACTATTTTTCACCTATTTGTACATGTATTAGTGCACAATTGATGATCATAAAGATTAGTTATTAGGAAATATGGATGAAAATAACACACTAATAACTGCCAATAAACCCCACATAGATTTTTCGGTCATGATGAAGACATAAATTATCTTTATCTAAAATGAAATGTACCAAATTCTAAATTCAATATTCAAAAATTCCTTAAAGAAAGTAGAAATAAGTAAGGGAAAAAATCCATGGAGAAAAACATTAGACTGTGATTAAATATTAGAAAAGTGTGGGAAAATAAATTTTAATTCAAGTCAAACTAGTACCAAAGAAAATCTTAACTATACATGATCACAAAAACCACCAAAATGATAATTGAGTTTATCAATAATACACAAATATTAAAGGAAATAAAAGTAGGAGGGAAGGATCTTTCCTTTGAGATGAATTTACACTACAGCTTTAGTTAGACTAAACCACTACTTCAAATGGTATCTACTACCTCCTTTGTGTACTAAATGTCCTCAAATGAGTCTATGAATTAGTTTATTTTAAATTATTCAATAACCTCCATAATTATAATGAATCTATTTTTTAAAGATCAATCAACTATCTTGGTTTCTAAAACCACCACCTTAAATATTTGATAGCAAAATGGAAGTTTCAATTCATTTTTAATCATCCACTAGAAGTGTAATTTTTGAAACTCATTATCAAACTCACCTTTTTTTCATAGGTAATTAAATGATCTTCTTGTCATCCATTTATTTTTGAAAATTTTGATTTATTATTTATAGTTTCCAAATTATACCGAACTTGGTTTTCAAATGTTGTGTCTAGTCTAAACTCCTCATTGAATTCCATATTAGATGAACTAGGATCAGATTCAACCAATAGTTCATCAGTACACAAAAACCGATTCTTATTTTATCAAATTTTGAGAAAACCCATGCTCAGTTAACTTTACTCAACCTCTGATGTCTTGAAGCCCCATATTTGAAAGTGTAATTTCCAATTAATTTTACTATTCATTTAATTAGCATAAGCACACTTCATTGTTTAGTACCTTCAATGCACCTACATCAATCATCGATAACATGTTGATCAACTCAAAATACTATGAACTCTAATGGTGAAAGACACGAAGGAGATTCATCTCAACTTATGACTTTCTTCATCCTATGATTCACTCCAATGTCTGTGTTTGATCTCATGTAGTGATTCACTGATCATAAAGAGAAAATAAATGATAAAAAAGGGAATAAAAGGGATTTATTTAACCATTATTAATGGCTACAATATACCCCTCAAAAACATCTATTTAGTCCCTCACATGGCTCTCTCAAGGGTCTCATACAATGGAGCTATATTTTCCTGGATTTATGATTTAGGTATCTCCCCAAGGACTCCTTAAATAGGAATGGTGAGAGGTATAATGTTTACACAAATCCCCCCATCTCCCACTAACCATGGACACCTCTCATGCCTTCAAAATTAATAGTTTCTACAAATGTACTATGTATAGAATCCATGTTTGAAGTTATTTTTTGATTTGGTAGTTGCACTAGACAACAAATGGTAGATGGAAAAAACACTACCAATTATATCCTCCAGTTTCATCCACTAGAGAGTCTACAAAGGTATAGCTACTCACGAGCGACAACCTTTGTCAACATATCCATCGTGTTATCCTTTAAGTTGATCCTCACAAGTCACATAAAATTTTTATCCATCACTTCATGTTTTCAATGATAATGAATGTTGATGTTATTTATCAGGGAATTGTAGATGGAGATTGTACTCAAGCATAAAACACTTTATCTCTCTCAATAAACCTTATACTCATTTTGATGAATCTGAGCTCCTGGAGAAAACTCTTTAGCCACAACATATCTAGTAATGCTTCCAAAGAAGAAATGAACTCTTCTTCCATTTTGGATAATGAAACACACTTTTACAACCTTAAAACCAATGATACAGATCCTTCTACAAAAGTATAGATGTATTTTGATGTGGAAAACCTATTATCTGGACCTCTAGAAATATCTGTATCTGTATAGATTTCATGGAAAGGTTTATCTCCCAATGGCATAAATATATATTTGAAGTGCATTTAATATTAAAAAGAATCAACATAACTACATCTTAGTGGAGCTTCTTGGGATTAGAGAGAAATCGTCTCATGATCACCAGCGGATAGGAAATTTTATGTCTCACCCTCACTATATTGGACATCAATATTCCAACTACTCTGGATTATGGAATCTTCTCCATCACCTCAATTTATTCCTTGGACCATGGGCAAGAACATTTCATCAATTTCAAATGGACGGCAAGAGGAATTCATGATGTTTTATATTATTCCATATTTAAATGGTTTAGAACATTTTAAACATACTTATCTTGAGATATCCATAATTACCTCATCATTATATCATGAATAACATACATTCCAAAAATCTGTTCAGTGCATCCCAAGTAATTCTTATGAAAAACGTGCATAAATCCTGCTACTAGATAATATTCATTTCATCATTCCCAATGATCAACATGTCATCAAAATAATGTATATGAGAAAAAAATTTACCATCTATAAATCTATGGATACAAACAAACTGGTCCTCTGGTGTTTTCTTGCAGCCAAGACTCACCATTAATGATTAAAAATTCTTGTACCACTTTTTGGGAGTTTGTTTTAGTCCACAAATGTTGTTATTATATTTTTAGATGAGGTTTAATTTTCATGAAACCTCCATGATTCCCTATTTATTTTTCCATGGAGAGGTCACCATAATGAAAATTTGTCTTTATTTCTATATATTCAAGATCCAAGTCTAAGTTAGCTAGTAATGAAAAAAATGACTCAGATTAAATCAATATTCACAGTGGGTGGAAATATATATTCATAGTAAACTCCTTTATTTTGAAGGAATCCATTGTCTACTAATAAGGATTTGTGATTGACCTCCATTTTTCTTCCATCCTAATTCAGCCTAAACACTCATCTGTTCATTTGTTCCTTCATACCTTTGTGTAGTTCCACTAAATTTTATGTTTTGTTCTTTATCAATGACTTCAACTCATCTTCTATTTCATGTATCCCCATGTGTTTTCATGGATGATTAACTACTTCTTGGTGTCCTTCTATCTCCCCCTAATCATTCATAAATAGTTACCCTGGATCTGAATATTTTTTTGATGGAATCCATCATCCAGAAGATATTTAAACCTGTTAGTTGTTATGTTTTGGAGGCACAAGATAACCTATATCTTTTTATGGATAAGTAACATCATGTGGAGTAGATTTTGTCTCATATTTCTCAATATAATCCTCCACTATCTCATGATTTGTTATCAATTATTCTTCTTTCACCTCATTCTCTTCATTGACTGGTGGTTCGGGTATATTTGTATGATCATGAATTGATTTCTTGGCACATTCCCGTCGAGGTATTTGAGGTTTTTGAATTCCCACAATCATCTGGTTATCTTGGAATAAAAAATCTCTACTTCAGATCACCATCTTATCCATGGGGTATAAAAGATTGTATCTGAAAACCTCATCTCCATCGACAATGAAGATGCGTGGAGTAAATCATTCTTCTATATTCATCACAAACTCGTTAGATACATGTGAAAATACCAAATAGAAAAATAATTATAATTGACAGTAATAGATATGATTATGAAATCATATCTTTTATTGAATATCAAAATTTAGTGGGACCAAAGTCGATATGTTGATGAGGCAGCATGAAACCTGAAGAGATTATCCCTAGGATGGTTTATCCAGCATAGCCAAACTCATAATTCTTATTACCTTCTACAAAATGGTTTTTTGCATTCTTTCTGCAACTCCATAATGTTGTGGGTGCATCAGACCGTCCTCTCCTATTGGATTCCCTGAATCTAAAAATAGGGATCAAATTATATATATGTTTAATTCTCTCCAATTTCTAAATTAAGAAACTTTAACTTCCTTCTAGTTTTATGCTTCACTATGGAGTGGAACATCATAAAGTAGTCTAGTGTGTGGTCCTTTATCCATATGAATAAAACAAACACATGTTTAGAAGCATCATCGATAAGGGATATTAAATATGTGTTACCTCCCAATGAATCCACCACCATGGGTCTACATTCATCATAGTACACCAAATCCAATAACTCTGATCACCTTGATGAAGAAATATATGATGAGACACTATGCTTCTTCCAATATAAGAAGTATTTCATAGGATCAAGTGAAACATCCTTGTTAATGATTATTTACTTTTTTTTCACGGTGTATAACCCTTTTTCACTCATGTGGTCGAGTCTCCAATGAAACATATTGAATTTTGTCTCTTCTTCCACCTTCTTGAGGCTATCTATACAATTTTTACATGAGTTTTTTACAACGGACCGTATATGTGTCCTCATGAAATGATGATGGTTCCCTTTTTCCATCTTCCATGATCCATTTCTTAATATATTAATATATCCTTTTAGATCAAAGAATATACCTAATAACATGTTTAGTTGAAGTCTTGTAACATTCCGAACATACTTTATTGTTATTGTGTATCAAATTTTTATCTTTACATTGATATAACCCATTCCAAATATCTCCAAAAAACCGGTATTTACCATCTTTACTACACAAAATACACCATCATGATATGTAATGAAATACTCAAGATGGCTAGTGATATGGTATAATTCTACAGTATTGACCACCCATTATCTACCTTGCTTGATGCATGATAGCAAGTTTCTTCATTGTTTTTGGAGCAAAGAACAACTTATCCGGTGACTCTCACATTTGCTTCTCAATTTCATCTTTATTGGTTATAACATCATCCCATTACATATAGAAACATTCAACAGTTCTTATTCATGTGTCCATCTATGCCAAAATGGTAGAATTTGTAGTTTGGCCTCCTTTCATCTGTTTACATTCCTCTCTTGCTTCTTTGGCCTCAAAATCCTTCCCTATAACCTTCTACTTTTTCTCTCACATACTTCCCAAAGATGAGATATTTCATCTGGGCATAACTAATATACTTCCTATAATCCTTTTCATTGAACAATTCATCTTTTTCCATTTCCATGTAATGTTTTCCTCCAGGCGCTGAGTTGCTGAGTGAGATGGAAATTGTATCCCAGCTATTGGGATGTGTGCAGATTAACTGGTTTATATGATATTCATCATTAAGATTCTTATCAGCAACCACAAAAAGGTTCTCTAGGATTTGAAACACAATGCTGTGTTCGATAATATAGATTACACTCTATAATATAAGATTCATCAACCACTTAAACAAGAAGTTCCTATTCCATGCGGAATTTGAAAAGTATATATATTACAACTTGGTGAAAATATTTTATATGTCTGCCTCTTGGGAAAGATGGTGGTAAAAATATTATCAATACATTTCGAGATTTCATATATTGTTTTTTCATATTCTTCAACTATTCTTCTATGGTGGAATTTGTGTTGACTCCTTTTTTCTCATAGGGGTCAAGAAGATCATTCCAATTAAGGTTATAATCTATTTGAGACTGTCATATGGAGTGGTTCATGGATATAAACATGATCACACCCCCCATTGGATGGTCCCACCATATAATTTAAATTATGTATAAATTAGTGTAGATTCAAGAAACATAGTGCCCACTATTGCGTATGTAACATTAAAAATGGTGTAATCTACTCCTGGATCATCAAAATTAGACACCAATTTATCAATAAATGAGAAAATCATGGTCAAAAGATGTGATCATCTAATGATATGGTGCTAATTTGACATACTAGAGAAGCTACATGAAAATTAGAAGAAATATCACTAACCCAAAAAATAGTATGTTCTTCTCTGATAAGGTAGTTTTATAACAACTAAATTTTTAGGATGATTTGATCAAGAATAGGAATATCGTTCTGGCTCTATTTTAAGCACTATTTGTTCTATTGAAAAGACATCTATTCGTACATTTAAAATATTCCATCAAAACACAATTATGAGAAACACCAATTTTATAGTCACCAGGAAAACTCCACGTGTCCCTATCATTTCACCAGATTTTCATCAGATACCACTTGTTGTGATTCAATAATCACAAATGGGATTATAATGGATGAATATGGGAATAAAAATTATTTATCTCACCTTGAACAATGGTTACAATGTACCCCCACCTTCATTTTATCCTCTCACATTGTGCGCTCAAGGATCTCTAACAGTAGATCTATCATGGCTTGGTTTAATTATTAAATAAGCCCCCCTAGACCTCCTTAAATACTACTGGTGAGAGGTGTCATGTTTTAAAAAACTACCACCCATCCACCTCTTACCATGGATATCTCTCATGGTTTCCAAATGAATTAGAGATGGACATATTGAATGTGCAGCATCCATGTCGGATGTCCTTTGTTTGTGAGGTAGGTTCACCAGCCACATAATGGTAGCTGGAAAATACTATATCACCTCACTCATCCAAGAAACAGCCAGGTTAGTATCAAATTCAACTATTTGATCTTTGGACATTATAGCTTGAATGAGAGAATATATTGAGAATATGGAAGGTGCTGAAATTTTATTCGATGACTCGTGTGATTGGGAACAATGAGTCACTCTCTATTTACGTTAACCCATCTCAGATGTTCATTGCTATATATCCTCTTAGTATTTTGTTGAGGGTTATCCTCTATTATTTTATTCTTGATTTTGATTTCATCAGTACCTCTCTCAAACACACTTCACATAGTTTTTTTGAGCTTATTTCCTTAGTCAGTGTCCATTCACACAACTCAGGTGCCTTTTTAACCTAAGTCTCAGTTTAGTTTTAATGGAATTCATGGTATAATCCTTACAATTCATTGGAAATTTTTTTTTATATATAGGAATCCATATTTATGGATGTTTTATCTGTTGTTTACAGAGATTACGTGACTCTTATAGCAGTGTTAATCGATTCTTATATAGTGGAATATACTCCTTATAAAAAAATCAATAATGAATTTGTTCATGAAACTAAAACATTTGACGTTAAAAATATAAAAGATAAAGTGAAGATTAATTGATAAATTTATAACCTAGACACCCATTTCTATATAATTATCTAATGAATAACACTTCAACCAAAAGACATCAAATATTTAATAATTCACAATTATATTAACTTAATGAAATAAAAAAATGATTATATATTCATTATTGATGTGGAAGACATGTGTCAAAATAAAACCTCATAAAATTAAACCACAGATAATCCATTTCTTTTCCTTATGAAATGATTTAATCAAATTCAATTGATGTCAATTCTACCTATGAAGTGATATATTTTTAATTATAAGTAAAATGTGATTTTGAAAATTGTTTCCCGTAATGGACTCAGTCATATAAATAGAATGTTTTTTCACCTCAAAAGAAAATGTTTTCTCTAAAATATGGATTCTCATTTTTCAAAAATGATTGAATTTAAATCTTCTGGAAGTGTTTAAAAAAATCACCATGGATTCATTTCTTCATAAAATTACTCTTTTTTCAATGTTGAACATATACATATATTTTAGCACTAAAAATTTTTACACACAAAAAAATCTTGAGTGATTTTATTAATTACAAGGAATCATAAACAACACATATAATATTTTCAGCTTAAGTAACAAAACACACAACTATAATTAAGTGTTTATTTTCTAACCAACTCAATTCATGTATGATTAGCTTAACACCAAAAAAGAGGAAATTTAATTAAACCTATGATATTTATTAACAAAGAATAAATGAAAAGAAATTTTTTAAGAAGGAAATGAAATAAGATTGAATAAACAGTTGAATAAAAAAGATAAATCCTCTCAATGTGGCATCACAGACTTCAATTCCATGGAATTTTTTCAAATACTTAAAATGTAAAATCAATCTCAAATGATTTTTTTTTGAAAATTATGGTGTATTTTTAGGTGTTTTCTAAAAATAAACAATAACACATCTGAATCAACCCCCCACTTATAACTTATCATTTTCTCCAATGATGAACTTAATGCAGAATAAACCATTTAAACAAATATTCAAAATGAATAAAAATATTCAGAGTGAGAAAGAAGGATTCAAGATATTAATATTACCCAAAATTTTATGTATTAATACCATTTAAAAAAATCATTCCAAGCATAATTTATAATTTACATGAATTATAATTGACATAACACAAAAAATTATAATACAACAAAAAATGTAGTGTGTCAAATTGTGATTACATAATCATGAAAAAAATTTAAAATATGTCTAAACATTATTAATAGGTCTAATGTTTTTAGGGTGTAAATATTAAATTTAAAAAACATATCAAAATTATTTTTAATGAAAAAGAATTATGTATGCATCACCCAATTAAATTAAAACACATTTTTAGAATTCAATTATTTGAATTGAATTTTATCTAGTAATTAGAAATACATTTTTACCATACAACATTACCCACACATAATCCTTAAAAAAATATAGGATTTTGACCATGAATCAAACAAACTCTTTTACTAAATACAACTAATAGAAAAGCATTTATTTAAATTTATAACTAAAATCTCAATTCAAAATGAAAATTAATAATCCTATAAAAACAAAATTTTTTATAATCTACCAAACAAATATCCCTCTCTTCATTCAGTTCATGCTCTTCTCAGTCTTTTCCCCTACAATATATTTCAAATTAAAACATTTTAATCATTAATTTCACACATTCATGAACAAAAAAATTAACCCATGTGAAATGTTGAGAGGATGGTTAAGGGAATGTTCCCATAATTGATGATAGATTTAGTGCAATGTAGTATAACAATTATTATCATTTCATATAGGAAAAGTGAATGTGGGGGAAGAAAGTAAAATACTCATAAAACCATTGATTGAATCCCATGAAATTCTAGTTTTAATGTTCTTAACTAGAATTCCATAATAACATATCATAACAACATAACGAATCTATTTTGTTATCTATAAATCACCATATTTGTGACAACCATTTTTTAAAATGAAATTATTGTCCATGGGATTCATGAAAAACTATGAAAAAAATCTACCCTCTTGAAATTTGACAAAACCATTGATAACACACATTTTTGGTCTAGGATGCTTGTCGTACAATTCTATAATTCTTCAATATATGATTAATTTCATGATTTATTGATAGGTAATCAATATGTATGTTGTTTATAGGGGGGCATCAAGATCGCCACACCTCTCAATATCACATGACACCTATATGCTCTCAAAAAAAAGGTGTTCCTAACTGAGAATAGAAAAAAAGATTCTAGAATATTCTTTTTAATGATTATACGCGATGTTTTTGAATATATATAAACCAAAAAAAATTCTATAATGTTACTCTAAAATAAATATATAAATATTATCATTAAAAACATTTGAGTAAATCATTGAAGAATATGGAATAATATAATTTAGTTCATCTTGTGAAATATTCAAATTTAGGTTTTGTTAAGCTGTTACATTCTTCCAAAAATTTAACAAGTGAGAAAAGGCACCCAACATTCACTAGTTGGGAACAATTTATTGTGATTAGTTAAAAAAATGTGTCTTGAACTTCTTATTCAAGTTCCAATACATCATTTGCAAATAAATATGAGGAATGTTTTGGAATTTCTATATCAACCGCTGGGACATAGTACTCCACTTCAGTCTTATTGAAAATAAAGGATGAAATTTAATTATTTATGTCCTCCTTCACTGATTTATTAACAGTTGATCACCAATATTCATTAAATTCAAGGTGGAATTATTATTGGGGTGACCAAGGAATAATTATTCTTAAATTGATTTAAATTCCAAATCAAATCCCTCTTACTATTCATCATGATCAATTTGAGAAAGATTTGTTTTCACATTTTTAAAATAAGGATGATCAGATATAAATATAGTTTAAATATTATAATAATTAAAACATTAAATATTGTTGTTTTCTTCCATTAATTCTTTATCATCCATTTTAAGCTCATTTCAATAAAACATGATGAATAATTTTTAAAATTTATATTTTTATTCTTATGTTTCTCTACTACCTCAACTATTATTCCATGTAAACTCTGAAAATGGAATTTTTTTCCCAATTTAGGAGGGAATATAAATTTTTTTTTGTGATGTCCAAGACATGGATGCCACATAACTCAGGCCCCGAGATCAGTTGGCCACATGAACCCTGGGGCATCTCCACATAATCTAGGGGCTACCAACTAGTAGTGGGATGTGTAGACAGTATGATGGGGACATTGTACCTTCATGTCAGATTAACATAGTGGATACAATAAATTGTAAATAGTAGTAGAAGCATAATCATTCAAAAATAAATAGTAAACAGAAAATAGTAGATGCATAAACAGATACATCAAAAGACTGAACAAATGAATATTATAGGAAAATCCTCATAGGTGGTAAATTATACAAGCATGTATTCCTAGAGTTCAAGTAAAAATTTAAAAAAAAGTATGAAATATTAAGGAAAAACAAAACTAAATAAGAGAACCAAATAAAAATATAATCCATAACATCTCAAGCCGAAGCCTGGTCCTGTACTCCAAAGATCCATCTAGTAATAAGAATCAACAACTTGATGAGTAGTGTTTTATCTTATACATAGCTATATGAATCTAGTCATTGAGGGTACCAAATGTGGCTCAAGTAGTGTGTGAGAAAGAAATCTTTGTAGGCTATTTTAAATGGTGTCTATGTGTAATTTAGGTTGGTGATCATAAGTAAAAAATGTGCACTAATTACAAGGTAATTAAAACTATGAAAAATAGAAAAATAACCTCGCTGAGGTTTCTAATGGATACCTAGTGGGTCAACCTACTGAATTCCAAGGCTAGTATGTCAAATCATGTAACCATATATAAATATGTTTATATATATCATCATCTATAATGCGGTAAGCTTGCCTCCCACCCACAAACACATACACACACAGATATATAATAATCTGGCATGGGGTAAGAATGCCTCCCACCCATATACCTACAGAAAGCTTCCATGGGGTAAGAATTAAACCCACCCATTGATTATTATATATATCTAGAAGGGGGTAAGAATTCAACCCATCCATTCATGTTAATACATAGTTGGCATGGGGTAATAATGTCTCCACCCATTTATATTCATACATTGCTCAAAATAATAGTATTTAAATAACCATTTATCAAGTGAAATAATGTAAACCATATTATATCATATCAATTTAAATATTTTCAATATATAGTCATATGTTTAATTCATGTCATTATTCAAACCCTCTCATGCAAGATATTATCCAGTCTGACATACAGTTATATCAATTCAAGTGACGTATGACATTTATTAAAATCATAGGAATAAGGAATGTGTTCAACTGTCCTACACAAGTAGTGTTTTTTAATCGGTTCATGGAAAATAATTCATTACCAATGAACCTTTTTAATTAGGTCATCTCATTCACTTTTCCTAACATGTTATATAAATATATAAGAACACAAGCTTTGAAAATGGTCTTATAAATTAGTCACAAGCCCATTTTAGAAATTATTTTCCTAGGAAGTCCAAACACCCATAGGGTTTCATGGTATTATTAAAAAATGATAAAAGGGTCAATATAATTTAAACTCTAGCTGTAAGATTCAAACTATATTTGGTCATCGTGGGAAATTGGCCTAAAATGGATGATTTCGTTGGCACACCCCTTTGGGGTCCTTTTACAGAATAGGTGATGTTGAATCCACATATCATGCTTCAATTAACCTATGTCAATGCACTAGGGTCAATTATAAAGAATTACTCAACACAAAAATAGATCTTGGTTAAGTATGAATCATGGAAAAAGATAAATTAATATGAAACGACAAAAAATATAATGGAAAACTACATAACCTCCTACCATAGGACCGTAGATGAGTCCTCAATTTATATCAACATTATATTCGATGTATGTTAGAAGATTCCTGATTTTTATTCCAATTCCCAAAAATAGGGGAAATGAGCCCTTATTTAAATATCCAAATTATGGGGAGATTATCAACTAAAAAAGGGTATGTGAGGTTCACCTTAACATTAACTATTTGATGCTTTTGAAGGATATATGATCCGATACTGGGAAAAAAATAGAAGATATCAAAGTGTGGAGGAGTTCTTAAGCATCTTGCACAGGAAACTGTCTATTTTTCCACTAGAGGGAGGATAAATAGGTTTGATATGTTAATGGTTTATGTGGGGTTAAAATGGTAATTTTTCCCCAAACCCTATTCTTCAATATTTAAAAATCATGTGAAAACCCTGCATTATTGATCTAACCCTCATTTTCAGTAGGCTGTATTTTAATGTTCCTGGTCTGCATGGTTGCAGACAAACTATTCAAACATATAGGTTCCCTTGTCAATAGATTTCTGATTTGAACAATTCGTGTAGCCATGGGAGCACAAATTACACAAACCACATGGCCCATCCTACCACCCACTTTTCCAGACCATTTGGCTTTGAAACATCATTTGATGCTCCTCTAGGATTCCCTATTCTGTATTATACCTCTTCCATGATTGAAGTAAGAATCTAAAACAAAAATCCAACAATCCATACATTGGTCAAAATTCAGGTCATTACAACCTCCCCTCCTTATACCAACTCATCCTCGAGTTTTCCTTCTGATGGTAAAGAGGTATTTTTAGCAAAGCGTTCCTGCCACATAAAGAATATATCAGTCTTCCACTCTGATGTCTTATCCTTTACCCAATAGTGCTACCATTACAGCTATTCAAGTGGATGTAAACATCCTTAGAGTCTCTTCACACTCTGATTAATAACATAGACATGATTCTTCTCAAATGAAGAATCTATTTCTAGCTCTACCTCATCAGAATAAAAGACGTGATATGGGTTTGGATAATACCTAAAAAGCATAGATACATGAAAAACATCATGTATGGATCGATATCTATGAGGAACATTCTTTTGTTAAGCCATTGGATCGATCCACTTCACAACCTTGAAGGGTCGAATGAATCAGGGTGATAGCTTACCCAGATTTTTAATACCTCTATTCCCCAACCTGGGTGAGACATTCAAGAAATATGGTATGTGACCTCAAACTAAAGTGGTGTCTATCATCTATTTACATTAGACTACCACCTGGACAAGGATTTAATTAATATCATCTTTATTATTTGGAACTTCTCTGTTGTCTCGTAGATAAGATGAGGCAGAAGAACACCTTCTTCCCCATTCCCTAACAAGAACATATGCAAGCAACAAGTCCAATCATACAAGGAATTATAAGGAGCCATATCACTAGTAGCCTAGAAGATGCTGTTATAAGAATACCTGATGAGGGGAATGTCTTTCACCAAGAAACCACCAAAGTCTAGGGAGTGATTAGAAAGCATGTCCTCTAGCACCAAAATTGTACTAACCACCATTCGATCAGTTTTTATGTGATAGGTTGTGCTCAGAAATACCATTGCACCTAATGCCATCTACAACCCATACACGAAACATGATGTGAACTGAGTTTATCTATAATAAATGATAGAATGAGGTGCTTCAGGAACATATACAACCTCCTAAACATACAATCTCCTTATATATTCTACTAATAAGGTTTATAAAAGTGGTTAGTAGTGTGAAAAAATCATAAAAAACTATGACAACACACACTATTCCATTACTACAAGGTGATATAGGTATGCTAGTCATGAATCCCATTAAAATATCTTCGCATTTCCACTCAGGAATGATCAAAAACTGAATAATCCTTGTCAAATTATTATTTTCCATGTTCACCTACTGACAGGTAAAACATTGTGAGATAAAACCATCTATCGTACATTTCATGATAAAGAACTAATATTGGCATTGTAGAACTCGATACATTTTGGGGACATTGGGGTGAATTTCCCATGAGAAGGACTATTAATCGCTCATCATTTTCTCCATAATGTCTATTGGTACCAATACATTCCCACAAAATAAGAGAGGGTCATCCCCATCGAATTTCCAACTAGAATATGCCTCATCATCTAATACACATTCTCATAGGGAAAGGATTTCTAGATCATATAGTTGTCCAGAACATACTCATTCTAGAAGATTATATGTCATCCATAAGGCTAAAGTAATATTTTGACCATAGTCATCTAGAACTATAATGGATACCAGTTCTTAATATTAATCTTATTCAACAGATGCTAATCCACACAAAGCCTAAAAAGACCATCCGACTTTTGGGAAATGAGGACTAGTGAACCCCAACGATAAGTTTTGATGCATATAAATCATTTCACCATTATATCGTGTAATAAATTATTGAGTTCTAGAAGCTCATTAGGTGTCATCATATAAGGAGGAATGGTCATAGGTACAGATCATACCATTATCACAATGGTAAACTCCACCTATCACACTAAAGGTAGACTAGAAAAGTCAACCTGAAAACATTTCTAAAATGATCCAATATAGGATGGAAAAAATGGATATTAACCCCAGGTCATCATGTTTATGATGGGAGACCTGTGTTATAATTCTATCCATCCTCTACTACTTAGGTCCTGCTCATATCACACTGACATCCCATTCTCCGTTGAGAACATGTGTAATGACCTTAGGATATGTAAACATTACCCTCTGATGAGTGTAGTCAATATGAGCTCTGTAGGGAACTAACCAACCCATCCCAGTTATTACATCAAAACACGACATGTCGAGAACATATTGGTTCCATTCAAATAGGTAACCACCTGCCTTAAGGGGAAAATTATGGCAGTGGTGAGGGCTCCTTGAACAGATTCCTAAGGGTCTATCTATCATCACTATGCCTCTATAGTACTCGATGTTGAGGAACAAACTCTTAGTTATGGTCTCAAATATGAATGAGTGATACACACCTGTATCAAAACAAAGTAGACAATAAGGTGGAGGCTATAGGATTTATATCCCATATAGTAGATGGTCTGGTGCTCTCTCCTGCAAAGTAGGCTGGACTACATGTATCTAACCTTTACAATGTCCTTCAGTCACTATCCGACTTCTTTAAAAAGGCTATCTATACTAATTCTATGAATTATATTTTTGGTTTCCGCTTCCTTGACAGCCACCTCATCCTGAAAGACCATTAGTATTCCAGCTTCATGATTGTCCTGATCTGGCTAACCCCACTCGTTATTGAGGAGTTGGTAAAGATACATAATCTCTCGAAACTGGTGGGAAGGTCCTACAGAAATGGTGGAGATGGACCATCCTACATCATTCCCTACAATCAACTAGATTCTACAGAAACTACCTCTGAAGTTCCCTGGAGCTCCACACTGGTGAAAAATATGAGAAAAACCCATGAATGGATCATGACAACTGCTACCTCTGTAAGATTTTTCGAAGCGGAATTTTCATCCAAAAAAGATCCACATGAATAATTTTTTTCCAAAACTCTCTGGATCACACCATCATCATCCATAAATATTTCACTCAATAATTTTTTCATGGTTGATGATCTAAAAAAAAAATTTCATCCTAAATACATTGACCAATGATCAGATTGAAAAACACAACCCATCATCAAATTTCCTTGCCATTATTGGGTCATATAAAGATGGATAATGAGTAAGTCATTTCATCTCAATGAAATGTGATGATTATTCTCTAATTGAAGTAGTACCCAATTGTAGGATCATCAATTTTCCGGATCTATCATCCCTCAAAGTCTGGTGATATAATTAGACATAGTAGATGGTCTGAATGTAATTCCAAATCATATCACTATGTTTTCCTTCCTGGGTGATGGCATCCCACAACCTCTTGGGTGAGTTGCGCATCATTCTTGAAGCTATCTAGACCCTCTTCTCTAGAGTTTTCTCTAGGTTTACATGATTTTCAAGATCACCTCGTTCCATGAATCCATAAAAAGTAGTCCGCCATCCCACAAGAAGGTGGTATGAGGCTACTGCTGAATCTCATGAGTCAACTCTGTCAAACCCTGAGAAAGTCGAACTCCTCCTTGCATACTTTGAATCATGTGAAATAATCCACCATGAAACATGAATTCAATACCCAATTTAGAAATATGAAGAGGAGCCATAGGTGGCTTGACAGGTGGGAAATATGGAAGGTCAAGGACCGCCACCTCAGGAAATGATCATCACCTCCTTTAGGGTTCACATCTAGAGGAAATCAAGGCAACATAATGCTATAATTCCAAATGAACATATCAGAATAAATGAGGAAATATATCATGTAGTCGGAATTTGTTGTAATTTTTCATGGTAGTCGATGTGATTGGGATAAATGAGGCCTCCTCTATTTTCTTCAAAGCGAACATGAATAAAAGAGACCAATCAACAACAATATTGTAATTTCGTTCCTCACTATTATAATATGTCTTATTCAATTGAATGGCTTGGTGGATGGATATGGTACTTCATGGAATAGTCCATGAACTTGTGATTGATTTCTTCTTCCCGTGGTGGAAGCAATCCTTGACTGTCCTTTTTTGTAACTTACAAATGAACTACATCAGCTTGAGGTCCACTTCAATCCAACTAAGATGTTCTTTTCTCACAATCCTCTTAATGTATGGATTAGTATAGACTTCCATTCTCTTATTAAAATGTATTATTTTCATTATTTCATCCATCAAACACTCTTAAATCATTTTTTGAGCTCATTGACTCAGTTAGTATTCCTTTATATAGATTAGGTGGATTGATCACCCATTCCTCAGCTTAGTTATTAGAAACCAATTCATTGGAGATTCATTATGAATATTTGTAAAATCAGGGTTTTTAAGTGGAAAACATCAATACCAACACATGTTATGATATTTATTTGTATTTTCTTCTATGTTTCATGTACCTCCATATAGTTGTACCAATTTTTTTGAATGGTCCTTATAGATGAATGGGTTTTTTATACCTTCAATTATTTTTCTCCTCTATGGTAATTTAAAACATGTGAAAAATAAACCATTAAAAATTAAAAAATTTAATTGAAATAGTTTTAACAACAAAATTGTAGATTAAAAATTAAAAACAAATTATAATAACTGAAATTAAAAAAACCTTGAAATTTGAAAAACAAAATTTAGTTAAAAACTATTAATGTATTCCAAAAATTATATTCTAGATTAAAACAATGGATTATTTAATGAATTAATTCCAACAACATGGTACCAAAAATTCATTTTAAGAAAAATAAATTTCAATTATGATTTCCTTCAAGTGAATAAAGCATTTCATTTTAAAAATTTTAATTTTAATGAAAATATCATTTGTCAATTTATCACAAATCACCCATTTTCATAATATTATTTTATGGATAAAAGTATTAAAAGAAAATAATCCAATATTCAATAACCCCCAATGTAAACACATTTTGATATAAAAACACAATTCATTCACCAAAATTTATGTGCAAAACTTATATCTAATTAAAATAACATCAATGGGAATTGATATAGAATCATAAAGTAATAAATATAGTGGAATTTATAGAGTGTATGTTGTTATCACAGAAGATCAGTGTAATGAGGGTTTATATAAGGGACATAACCTATTAGTAAGTCAAGTAGTAAATTATTTTCATGTATTGAGTGGTGGTTTATGCATTCAGGGTAAAATAATATTTATGAGTCATTACTATTATATTATAATTAATTGTAGTTATTTTAGTGTTAATCAACATCAGTATATGAGGGATCTTATGTTAATGCATTAAATTGGTATGACGTGCTTTTAGAATATTTGAATTAATTTATTTTTGATATCCATATACTTATTTTACTTAGAAATAATTATTGATAGTTGGAGTTGGGATAATTTAATTCAAGAATACTGATAGTAATTGAATGTAAATGTAAAGAATAATGATATAGATAATGTAATTCAGATCTATGATATGATTTAATGTTTTGATTAGGGGTACCCCCAATGTTTAGAGTCACATTTTTCAAATAAATAGTGATGGAGATGTATGTTGGTGACCAGAACCATAACAAAATTTAAAATATGTAATTTTATATTATTAGAAGTTGGTTGGTACTTCCAGTAAAGAGTTTTGTATTAGAGAGGAGATTTTCATATAACATTAATTTTGATTATGGGGAAGATGATGGAATGAGAAATTCTGAATCAGACTAGGGAAATGGTTAAGCAGACATAATTTTTTATGTTAATAATACTATAATACTCAATATAATTTTGAGGAGTGGATACAAGTTATATTAGCTAACTAACAATATCTTATTGAAAATATTGTAATGATTGATTATGTAGAAATCAATAATTATTGGTTATATAATACACTTGGATTGAGGTCCACACTATTAATTATTTTACATTTAATGACTATAAGGGAATCCGTTGAGTTTCAAGTTGTTTTTGGAGTTTTTGGACACTCTTTAGAGGTTGAATAGTTATGAAATACAGGGTTGTCCTCCCAAGTAATCGTGCGACTTGAATGAGGACCCAGGTGAAGGCACATAGTTTGCAAATGGTTTGGGTAAACCTTGAGGTAACAGTGTAGACCAGAAATCCATGGATAATGATTATTCTTATGATTCACATGTGGTTTTATAAATCACGATTTTAAACCTTGTATCATGGTCTATCATCCAATAACACTCGTATAGTGTTAATGGTTTGAAAAGTCACAGGTTTTGATTTTTTAATTCTAATTTTCAATTACCAATTACTCACCTAAGCCCCGTAGAATTCCTTTTATAGCTAGGTCTCTCAAACCAAAGGTTTTCTCTCAAATATTTTGGTTATTCTCTCTGAACAGGAGTAATATTCAATTGAATCATGGAGTAATGGACCTAGGGAATCAATGGTGAGTGTTTTGATTCTCTATCCTTCATTATCTTATCATTTTATCCTAGATGTAAACCTATACCAAATATTCCATTAATAAAATTATAGTCTAGGATGAATTTTTTTATAATTTATCTATGATCCATTAAAATATCAGTGAGGAAGCTTGAATCTATGACGTCATGGAATGTTTATTTGGAATGAACCATTAGAGGTAGGTGGATTCTCTACCACTCCACTTCTACTAATAATTTGAGGGATTTTATTTTCAAATAAATTTTGTATATTGATAATGTATAAATCAATTTAAACTCATTTTTTATTATCCTGTACCTATTTTCTATGGGGGTAACCGACAATGTGTTTGAAAGAATTTGTGAATATTTTTTTTCAATGAAATGATTTCAGTATGAGAAATTAAAATGAAATGGTTGGTATTTATTCTTATACATATTATTGTGTTTTCAGATTCCAACACGTATATCATGCCAATTTGGTGGAATTCAGGGTTGATCGCCATGTGAAAACTTGGTTCTAGAGGGATGAGTTTCACTGAAAAGATTGGATAGTTCAATAGAACTATTGGATGAGATCGCATTCATTCAGAATTTCGTGGTGTATGACATCATGAAAAGGGATAACTTCATGGAGTGAGTTACATTCACTGCTAATGTATATGTATATCTTATCTAAAAATTATATTCTTTATTTTTCAAACACTTTAATAAAAACGAATAAATCATGAAAGTACAAAATAAAAGGCTACAAATACCATAAAAGATAGTTAAACGATCGAAATCTAATTTAATACTACTTGAAATTTTCTTCCTAAATAAAATACAATGAATTCAATATACCGATATTTCATGATATTATTTGATAATACCTTCAAAAAAAATAATCCATCTTGTCCCATGTTTGGATGTACTCCTCTATTTTTAACATTCCTACATTGAATTCTGTAACCAAAATATGATCATGATTATTGATCCACCCCATTTTCTAATTATTGGATTCCATAAGTAATAGTCTCTCAGAAATATTATCAGCATCTTCTTGAGAGGTATTAATTATGAGAGATCCCTCCAATATTTCATCTTATGAATTGATAATATATTCCCATAATTCACTAATCCCTACAACATCAAACTGATCCATTATGACCACATTAAAGATCATCACCACCAAGACTTTCAGGTTATACATATCGGATCATTCTTCTTTCTTCCCCCAAACCTTTGAATTAATAGTAGAATTTAAATTGTTTTCCATGAAATTGGACTCACAGTCCATCACCTTGGCCTTTTACATTTTGTTGGATCATATCTCAATTGGTAAGGGTGAGTTGAAGTAGTACATTCTTCATTTCTCCTTCTATATTTCAGTTAGGATACAACTACTCGAAATTTAATTCCCCTTCCGGCCATTCCTCCTCCTTGGACTATACATCCATCTACATTAAATTTCTTCTTGAACTATCTCCTAAAAATCAAATATAAGACTCATCACAATAATCTTCTCCAATAAATTCATGATCTTCATTAGAGTCCCCTACCTGATCAACATCTCACCCCTAATCGATCGCCTAATTATCCAAACCATTAAAGTGATTTCTTAGCTTTATATTTAACAAATCACTTCAAGGGCTTTTCCTGATCATTATTCCACCCCCTAGGGCCTAAAACTCCTGATTCCTGCAATATGGCGAACCCCACTCCCTAGACACATGGGACACCACTGCATGTCCTTTTCATGAAGAAACTAGATCTAGTGCCCCATATATTCAACATTTACCATATCCAATATGCTAGGAATCGACATAAGATGTAGCCTTCAATGAATTATGGTTGGAATCAAGTCTTTAAAGTGTACACACTCCTTCAAAACCTCCTGATTTGGATGAGGATTTCCCCTTTGATGTGGACTCAACCATATATATCTGAAACCATCCAAAAAATCCATAACTCTAGATCAAGGATTAGAGGGAAAACCTTCTTCAAGGGGAGAACACTCTCCAATAAGTCAACTACCTCCACATAGGAAGACTGATAATTGAGTAGTCCTTAGTAATTAAAACCATCGAACTAAAAATTTCATTCAGACCATAATATTTGGGATCACTAGGACTTGAATCTGGAATCAAATAAATCATATGTTGACCTCCCATGAACCCTCTAAGACCCAATGATGACTAACGACCCAGATACTTTCATAAGGAAAAAATCAACCCATGATTCAAAAACATACAGTTTTTATACCATAAGTATTCTCTGACTTCATTTCAATCAAAATTAATTAGAATCATGGATACATCAGCTTCTCCATAAATGAGAGGGGATGTCGGGTGAAAAGAAGCACTATTACTACTATCAAGACCAAGGAAACATCCAATCATGTTCCCTGAAATTCATAGAATTAAAGAGTTATGAAAATGAAGATGATACTCGAGTAAATGTACCCAAATTAGAATTGTGGGATAATGAATCTTCATGTATAAGTCATATGACCACCAAAAAAGAATAAATCATGATACTCTATAGACTTGGGGTTTTATGAACCAAGCCACATTCAATTCGAACTCCAACCAAAATCAAACCATAAAATGTATGTTTTTGAGAATCGTTGCATTATCTTGATCTTATAAGCCCCAAGTCTCACAAATTGTCAAACTAATCCACATATGGTCGATAAATTTTTAAGTGAGAAACCAAAGTTAGATCTAGATGTAATGAGGAATCCATGAGATCCAAATTTAAAATAGAAAGTTAGGGGAATAATTTGAATTGGTTTTGGACTTTATGGAAATGTGTAATCAGTGTAAATAGGGGAAAAGATTTAGGGAGAGATACGGGAATAAAAGAACAAGGATGATCCCCATTAAAAGGTGATGGATGTCCCTACCCCTCTGAAAGGGGAGGGACTGGGGTGACCTCCATGCCATTAGGTCATGTCTAGAAGGGACAGAAGTAGGGAGGCTGACATCATCCTCCAATATATATCTTATAACACTATATTTTATTTGTCTTTTCCATTTGTTATTAAATATTATCTAACTTAGTATTATTATAGTGGTGCCTCTGGGAATTCATAGGGTTTAAATAATAATTTAAATACTCACCCATATTTCTTCATGAGATTTTTCACATTCTTACACATAAAACTCAGGGTGCTTCATGTGTTCCCAAATAGATGCATCCTTTTTTCTTCACCATCCTATAGTGCATAACAAGATTCAAATGAATCTGTAAAATAAAAATTTAAAGGAGTGAAATAAAATTAATTTTCAATAAAATAAAATGATTTTATGTTCAGGAATGATTCAAATCCCTGACTAGCTTTGGCTTCAATATCTTCTTCAGGGGTGAGTGCCTCTTGGAATTTATTCTTATTGGAGAGAGGAAGGTAGT
The DNA here is from genome assembly GCA_963277665.1 of Viscum album. Taxonomy (NCBI): domain Eukaryota; kingdom Viridiplantae; phylum Streptophyta; class Magnoliopsida; order Santalales; family Viscaceae; genus Viscum; species Viscum album. The sequence goes on along the minus strand of OY728159.1, from coordinate 116,811,795 downwards.
TGGGCTCCTCTATATTTTATTAAATTTCAAATATTATTTGTGAAATTTCATCGACCAGTAGCTCTGGTTCTTTGGACGTAGTAGGGATATATTGTTGTTCTTCAGAATCATTCTAGAAGTCATCCATATATTGTTGATCCCCCACATATCGATGAAGCTCTGGTTTATCATTATTAGAATGAAAATATTTTGTTAGCCTTTTTATTTGACCTTGTAGTCCTTATATGACATCTTTATGTTCCTTCACTAGAGTTTTTTTGTAATTTTAAAAATATTCTTCTTGTTTTTTGTTTCACATGTGATTAATCATTACATGTAATGTAATAGAAGTTTGGATACATCATGGAATAAAAATTTTCATATTAATTATTTTTAAATTTGGAACACAATGAAAACTATTTAAAAAGGGAAAATTGAAATATTAATGTAAAAAACTGATAAGATCCCTCGAAAAGAAGCCAATTTTAGTGAACACCAATAGTAGGACATAGGAAAAGAAAATTTCTATGTTTTCCATGTGATGAAGAGTTTTTGGATATGGTCATCTCACTGGAGATTGTTTCTTTGATTGTTCACCTAGCGAATCTAATTTACCTAAGACCTAATTATTTTTGTTGTTTTACGTCTTTTGAATGAAATGAAATTTAAATAAATAAATGAAATGAACAAATAAGACTAAACATACATTCAATTCTAAATTACCATGAAATGCTAAATTGAATGGAATTACAGAAGAAAGGAAGATATGCCGAGATAATTTTTAGGGAGCACCTTCATTGACCAGATTCAAATATACATTATGGACACACTCTATGTAACATCTCAGGTAAATAAAGAATATGACATTCTAATATTTATAAATATTTGTGAATAAAATTATAATATTACTTTAAAGGGAACACTATGCTCGATGGCGTACCCAATATGCAACAAAGAGTTTCTTTAAAAACTGATGTTGCCCACTAATAATAAAATAATATTTTTTTAAATGGTAGTTAACGCCTAGCCATTGTAATGGAGGGAATGAATAGAACAATCTAAAAATGATTATATATGTTTGTAAAATATTTTTATGTTTATGCAATAAATGTTAGAGTCATAAAATGTGAATGAATCCAATTTTAAGAATAAATATTCTAATATTCATTAAAAGGTCGAATAACTGCCTTTTGATGATGAACCCTTTTTAAATCCACTTTTTGAATATTTTATTTATTATATTTGAAAAAATAAAATACTTTTTTAGAATTGAGACATCAAAATTTACTCTCTATATTATTTGGGTATTTTTCCAATAAAGTTCATCTTTTAATGAATAGTGAATGCTGTTGTATTTTAATTCAAAAACTTTTTTAATATAATTTATTTATATAGTTAGATTATATTTTTAATTTATTTTAAAGTTCAATTAGAATATATTTTTACCATTTCATCCAATGGTGGTCATTGGAATTAATTTCACATTGAAATTGGAAATAAACAAGTTTCAATCTTTTGATAGATATTGTTTCTTAAAAGCACACTATTTGTTTTGACAGTGTGAATTAATAATAAAATTAATTAATTCAACTTATATGTTATGAATTTGGTAAAATGTAAATAATTTTTGAATTCGTAATAAAAAATATATATTATGGTGATTTGTTTTTGTATTTTTCTGAAAAACATCAATTTTTGATGAATAGTGAAACCACTAAGTGGTAGTTAAAAAACTGATTTTTCGTTTAAATGAAATTTTACCGCATATATGAATTTATTTTTAAAAATCTGACATACATGGTTGTCATTATTAAGTAAAATCTGGTTCAATGTGATGAAAATAATTTTTTATGAATAGTAACTTTTATGTTTTATTAATCGCGATTAGAGGTAATTAGTGTAATTTAAGGTAAAAATACTATTTTAATAATATGAAACTACCTTGAAATATATCCTACCCTTATTGGATGAGTCATGTCCGACCAAGAAAATTCATGTGTCAACAAGGGGACCCCATGGAGCCACTTGGGTAAGAAAAATGAAATTAATAACTTTTTATTTAAAGTTAAAATAAAAATGTCACCAACATGTATTGTTTTACTAAAACAGTTTTTACATGGGGATATATAAGTTATATTTTTGACTATAAATATTCATTAGAAATATAAAATGATTTCTAACATCATTGTAATTTTATTATAATTTTTAGACATTAAATAAATAAATTTATTTATGACACTAGGATGATGCAGCGATTACCTCATTAATGAACGATTTAAATAAAATGAAAAGATAAGGTCAAATATAAGACCTAAACTTGTCTAAAGCCTATTGTATGGGTGTATTTCGAACCCTTATCACCATATCCTTGTAATATATCATTTGGGACCTTAAAAACATGAAATCATTACAAAATAATGTAACATTTCATGACCTTCCATGAGTGCCTCTCCTCCCTCTTATAAAAAGCCCCCACCTCTACTACCTTACCCACACCTCTCAAGCACTTGGCTCATCCAAAACCTTATTCTATTGTCACTCCAAATCCCTCTCTTCATGCTATAAGCCTTAACTTAGGTAGACAGATCTTTCAGAAACACTTTTGGTTCAAACCAACTGGAGTTATGTGATTTAACGGTCATGTCTTCTCTTATGTTATTTTGTTTTATTTTACGTCTCCAACCCCATGAACTCTTTTTATTCATTTATTTTGTAACAACAATAGTATTGTAAATATACTAGGATGTTATTATGAGAATTATTCAAGCTAAACTTACACACACCTCCGTCTAATGGTTAAAAAACATACTGTTTCCGTGGATGGAGAATTACTACCTCACGAAACAATGATTGTTCAATCATATTTTAACACCTCTAATGGAGGCCATTAATATGTCACTATATTTATATATTATAAAAATTATGTTTATATTTTCCTTATGATTATTTATTTTTCATTTATTCCATACCATTAAGGTTTCTATAATGGGTAAACGCGATAATTTCATTTTAGGAAGTGCAGACTACCGCCCCCTTAAAGTAATTTGAAACGTTAATGCCATATGTGGGATTAATAAAGGATGGAGTTAATGATGTTATAAACTATATTATACTGTAATTATAATATACCTATGTATCAGTATGTTTTTATTCAATTAAAGTATGAAATATAAATGAAAGTTGCGTTCATGCGTACGTATGGTTTACGTCTCCATGAACGGTGCATTTCATTTCTTATCTCCAAATGTTATGTACTATTCTAAGTACATATATATAATAGATATATATGATATATATTAAATATAAGTTATTAATATAATTCTGGAATTATAATATATATCTATCATTTAGTTTTAATTCCATTGATATGACAAATAAATGAAAGTAGCGTTCATGTGTACATACGACCTACTGTCTCCATGAACAGTGCATTTCATTTTCTATATAAAAATGTTATAGAATAGAATTAACTGAATTTATACTGGATATATAGGATATTTATATCACTAATACTATTCTTAAGATGATGTACTTATAACTACATGGAAAATTCTTTTCAAACAAGTTCATTTTTGACTGAAGTGCCAAACATCAACAAGAACGTCTAATATAAACTCTCATAATTATATAATTATTATAACATTATAATATGTGATATTAATTGAATAATAAAAATTAATGGATTTCCTTAAGAAATTATAAATTAACCAAATATTATTATTTAGGAATATAAATAAATGATCAAAACAAGTCAGACTTGAGGTAAGGAATCCGACCTCTCTCTTTCTTTTCAAGTACTCTCTTTTATGTCATTTCATTTATGATCTATGTTATTATGTTGGAGGATGTTATTATATATTCACCATATTTTATTTTTTATTTATTTTTGATGAGATTCACCCCTTTTCTCTCATCAATTTATTTTAATAATTTTAATGTGGCCCCTTAGGCTGCCGAATTTTCATAAGGGATTTCTTATCCCACTTTTAATTCCATGAGATTTCCATTTCTCACCACATATTAATGGAATGTGGTGTATTTTTTACTACCAATTGATATATATTATAATTATTCTATTTATATTCATTTTGTTCTGAAATTAATTTGTTGGTTGTTATCTTTTTGTCATACGACACGATTGATTACAATGAGGTAAGGGGTTTTTATCTCACTTTTTATTCCCATGAGATTCATGCTACATTTTCCACTATTTACTTTTTTGTGGTGTATTTACTGCCCATTATTCTTCTATTTGTGTAATATACTCTCGTTTATGTGTATTTACATCTTCATTGTATGACCCTTCTTTCATGGGGTGTACGTTTCAAAAGTTACCCAAATTGGTAGTGGAACCTTTCACCCACCACTTTTTAAAAGACTTCTTTTTGTTAGGTATTTTAATTTACATCTTATTATGTTGGGATATGTTAGTATATATCCTTATATCTGTACATGATATTTCCAAGTGATGAGATTCCCTTTTCATCTCTCATCGTCTAATTTTGGAATTTAAAAATGACACTGTTAGGCTGTTGAATTTTTGTAAGGGAACTTCTTAACCCAATTTCAATTCATTGGGTTAAACCTATACTTCTTGATTATGTCATACTATGAATTTGTTTGGATGATATCTAATTGTTTTACACTTAATATCTTATTATATTGGGTGTATTTATATTTTTCACACATAATTATGTAATTGATTTATCCTTAATCTAAGTATACCGACTTTGTAAGGGACTTCATCTAAATATCCATTCATTGATGCATATTTTTGTTCTAATACAAGTCTTTATTTTATATGTTGTATGAAAACATTTTACTTTTCATTTCATTAAATTGGAATCTTTTTCTTCAAAGCGTTTTACTAAATGAAAAAAGGAATGTTTCTTTTATCGCACGCAGTGACAACGACCTTTTCCGCCACCCTGAGTACTATTTGACCTTTGGCTTCCTTAACAAGACATAATTTTTTAAAAATAATATAAATACCACATACTCTTTTATGTATTTTGGTATTGAAAATGGATTTGATAATGGATATTTTATGTCAATATATTTAAGTGATATATTGTGATTGAAATATGGAAATGTTTTCATTCCTTTATATTTGTTGTATGTGTTTTTATTTTATAATGGTACTTGGGAATTTGATGGAAGGTTACGTGATAAACCATATGACGAGTGGTGTTGTGAATACCAGGACGGGTGGTTATGTTATAACAACCAATGCATTGGGTATGGAAGTCAGCCATATGGATATTCCATTTAGTGATATGTGTGGAAGTTGACTTTATGGTTATTCAATTTAAGTATGTTTATGTCCCAAGGTACCTTTATATGTTATGGGTTCTTTATATGGGTTTTATGATAATATTTTGTATACAAAATAGGTAATTAATGATCTTTTATTCAGTGATGAGTCGTTACTACTTCATAAAAGTGAATGGTATTACTTATGATAAAGTATTCTGGATTTACTTTTTATTTTGAAAAAACTAACACATTTTCTTCTTTGCGTGTCCTTTATTGGGCTTTTTATTCTCAGCCCAAGTTTTTGAAATGTTTTCCACAGGACTTAAAGATTAATAGGGTCAAGGATGGGATCAATGAAAGACATGCTATCTAAATCATGGAACAAGACTTGTTTCTTTTTAAGTGTTTTTATTTTATGGAAACTTTCTAGAAGAGTATACTTTGTAATCTTTTAGGATGTAATTGATATGTAATAATTCTATAAAACTATAGAACTGAAAAGATACTCTATGTGAATTATTCATTTAATTAGAGATTATGTAATTTTTTAAGGCTGGGTCCTTATACACTACTAGAAAAATTACCTATAGCCACAAATCTATAGCCACAATTTAATAAACCCGTGGCTATAGCCTAATTTATAGCCACACATCAATTATAATTGTGGCTATATGGTTATTTGAAGCCATTGTTTGTGGCACCAACTTCATTCCATTGTGGGATTCTCTTATTCTCCCCAACCCTCTCCCCATTACTCTCGCGACCTCTCCTCACTACGATCTTCCTCCCCCCCCCTGCGACCTCTCCTCACTCAGCGCTCCTCCCTTTGCCCTTGTGAGATCTCCTCTTCGCGACCGTCCTCCACCCTCACGAGCTCTCCACTCGGTAGCCATCCTCCCCTGACGATGCCTCCCAATGCGGCCACCCCTCCGCGAGATCTCCTATCCACGACCCTCCCCGATGCTGCCATCCAACATGGCCACTCCACCTCCCCACTGAAGCTACTCCTAGGCGGCCTCCCCACCTCCTCCTTTAGCGCGCTGACCAATCTATCCTAAAGAAACCCTAAAACATTTTAGACCAACTTCAGTTCATTTCAGATTTTTATTCCATCCCGTCAACCTGTCCTCACGCATAGCAGCATCCGCATCATGATGCGTTTTTAATGATATCCCCTTGATTGGGACATCGATGGATGGGAAATAAAGGTATATCAACGGCTAGGTTCTTTAAACCCTTCGGGATATTAGAACATATTTTAGAAACAAATTAAATATTGGATTTTTCTCATCTGTTCAATGCTACGATGAATATGTTTCATATTTTAAAACAGAGGAGATGTATACTTGATCCTACTCAGGTTATTATGTTTCATAATTTTGAGTTGAAAGCTATTGGTTCCTATATGGAATGATCAGTTTGTATCATCAACTAATGTGAGATGGTTTTATAAGGGATGCTCATATTTATAGTTAAAGAATAGAGATTGTTTTTATAGCTTCATAATGAAACTTATAAACATGTATTTTTAATTCATTCTCAATGTACAGAGTTTTCTCTCAGGAATCTCATTAATGATTCTTGGATAGGGGAAGCCTAGTGAGGAAAAATTTATAATTAATCTCATCATGATGAGTTATTATTTCCATTAATTTGAAGTGTGATATTATTAAAATGGATAAACATGGAATTTTAGGGTGTTTAAGAAGGATCTAAGAAGGGTAAAAGTAATTTGGTGTTAAAAAGGTAAGGTGTTTTGTTTAGGTGTAGAAATAAATACCTAGTTGTCTGATACTGAGTATTTAGCGGTGTCAGGTATAATCATCAGTAACTACTGGTGTAACCACTATATACCGAGTGACTTATACTAAGCACCTAGTAAGACACGGATGAGTTTTTTTAAATAGGGATTAATATAGTAATTTTACATTAGATAATTAACCCCTAAAACACCCTTTATTGGGTGATTCTCATTTTGTAACACCCTTGAGAGGAGATTCTTAATCACTATCCTCCTCCCATTGAACCTACCTTTGATTATTATCTTAATTCATCATTGAGTTTCTGAAAATCCCATAACATAATATATCTAATGTTGGGAATAGATTTTTTTCATTATTTTACTAGTCTTCATGTGAATTGAGAGTGAGTCCCTAAATTCCTCAATCATCACGGTTTTGAATTCTTGTTTTCCTTTCATCGTTTTTACAATGAATGGTAGGATGAGGTGTTGATTCATGATCTTAAGGTAAGTACATACTCTAAATTTAGATTTTTATTTCTTCCATATATAATGGGTTAAATCCTAGATTAAATTTGTCCTAGTTTTTCTAAATATTATCAGGATTTTCATATCCTCATCAGGATGATTCTTGAGTTGTTCTATCATGTTCAAAACATCATAATTCTTAGTTAAACCTTACTCCAAGATTTTAATTGAGTAAAATAAAATGAAATGGGTATGAGAATATCCTGAGGATGAACTTCTTGATAAATTAAAGAACCTAATGAGTTTTCCCAGAATAATGTAGAAGAAGATGGGTCGATGCTTTAGTTATTAAGACTAAATTATTGATATTGGAGATATTTTTGTGAGTCTTTGATCCTAATGATTGGGACAAAGGGAACATGTGATGGAAGGAGAGTAATTAACTCAATCCTGAAATGACAGATATTATAAGTCTCTTAAATATGGAAGTGAAGAATTTATAGGATGCATATACTAAACAACAATGATCAATAGATCACAAAAGAACTAGTGATTAATTATTGAGAATAAGGATGAAGAGATGATCTGGCAGTGATTTCAGGCTATGAATAAAAATAATTATTGTTTTGAAATTACAATTGCATCAAAGAAAAAATGAGGAGATCATCTCTACTTACCGATACTGTGTTTTGAAATAGCCACAAAGATTAATATGAAGTTGTTGTAGAAAGAGTATTTTGAGACAAAGAAATAATTGATCTCATTGGGAGACATAATTGGCCAAGAAGAGAATAAAAAAAGAAAAGGGTATTTGTGGAAACCAATTATAGATAACCATTAAGTAAATCAAATGGGTAAAAATAGTTTCATGAGAACATATAGTTGGTGTGACAAGTTATACCCTATTTTTTTCGGATTATAGTATAGTGGGAATGGGATTAAAAATATATTTTTCTACTTGAGGTAACAAAGATCTTGATTTTATAAAAAAATAATAATAAAAAAAATGGTGTTATGTGCTGGGTGTGTCAAGTGAGTAGTGAGGGGAGCCAATAGTGTCGTAGAAGAGTTGGTTTAGTGAGTTGAGGATTTTGAAGAATAAGAATCATGATCAACTACATACTATATAATGTAATAAGAAGAGTGTGTTGAGACAGTGATGATGAGTTACAACCTACCTAGTTTTGATGAAGAAGATTAAGAGAAGAAGAAGAAAGCTAAGAGGAAGCTTTCCTTTGAGTTTGAGAAGCCAGTGAATATGTTTTGAAGAATTGGTAAGTGAGAATAAAAATAGAGACCAAGTTTTAAGTGTTTATTTATGATTAGTTGAAGACTTTGTTTGTGGAAGAAGATTATTTTTATGATATAGTGACATATTGGATAGTATTTATGATCTACTCCAAAGATATAAGGAATTTGAGATGATGAGTTAGTGTGATTCTAGTTTGAATAATGGTGGATGCAGTATAATGGTTCGTTCAGTTGTGTTATAGAACATCTAGGGATTTTTTTCAGGTTTGGAAAATCTATTTGTTTATTATTTTTATCATCTGGTTGATCATTTGTAGCTTTTGGGAATTTTGGATCTTTTAAAGAGATACAACATTGCAACTGTAGCAACTCATTATGTGAATGAGGGTTTCATTCCATGATTGCTCGGGGATTCTCAAGACAAAGAGCCCCGAGTTAGGTAACCTCGGTCTCAAGGATTCTTTAAACTTCCTCATTCATGTCAATGATTAAAATCAACATCTCTTACTTATTGTTAGGATTTGATTTTCTCACTCAATAATGAGAGAGTATGAATCCATACATTTTCAATGAAGCTTTTCAGAGAACCATATAGAATTCTGATTTACATGATTTTAATAGGTTATGGTAGCTTCTCAAGGTTTTCTACACCTTTCTCCCCCATAAGGAGATACTGTAAATTATTTTCATCAATGTGGATCTCTTCTATAGATAGATTTTAGGATATACCATATTGATAATTCACTAAAATGTATTACTTAAAGTTATATTCTATATTTTCTATCTTGTACACTTTCTTTAGTTCTCTTTGAGATATAGCTTCACCTTCAATTCCATTCATGGTTCGCTCATAAATACAATATGAAATAGAATAAGGTGTAACTATTTGTTCCTTAGTGTGAACAACAGGGTTGAGATTTTTTTCTCAACCATGATTCCCCTTTCTTAATGCTTGCACATTTTTATTTGAGATTTGTTTTTTTCTTTTTGGAGCATGGAGTTCTTCACTTTCAACTTATTTATGTGAGATGTTCTTCTTTACATAAAACTTCAAGGCACATGCATCACATAATGTAATATTTATCTTATTTAGGGTTTTTTCTTATATCAGTAACCTGATTAAGCAATTGTTGGAACTATATCCATCCATATTACTTGTTTTTCAATTTTTAGACAACTATTGTGGATATTATTTATTGAAAACCTCTCAAGAAATTTGACTTCTTCATAATGAATTTCATCATTTCCTTTGGAAACATCTTTTATAAGTGCTTCCTTTATAATTATTTCTTTTCTTCCAAATATATGGGACATACTACAATGATCTCTTTAGGTACACATTAGAATTTCCACATGGCTTTTTATGATTTATTTTCACCAAACCAGTTCATTTGTATTCTCCTTAGACAAATCTTCCATTATACTATATCTTGCCTCTATTTTCACATACAAGCGAGTCTTGTTAGCATGAATCTAAATTTTTCTCCTTCTTCCATGATATAAGTGCTGATCCTTTTATATTTATCACTTGGCTTAGACTTATTAGGTTTATTAACCAAGGATGTATGATCTTCCATCTTTAAAAACTTCTAGGGAATAGTGTTTTCAACTTCATTTTTTTAAAATTTTCCAAAGGAAGTTTTCTTCCATTTTTCATCTTCAGTGGTCTTCATTATCCATTTGTTTTTAACAAATTCTTAGATGAGCATGCCTCATTCTAGTGACCACACTCAATTAAAATACCATAGTGATCTTAAATATGTTTAAATATGTTATAGGTAGATAAATACTTTTATTTTAATTTCTAAATTTTGAAAAGATCTTGATTTTATCTCCCTTGACATGGGCACTTTAAAATTTTTAGGAATTGATATACCAACAATATAATGATCTATTCCCAATCCTTTAAAGGGGGATAAGGGGCATTGTGCAGTGGGGGGTGGGGGTGGTGGGGGTGTATGTGGGGGTTGGTACAGTGAGGGTGCATTTGGGGGTAGTGGGGGTAGTGGGGGTTCAAATGTGTTGGGGTGGAGGGAGAGAGGGGTGAGTGGGGGTACATTTGGGGGTGGGGGTGGTGGGGTTTGATGTGGTGGTGGTGGTTGGGGGGGGGAAGTGGGGGTTCAAATGAGTTGGGGTGAAAGTTAGAGGGGGGGGGGTGAGTAAGGGTGCATTTTTGGGGGGTGGTAGTGGGGGTGTAGGTGTGGCGAGATGTACGGGGGGGAATAGACCCAGTTTCACAACCTTTATCAGTATGAGAAATATACACTTGTTTTATTACTTGTTTTTTTGGTTGTATTATTTTATGTTAATCTCTAATTTAACCCATGTGTTCGCATGATACATTGTTGACTTCAACAAGATATTGTTTTCTAGATGTCTTAATCTTGCTAATGATGTTCCATGTTGATGTTGTTATCATCATCATCTGTTCTATTATTTCCTTTCTCACTAATCATGTTCCTCCCACTTCAATTTTTAGGTTAAATTAATGATGATTCATCATACCAATGAAATTTTGATGAAGTCTCTTAGGATCCATTCATGTGTGTTTCGGAAACCAGAGTCAAAGGCGACTCACTGCGTATGAATAGGTAAGAAGTTATATAATAACTTCTCTTGTTATATGTATATCTTCCCATGGAAGCAGAATTTCATATAAGGGGATAGGTGTGCTTATGTATACATATGGAAAATGAATACGTGTGTGGGTGATAACGGGCTTATGCAGGTGAGCATATATATAAGGATTCTCTTGTGCATGTTCAAGGCCATGCGGACACGTACATAGGGGTTAGGGTGTCATTATGTATATCAAAAGGTGCATATGCATGGAAGATGGATGAAGCAGCTTAGAGTTGTCACTGATAAAAGTTTCAAGCACCGAGTGTGGCTTGGCTCCATTGATGTAGGGTTCCTCTCCTAGCCTCTTTAATTCAAAAATGTTTTAAATTGCATTTAGTTTCCTTCTTTATTCTAATTATATTAAATTGAAATTTATGAATATGTGTTAGTTAAGATAATTGTTTGGTTTATAAACAAGTCATGGTTTTGTAATAAAACTCCTCTCTTGGAGGTGCGCTGTCTGTGAAAACTCACAGTGGTATACCTTGTTTGACATTATTTCATCGATGTTTTCCTTATAATTAATGTCGCTGTTAGTCATAAAGCACACATCGTACTTGACCCTTTTAATATCCATGTAGGGGGTTTCCCTCTTTTCAGATGAAGAGCAGTTCATAGCGAGCCAACTTCTCTTATTTTTAGAGAAAAGTCATTGAAAATGTTTCCGCGCATTTCTTTTCAATTTTCTATGAAATTCTTGTGTCACTGGTCACGTGGGAAGAACCACTATCAAGAATCCATGACATAGTTCTCTATAAGGCCTTTAATGCAATCCTATATAATGCAAGTCTATTCCTTGTCCATCTGAATTATCATTCCTTTCTCACTATAGGAAATATGTACAGGTAGGCTAGTCATGTACTTCTCAACACTATGACCCAGTTGAACACATCTGCCACAAAATTGTTCAATGAAATCAAATTGGTTATGTGTTTAAAGAAGGGATGATTTTCTGGTCACAATTTTCTTCCTTTGAGAGACTCTTTCCATTTTCTTAGAATAACTCCCCCTTGATTCAAGCCTCTTCTCTAGGTGTAACAAATTGAACCAGCATGAGTAGTCTTTGTGTCCAAAAGCTTCACAGCACCAACAATAGTCTCTAAACCTTGATCTTCCATATTGTTAATAAATTTTTCCGGAATATTGTTTTTGATGTCATGCCACAAACAATGTATATCTTCACTTATACAGAATCAATCTTTTCGAGATATTGTTCTCTTATTTTGATGCAAAAAGGGTTTCCCATTAGTCTTTCTGGTCCAAACTGGTCCTGATTTGGTTTTAGTACTTGCATTATTAGAGGCAACATGTTTACTTATAGATTTATTAGGAGATGAATTAACCTGCCTTTTTGGACCCTTCTTTTCACTAGAAACCTCAACTTCCTTGTTTCTCTTATCTTCTTTCAAATCATTCTAAACTTCAAGATAGTTTGATTGTGACTTTTATAGTGCTTACTCTCTCAAATAAAGTTTCTCTTAAAGGTTACTCACCATCGTATCCTCATCAACCTCATTCAATTTGAATTTTTTTATTTCAGTAATTTAAGTAGCCTCCCACTTGATATACTCTTTTACTTCGACCATCTTTTCAAATAATTACATTAGCAGACACTTCTCCTTCATGTGTTTTGTGTTCTTCTCAATACATGCTTCCAATTCAAATGGGGTGTGGGGTATTCTTCATGGATGTGTTATTTCTATTGTTTATTCATGTACAGATGTAAGGATTATTGATATTATGATTAATAATGGGTGTTTGTATCTGTTTTGTGTTGACATGACCACCATAAATTATCATCCCAATGGGAGTGACTAAATGATAATATTGTGGTAATAATAGAAAGGAATTGTAGAATCTATAATGGTAATGGATTCATGTATCATTTATCATCCCTGATCATTGATGTATAAGAAGTTTTTATATCTCTTTTCTTTTTATACTCTTATCTTGCAGGTGGTTTCTTATGATGAGGCTGGTTTTATCCACCACCATCAATGACAGTGAGTTTAACATTGGATTTGGGTAATATTTATTTCATTTTTAATCTTTGGCCAAATTTTAATCAGGGCTTTTGTGATATTTGGGTTCTTTATATTTCTGTAGTGCTTCCTAGATCTCGTTGAGGTGGATTCGAGTTGCCGTTGATGAAGGCTTACATGTGTATGCATAGGTAGGCAAATAAATATATATGTTCACCCTTTATATATATTCACTCATGGCAGTATGAATATATATATTGGGGCTAGGTGTGCTTATATATAGATATGAAAAATGCATACATGTTTAAGTGTAAAGGGGTATATGAAAGTATAAAAATATATCTAAGGATCCCGTTGTGCATATTTGGCCATGAAAATATGTACATAGTGGCTTGGTGTACTTATATATATATGTGAAGTTGCATATGCGTGCAAGCAGAAAAAGGAAGATTCGTTTTGTCATTAAAAGCAGAGCCTTGAGGTTGAGGTATATTTCCTTTTCCTAACCCTTTAATTTGAATTCTATAATTGCTCGAGCATTTTATAAACTTGTTTTCATTTTTATATTATGTGTATATGATATTAAAATTGGTTGTGGCTCTTTAAAACGACATTTTCACCTTTTTTACATGATTTCCCTAAGCCTTCAATGTGGACTAGTAGAATGTTTCAGCCAACTCAATAGTAGAAAATGAAATTTACTTCACTTTAGAGATGATAGTGTCCTCATTTTGAGAAAACATCAACCGAGAATTCTCATAATAATCTAAAACATAAAGAAAATCATTGTTTTGATTTCATCAAACACAAACAACTGACTTTGAAAACTAGATACTTTCTTCAGTAACATCATTGTAAAACACTTAACCTAGAAAAAGAAAAAATTTAACATATTAAAATAAATCCACCTAGGAATGATTCACGGTGTGACCAGGGGTTTCACACCATGAATCCCTACCCTTGGGAATTTCATGGCTTGAACTGAGGTTCCCAGCCGGAAATGTTCTATATATGGGGGGTTCACCACAAAACTAAACATAATGGTGCTCCTAACCATATGAATTTTCAAATGAGAATAATCATCCAATGGTATATCATCTTGGTAATTGGATTTTGAAAAATGATCTCAATGTGGTTTTCAGCTCACTACATCCAACCCCACAAAAAACATGAGTTTGTTCTCCTCTAGATGAATTTTCCTGAAATTTATTGGTTTCACTCGTTAGTGTGATATCGCATCTCTCAATCAATATTAGATGACTCTCTAAGGTCATATTAAACCTAATATACATCGATGTATTGAAAACAATCTTGAACCATATCCTCCAATATATGTATCATCTACTCTTATTGTCTGTCTATATATTGATAGTACAATGTGCTCAATATTAGATGATTCTCTAAGGTCATATTTAACCCTTTCCAAAAATCATGGAATAATATGTGCATCTCTCTCCGATATAATTCTTTTGGAAACTCTATGATAGTATTAGTATTCATAGATATAAAACATTCCTATGTTTTCTACTGGGTCCCTGGCCACCAAACAAGACACTCAAATTCATCACCCATATTTGTCTGTCTGGGATTCAGAAACCACAGAGGATTGACAGTCTCTCATCAACTATTCACCAAATGATTCAAGGATTATAACTCGTATAAAACTGTAACACATCATCATCAAAAAGTGAACACTCAAGTGTCATTTTACCACTTTTTAGTTATTCCTGCATCACATTAAACACATGGTTATATTCTATACTAACCTTCCCCCAGCCTATATGAGATGATATGGTAACTAATGGGGAAAATCAATTGATTCCTGGTCATTAGAATCATCCATCCTCCAATTAGAGTACATGATCATAATGTGTTATTGTTCTTCAAAAGTCTTTAAACTAGGTTCTAAGGGGGGAGGGGGAAAGGGGCAGGGGGGTGTGTTGGGTTCTTTTGCAAGAGGCATGGATAGGGTGCAGGGGCTGTGCTGAGGGGGGTGGTGTGCTGTGGGATGGGGGGTTCATTGGGTATGTGAATGGGGTGCAGGTGGGGAAGTGCAGTGGGCTGGGGGGGGGGAGTGCAGTGGGCAGGGAGTGTGTGTAGGGGGAAGGGGGTAGGGTGCGTGCAGTGGGCTGGGGAGTGCAGTGGGTGTGTGCAGGGGTGGGGGGTAATGTTGGTGTGTGTTGGGAGGGGGGAAGGGGCAAGGGGATGTGGTAGGGGGCAGGGTGAGGGGGAAGGCGGGGGGGGGGGGAGTGTAGTGGGCTGGGCGGGAAGTGCAGGGGGGCAGGGGAAGGGGGAAGGTGGTGTGCAGGGGGTAGGGTGAGGGGTCATGGGTGGTTTTCTGGGTGTAGGTGGATGGAGGCAAGGGGAAAGGGAGGTTTGCAGTGGGCTGGGGGGGAGTGCAGTGCGCAGGGGGGAACAGGGTGAGGGGGCATGGGTCGTTTACTAGGGGCATGGGGGAGGGGGTGTGGAGTGGGCTGGGGGGGGGAGTGCAGTGGGCAGGAGGTGTGCTGGGGAAGGGGGGAGGGGGAAAGGTGGAGGGGTTGTGCTAGGGGGGGAGGGGGGAATGCAGTGGGCTGTGGGGAGTGCTGTTGGTAGTGTGTGTGTAGGGGGTGTAGTGGGTTAGGGGGAAGTGCAGTGGGCATGTGGTGTGTGCAGGGGGGCCGGGGGTGTGCAGTGGGCTGGGGGGAAGTGCAGTGGGCAGGGGGGTGTGTAGTGGGCTAGGGGGAAGTGTAGGGGGCAGGGGGAAGTGTAGGGGGAAGGGGGTGTGGTGGGGAAGGGGGATGGGGGTGTTTTTTAAGGAATGGGGGGACATATAGCCTTAATTTTAAACCGTGGCTATAGGGATATAGCCAAGGTTTAAAGCTTTGGAAAAAGGCCTATAGCCACGTTTTACAACCGTGGCTGTATATATTGCCTGACTTAGGATTATGCCAGGGTTTGAAAACTGTGTCTATAGGGTGTTGCCACGGTTCAAACCATTGCTATATGTATATAGCCATGGTTCCAACTATGGAAATAGGTTTTTCCTTATAACCATGCCAATACCATCCATGGTTTATGAAACCATGGATATAACTTTTAGCCATGGTTTTGGGGCCTATAGCCACGGTTCCAAACCCTGGCTATATGCTTTTTTTGTTGTAGTGATAGTTGGTATTGAAGGTCGATTATGAAAAATTTATAGGTTAGGGTATTCTTTAAGCACAAGTGACATTATAATAATGGTTAGGATTTCAAAAAGAGTCATAGATTTAGATAAAGTGAATGAGTTTAAGATAACATGAATAATTATATCTTAGTATTTACCCTCCTTATAAGATATTATATGATGATTTAAATGATATACTCACACTGACCTTTTTGGTTTCAGTAAATGTATTGATCTAGCAAGCACCAAAGTAATAGTGGATGTGAAGAAAACTGTGACGGTTTTCGGAAAGAACAATTGAATGATATAGGAGCTTCAATGAGAACTCTTGTGGTTATTATCAACCAACTATCAGGAGTCATGATTAACCAATTTAACATTGGTGAGTTCTCTAATGCATCATGTACGAGAGAACCAACTCATTGTGGTTGAACATGTAATAATTATAAAGGTAACCATTAGGGTTTATATGATTCATACATATGAGGTAATTATGGGTTACTATATGTTTTGATGGAAAATGAAAGGCGAGATAAAAACATGAGGTTAATTATGTTATGGTAATTTTTGAAGATTTTATCTCTTTTTGGGGAATGTTTTAAGAATTATATTGTTTTTGGAAAAAGGACAACATGCAGACCATGTGATAACCTGTTACATCAGACAAAGCTGCGGGAATCTAACCCACAACCAATGTGAGACTGGAATTTATTCCCTACCACTAGACTATGTGAGGTCCCTGGTTAGTATGACTAATTCTTTTTAGGTAGACGTTCTTATGAATTGGGAATAATTTTATTTTGGGTTATCTATGTAAATTATTAACCTATCATGGAAGATATGTGATTAGGTTAATTACTTTTCAGTATGTGACTTTAAGAGTAACTGGTGATATTTGGAGATAAATGTTAAGATTTACCTTGGAAGACTACGTGATTAAAAACATCAAAAGTTAGTGTTTGAATCATAGTTTGGTTTATTTTTGATGATGTTTTAGGGAAATTTTTTATTGAATGGTATCTTTTGAACTTTGGGTTGTTTGAAAATTTTTTAATATTAAGATTAGTTTTTATTTTTTGTAAAAGATTATATTTTTTTGGGATTATCTGATCTTATACTAACAATTTCGGTTCTGGTTAAGGTCTAAAGACATGGTAAATATATAGTTCCCTTTTTTGGATTAGGTGAATCTCTAGAAATTGATATTAGTGCTCTTAATGTGAACAAGTCATCCTAAATACTCACCTTTTGGAAAAAAAATGGTTTTGTGTAAGAAATATAGTAAGAGATGAAAGCCTACACGACAAGTAAGAATGTTTCCTTAGGTTTTAGTTAAGCTCAAAAATAAATTCCCCAATGAAAAGTAACTTAAAACAAAAATGTTGTCTGTTAACTTTTACTATTTGGGAATCAAATAACGTTTAACCCATCAAAAATTTGTGATTTTTTAGTGGTTAACTTTCTATTAAACATATTTTCCCATCACTCTCCATCAGAACATGATTGTTTGTTTTCTCCTCCATATCCATGTTTACATGGAATCATAGTATCTGTTTTCGTGGGTGACCTTTTTACTTATATTTATTTCTTTTTAAGTGATAGTTTAATTTACTCCTTTTCTGATGTGGGGAATTCAATGAAGTTTCCAAGCACAATTTTAAAATTTTGAAGATGCAATTCGAAAAAGGGGGGAGGATGTAACATCGTAGGTAAATAATGAACATGACATTCTCATATTTATCAATATTTGTGAATGAAATGTAAATATTACTTTAAGGGGAACTCTTTTCACGATGGCGTACCCAATACGCAACAACGAGTTTCTATGAAATCTTACGTTGCACACTAAAAATAAAATAATATTTTTTTAAATGGTAGTTAACACCTATCCGTTGCAATCACAGGAATGAATAGAACTATAAAAAAATGATTATATATGTTTTTCAAATATTTTTACTTTTATCCAATAAATATTAGAGGCTTAAAATGCGAATGAATCCAAATTTAAGCGTAAATATTCTAATATTCATTAAAAGGTCGATTAACCACCTTTTGATGGAGAACCCTTTTTAAATGCACTTTTTGAAAATTTTATATGTTATATTTGAAAAAATAAAATCCTTATTTAGAATTATGACATCAAAATTTACTTTCAGTATGTTTTTGGTATTTTTCCGATAATGTTCATTTTTTTAATGAATCGTGAATGATGTTGTATTTTAATTCAAAACCTCCTTCTAATATAATTTATTTATATGAATATATTATCCTTTTAATTGGGTTTTAAGTGAAATTAGAATATATTTTTACCATTTAATCAAATGGTGGTCATTGGAATTAATGTCACTTTAAAAGTGGACATAAACAACTCTCAATCTTTTGATAGATATTGTTTCTTAAAAACACGCTATTTGTTTTGAAAGAGGAAATTAATTATAAAATTAATTAACTAAACTTCTATTTTATGAATTTCATAAAATAAAAATCATTTTTTAATTAAGAATATCAAATATAACTTAGGGTGAATATTTGGTATTTTTCTGAAAACATCAATTTTTAATGAATAGTGAAACTACTAAGTGGTAGTTAAAAAACGGATTTTTCGTTTAAATGAAATTTTACCGCATCTATGAATTGAATTTTAAAAATCCGATATACATGGTTGTCATTATTATGTAAAATTTGGTTCACTAGGATGAAAATATTTTTTGGTGAACGGTAACTTTTGAGTTTTATTAATCGTGATTAGATGTAATTAGAGTAATTTCAGGTAAAAATAATGTTTTAATAATAGAAAATTACCTTGACACATGTCCTACCCTTATTGTATGAGTCATGGCCGACCAAGAAAATCCATGGGTCATCTTGGGGACCCCATGGAGCCACTTGGGTAAGAAAATTTCATTAATAACTTTGTATTTAAAGTCAAAATAAAAATGTCACAAACATGTATTATTTTACTAAAATAAATTTACTTGGGGTTATATATGTTGTATTTTTTACTATAAATATTCCTTAGAAATATAAAAATATTTCCTAAATCATGGTAATTTTTATATAATTTTTAGACATTAAATAAATAAATTTATTTACGACACCATGAGGATGGAACTACTAACTCATTATTGAACGATTTAAAAAAAAGAAAATATAAGGTAAAATATAAGACATAAACTTGTCTAAAAACTATTAGATGGGTTTATTTCTAACCCTTATCACCTTATCCTAGAAATATAACATTGTGGGACCTTTAAAATCCAAAAATAATTTTATAATAGAGTAACCATTCATGACATTCCAAGAGTTCCCCTCCTCCCTCTTATAAAAGGCCCCCACCTCTACTCCCATACCCACACCTCTAAAGCACATAGCTCGTCCAAACCCTGATCCTATTGCTTCTCCAAATACCTCTATTCATCCTAGAAGCCTTACCTTAGGTTGAAAGCTCTTTAATAAACTCTTGTGGTTCAATCCAAGGGGATTTTTGCGATTTAAAGGTAATGTCTTCTCTTATGTTATTTTGTTTAATTTTTTTTCCTCCAACCGCATAAACTCTTTTTATTCCTTTATTTTGTAACAAAAACAGTATTTTAAATATACAAGGATGTTTGTATGAGATGCATTTGAGCTACACTTACACACACATCCGTCTAATGGTTAAAGAACCTACTGTTTCTGTGGATGGCGAATTACTTCCTCATGAAACGATGATTGTTCAATCATCTTTTAACAACCCTAATGGTGGCCATTAAGATGTCACTATATTTATATATGATATATATTATGTTTATGTTTTCCATATGTTTTTTTATTTTTTTTATTCCATACCTTTATGGTTTCCATAATGGTTAAACATCATAATTTAATTTTAGGAAGTGCGGACTACCACCCCCTCAAAGTGATTTGAAACGTTAATTCCATATGTGGGATTAATAAAGGATGGAGTTAATGATTTTATATATTATGTTAAACTTAAATTATAATATAACTATCTATCATTACATTTTCAGTCTCTTAAATAATGAAATAGAAATGAAAGTAGCGTTCATGCGTACGTACGAATTACCGTTTCCATGAACGTTGCATTTCATTTCTTAGCTTCAAATGATATATACTATTATAAGTAAATATATAATAGATATATATGATATATATTACATCAAAATTATGAATATAATTCTGGAATTTTAATATATATATATATTATTTAATTTTAATTCCATTGATATGACAAAGAAATGAAAGTGGTGTTCATGCGTATGTACGGCCTACCATCTCCATGAACGGTGCATTTCATTTTCAATCTCAAAATGTTATGGAATAGTATAAAATAAATTTATTCTGGATATATAGGATATTTAAATCATTAATAATGATCTGGAGATGATTTACTTATAACTACATGGACAATTCTTTTCAAACAAGTTCATTTTTGACTCATGTAAGGAACATCGACAAAAACGTCTGATATGAACTCTCATAATTAACTAATTATTATAACATTATAATATATGATATGAATTGAATAAAAAACCTTAAATTAGGTCCTTAAGCAATTATAAATTTACCAATGTTTATTAATCAGTAATATAATGAAACGAACAAGACATGTTGGACATAAGGTAAGGGATCCGACCTCTCTCTTTATTTTCAAGTACTCTCTTTTATGTCATTTATTTTATGATCCACATTCTTATGTTGGAAGATGTTATTTTATATTAAACATACTTTAATTTTTTTTTAATATTATGAGAGACCCCCTCTTACTCTCATCAGTTCATTTTAAGTATTTTTATGTGGTGCCGTTAGGAGGCCAAATTTTCTTAAGGGATTTCATATCTCTCTTTTAATTCTGTGAGATTTCAATTGGTCACCACTTATTTATGGAATGTGGTGCATTGTATACTGAAAATTGATATATATTATCCTGATTCTATTTATATTCATTTTTTTCTGATATTAATTTGGTGTTTATTATCTTTTGGTCATAAGACTCAATTTATTACAACGAGGTAAGGTGTTTTTATCTCATTTTTTATTCCCGTGAGATTCATGCTACATTTTCCACTATTTCCTTTTTTTGTTGTGTATGTACTTCACATTATCCTACTATTTGTGAAATATACTCTAGTTTATGGGTATTTACATCTTCATTGTATGACCCTTCATTCATGGGGTGTATATTTTGAATGTTACCCAAATTGGTAAGGGAACCTTTCACCCTCCTCTTTTTAAAAGACTTCATTTTGTTAGGTCTTTTAACATAAATATTCTTATGTTGGGATATGTTATTATATATCTTTATTTCTATAAATGATATGTCCAAGTGATGAGATACCATTTTTATCTCTCCTCATCTCATTTTCTGAATTATAAAATGACGTTGTTACGCTGTAGAACTTCTGTAAGGGAACTTCTTAACCCAATTTTAATTCATTGGGTTAAACCTGTAATTCTTGATTATTTCATACAATGAATATGTGTGGATGACCTCTAATGTTTTTACACTTAATATCATATTATATTGGGTATATTTATATTTTTCACTCAAAATTATGTAATTGATTTATCTTTAATCTAAGGATACCGACTTTGTAAGGGACTTCGTCTCAATATACTTTCATTGAGGCATATTTTTTTCTAATACAAGTCATTATTTTATACGCTGTATAAACACATTTGAATTTCTATTTCATTGAAAGGGAATTTTTTTCTACAAAGTGTTTTACTAAACGAAAAAAGGAATGTTTCTCTTAACGTACATGGTGACAATGACCTTTTCCACCGCCACGAGTAATATTTGAACATTAGCATCCTTGACAAGTTGTAATGTTTTTAAAAGAAAATAAATAACATATACTATTTTATGTTTTTTTTGTATTGAAAATGGATTAGATAATTGATTTTTATGTCAATATATTAAAATGATATATTGTGATTGAAATGTGGAAATGTTTTATTTCCGTTATATTTGTTGTATGTGTTATGATTTTATAATGGTATATGGAAATTTGATGGGTGGTTCTGTGATAAATCATATGATGGGTGGTTCAGTGTATACCAGGATGGGTGGTTATGTTATAACCTCCAATGCATTGGGTATGGAAGTCGGCCGTATGGCTATTCCACTTAGTGATATGTATGGAATTTGACCATATGGTTATTCCATTTAACTATGTTTATGTTCCAAGTTACTTTATATGTTATGTGTTTTTATATGGATTTTATGGTAAATTTTTGGTTATAAAAGGGGTAAGTAATGATCTTTAATTTAGTGAAGAGTATTTACTACTTCATAAAGGTTAATGGTATTACATATGATAAAGTATTCATGATTTACTTTTTGTTTTGAAAAAAACCTAATAGTTTTCCTTCTTAATGAATCCTTTACTAGGATTTTTATGCTCATCCCAAGTTTTTGAAATGTTTTCCACAGGACTTAAAGATGAATAATGTCAAGGAAGGGATCAAGGAAAGACATGCTATCTAAAAAATGGAACTAGACATGTTTCTTTTTAAGAGTTTTTATTTTATAAAAACTTAGTAGAAGTGTCTACTTTGTAATCTTTTTAGATTTTATAGTTATGTACTAATTCTATAAAACTATAAACCTGAAAATATCCTCTTTGTGTATTATTAATTTAATTCATGATTATGTAATGTTTTAAGGACATGTTTTTATACTCTATCCAATGTTCGAACACCTAAATCTACCTCAACTATTAATGTAGATTCTACTTAGTGATATCTAAGAACACCCTACATCCACCTCATCAATAGAGGGAAATGGTTTCATATAAAGAAGTTATGAAACAACATTGAGGATTAGTCCCAATATAAATTATCACTAGAATTAACTCATAGAAGATAAAAACATGGCCTCAGATTCAACCACGAGATTACTCCCCTAGGAAATTTATTTGGTCTGCTACTCACCTTCATGAGTATAAGAGTTCACAATTGTAATATGAGAAAAAAAATGAAAAATAGAAGAAGAATGAATAAAATATAAGGATGAAGAAGTTGGAAACAAAGATAAAAAAATTAATGAATTTGATATTTTTTAAATGAAATAAAAATAGTATAACATTTAATGGAAAACTATTGTCAAAAAAAGAAATTGGTGCAACAACTTCCCCCGAATAATATATCTTAATAAATATGTCATTTATTTCATCCACCATATGTTCAAATCTCCCCTAGTTTCTTGATTATTGGATGATCAAAATTGATTTTTTTTTCATCTCTTGAAATTTTACATTAATTGAACTTTCCTAGATGATGTTATGAAATTTATATTGATTATGAAATTTTCTCCATGAGTAATCATGGAATATCCCTTAAAATTATATCATTAAATGTCCATTTTAATGATTTCATAACTCCATTAAATTTATTTTTTAAGGAGTATATGTGTCCTTTTTGATATCCAGGATAAATAGCCCCAATTAGAGTTGTTTATCACAACTTATTCTTCAATTATGGAGGTAGGTTCCACAAGGTTGTCTAGATTAGCTTTCTATAATGATTTATTTTTTCAGTCTATTAGATGTCATGATTAGATGTGGGGAAAAAATAAGAAGTTTAATCCCATGAAAATAGAATTCCTAAAAAAATGAATCACATCATTTTTTGGGATATTGTATATTTAATTCTTTAAATACATAAGCTCTAGAAAATATTTAATTTTCTCGAATTAATCGATTTTCAATATTAACCCCAAAAATAAAAAAAATACTAATTTGATATAAATAATCTCAATTTTATTAATATTAATGGATTAAATAATTAAATAAATATAAAAATGAGGAAAATATTATCTCAATAGGTGATTTTAAAACATGAACCATTTGTATTCAATTTAAACTAAGAGGTGAGAGTGCTGCATATCTCCCACCATCGAAGAGTATATTTGATATAATTTTCTCTAATAAAAGGTGAAATAATATTCCACAGTTTAGGGGATATATCATTCTACATGAATTGATATTTATCAATTCGAATTATTTTTTAAGACACATAACCTAACAAAATGATATATATTACTACTTAGAAGAGATTAAATAGAGAGTTCAATTTTTATATAACTAGATGACCTATATTCCAATTTAGATATGGACTTTGATATATGGTTATGAGACATGATATAATAACATGAACATAAATATTATATATCTTAATAATGATTTCATCAATGAATTATTCAAATTTATTGTAATTGAACTAGTATAGGAGTCATTTTTTTGATGTGTGAAATAAATTTTAAATAGTGGATGATAGAATAATGGGGGGACATGACAGATGATATGTAATAATCAATACATTTAATGGGATATTAACATATTTATATATAATTCTATCTCATATAAAGTGTGTATATATAATCAGAATTTTAATAAATTCATAGTCATAGAGGGCCATGAGCCGGTAATAGAGAATAATTGTTGAGTATTGGTTGTTATACATGATCAAAATTATTATGAGTGGGATAATCGTGGGATATTAGTCTCTTATTGTGAATCATATACAATGTATTATAGTTTCTATTATAAGAGACTCACTAATAATTGTTTATTGGGTATTCCATTATTATAGGAGTGGTTTAAATATTTGGATAACAATGATGATGTAGAGTTAAGCCTCAGACACACAAATGAATATATATTCGGATATATTAGAGTAACTGTATCTATTCATTACATAAAAACATATATACATGTGATTCTATAGACACTATTAGGGGATTTGGACTAGGAACACTCTATTAGATGAATCTGTTAGCATATGTATATCTGTTGATCACTTTCTATGGCACAAAACATAGATCAAAGTCATATTAAAGAATGTGTCATGTTAATATATATATATATATATCTGTGTGTGTGTGTGTCTGGATATGACATCCCATCACCCCCCTTAACCCTCTAATTCATTGGTCACATCTTTCTAACATTTTACATGACAATACATAAGGTGAATGGTATATTCATATCAATAATGTTGTTGAAAAGAGTAGCCTATTATATTTATTTCATAAAAAATATTATCTTCCTATATTAGATAGATAGAGTATGGATCAATATAATTTTAGGACATTGAGATATAATTTTTATTCTTATCAACATAATATTTATAACATTAATTAACAATTTTATGAAAAAAACTAAATTTATTATATGTTAGTCCATTTTATTAAATTGATTAATTTTATACATTATTGATTTGATATATATATTCATTTTAATTATCATTTTATATTTCATGGTTCCCCTGCCATGTATATTTCCATGTGCCACATCTATCATATTACATTAATGGGATTCAAGATTGTAAAATTATGGTACCTCTCATACATTATCATCCTATTGAGTGGAACAATCCATATATCATGACAAGATTCATTGGATATATACAAAAAATATAGTCACGAACCATACCCACTTGAACCCCCATGGGTAGGTAATGATGCTGATTATGAACCATGATTTATATCTCTGAGAGTATATATGTTACTTTCTAGAATGAGGGTATAAAAACATAATTTTGGTGAAATTAGCCACTTTTTCCCATTGAATGTAATGAAAGATGTTGATCTATGCGTACTCGCTAAAATAAAAGAAACATAAATCCCATTAATATTAATATTAATGTAATGTCATGCCAAAAGAAGAACATCTCTAATGTAAAATACAATATCATAATATATTATAATATAGTAATCCAATTCCAACCAATCACTATGACATAAGATAATACAATCCATATCGCTCACCAAATCTTTCGTGGAAATATGTAAAAGTAGTATATAAAAGTATTCGTTATGTTAAAAGTATACATAGTAGGTTCATCCTCGAAAATATCATACCAATGTTGAAGAATCACAAGAAAAATTCTATGAATAAATAGAGAAACAAAATCATTTCTTAACATAGTTCAACTATAATCCCATCTCACTACATGATCACTTTAAAAAATTAACATACAATATAATATATTAAACTATTAAAATATATCAAAATAAATACCCACACAAATATAGCCATTAATCTAGTCAACCTCATACCCCAATAACATATTTTCTGGAATTCCCATCCCATTCTTGATTCACATACCATAACCATAATCCATACACCACAGACACATACCAAAATTCACATACTATATCTAGATATCATAAAATCTAACCACTACCACTTGGAATAACCACAAAATCATTTCAACATAACCACACTATGAGTATAAGGAAGAGGGGGTAGTTTATTCTACCATTTTTATCACACATATCATGGATATTGGGGGTTTACATCAAACCCAAGAGCTTATATATTCATTTTCATTTTTTTATACGCATGTGGTGGTGTGTAAGATATACCATAAAATAAAATGATGTATATATATTAGAACACAATCCATTCATATG
Organism: Viscum album; assembly: GCA_963277665.1. Lineage (NCBI taxonomy): Eukaryota > Viridiplantae > Streptophyta > Magnoliopsida > Santalales > Viscaceae > Viscum > Viscum album. The sequence continues at coordinate 116,784,928 of OY728159.1, read as the reverse complement.
GTTTACCTACTTTCAAACACCGCTGTAACTCCACCCCATAATCACATAATTAATACTATAAAACAACAATCACTTTCATCTCAATCCATTGCATCAACAACTAATACAACCACAAAAAACCCTACAATATTCAACGTATTCATCTGTTTATTTAATATTCATTCCAAATTCCTTGTTATATCATTTAAACACATAAAATTTTTATAAGTTACCATTTTACATGAATCAATAATCAATTGAAATATATATTACCATTCAAATAATTTCATAATTTTTTATTACCAAAAATAATTAAAATGGATAGATTTATCATGTCATTCAATTATCAACAAAACCCACATCCCCATTCATTTCATCCTATATATTCATTCTCTTTGTCATGTATCTATATCTCTTGTCGCTACTACACCAGATCACAAAAACAACATCACCCTACCACATCAGGATACTTTACATTCACCACTTCCACTACCACATCAAAAATAAACAAACACTACCATGTATCATTAAATTTCATATCAATAATATATCATCAATATTTATATTTATCACCTTAAAATTTTCATATCATGTAATCATATCAATTACCCCTTTATTTTATGTTAAATCGACTATCATTATTTTTTTTGGACTAATCATTTTTTTAATTTCTAAAAATTACACATTTTGTTTTTTGTTAGAGTCACACATATTACGATGAATCAAAAACTTATTTAAATAAATAAAAAAGAAATCCAACAAACCACAACCTAAATTAAAAAATAATATTCAAAATTATAACCAGGGATGAGTAACTGTAACTGAAACACATGGAGAAATAAATGATTAATGGTTCATAGAATGAGAGTATAAGTGAATTCAAAGGACCCAAGAAGAACCAGATGGTGAACAAAAGACATAATGATTTATAGGGTTTAGGAGTAATCCAACGGTCTATAGAGAATATGAATCAATTTACTATAATAAGGGAGAAAGAAATATATTTTACAAACTTAGAGTATCACACACAAAAAACCAAGCTAGAGTGAGATCATAAAGAAATGGTATAATAGTTGCACCAACCACACAATATTCCCTCGGTGCTATAGTGAATGATGGCTGAATGTATATAGAGATATAGTGATTAGTCAATGCTAGTAGTCTACCTTGATCCAGTTAATAGGAAAATTATTTGTTTCTATAGTCCACTATGACATGATACAACATTATGTCTCTACATTCTATAGTACCCTAACAGTGCCATCAATTAGCTATACTATAGGTTGTCAATGTTAATACAGTGCCCCCAAAATTATGTCACAGTCCTTTGGCCCTTATAACAACTCATTATGATTTTCATGGTTCCCATGTTTTTTATTTTGTTATCATCCTTGTTGGGATGTGTTTCTATACTTCTTGGGGATGGTGGTCCTTTTTTATTGAAAATGAACTAAATTTTATGGATGATTGTTTACATAAATTTGAGGATTCGGTGTATAAACATTTCAAGGTTTTAGAGGGGTTCTTCCAATGTTTGTAGAATTATTTGAGTTTTGTCTTAGTGTTTTTCTACGTAAAACCCATAGTTTCTGTAGCCTATTGGGTGATTACATGTTTTTTATAGTCATTACACATCATGTAATTTTCTCTAGGATGATTCCATGAAATATGTTCAGGTAGTTAACGGTTTTAAAACCATGTAATAGTTTTAAGTTATGAAGGGTTTATATGTTGGGTAAAAGATTCATGTCACAAATTGTCAAAAATCAGGTTTCTAATAAAAAATCATTAGGTTTTTTGGCCTACATAATATTTTTGGATTATAAGGTATTTCATGGGAATACACTCTGTGTAATCATCATGAGTTGGGATTTTAGGGTGCTTCATGATTGATTATTTATTTTACTCATTTTCACCCCTTCTCCATCTCGACCTACATACTCTCAGGAGTGATTTGGAAGACATTCAACCCTTTTAAATATTTTCCTTTGGAGAATAAACATTTGTGTGGATATGGTATGTTTATGCAGGTTAGTGTTTCTTTTAGTTCAACATTGGATTTGTTTGAGGCTTAATTTTTTCTAGGATTCATGATCTATTCATGTTTTATATTGGTCACTATAAATATATTGGTGCACATTTCCTTTGGAAGGATGTTCTCAGGGTTTCCAATCATTGTTGTCAATGTAATCTATGTTTAGACATGTTTGAGGTAGTTTTTTCTATGAAAAGGGTTAATGAAATGAATGATTTTTTTATTGGTATATTTCTTTGGGTTTTTCATTTATTTTAAGTGATATGTGTTTTTAAAGGATTCATTGAAGATGAAAATGCTTAAAAATGGGGTTTTCTTTGATAGTAAATTCTCTTGACTTGTAAATGGGACTTTTTAGACACTGAAGATGATTGAATAGTTTTGAAAATATATTATAAAATTTTGATCATGATTTTGAATATTTATTTTTTGAATTGGCACAATATGAACCTTGGGTGAATCGGGAAAGAGACATGAGTACCCTTAGAGTGTGTGTGGGACAACTAGGAGTTAAACATTAAGATATTGATGGAATATGAAATGACATGATATTTGTAGGATCCATTTTTATGAATTTTTAGGATTTTTATTTTTTTTATGTATTATCCCATAGGCTAGGTCCCAATATGGGGATCTTTTTAAATTTATGGTTTTTGTCAAATTATTGTAGTTTTCCTGGATTGTTGCTGATCTTTTTTATTATGAGGTTGTATCACATAACATAATATGATATGATATTTAATGGATATGGGTTTACATAAAACCTATTGATTAATGGATTTGATATCCAGTTTATATAAATTATACTAATCATATTTCAATATTGATAGTTTAAAAGGATTTATGAAACAGAAATAAAAAATGATTAACAACTGAATTATATTTATGAAAATACCTTATAAAATTGATATTATTTTAAAATCTAGAACTCTTGAATTCTTATTATTGGAAATTTTATAGAATCTATGGTGGTATCGTATTGTTCCCTATGCTAATACCCTACTTTATTCCTTAGAATGATTTTAAGTGTTTAATTTTATGGTACAGGTACATGAAATGGAATATTGTAGCATGTAGGATTCTCCTTTGGACATTTACATCATAGTAAGCTTGTTTAGAGGAGAATATTTCTCACATAGAAACATGTGTTATTTTTAGATGCATTAATTTATGTTTTAATCTAATGTATTTTTTGTTTGGATGTTTGTATCTGTTTTCCTTATTATTTTTACTCCTATCATATTTATTGGTTTTTCTATATTCAATATGTATTATGATTTCTTACTTCAACTCACCGTGTTATTGTCTGCTAGGTGAATGGTTTTTTGAATCTGGTTATTCTATTATAATTTTTTATCATAGGGTAGGCTCAACATATATTTTGTTGACACTACTTGTGTTTTGTTTTGTGTCACGGTTAGATAGAAGTTATAATTATTAACTTCGAATAGGAAGTTATGAAAAGGGTCCCCTCTAGCACACTTCCATTACTATTCTTGGGTTAAAATGAGGTGTCAATGAATTTTTACACGGTTATTTACTTCATATTTTGTGTCATTTTTTTTAAATGAATTTTAAGTTTTTTTAAATTTACCATTACTTTTGGAAATTAATTTTTTTGATAATAATTATTAATTGATTCAAATTCTAGATGATTTAAAGAATTGGTTTGAATTATGGAAGTGGTCTGAAGAATATTTTAATGTTCTCTTGATCTACTAGGTTATAGTATTGTGTATATGAGATAATGTATCTTAGAAGAGATCTTCCAAATCCTAGATAGGAAGATGTGAGATAGGTTCCATAGGTGGATTGTCTATTGAACCCTTATTTGGTTGAAGCTATTATCCACACAATTCAGAATATGGGTCACGTGGGGGTCAAGAACCCATGATGTGTGGTGGATCATGGAACTAAGTTAACTAAGAATCATATACTTCTCTTTAATGTTTAAAATTAGACAGAAGAGTATGAGGATAGTCTTGAGAGTACTGATAGGATCTTCAATTTCATACAGATTCCTAATGACTCAAATATGGGGTTTTTCACATATGTGACCGAGTTACCAAGAATGAGATGGTGGGACTCAATTATATAATCTATGTTATAAAAGGTCCTTACATGGGTTTCTATTAAGATGATATTTAATAATTATTTTTACCCTAAGAGTTTGTTTATAAATACCTATGATTTTTTGTACATGGAGTAGAGAGAACACACTATTCTTTGGTTATCTACCTATTTTTCTATGTTGGTGAATTTATCACTAGAAAATTTCACTAACGAGTACCTAAAGACCCATAGGATTGAGTTGGGATAAAGGAATGATATAAGGTCAATGTATATTCCCATGTTCTTTAAAATCTTAATGGAGGTTGTTGATAACGAATCTTTTTCTGACAAAGACATAGCTGGGAAGATAGGTTTGGGTGGATATTTAGTTGGTGTACTTGTTAGTTAGAGTGTATCTCCTGGTCCTAAAATGAAACATTAGTATTATTAGTTCTCTTCCCTTAATATTTTAGGGGCATCCTTAAGGATTCATTAGTGTGTGTTATATTAATGTGGGTATTCTAGTCTTACCCAACATAATTGTATAAAGGATCCTCAGACTTATTATCATTGCATACTATCAATACATTTAATGTGTTTCTAATAAAATATTACCCAAGATAGGAAGAACATATCTCCTCTCACCAAGGGTTCACTGATTCATACCAATGCATCCATGGTTGGTTGGTCAAATCCATAGGCCATGGGGGATGGTCAACGGGATAATATCTGATGTCTTTACAAAAATGAGTATATACAAGAGGAATCTATAACAGGGCCAACTACAGTTAAATGTATGGTATTTATTTCATCTTAAATTGTGATATCTTTATTTGATATTGGTGAATATAAGTCTTTTATATTTTAAATGTTAAGTGATGTGTTGGGGTTTTTTTTAAGAATTTATTACATATTTTTTTGTCTCTCCACATCTTTGGAAAAGTGGTATGAAAAAGGTATCAAGTGTCCCATGTTTTAGGTGATTATATCCAATTTTGAGGTGGAGTGTAAATTATTGGTTTATTATCATGACATTTTCAACAGGATAATTTGCATGGATCAGATGATCAGTTCTGTGGACCAAATACAACGTTATTACCCATTGTCATTGTTCTTATCTATTGATGGGGTTAATGATTTCATTCAGGGTGAGTGGGAATCTAGATCGGTAATGAAATTACCTATTTCTAATTATGATGGGGTAATCATGTGTTAGTTTTTAGATATTTTTCTTGATGTTTTTGACCATTGTTTGGACTGTCATCTTCCTTTAGTGGTAAGTTTTTACCCCTTTTTCATTCAAGATTTATTTATTGTTTACTGACATAGAGGTAAGTCGAGTTAACTATTAACATGTTCCAAAGTTTTATTTTTATTTATATGCCATCTTACCTAATGAATCCTTCTAAATTGGTATATCGTAAGGTCCAGATAGAGGAAATAGAGTCTAAAGGTTTTATTCTACCTATCATGTCACTATGGGCTTCTCGTATTCACATTTCATGGAAGGAAAACATGGGCTTATGAATTAGTATGGACAATCCGAAGTAAAATTAGATGATCATTAAAAAAAATCATTTTCCATGTATGGAATATCGTTTTTAATATCATATAGGGGAATGATGGTTTTCAATGATTAAATTGTAGTCAGGGTACCACCAGATTGGGGTTCAAGAAGGTTACATACCTAATGAAACATCCAGGAGAAGGTATGGGTGTTTTCAGTTTCTAGTTATGACATTCTATCTGAATAATAATTTTTTAGTGTTTATTGATTGGATGAACCATATCATTCAATAGTTCATCGACTTCTTTTTTCTGTTTTCATTGAAAAAATAATTGTATAAAATAAATAAATGGAAGATAACAGAGACCATTTTGATATCATTATTTGAACAACTATGTTACATCACCTTTTTAATTACTCATATTTTCTATGTATTATAAATAAATATAATATGGATTAATTTTTCGACAAGGCTCTGAGATGATGACTGATTATGAGGCCTAGTGTGCCTAGAATTTTTTAAATATATTAACATATTAAATACGACAAACCATCGGTTTTCAAATGAAAGCAGAAAAAAAATAAACCGGTGTGTTGATCAGAAATTTGAGGGAACCGTTGTGACCTAACATTGGCTGGCTAGTTTCATTTGTGGAAAATAATCCCAGGAATTGAAAATGAATAAAATAATTTAAGGAAATTATTTTATTTCATTTATAAACATAGTGACACGTTTTATCTCTAAAATAATCCTTTTTTATAGATCCATTCTTAGCCTTATAACAATGTATTACTCTAGAGATGTGGAGATTGAAATCTAGAATATTCTCTCAGACATGTGAAGATGAAATCTTGGATCCATGATCATTGCACACCAATCTTCATATGTATCACCAATGATGTTGATGCAGTGACCATTTTTCATTAAAGAGTTATCATATTCCAGGAAGGATGTGTTATATTGATTTTCATTCCCATTCTAGAAATCATATGAGAAATGCAGACTAATCCCCAAACAGATTTTTTCAATGGATCGATCATTTATGTGGGATGGGTTATTTGCGAGGGTTATTAGGTGTTGATTTTTGATAATTTTTGGGATTTTTTATTTTTCTAATGATGACAGATCCAGATCGACATGAATAGTGATCGAGTTTCACCACCCTAATTTTTACATTTTCATCACACGTTATTTATTCTACCCTATGATTTGAATCATTTGTGAATAATTGATTGTCACACCTTTGATTGTTTGTGAAATGAATAGAAAAAATAGATATGGCATCAACATAGTGAAGGTTTGACAGTGGGTAAATATGTAGATAATATGATAGTGGTTACTGAATTGACATTATTTGGTAGAAATGACGAATGGATACAATTGTTTTTTCTGAGCAATTTGAACAACCAAAACGTGCCGATTAGGTGTTAGAGTGAAACAATCGGCTTGGATTTGGAGTTCTAAGGAAAACTGAGAACTAGAGAGAGATCTGAGAGATCGATCGGTGCGAGTAGAGGAAGAAGATGGGTTTTTGGATAAAAATTAAAACAAACAATATGCATTCTCGACTACACAGTTTGTGTCCCATTGTAGAATAACTCATCGTATACCAGGGAGGTACACAGACACTAGGGGGAGTACATGATTTTCCTACACCGTGTGTAGTCCCCTACATGACATGGCATGGACCTTGTATAAAACTATGCTATCTATGCGTGCACGAGAAGAGACACACGGGATGGCGCCATGTACATGCACATAGACAGAGTACAGGGGCGGACCCAAGATGTAGGGACAGGGTGTGTAACCTCTTCTACACACAGTATATCTTTATTTTACATGTCACACCTTAGGAAGAGATGTGACATTGTACAGAGGTTGTAGCCAGAGTCATGATACACGTTGTTTTCTCCTACTACACATCATGTATCCCTTTTTACATGGCTTGTTGGTCCTTTCCTCCATATCTTGGGAATGTTTCATCTAGGTTCGTTCACTTCATTGTTTCCCTGAAGGTTGGTGTGAATGATTTATTTCTCTTAATACTATTAACCCCTTAGTAGTTATTTCTAGATATAGTTTTTAGAATCATGCAAGAGGCATGGAATAGGATCCTATATGCACCATAGTGCCCTACGTGGAGTTCATAGTATCGACTTGACCAACACTACATGGGCGCCAATCCTCTACTTATTGGGCTAATCTAGATGGATGTTTTGGTATCACCCCATGTTCTTAGATATGATCCTTATCTGTTGTATCATATCTCTCTTCATATATATTAATATATCTATATCATTATGAGACTGGATGATAATTACCTCTTAGATGGACATCATTTGTGCAGTCATACTTAAAATGTGTTCTCTTGGATGAGTGCTTATTAAAATCTCTGAGCTAAATTCCTAGGGTTGGCATGAAATGATTGTGAAATAATTATAGAATGTGTGTCTCAGTTGATTATACCTTGATATTCTTGTTACATGTGATTTAAGAATATTCCTTTATAGATATGATTGTAATTTCCTTTGTTATGTTTCTTTGTGGATTCAGGGTGTCCAACTGCGAATTGTAATACTCAACCCTGCCTCGGATTTTCCAAAATATGATGGTTCTTGTGCAGATGAACACCATTTTGATGGAGTCCTAGGATGGCTAGGCTTAGATGGTGGTTTGTGAGACAAGGATAGCCAAGGTGTGTTCCTATGGTTAGAGACTGCAATCCAAGTGCTTGATTCATTATATTTGGACTTATGTTTATAGAATCATTGTGGTCATCATGTACTCTAGACCTATTTACATTACTTTACAATACATTCTTTCGTACATTTGTTGTCGGATATTGTGGTATGCATTTTTTCGATACATAGTGGTTTTTATATTTCAGCATTTTTTGTGGGCTATAAGAATTGTTCTTGAGTATAGTTACATAATCAATTCCCCCATGATAGTGATATGCCTACTCAATGATAGTCACCAGCCCATTTCCTATTTGGAGGAAATATTAAGGAGTCATGACATCAGCCCCACTGGGACAAGTCATGAAAACCCTTATGGAATGCTTTATAGATTTGAGTTTTGGATAAGGGAAGTGAAATTTTTGGGACATGTTGTATCTGGTAGGGGAATCCTACTGGTTCTTAAATAGATATAGGCTATTGTGTCAGGGGATCATCTTATAACTTTTTTTGTGATATGAATATTCATTGGTTATGCTAGTTTTTATAGTTGATTTTTAATATTTTTCCAAGATCATATATTCTATGAATAGATTAACCCCTGAGGGTATAAATTTTTAATGGAATGGAAACTGTGAGATATGTTTTGAAAAGATGAATGTGAGGTTGACTTCAACATTATTTTTGATTATACAAAAACTGGGTTTCAATTATAATTTTTTCGGGGATGCTTCTCATGTGGGTTCTAGTATGTGTAATTATGTACTGAAAATATGCACGGGCTTATGGATCACTCCAGTTACGCCATCATGAGAGAAAATACCCTAATGACGATCATGTTTTAGGAATAGTTAAGAAAAAATTAAAATTTTGGTGACATTATCTCATTGGGGAGCAGCTTAGTGTATTGTGATCATAAGAATCTATGATGTATTTTTACATAGAGGGATTAGAACATGTGAAAATGGCTATTGGTAGTCTAACATAGCGTTTTTCATTTTCATATGGTGTATTCCCCTGGGAATGGAAATGTGGTTTCTATATCTTTGAGTAGAAAATTATCAGTACAAGTCTTAAAGATATCATTTGGTGAGTTGTATTTGATGGGCATGTTTACTGAGATGATCTAGGGAGTGGACAAGGTTGGTGGACATGTGTTCTTTGCATCAATGAAACATAAATATTTATTGGATTAGAGAGTTCGTTTCGAGATGTTGAAAAACACCAAGTAATTTTTTATTGAAACCCATAATTGGGGGGAGACCCCGGGTTAGTGGCCTCGGTCTCTCAATTCCATTTAGTACATACGTGGTAGGTTTATTGTTCTACTTTTCCTTGGGTTTGATATGTTAGATAGTAGAAACTAGAATCACTAGTTCATGCTCTAGGGGGATACCAATATGTACATGGATTTGAGATGTTGGTATTGGTGGAAGGGTATGAGGTAGTAGATTGTGGATATTGTTTTATGGTTTCTTACTTGTTAGATAATTAAGGAAGATCACCAAAGATATATTGGTTTATTGCATGCCTTACCAATTATGGTATGTAAGTGGAATGATATTTCAATGGATATCATCATATGTTTTCGATGGAATCATAGTGAGAAGGATGTGATTTGGGTGATAATTTATTGAATCACAAAATCATTCCATTAACACCTTATCAAGAAGAAGATCATGGTGGAACAACTTGGGGACTTGTATTTCTGACAGATTGTAAGGCATCATGGGGTTACCTATGCAACTATTTTTGATATTTATCCAAAGTTTAAATCCATTTTATAGAAATGTTTGTAGGATGTGATGGGTTCATATAATAGATTGAGCATTACTTATCATCTATAGATAGATGAACATATATAGAGGGATATCTAGGTTCTTGGGTATATGATGTGGGTATGTGTTCTTGTATTTGGGGGATATTGGGAAAATAATTTTCCTCTGGTTTATTTTTCCATTAATAATAGTTATAAATCCTTGATTACGATTGAATTCATTGAGTATTTGTAATGGATTCCATGTATAACTACCTTTTTTCTAGCAGTGTTGGGAGATTTATCCTTGGTTGGGCTGAGTCTCATTCATGAGATGTCAAAGAGGGTTTAGTTTTCCAGAGGTGATCAATCTGGTCACAATGTAGTCTAAAAACCTATAAAGTCCATTGCTATCAACTTTTGGAGTTTAAACATGGTGAAAAGGATTTTCTTAGAGTTTCACCTCATGTCAGAAAACATTGGTCGGGTAAGTAAACTATGTTGGAATTGTGTTTTGTGGGCCTATTTGAGATCATTTAATAACATGGGAGTTGAACTATAAATTGTAATTTACATCTTATTTAAAATTATCCATGATATTTTTCATGTTTTCCTGTTGGGGTGGTATATATTAGATAATTTACATGTGATTAGATGCGAGTATGTTGATCATGATACCACCACCATGTTGGTTGAGCATAGAATTGTGATTTCGGATCCCTGAGAGAAGGTACTGCATGGAAAAAAGATTCATCTATGATGGGTACTATGAAAGTGCATATGGGATAGCCACCAAACATGGGATTTGAATTTTTTGAGGTGGCAGTAGTGGCCTTGATTTTTGTGATTCTAGTATTATGAGGAATTTTTGTTGGTAGAAATATTTTATGGTTGGGAGATTATAACACACCATTAATCTGTTTAGGTACTCCCTTTTTTATGCTTCGATTATCATCCTTGATTAGGTGTATATTAAGGATTATCAGGGATGGAGTTCCTTTTCTATCTAAGGTAAACAAATTTTTTGGGGAGTTATGTGTATTTTATGTAATGGAGTTCTAGTATAAACATTTAAAATACATAGCGAGGTTGTTTTCCTATTTGAATAATTCGCATAGTATGGTTTTTGGATTTTTTTTTGAGAACATATAGTTTCTATAGTCTAATGGATGATTAATCACTGAAAAAGCCATTATGTATAGTGTAACATTCTCTTAGAAGATTCTATGAAATAGTTTCACGGTGTGTAGTATTTAAACATCTTTTTGAAGGTTTATGGAGTGAAGGGTTTACATGTTGTATAAAAATTTCACATCATGTACATTAAAAAATTGTGGTTTTAATAAAATGAAAATTGGGTTCTCATCATACATGAGGTTTTTAGATTACATGATGTGTAATGGAATTAAATGTCATGTAATCATTGAGAGTTTGGATTTGAGTATTATTCATGGATTATTTTTCATCACATACAATTACAGCCCTTACCCCTCTCGATCTAGTAGCTCACAAGGGAAATTTTGGAGATCACTGACCCTTCTAGATCATTTCATTCGACTATTAATAATTTTTCCTTATGTTGTGTGTTTTTATGGGTAAGAATTCCATTGGTTTTTTACATTGTATTTGGTTGAAGATATAATTTTGTTTCTGGTTTTGTTTGGATTTGTGATTAGATAATGTTTTCTATCAATCCCTTTTAGTTTCATAGAACACAATTTCTTTCAAAGGCTGTTATTATGGTTTCCATTCATCGTTGTTGAAGTTATCCATGTTTATACTAGATTAAGGTAGGTTTTTTTTATAAAATTAGTTAATAAAATAAATTTATTATAATTATAGGTAAATTAATTTGGATTGTTGATTAATTTGAATTGATTTTTTTAAAAGGATTGATTGTAATGGAAAATGTTTTCATAAAGGGGTTTTCTTTGAATATCGATTTCCATGACATGGAAATCGGGTTTCAAAAATTGAAGTAGTTTGGTCTTTATTTAAAAATGGTATAATATATTGTGTGAATGGTTTTGAAAATACATATTTACAATTGGAACATTGCGAACTTTGGGTGCATCAGGAAAGATAAATGGGTAAACATAATGTGTGTGGAACCACTAGGAGGTAAAATTTTGTATGTCGATGGATTATGGAAGGAATCAATAATTTTTGGATCCAAAATTATTCTTTTTAAGGATATTGAATGTTATGTATGTAAATTTCTATAGTATAGGGAGAAAAATAATGTGCTTTTCCATTTACAGTAATTTATCACATGATTTCTTTATCATGGATTGATACTCCCAATTGGTATTATTAGGTTGTATCACAAATCATATCATGAAATATTATTTCATAGATCTGTGTTTATTTTCTTACGTCTTGATGAGTGGATATTATTTATTGCTTATATAACTTCTATGTGTCATATATCAGATTTAATAATATAAAAGCATTTATAATATAAGGGAAAATGATTTACAAATAAATTGTATTTATGAATTTTTTTGCAAAACTAATCTTATTTTGAAATCTAGAACTATTGCATTTTTATTAGACATTGTATACAATCTGTTGTAGTATCATATTTGGAGATATTATCACACCCTAATTTTTCCCTTGGGGCTGCGGCAGATGTTGTAATTCATGATACATGTAAAATAAATTTTATATTTTATCACGTCATCCTCCCATATGGTCTTTTCCTTTGTAATGGGATAGTTTGGAGGTGACTATGGGTCACATGGAGACTTGTTTTCGTGTATTATTCATACATTTCTAGAATATACTTGTGTCTTGGTTGTATAAATGGTTGTATATCCTTTGTTTCCACTTTTTAATCATCTCATATGTCATGATTTGTTTATTATTTAGAATTGTTCTACATTCATTCTTTATCTCAATATGTGATGGGAAGCATAGATATATGGTTTGGTTGACCCAGGAAGGTCTATTACAATTTGGTATCAGAGGGAAAGATCATCCAAAAGAGTGTAAATAGGTCTTGAGTTTGGTTCTATGTCATGGATATAAAAGAGTTAGGAGCTTCAGAATTTGTATAGTAAATGTGGAAAGGGGACTTTTTTTAGCTCACTTTCATTACTGATCATTATATACCATGGGTGGTTAATGAATTTTTACTGCGTTCAAGACTAGGGGATTTGGGTAATTTAAATGAACCATATAAGAAGTTTATTTAAATTTACTCATTACTTATTGAAATATATTTTGTTGATAAGGATTATTAATTTCATTAAATTCATATTGATTAAAACATTTATTTGAATTATAAATGTTTTCCTATGATTTTTCAAAAGTGACCATGATATAATTTGTTACTATATTGTGTTTATCAGAAAATTCCTCCAGTAAGACCGCTCCCAAACTCACGATATGAAGATATAAGATAGGTTCCATTGGAGAATCCCTTATTGGACCCTTTTTTAGAAGAAACTATCATCCACACCATTGAGGATCATTGTCATGTTGGTGTTGAGAACCCCTGACATGTTTTGGATCTTAGTGATGATTATACTTAGTTGCATCCTCCCATATTCTAAGGTGAAAAAGGAAATTACAATTCTTATGAGTGGCATGATGGGATTGAGAGGATCTTCAATTTCCTAAGGATTACTGAACACTCAATGGTGGATTTTTCTATGCATGTTTTCATGGGACCCGGATGGAGATATTTTTTGAGTCAATAAGTTTCCTAATGGATTTTTCAGTATTTTAGGTTCTGAAAATCACAAAATCATTTTCTTAATGAAAATAATCTTTCTCTAGGAAACAATTTCTTAAGAAAAAATTACTTTCTCTATGAATGGTTTTAACACTACTTATGGTTTTAAATACATTATATATTGTTCTCATAATCCAATTTTAACAATAATTCCTTCAGTCAAATAATTGGATCCTAATCAAACTCAAAACCTTACAGTTTCATAGAATCTGATTTCCCCTGAATTGTGAATCCAATTTCTCTTAAAATTTGACTTCAAATTCATCAGAATTAAGACTCAGATTTCTACTCGAATAAGACTATGATTTTTGATGAAATAATACTATGGTTTCTCTTAAAATTAGTTGCTAAATTCATATGATATCGCACTCAGATTTCCTCTACGATCAGACTCAGAATTCATCTAAAAACAGACACCGATTTCATCTAAAATAATACTATGATTTCCTCTGAAATCAGACCCTTATTTCTTCTGAAATTAGACCCTGATTTATTTTGAAATTAGAATCTCATTTCATCTAAAATTAGCCTCTGATTTTCAATAAAATAATACAATGATATCTTATAAAATCTATCTAAAATTTCTTCTAAAATGAGTCTCCAATTTCAACTAAAATGATTCACCAATTTCTTCTGAAATCAGACTCTTATTTTGTCTGAAATCAGTTTTTGATTAACTCCGAAATTATATTCTGATTCTCGATTATTTTATAATCTGATATCTAATATTTATACAATCCATTATTCATTTCGATAATAATATGATTAATTATTTTTTCTTATATATTCCAAATTACTTTAATATATCATTCCATTTTATCATATCCAAAATTTTATAATGTTTCTTATGTTTAGTATTGATTATTATTCATTGTTATATAAAATGATGTCATCTAATTAGTTTTACTTTAACAATTTTGTGAGTGCCACTTGTATAGGTCCCTATATAATTTAATAAAAAATATGATCATTGGAGGAGGAAGTGGAATATTGGAATACAAGCCACTAAATACCATACAATTTGAATGGGATAAAAGCGAGATTACATACTAATAAATTTTCAGGATGGTTGAACTCTATAATAAAGTGATACACTGTGAGAGATTTGCTAATATCTATCTTTTTCAAATGTTATGAACATCTTGTTCTTCAATGAACAGCTTCTACAACCTACCTTGTGTGAATACGATTGATTTTATTATCAATCCAAGGCTTATGGGGATATAAAGACAGAGGTTCTGATTACCATAGATATCACGATATTTTATTGATAACAAGTCATATACTAATCTTCTTATTGAGAGCCTAACCTAGTGTGGGTAAGACTTGCATTCTTGAAACTATAAATCTAGGGATCAATATCCATGGTTGTGTAATACCGTTCTATTTGGGATAAAATATTTCTTATACTTGTCCAATTTCGATAAATGTATCATTTCTTCAAAAAACATTAAATATAGGAAGTGTAACTTTCTAAAAAATACTTATTATTGTATACCCTAATATAAATAAGATTATATATTATTAAAGGTAGAATTTTCACATATGAAAAATTGGCATAAGAATTTTTATTGGATCCATTTAATCAGATCATAAGCAAGTTAGTTTCATTATCTTGAACTAAATAGGGTTTTTGAATCCATATTATAAAATTTTGTTAAATATATAATTATTTAATAATAAAAACAATTCTTTCTAAACCTATAATTCAACTCCATCTTGTAATTGTGCTATCAACATAAAAATTATGGCCATACAATTGGTAATATAGAAGGTCTCTAGAATACATATACATTTATATATGTTTTCTTACTCAATATTGATTTCGTAACTATTTTTGTTCAAGTTATTCTTCATAAGCTCTTTGTTTATAAAATTTTACGACAAATAGTTTTTTTCGGAAATGAAATTTCGTATTTTCTTTCAGAACGGAAAAATTAATTTTGGATCAATATAAAACCTATATCCTACCAGACCCCCAATTTTTGATGGGAATGACTATGAATATTTGAGATATTGGATGAAGCCATTTATTATAAATACCAGTGTGTATAACTTTTTATGTGAACTAGAGAATAACAGATTCCACACAAGGAAAACAGGAAATTTACCAATCAATATAAGTAACAATATCAACTAAACTTCAAGGTACACAATAATTTATTTTGTTCTATGAAAAGGAATGTCGATAGCCATATTTCACTATGTATAGCAGAAAATGGAATCTTGAGGAAATTAGAACATACCAATTTTAGCACATCAAAGGTTATTGAAACAAGAGGAGATATGATTAGTGATGAATATGATGGTTTTATGTTTCCTTATAGAGAACCTATATAGAAATTTCAATAAATAATTATGAATATTATAAACAACATTCATTATATTAGAGATAATGCACTTGATGATGATATTCTTATAGAAATGATAATAGATATTATGCCCAGTGAATGAGAATCCAAAATAATAATGATTGATGAGAATAAGAATGTTTCAAACATCACTATTGAGGAGTTATTCGGGACACTTCTAAAGAATGAAACTAGGATGAAGATAGATATAGAGATCTATAAGAAAATGAATTGTAGTGGCAGTGTTGATTTCACTAATACATAAAATAATATTAAATCTAGGACTCCTAAAAGAGTTGCAAGGTCAAAATCCATGAAAAATAATGTTTTATCTGATTCAATTGAATGTGATCATTCTAAGAATGAACTTTACAGAATTTCTCAAAAAAAGAACAATATTGTGTGAAAGAAAGATTTCTAATATATAAAAAATAAGAAAGATAAAAAGGATAAGAAATATTTAAAAGTGAGTTGTTATGGATGTAAGAGGCACTCTATATCATCCAGACTAGCATATGATAAAAATGAATGAAAGAAAGCATATGAATTCAGAGGTAAATAACAATAAGTACTAAAATTATAAGACTAAGAATGCACTAAAAGATAATGAAACCTAGAGTTATAATGGTGGAAACTCTTCTAAAGAATCTTCAGATATTGAATCTTCTAAATAGAAGAATATTATTCTTATGTTTAGAAATCCTACTAAAATCTATGTTTCCTGGATATGGTAAAAACTGCTAAATATTTAACCAATATTTCCTTAAATTCAAACTTACATGACAAAAAGTTTTATGAATTGTCAAATAAAGAATATTCCCCATCAGAAGATAATACTTTACCTTCTTATGAAGAAGTATCATGGTTCTACATGTTTCATTAGAGTGAAGATTTACAGATAAATAAGAAACATGATAAAAAAATTCTAGAATCTCTAATTTAATAAAAGATGTATCAGATCCTTAAAAATATTTTGATATAAAAATTCTAGATTTTTAAAATGTTTCAAAAAACTTCAAGGAAGTAAATTATTTTTATGATAATGTTTCTAAGGATTCAGAAAATGGTATTTATAGGAAGAATGTTTTAGAGACTAATTATAATTTTAAGACAAATAACTGTGAGGGTAAGAATTAATCATTGGACTAAAATATGAAATATTTTCATAAGGAATATTTTGTAAAATTTTACTTCTGGATGGAAATAATTTGATAAAATTTATTCACAACATCTTCCTATAAGGAATAGTTCTTTATTTGGTTATTCACTCTCAAAACTAGTTTTTAGCATCAAATTTTTTTCCCAAAGTGATAATTATTTAACAATGTTTCAATGTGGTGGAAATTGGGAGAAAATTTGTTTTTAAACTAAATCCTTTCCTTATGTTTTCAAAAGAATATATTTCTAAACAAATGTAGATACCTAATATTTTACATTCTAAATAATCTGGATCCAATCTCGTGAGGATTCCTAAAGTCAAATTATTTCATTTCGAGAAAAAATGGAAGTTCCAAAAACATTACATGGTATATGGATAATGTATGTTCCCAAAAAATTATTTGAAAATATTATTATGAATAAAGGTGGAAAAGTAAAATTCAGAGATAATGATTGAGGAAAAATTGTTGGTATATGTATCATTTTTCTTCATGCAAAATATTTAATTTCGAAATGATTTATATTAAGGAAAACATTATAATCAGAAGACAATTATGTGATGAAGGTTACCTGGTGACTGTTTAGATTGATAAATTCCTAGTACCAAATTCCAAGGAAGGGTTTATTCTCTATTCTTATAGGCATGGAAATGTTTATACACTTCACATAGAATACCTTAAGATTCATGACATACATTTAATTAGGTAATTGTAAGATTAGTCAAGCTTATGGAATGTAATAATAAAACATTGTAACATTATGAATTTATGAAAACACTCGAAGAAATGACGTGATAAGGATCTACCAGATCAATGATTTGATTCATCAAAATATTGTGATTCTTATTAATATGGTAAAAAGAATAAGTTATTCTCTTAATAAATAAGTGAAGTATCAACTTTTGATGCATTAAAACTGGTTCATATTGATATGTTTGTCCTAACTAAAACTTGAAGCATTGGAGGAAAATTCTATGTATTTGTTTTAGTTAATTATTACACATGATTTACAATGGTTTATTTTTTAAGAAAGATATATGAAGCATTTTCTTCTTTTAAATATTTTCCTGTAAAAGATAAAATTGAGAAAAATCATTCATTGATAGCTAATTTTAGTGATCATGGAGGTGAATTTGGATATACATATTCTGAATAATTTTGTTTTAATAAAGGAGTTAGTCATAACTTATCAGCACTAAGAAATCCTCAACAAAATTGTGTTGTTGAGAGAAAAAATAGTATTATTCTAGAGATATCAAGAACCATGTTCAGTGAATACTAAATTTCTAACAACTTTTGTGATGGAGCTATTATTATTTCTTGTTATACTATAAATCATGTTTTATTCAGACTTCTTCTTAATAAGACAAATTATGAGTTAATGATTGGTCAAAAAGATAAATTGTTTTAGTTAATGTATTTTAAAGCAATGTATTCATCTAGAATACTAAAGATAAAATTCATAAATTATCACCCAAATATGATTAAGGAACCTTATTAGTATATTCCACAACTTCTAAGGCATATAATGTTTTTTTAAACATTATTATATCGTTGAATAAAAAACACATCTTTAATGTGATAAAATTGATCCTTTTGTTTTTAAACAACCCCAACCTACATCTTCAAATGATTTTTCAAAAACTAATTATTAACCATCAATGGATAATTATAGTTATAAAAATATAGAGTAAAATGTTTCAGGAGTATTTACCCCATAATAAAATTTATCATAATTTGACGAACAAGGTTTACAAAACCCAAATCTAGTGTTTCATAAGAATCTTCCCAATGATAGTACTATTGTTGATATAAATCAACATATACAGACAAGAATTTCTTAAATAAATAATGTTGAGAATACATCATTTATTTCCAAATTTGAATCTTGAATTACAAAATTATATTTGGGTGAGGATAAATGGATTTATTCAATATAAGATAAACTAAAAAAATTCTAATGTAAAAAAATTTGGACCATTGTTGAAAGACCTAAAAAAATTCAACAATTAGAGTAAAGTCGGTTCATAAATAAATGTGATTAAAATGGAATCATCATATAAATTAAGGAATGATTATATTATAAAGTATATAATCAACAAGAAGGAATAGAACATAAAGAAATAAATTCTCTGGTATCTATACTTGAATCTATTTGAATTCTCATAGCCTTTCCATGATTTCTCAAATTCAATATTTTCGCAAATGGAAGTGAAGTGTTATTTACATAATGGATTTGTTCCATAGGATTTTTATGTTGGACAACCTATTATTTTTTAAGAAAAAACATATCTTGAACATTTTTACAAACTTACTAAATATTGATATGAACTAATACAAGCCCTTAGATCATGGTATTATAGACTTGCATGTTTCTTACAATACAATTTTTTAAAGGGAACTTTTGATCCACCCCTTTTTATAATGAAAGATAAGAATAATTTTTTGATTGTTCATATTAATAATATTATTATATTATTGTCAACTCAATAATCCATAATAGATTCATTTGTTAATATTATGAAATCTATGTTTAAAATGAGTAGGATGGGTGAGTTAAAATTATTTATTGGTTTTAAAATATGTCAAAAAACAGAAAGAAATTTAAATATCAACATAATTATATTAAATTTATTTTTAAGATGTGTGTATATGACAATAATAAAAGTATAATAACTCTAATCGGTACCTCAAACACTCTTGATATTGATGATGATGGGAATATAGTAGAAAAAAAATCTTTTTTAGGTATGATATGATGTTTGTTATACATAATATCTAGTCATCCGAACTTAATGATTTCAATATGCTTATGTATATGATATCAAAATAATCCAAATGAATCAAATTTAAATGAATTGAATAGAATTTTTCATTATTTAATGGAAACTATTTATTTTGGACTTTTCTATTCTTTTGGAAATGATTTTGTTTTAAAAATCTGTTTAGATGATGACATTGGTGGATATAGAATGGATTAGAAAATAAAATCTATAACATTCCATTTCTTAGGAAATTAATTAGTTTTTTTTATGAAAGAAACAACACCCAGTTGCATTTTCCACTGCTGAAGC
This sequence comes from Viscum album, assembly GCA_963277665.1. Classification (NCBI taxonomy): domain Eukaryota; kingdom Viridiplantae; phylum Streptophyta; class Magnoliopsida; order Santalales; family Viscaceae; genus Viscum; species Viscum album. The sequence continues at coordinate 116,764,599 of OY728159.1, read as the reverse complement.
TGAAAATGTAGCAGTTGGAAGTTGTTGTGCCCATGTGTTGTGGATACAACAAACACTAACATATTATGGAATTAATTTTTCCAAAATATAGATAATGTGTTATAATACTAGTTCCATTTACCTAAGAAAAAACCATGCACATCACTCTCATGAAAATATCATAGAAATTAAGCATCACTTTCATAGATATCACACACCTAAAAGAGATATTGTTCCTTAATTTTGTCAGAATGAAAGATCAAATTGATTATATATTTACAAATCCTTTACTCATATTTATATTTTAATAAATTAAACAAATGTTAGGAATAATATCCCTAATTTAATCATCCATATTAACTTTTATTTGAAACCTTCTCCTATATTAAGGTTTTCCTTTTCATGGGGGGTACACATATTTACTATTTTATATATCCTTTTCAAAAAAATGGAACCTAAAAAGAATTCATTCCCTAATTTTTTTGGAATCTATGATATATAAGAAGAAACATATAAATACTAACAAATAATTATGAGCATTTCGAATGTTATGTTTCCATATTTATATCATTATTATTTCAATTTTTTTATTGGTATTTTAATTATTTTTTTAAGAAATCAATATCAGATTCACTTTCCTAAAATCCTATTTTTCCATAAAACCATAAAAGATCAGAACATACATATCATTCTTTGGAATTTTTATCAACAGTTTGATCAGATTAAAAAAATCTCAATAGTTGGATTAAACTAAGAATATGAACTATCACTGTAAAACCTATACAAAGGGACCCTCTATTCACATACCACATTGTTTTTCATATAATATTTATACTGAATACCTACTAATCTTCGAATTTTACATTAATTTTTCTCTTTTTACATTAAAATCTGTATGTTTATTGAGGTCTCCTCGTAGACTTTAATAGATTCCAACCAGGAACTCAAGAATTGGATAATCTTTAAGGAATGGATGGTGGACCCAAATTTCATTTTCAAGTTTGACTCTTTTATTTATAAAGTTAAAAAGAGGAAAGGAATCAAGTGCCTTTATGTAGACAAGTAAAATAATCAAGTTCTAGTGTATACTTATTTGGTAATTGAATTTTATGTTACAGTTCATTTTTATGAACAAGGTGGAATAGAAATGTTTTCTTTTAAGAGTTATGAATAGTCTTACTCTATATCATACAAGAAAACTGAATGTATCTAGGATATACCGTATGAAGGGGATGGAATATTTTTCTCACACAAATATCATGATAAATAAGGTTCTTTTGAGAAGGTTAAGGTTGTTTAGTCCTTTGGTCTTGAACAAATGAAGACACCTAAGATCACTAATCTTTCAACAAACCATATATTAGTATCCCTCTCAATGCAAGGATTTTTTTTAGGAAGGGAGATAAGGGTTCTTAAAAGATATGTGATATATTTATGATTGAATTCTCAGGGAATGTATGAAATAAAAACATCATGAAGTACATTATTTTTACCATAAAAAACATCAAGAATGGAACCATCATGTCTCAAATCATTATGTACCATGTGATCTTATCCAATATAATTGTCTAGTTCTTATAATCCTTCAAAACCCCATGACACACAAAGGCCAAAACCATCAAGATAATATTGATAAGTGATGAAACATTGGGAAGGAAAAATATTGTATTTAGGATTAAGTTAATAAAATTCTATGAATATCTTGATAAAGATGATCAAGCCATTATTAAGAATGTTCATTTTGGAGAATTCTCCAAGCCAACCTATACGGAATGAAAAGTCAAAGAGGCCAAATTAAAGGAACAAGTACTAGATACTGAGATTTTATCTTCTCCAAATAAATCCTATGAATGAAAACACATTTCATGATGAAGTTGTTTCTAAATGGAGGAAATAGAAAAAAGACGAATAAAGAAGGTGATGCAGTTTTTGATTAATGTCTTAGAGAGGATCTGGCATTAAAATTAATATAAGAAAAATATATAGAGAAAAAAGTTAAAGATAAATGAAAAAAGAAGACATTTTCGGAATATAATATTATTCAAAATCTCTATAGAAACACTAGAATGGTGTCCCAACATGTTCATGTTCTAGAATATTTCTTACAAGAACTAGTGTTATCAAATACTCGGGTACATGTTAAGGGAAATATAGATATTTCAACTATATAACCCATAGTTAAAGATGAAGAAATTCATCAAGAAGAATATGAAGAAGGGGAGGAAAGTGATGATGTCATATGAATGGATTAAGAATATCAAGAGAAGGAGATAACTTTTGCGCATCTATCTATATGAACATCCAAAGATGACTCATCCAAGATTATTTAAGAAGGATAATCTATTTCAATTGACGATGATGTTCATGATGTGGTGAAAAAAATTCTTTCCAATCATGAAATTAGTAATGATGATATTTTTCCTGATGTTGAAAGAAATATAGTTGGTAAAGATATTGATGACAAATGGGATGAAAAATAATTTGATTGTGATGATGATAAAATTGTTTAGGTTTCTGATAGTGAGCGTGGAACTCATAATGTTGAAAAGAAAGTATCTAAGGATGATAAAGATAATAAAGTTGTTGTTGATTTTCCAAATAATTTTATTCTTGAATAAGTGAAGAAGTATTTTGTTGGAACATCAAATAAAAAAGAAGAAGAGAAAGATTAATCTACAATACTGACAGAAGAATCTATTTTTAAATATTTATCTTCCTTAAGACCGGAATTTGTGGTTCATTCCTTAACGAATCTTGTGTATTCAATTATTTTTTTCCAAATCATTGATTCTAGTTGTCAATTGATTAAATAATTAGTCCATCAAAAGGCAGATTCAACATTAATTATTATCGATAATTTCATCAATCTTTAATCATAGTTTAAAACTTTTTAGATTAGTTATGATTCCCATATAAGATCTTGTAATGGAATCACGATGTGGTCAAAGTCAGTCATAGATGATCATAATATTATTGATGATTTTTCTGGTTCATTTAATGATACCCTTGACAAGAATAATAATAGTTATAGAATATTAAAATAATTGATTTTTAATGAAAATGAAGCTGGAGTAGGCTAGTGGTCAACCGAATGAAAAAGATCTCAATGGGAAAATGAATTTAGTTCTTCTCAATCAAAAATTTGAATGGTAAATCTGGTAATAGATGAATAAAAAGATAAATGATCATAAAGAATCGATAAAGGCTCAAATATCTATTCATATGTCTCAGGAAGACGGAATTAATGATCTGAAAAAGGAAAAATTAATATTAGGAATAGTGGATCATGAAGCATGAAGATGAGAATAAAGAGTTGATGAACTTAAATAATGCATGGAAAAGGTAACACCAATAGAGAAAAATAAAGATGAATAATCTCTTCAAACCCGATCTTTTATTTTCTTATCTTATATAAATTTGTTATCCTTCCATTTTTTCCCTTGATTGTTTCCTATTTTAATAGGTATAATTTTTAATTCCCTTTATTCCTTTTTAATAATAACAAAGGGGTGAAATGAATGATCAAAATCAATATTGAGTTAATGTAAGAAAAGATATATGTAAGGGGGAGAATACATAAAGAATACATTTGTATATATGAATGTTTTATTTCTCTCTGAAAGAAAAGAATACGATCCTTAGATATTTCATAACCTAATTGGGAGTTATTCGTATTCACCATGAGTCATAAAAAAAATTTAGATAATTATTTCTATCAATCCTAAAAATAAAAACCATAGAACTATGTATTAATTTATTAAAAGTTGTTTAGGCATTCGAAAAATGGGAGCTTATTGAGTCAATTATTTTTCATTAGGAATTTTTCATTCCATTATTATTTTAAATCACAAACACATTTTCTTAAGGAAAATTATCTTTCTTTAAGAAAAATTTTATGAAGAAAAATAAGTTTCTCTAAAAATTGTATTAACCCTACACATGGTTTCAAATATATTATATAATATCTTCTTAAACCATGATTAACTATCATTTATGTAAGTCAAAAAATAAGATCCTTATCTAACCCATAACCTTAATGTTTCCTAGAATCTGATTTCCACTGAATTGTGAATCCAGTTTATCTTGAAATCATACTCCAAAATCATCAAAATTCAGTCTATAATTTCACATGAAATTGGAATCTGATTTATCCTAAAATCGGAATATGATTTCTCCTGAAATCAGAATCTGATTTCTCCTCAAATTAGACTCTAAATTTATCTGAATTGGGACTCTAATTTATCTAGAAAACAAACAATGAATTCATATTCAATCAGACTCCAAATTCATCTAAAATCCGACTTTGAATTCATCTAAAATCATACTACAATATAATCTGAAATTTGAATCTTATTTCCTCTGAAATAAGACTTTGATTTATTATAAAATCAGACTCTGATTTCCCCTAAAATTAGAATCCAATTTCTTCTGAAATAAAACTCTAATTTTTTTAAATCAAAATCTGATTTCCTTTGAAACCAGAATCCCATTTCCACTAAAATTAGACTCTTATTTTATCTGAAATTAAACTACTATTTTCTCTCAAATCAGACTCTTGTTTCTCCTGAAATCAAACTCCAATTTATTCTAAAATTGGATTCTAATTTCAACAAAAATTGGAATCCAATTCACTACTATTTTCGAATCCAATTTTCAATATTTATGGATTTTTTTTCATTTTCTTATTAATATTATTATGTATTTCTCATATAGTTATAAAATTTCATCAATTTCATGTTCTATTTTATCGAATCCTAAATTTTCTAATTTTTCTTATGTTTATCAATGTTAATGATAATTTTTTATATAATATGATGTCTTCTATTATGTTTTAACATAACCATTTCATAAATGCAACATGTACAGGTCTGTCCAAATTTTTAAAAAATATATGGTCGTTGGAGGAGGACTTCAACTATTGGAATTCATTCTTATAAATACCAAACAATTTGAACGATATAAAATTAATTTTTTTTCAAAACATTATTGAGATATTTGAACTCTATAATGATCTGATACTTTGTGAGTGATCTGCTCAAATCTTCCTTATGTGAATGTTGTGGAAATCTTTTTTATACATGAACATCTTTTCTAACCTGCCTATTGCGAATCTGATTGATGCTATTTTCAATCGAGGGATTCCATGGATAGTATGAAACATGTGTTGATCACCTTAGAGATCAACAACTATTGGGGATAACTAGATCGATACCATTCTTCATATTGAGGGCATACCCTGGTGTGTGTAAGATATGATTTCTTGAATGTATAAATCAATGGACCTTTATCTATGATTTTTGGATAAACCTCACTTTGGTAAAAATATTTCTTATCCTTCTCAAATTTTTACATGTTTTATTTCCATTTCATTTTTTTGAAGATTGGAAGTGTAACATTCTTACAATTTCTTATTCTGGTATACTCTAATATAAATACAATTCTATAAACTCTAACATAGAATATTTCCCAATGTAAACTGGTCTTAATATTCTTAATTGGGTCCATTTTAAAGGATCTTGAAAAAGTTATTTTCTTTGTTAAGAATTGTAGAGGGTTTGTGAATCCATCTTATTTAACTTTTTTAAAAATTGACTTTCTTAAGGATAAAAATGACTCTTTTTAAACATACAATTAACACCTCTATATTATTATTTATCCATCTACATATAAATTTTGATCCTACAATAGTAGGACTCAATTGTGAAAGTTATGTTGTACAAGGACATTACCTAGGAATATTTAAAGAATATATTTAATAAAAAAATTTACCCTAAGATTTTATTTGTGGAAACGACCCCAGAGTTTTTGACCTTGGAGTAGAGTGAACATACCATTCTAGAGTATTGTACCCATTTTGGGGAGCAATTGCATCAGGCAACGAATCTTTTTAGTAATGAGAACTAATATGATCAATGCATTTTGTTATTCTTGAGGTCAAATATTAGTTCATTGTTGATTCTCATGTTCCTTACAACCCTTAGGTTTGTAAATGAAAATGATGCTTCACTAGTGGCAAACATAGTTGAGAAGATAGGTTTGGGTGGAGATTCAGTTGGTGTAGTTTTTAGCCAGAGTGTATCTTCTGACCATAAAATTAAACAAATGTGGTTAGTTACCATCTGAACTAATTTTAGGGTCTTTGTTAAGGAAGCATAATATTTGTATATCAATGTTGGTTGTCTTGTCATACATATCTGAACTACATGAAAGATACTCAGAATAGTCATCGTTAGGGAATGTAGGGCCATTTAAATAAATTATATGAAAAATGTCCCACGATAGTAAGGCATGATACACTCTCACCAAATCTTCCCAGGTTTGTATATATTATTCCAAGGGAGGTGGGTCAAATCCATAAGCCAAGGGGTATGTTCATGGGGACCATATTTTACATCTTTACACGATTGAGAAAGTGTAAGAAGAATCTTAAGTGGGGTAAGCATCTATTAGTGGAATGGTTTTTATTTCACCTTCTATAGAGCTACATGGTTTGATTCTATTGATACTAATTCTATTATATCATAATGGTTAGTTTACATGTTGGGATTTCATTCAAAACATACGATATAATTCTTGTATCATTCAACATATTTGGGTATGGGGTTTAAGAAAGGTCTCAAGATTCCCATGTTTCAATTGATTATAAATTACTTTGAGGTGGAGTGAGACATATTGGTACTTGATCTTGACATCGTTGACCCAATTATTAGAATCAATGGGATTACTAGTGTTATGGACCAAATAGAATTTTATTACCAAATGGAACAGTTATTATCTATCTATGGGGACACCCTTGCCTTTCAGGTTGTGTGGGACCCTACATCAAGAAGGGAAGGGCCAGTTTCAACATATGTAGTGGTAATGAAAAAACTGTTTTTTGAGTTATTTCTTAATGCAGTTTAACCTTATCTATGGGTTCCACTTCATGCAGTGGTAAGTGTGTACCTTGAGATCTTTCTAGATGTTTTTTTCTAGTTTACTGCCGCAGAGAGTGGTTGATTTCACTATTGATATGCTCCCATTCATGATTCCCATTTCTATTCCATATTATCAAATGGAACATTCTATGATGGAGGAATTTAATGTACAGATTTAGGACTTGGAGGATTAGTGATTTATTCATCCTAGTATGTCATTGTGGTATTCACTTATACTATTTTTTGTGAAGGAAGATGGGAGAATCAAACATTTCATTTGGCATAGAATTTTAAATCAGATTACCTTAAGAAAAAAATATCATTTATAGGATTGGAGATATTTTTATCATATTGAAGGGGAATGTTGGTTTTAAATGATTGAACTATATTCAGGGAACCACCCGTTCATTTTTTGAAAAGAAGATATACATAAGATAACATTTAAGAGTCAATATTGGAATTTGAGTTTCTGGTAATTATATTTGGTCTAGCTGACATTCCTATGGTGTGTTTGGATTTTATTAACTGAATCGTTCATTGAATCATGAAACAAAATTTTGGGTGCATTGATGATTTATTATTGAAATCAAACATAGAGGAGGATCAGATGGACCATTTGTATATCATTCTCCGAACCGTGAAGGACCATCATATTTATTGTAATCTCTCAAAAAATTTCTTTTTGATTTTGGGAGTGATGTTCCTAGGGTGTGTGATTTATAGGAGGGGCGTCTCAATCAATCTTTAAATGATAAAGACTATTATGTCCTAGAAGAATCCCATAAATGTTTTTTAGATTAGAAGATTCTTGGGTTTTTCTTATTACTATAGATGTGTTTTTCAAGATTTCCCTATGATCTTATCTTTGATGTCTGCTTAAACCCCTAAGGTTATAAAATTTTAATGGAATGGAAACTCTCATAGATATATTGAGGAGATGAAAATGTGTCTGACTTCGGGAAAAAAATTTATTCTTTGAAAACTAGGTAAGAATTATATTGTTTTCTATGATTCATCTAGTATAGGTTTGGGATGAATCTTAATAAAGGGGGAAAAGGTGATGGCCTATTTCTAATTCCAATGATTACCCCATGAAAAGAACCAGCCAACCCCCAATATTGAGTTGGTAGTGGTAATGAATTGACCCAAAATATGGTGACAAAATCTCTTTGTAGAGAGATTTATAGTTTATTTTGAACATAAGATAATTTGATTTATTTTATCCTAGAGGGATCTGAACATGAGACAGGGATGTAGGGTAGAGTATATTTATAATTTTTATATAGGTATGGTGTACAACCCAAGGTATGTGAATGTATTTGTTGATGTTTTGGGGAGAATAGTACCTACAAAAAATGTGAATGAATTAATAGAGGAGTGGTCTCTGAAGAGTTTGTTTGCTGAGAAGAGAAAGGGAGTGGAGGAGGTTGGTGAAAAGGTGATCATGGATTTGATGAAAGATGAATTATCATTGGTTTTGAATGTTTGACTTTAGTAAGTGATAGAAACCGAGTAACAGAACTTTAGTGAAATCCTTTATAGTGGGAAGCCCTTAGATGAGTGGTCTTGGTCTCCGAATCACATTTTTTTCTTCCATGGTAGTTATTTTATTCATTTTTTCCTATGGTATGAGTTTTTAGATAGTGGAAACTAGTATTGTTGGTTCTTGGATAGTAGGGATACCAATATCTACAATGATTTGATACATTAGTGTTTGTGGAAGGGAATGATGTGGATGACTGTAGATTCTTTTCATAGTGTCTTTATTTTCAGATAATTAACGTAGAACACCAAATACCTGCCAGTTTGGTAAAACCCTTTCCCACTGTTGTATGGAAGGGGATGATATTTGATGGATTTAATTTTTTGTTTCACTTGGAATCATAGTGGGAAGGATTTGATTTGGGTGATCATTGATTGACTCAAGAAATAGGTTCATTTCCTCACTATTTAGGTGACAATAATGGTGGGACAATATGGGGACTTATATATTTAATAGATTGTAAGAGATCGTGGGGTTCCCACTATGATTGTACAAGATAGTGATCCATGGGTCACCTATAGGTTCTAGAAATGATTGAAGGTGGTGATGTGTTCAAAGATTATACTGGGCATGAATTATGACTTGAAGATGGATTGATAGATAGAGATGGGTATCTTTGTTATTGATAATATTCTTTGTGAATGTGAACATGATTTTGGATGATAATGGGAAAAAAACATTACTCTCATCGAGTTTTCCTATGATCATAGTTATTAATACATGATTAAGATGTCACTCTTTGAGGATTTATATTGGAATCCTTATAGATCTCCCTTATGTGGGGAAGAGTTGGGTGATAATTCCATCGTTGTACTGATTCACATTTTGGAGATGAAGGAGAGGGTTTAGTAGATCAAGAAGACATTGATCATGGAACAGAGTCATTAGAAATAATATGTGGACCGTTATCATCATATATTGGAGTTTGGGTTTGGTGAATGGGTTTTTCTTTTAGTTTCCCAATTAATGGGAAATTATTGGTTTGGTATTAAAGACAATATGGAACTGAGGTTTGGGGGGCCCCTTTGAGATTTTTGGATGAATAAGGGGAGGGAATTATTGATTGAACATATATTTTTATTTGACATCTATCCACAATGTGTTTCATGATTCCCAGGGGAGAAGGTATATTTTGAATCCTTCTCATGTGATTAGATGGGAGGATTTTTATCTAGTGACTACATCCACATTAGTTGAGAATCCAATTTAGATTATAGATCACCGAGGGAAGGTACTGTGCAGTAAAATGAATCTTCTAGTCTAGGTATTGTAGACGTACGATGAGATAGACATGAGAGGTGGGAAGAGTAATTATTTACATGGATGAATTAGCATTCACTTTTTTAAATTCCATGAATATGGAGGGTTTATTATGGTAAAAACCATTTATAGTGTGGATATTGTAACACTATGTTATAATTTTCATGTTTTCACTCGTTTATTATTTTGTTATAATCCTTATTTGTGTGTTTTGGTGAGATTATTAGGGAAAATGATCCTTTTATTGGAAAAAAGTGCTAATTTTTAGGGATTTACATTTATTTTAATTACTATAGTTTGATTATAGACTTGTAAAATACATAGAGGGGTTCATACCGTGTTTATAGAATGCTCAAAGTAGGGTTTTGGGGTTTTTTCATAACAAATATAGTTTCTATAGAATGATGGGAGTTACACACTATGTAAATTAATTAAAATCCATGTAATGTTTTCAAAGTAGATTCTAAGAATCTAGTTTAGGTCATGAAGGGTTTACATATCATGTAGAAGGTTCATGGTGTAAAGGGCTTACACACTATATAATAGTTTCATGTTGTGTACTATAAAAAATTAGGTCTATAATAAAATTTTTATGGGTTTGTTGACATACTAGAGATTCATTAATTGAGAAATTAAAAATGAAATTACATGTCATGTAATGGAATTACAATTTTAGTAATATCGATGATTTTGGATTTTAGGGTTTTGAACAAATGATTTTTCATTTTACTCATTTGATGTAATTATCCATTTTGACATAGAAGCTCTCATCCAAAAATATTCAAACCTCCACCCCTTTGGTTTTACTTCGTTCAGTGAATGATCATTATTATGTTGGTATTACATTTCTTCAGGTAATAATTATTTCTAGTTTTTCATTAGATTTGATTACAGATGTAGTTTTGGATGTATATGTGTTTAGAATTATGATTTGGTAGTAATTTCTAATGGTCCCTTTCTGTTTCATCATGTGACCATTCTTCTGAAAGATGTTCTTATGGTTTCCAATCAACTTTTTTTGAAGGAATCTTAGTTTATACCAATTTTAGGTATGTGTTTCCATAAAATGGGTTTGTGAAATTAATTCTGTGTGGTTCTTGGTAATTTAATTTTGGGTTTTCATTGATTTGAACTCATATTTGTTTTTAAAGGATTGATTGAAAAGGAAAATGTTTTCCAAAAAGTTTTTTTAAATGGATTTGATCAACATGGTTATGGGTTTTCAAACCCCATAGTGGATATGAATGGATTTGAAAATGTTTTCTAAAATTGTGAGAATGATATTGAAAATGTATTTTGACTATTGGGAAATTTGGATCCTTGGTTTCTAAAATGCGCGGCCGATCGTCGCCTATCGACCGGTCAAAGTTCTGGTTCTCTGTTAATGTGTATATTTGCACTCAGGTCGAATCCTCAACGATGATACTTTGTAATAGTCGTTTGTTTTTAGATGATTGTATTTTGATTAGGGGGGTTTGTTTGCAGAGCTTAATTGAAATAATTTATTTACTATAATTGATTTAACAAATTGATAAATATTAGGGTGATTTTATTATTAGGGAGTTAAGCTTGTGATATCCTTGAGCTTTGCTTTATATTGCATTTAAATTAACACCCACTTCACAAGTTGATGTCGATTAGAATTCCTAAATTTTAAATCTTCAATCCAAGACTTAACATAATTAGGATTCTAATATCAATAAATACATGTTTATGGTAGTGTATTTGTGGTTCCAATTATCCATGGAAACCACAAGCTAAACAAAATATGTAATTAATCCATGACATATTAAGTCCAACATACACAATGTTAAATTAACGAATACTCATCGAACAAATAATCTCAATCAGTTAACATATATAAATTATAACTCACCCAAATGATATATTTACTCATCCATTTGGTTTTTTAATATTCTGGATATAATAATTATGATGATAAATTAAGAATAGAAGAAAAAGAAAGGGATTAGAAAAGAGAGGTATGTTGAACACACACACACGAACCATGATGATAATTAAAAACAGATTTTCGATTGAATGAGGAAGCAAAATAAGGGAAGGGGATTCAAATGAATTTAAAATATGTTAAGAGAATTAATATTAAACTACATAAGTTGGATCAGAATAAGATATGTTGAAGACGAAACTTGCATTAAAACAGAATTACAAAAGAAAGAACTTACAAAATTACAAAAACAAAGAACACGAAAGTAAGTGAAAACAAAGAGAGGAGGAAAGGTCTCTCAAGTGAAAAAATGAGTATGGAAGATCCTCCCAATCCTTTGGAAGGGATTTGGTCATGCCAATATGTTCTCCTATATTCGTAAATGCCAACCCCTCTCAAGGAGAGAAGGGGAGAGTATTTATAGCCCAAGGAGTGGACTGTTTGCATTCCAATCTATATTTCCACTTGCGTCGCCAGTTTTTCTATTCAGACAGCCAAATCCCCAAATATATCCTTCTTAAAAGTTGTATATAATAACGTTTTCTGACTACTCGCAATATTTGGAGTCATTTTGACTTAAGGATCAAATGTTATGGCTGGTTTATTAGAAAAAGATAAACTGTCCATTTCAATCCAGTCTTTTTGAAGTCCAAAATATGAATGTGTTTTGGAATATGAAGATGCCTTCAAATCTGAATGATTTATTCAACAACATCGACAGCCTTTATCTCCTCTTTCACAATGAAAAATATCAGATCAATTGGATTCTTACATAATGAGATATGTCATGCATACTATACTAATTTTAATTCTCAGCCGGAATGGTGGGCTGGATTTTAAAGCATATGTTGGTCCCCTAGTTTTTGGATTTGGGCCTTGGAATTTTTATCCAAGACTCCTTACATTGTCCCCAAGGCTATGGTAGAGAATAATGGAATTTGGACTTCTATATATATCCTAGTAAATCAATCTTTACGAATATTCCAGTTTCAAAACAGATTCTTTGGTCTTGTTTTTGAGGACCATATGACCCTTCAAATAGCAGAAGTGGCTCATGGTACCTTCTAATGAAATGTGGTATATTTAAATTAGAATCCTAAAAAAATAACCACTGAATTTGGATCAGTATAGTGATATTTATAATTAAAATAGTAATCTAACTCAATTGGACTACTTCTAAAAATGCTCAAAAATTATACTTAATATTAAAACATTAATATTTCACATAAATTATTCACATTTCATATAAAATAAGTAAACGGAGTATATAATAAGTCAAGAAAATATTAATAACATTAACTCCCCACACATAGTTTTGTGCATGTCCTCATGTGCAACAAATATAAAAACATGACAAAATCATTTTTACTCACCAACAGATATTAAAATTTTGTTTTCTCCAATAAGGGGAGGTTCAGACTATTTCACTCATCCATTTTGAAATCCACCAAAAGTTGTTACAGAAACAATGTTCCAAAACTAATTCATTTTTTAATGCTCAAATTTAGAAATGGAAAATGTGGACACTCAAAACTCACACCTCTCAAGATGATAAAATTTATTTGTGGAGGTTCACTCTTTCACCAACCAAAAGTAAAAATCATAGAGTTTGAAAGAGCTCTCCGCTTACAATCCCTATCCAAAGTACACAAGAATCATGAGGTCTTTTAAAGGGGTTTTTCTGTGGCTATGGGACGGTAGGGATATAATGTCCAAGAGAGAGAAGAAGAGGGTTAAAATACCAACATAAAAAAAGAAATGCACATTTTTTGAAATAATACATGGATGAAAATGAAAACACATATTTCGTGTGAAGAAAGACACACTAGTGGAAGAAAATATGAAGGTAATGAGAAGATTAAATATTTAAAAACACAGAACTTCTCCCAATAAGAATATAATGAAAGTGTTCTTTTTTTCTTTTCCTTTTTTTCTTTGTTATTTTGAATGTTGACCTTGAAACAGATCTCACACTCATATCCCAACCCATGTTTGATTTCCTCATGACAGTAATTGTAATAGTTATAACAAGATCAAAGGTTGAGGAAGAGTGTTTTTTGACATACCCAAGACACAACCCATATTTTTCATTTTTTTTTTGAATTTTTTTTATTTTGATTTTTTGTTGATTTTTTTTAACACTTTTCAATATCATTTGTACAATACATTCCCAAATACCACTGAATGACAACCTACCCCCACACTAAAATGGATTCTTTCCCTTAAGCATATGATAACACACCAGAAAGGAAGGAAATTATACCCAAAAATGAAATCCATTCCCCCCACACTTATATTTCATAAACTTATGCAATGAAAATCCATGTTGATATTGGGTGGGATAAGGTATTGGGCTTGTAATGTTGCTATCAAAGAAAAGGTTTTCATAGGCTTGAATGGGCTTTCAAAAGGAGGATTAATGTAAGGGAAATGGGAGGATATTGGGCTATTGTGATTCTCATGTGGTTTAGAAAATGCCTCGATCATATTAATTCACACTAAGGAAGGAAATTCAGCTCCAAGGTCCACAAACTCAAGACTCCCAAATGGGTGTGAAAACACACATTTTGAAAAGATGGCCATAGGTGACCTTGTCATGAAAGCAAATGTTGTTCCTCACGGTTTGGGAAAAGCATTTTCCATATCAATAACTAAGCATTCAAAATGTATTATTCTTAACACAAAATTCCTTATCCAAATATATGATGAAAACACAAAATTTTTGAGATTAAACCATGTCTTTTGACTCCCCAAAATGATTGGACAAAATTTGAAAATTGAAGGTGAGTAAGTATGACTCTTTTGGTTATTTGTTACATTTTTTTATTTTTTTAGTTTTTTTTATTTGTTCTTTAAAATACACACCCACAAAAAAGTGAAAGAGAAAAATAAAGGGTTTGATGAAGAATGTGTCAAAAAAATGAAAGAGAGAGGAAGAAGAAGAAAGAGGTTAAGAGAGGAAGAGATAGAGAGAGAGAGTTAAAGGTAAAGATGTGCCCCCTGGTTTAGATTTGGTGGGTCGTCGTCTCCATCCAGTGTTGGGTTGACTGGAGAAGTAAGGGATCCAGTAGAAGTCAACGAAGATCCAGGATTGTGCGTTGTTACCTAAAAAAGAAAATTCATTATTCGTCTAATGAAAACTAAAAAGAAATTAAAATTTCATAAAAGTAAAAGAAAACATGGGTTGCCTCCCAAGAAGCCCTGCATTTATTTGTCTACAGCTGGACAATTGCAGTGGACTACCCATAGTCTGACGGTGGCCATTGTATCTTCTCAACTCCTGTGTGCTTCCAGAAAAACTTTTTCTTTGGGAGTCCTGATGATTCATTGGATAATTTCTTCCCATCGTTGTTGGTGTGCTTGCAATTAAATGGGGTCGGAAAGAGAATATTTCTATCCTCACATTGGTCTTCATCCGGAGGAATGATGTTATCTACAAAGTTCTGGTTTTCTATGCTTGGATATTCAGGAAGATGGCACAATTCTGATAGTTCATTTTTGTAAGGATCAGATAACACAGAACCACAGTATGAGATCCCAATTGTTTTTACTCATTTATTTCATCACATACCGATGTAGAGGAATGAGGATCAGTGGAGTCATAAGACTTAATAAAATTTTCAATTTCCTTTATATCAATGTTGTTTTCCAAAGAATTGCCAATTTAAACCTCACAATGATCACATTATTAATCAGGGTAAAACTATCAGAAACATCACTACCATGAGGACAATATAAACACATTGCATCAGGGTTCACTTTACATATAACAGAATTTTCAGAATCATGGATACGAAAGGATGAATGTGGGATAATCTGATCTGAATCAACAAATGAGCATTCTAGTTCATTTTCCACATTATCATCCATGATGGAGCATTGTAGGCCAGAGGTGAGATGATATTCCAAAGATTTTTCAAGATCATTTAGATCAATGGAGTTTTCATTTATAATGCTAACATCAACTTCTCCATCAATCACTTGGTTAATGAGGATGCAATATTCACAAACTCCTATATTATAAGAACAGGAAGAACATGATGGATTAGGATTCAACACACTCTTAGAGGGAGTTTTAGAAGCCTGTATAGAGAATACAGATTGATTCTCTAATGGGTATCGCATGGATTGAAAAATATTGAACTTGACCATTTGGTCTCCAAATTCCATGGATATGATTCTAGCATGGACATCAATCTTGGTTCTCGCAGTCATAAAGAATTGTCTTCCTAGAAATAGGGGAGATCGAGAAGAGTTCGTCTCACCTTCCATGTCAAGAACATAGAAATCAGCAGGGAAGATAAGATCATTGACTTAGACAAGGACATCCTCAATTATTCCCTCAGGACTGGCTATGCTTCGACTATCTAACTGAATGGCAACACATGTTGGATGTAAGGGACCTAGACCAATGTTGGAGAAGATGGATTTGTTCATGACATTAATTGTGGCTCCTAGGTCTAAGAGTGCATCATCAAAGTTTGAACATCCAATTTGGCATAGAACTGTAAAGGTCCCTAGTTCTTTGTACTTTATGGGAATAGACTGCTGGGTGGAAACATTTGAGAAGGTCCTAAGTTTCCTCTTGTGGGTACACAACTCATTGAGAAACTTGGCATACTTAGGAATTTGTTTTATGGCATCTAATAGGGGAATGTTGACTTCAACACGTCTAAACATATCGAGCATTTCAGGATTAGGTTCAAAGTACTTTCTTGGTTTAGAAACATCTTGAGGAAAAGGAATTGGATTCCTAAGTGGAATGGAAGGAGGTGAGGGAATGGATTCATATTTCTTTTTTATGTTTCTTTTTATTTTCATTTTATAGGTCAACATTCAGAGGAGGGTTTGAGGATTTATCTTGAGGTGTAGAAAGTTTATTTCTTGATCTACGTGAAATTGCACTTACATTACCCTTGGGGTTGGGTAATGGTTGAGCTGAGAGTTGGGAAGAATTAGATGGTTGCTGCTGACTAAGGTGTGATGCTAGTTGACCAATTTGGATTTCAATGTTTTTATGGATTGAACGGGTAAAGGAGGAAAGATCTTCAACAGCACTTTCCCATGGTTACTTTGAAGAAGAGGCTTGTCCTGGATTGGGATTTCCTTGATCTTGGTTCTTGGGAAATCAATTGAATTGGTTTGGTAATTGGGAAGGCTCACTAGGATAATGGAATCTAGGAGGAGGATTGTTCCTTTGAGGATGAGGAAGAAAATGATAAGGTTGTTGGAAGTTACCAACACCTTTACCATTTTGGAACTGGTTTGGGTTTTGAGGAGGTAATTGAGGGGGATGAGATATGGGATTACTATACCTCAATCCTTGGTTAAATTTAGAGAAGGGCTCAGAGTGAGGTTGGTTGAAGTTTCTAACAAACTGACCTGCGAGTTTAGGGTTGGCGTTCGGCTGAGAATATGCTGCATTGAGCTCAATTAGTCTAGGTGACCCAGATTGATCCTCTTTATGTTGTGGAAATGTGTCAGTTGGATGAGATGGAGAGTTTCAGATTCCATAGTTTTTGACCGGTCCAGGAAACATTGATTGCGGAGAAGACGAGGCTGGGGATTTGGTAGCCACAGGTTGTTGTCGCACAAGACCTGTAAGTTCACTCATCCACTCAGTCATCTTGTTCGGCTCAATTGTTTGATTATCTTGGGCTTGATTGACTTGAGCATGATCTCAAGTATGGAATTTTTGTGTGTTTGCAGCCATGTTACTTATGAAATCTCTTGTAGCTTCAGTATTTTTATCAACCAGAGCACTGCCACTTGCGGCATCAATGAGAGTTCTCTACATTGCCAATAACCCCTCATAGAAGTTTTGGATCAAGAGTTGGTCAGGTATTTGATGATGTGGGCAGGTTTTAACAAGCTTTTTGAACCACTCCCAGTACTCATGGAGTGATTCACTTGGGAATTGACGGATACCACTTATTTCCTTTCGGATAGAAGAAGTACTTGAAGAAGGAAAAAATTTCTCTAAGAAGAGTCACTTCATGTCATTACATGTGGTTATGGAACCAGGAGGTAGGTAGTAGATCCATGACGTAGCGGTGTCATCTAGGGATAAAGGTAAAGCTTGAAGTTTGATTTGTTCTTTAGAAACCACTTGAGGCTTCATGGTAGAGCACACCACTTGGAATTCTTTAAGGTGAAAATGTGGATCCTCACCGGCTAGCCCGTGGAAATGTGAAAGCAAATAAATCAAACCCGATTTGAGTTCAAAGTCTGCCTCTATATTTGGATATTGAATACCAAGAGATTGGTAATTCATATCAGGGGTATCAAGTTCTTTAAGGGTTTGTTTCCTCGGATTGGCCATTTCAAATTCAACTGGATGGACAAGGACTGGTTCTTGAATTATTTGAATGTCTCTTAAATTCCTCCTATGTTGGCGAAGTGTTTGCTCAATTTCATGGTCAAAAAAAACTGAGGGATTTTTTGGAAGGCTATGGGGAATTCAGAGATATTTTGGAAGAAAGAGGAAGATGGGTTTTTCTTTGTATTTTTTTCAGTTTATGATTTTTATGAGAAGACAGGTTTTTCTTTGTGATTTTTTTTCAATTTTTTTTAATTTTTTTATGATAACTAGAAACTAATGACTACATAAAGCAACATCCCATGAAACATATCCATTTGAAATGCACGGACGATTGTCGCATATCGACCGGTCAAAGTTCTGGTGCTCTGCTAATTTGTATAGCATCACTCGGGTCGAATCCTCGGCGATGATACTTTGTAATAGTCGTTTGTTTTTTGTTGATTTTATTTTGATTAGGGGGGTTTGTTTGCAGATATTAATTTAAATTATTGATTAACTATAATTGATTTATCAAATTGATAAATATTGGGGTGAGTTCATTACTAGTGAGTTATGCTTGTGATATCCTTGAGCTTTGCTTTATATTGCATTTAAAATAACACCCACTTCACATGTTGACATCGATTAGAATTCCTAAGTGTTAAAGCTTTAATCCAAGCCTTAACATAATTAGGATACTAATATCAATTAGTACATGTTTATGGTTGATTATTTTTGGTTCCAATAATCCCTGGAAACCACATACTAAACAAAATATGTCATTAATCCATGACATATTAAGTATAACATACACAATGTTAAATTAACGAATACTCATCGAGAAAATACTCTCAATCACTTAACATATCTAACTTATAACTCACCCTGATGAGATATTTACTCAGCTATTTGGGTTTTTAATATTCTTTTTATAATAATTATGATGATAAATTAAGAATAGAAGAAAAAAAAGGTATTAGAAAAGAGTGGTATGTTGAACACACACACACGAACAATGATGATAATTAAAAATAGATTTTTGATTGAATTAGATAGAAAATAAGGGAAGGGGATTCAACTGAATTTAAACTATGTTAAGAACATTAATATTAAAATACAGAAGGTGGATGAGAATAAGATATATTGAAGAAGAAACTTGCATTAAAACAGAATTACAAAAGAAAGGACTTACAAAATTACAAAAACAAAGAACACGAAAGTAAGTGAAAACAAAGAGAGGAGGAAAGGTCTGTCAAGTGAAAACTTGAGTATGTAAGATCCTACCAAGCCTTTGGCAAGGCTTTGGTCTTTCCAATATGTTTTCCTCTCTTCTGAAATGCCAACCCCTCTCAAGGAGAGAAGGGGAGAGTATTTATAGCCCACGGAGTGGACTGTTTGTATTCCCAATCTGTTCTTCCACTTGAATCGCCAATTTGGCAATTCATACAGTAGAATATACAAATATATACTTCTTAAAAGTTGTATACACTAACTTTGGTCGACCACTCTCAAAATTTGGAGTCACTTGGACTTAAGGATCCAATGTTATGGTCGGTTTATTAAACAAAGTTAAAATGTCCATTTCAATCCAGTATTTTTGAAGTCCAAAATGTGAATGGGTTTTTGAATATGAATATGCCTTCAAATCCGAATGATTTATTCAAAAAAGTCAGCCACCTATATCTCCTCTTTGACACAGCAAAATCTATGATAAATTGGATGCTTACAGCATGAGATATGTCATGCATACTATACTGATTTTAATTCTAGGACAGAATGGTGGGCTGGATTTTAAAGCATATGTTGGGCCACTTGTTTTTGGATTTCGGCCTTGGAATTTTTATCCAAGACTCCTTACATTGTCCCCAGAACTATGGTAGAGAATAAAGGAATTTGGACTTCTGTATTTATCCCAGTAAATCAATCTTTATGAATTGTCCAGTTTCATCATAGATTCTTTAATCTTGTTTTTGAGGACCATATGACCCTTCAAATGGAATAAGTGGCTCATGGTACCTTCTAATGAAATGTATTATATTTAAATTGGAATCCTAAAAAAGGAACCACTGAATTTGGATCAGTATAGTGATAGTTATAATTAAAACAGTATACTAACTCTATTAGACTACTTCTAAAAATGCTCAAAATTTATACTTAATATTAAAACATTAATATTTCACACAAATTATGCAAATTTCATATAAAATAAGTAAAGGGATTATATAATAAGTCATGAAAATATTAATAACATCAGTTTCATTGGGAAAGAGACAAAGGTATCCTTGGAGAGTGTGGCACCACTAGAAAGGAAACCTTTAAATATCGATGGTTTTTGACATGACGCGATATTTTTTGGATCCAACATTATTCCTATTTGGGATATTGAGTCTCTAGTAAAAATTGTACCTTTGTTTAGGTCCCAGTTTGAGTTTCTTTGTTATTTACAATTGTTTATTAGGTCATTTTTTCTTTCATGGATTACTGCCACTTGTTTTTTACTAGGTTGTATCACATATAATCAAATGAATTTTTTTTCATTCATATGTGTTTACATTATTAACTCTTGATTAATAGATAATATTTCCTGTTTATATCACTTCTAATTGACATATTTCTAGCCTGAAAATATGGAGGTATTTATTAAACTAAATGTGAAACTGATTTATTATTGAATTAAATTTGGGAGAATTATTTGTTAATTATTTTTACAAAATATATAACTATTTATTTCTTGTTATTTGGTCATGAATGGATGGTTCTATCTCATTTGTTTACCCTTAGTACTCTGATCATATGTATTGATATTTTAATATCTGATACATGTTTTTTTTCTTCACCACACCATGAGATAGTTGGTTCTAGTGTATGGCTTGGTTGACCAAAGTTGTCCTGTTATAGCCCTGGACCAATCATATAAGGTTTGTTTCCCCCTGAACACCACATCGACCTCACCATGAATTTTGAGCCATGGGTGTTAGGGTCTGGTCCTCTATAATTCATCCTATATTCATCCAAAATTATTAGGCTAAATTATTCCAATAGTAATGAAATAAAATTAAATATGATATACCATAAAAACAATAAAAAATCACAATAATGAACACTATATGTATGGTTAATTCATAATATTCACATCCCATATAAGATTTTAACTCATTTTATTTTTTAATTAGGAAAATTTTACCTTATTACTCAATAACAAACTAAACATTCTTAATCCATATAAAATATAAAATAGATATTATAAATAACCCACAAAAATAAGAAGATGGAATTGTATTATAAAAAAGATTAAATTTTCCCATCAGACATCCACACTTCCACAGTGGTCCACCATCAAACCTATAAATCAATACCTGATCATCAATAACTCAATTTAAACACATTTCAATTCTAGTAAATAATTTTTAAATAGAAGGAATAATAAAAGAGAGTTAGAACATGGGAGAATAATGAAGAGGAGTCCTTTAGATCACAAGGCATTGATTAAATATTTTTTTAGACACATGAATCCACCAAGGGTATCTAAAACCACCAAAACTAAACCGAAAAACTATATAGGGTTTCTAGAATGATGAAAGAACAAATTTATAGGGGGAGATAACCTAAATTAATATTATAATTTAATGTGATAAAACCACATCATGGTGAACTTAAACTCTGATCTGGTTTGGCACAATCAATTCCTATCCAAAAAACCATAGTAATATAAAATGTCATTTTCCTTACATATTATATCCATTTTTTAAAAAAATAGTTAATTTTTAAAGACATGACATAAAAATAAAAAATATGAAATGGTACCTCAGTTTCATCATTAAAACCATGATACCACTATGATGTAATGATCCATAGCTATACTATTTTACAATAATAATGAGAACAATAACTAGTTTACTCTTTATTTTTCATATATAATGCACTAAAATCTCAACCCTAAACCATGATATAAATAATTACAACCTCAATTATACCAAATAAAGTATGACAACCATGATGTAATTCTACCCATGAAATGACCAACTTAAACTCAAATATTATTTCAAATAAAAATAACCATAGCAACACATCCACAAACATAATAATAATATACCCTAAAACCCTTGATGTGGAATAGACCAAACCATGATGAATTTTCTATAAATGATTAATAACTCTATAAAATTTTATAATTTATCACCAAACTCACTATAACCGTCTCCATGAATAAAAAATCATATATCATGTGGCTAAGAAAATTTATGACTCTATATTAGATACCCCCAAATTAATACTGTCCTAAAAAATGAAAATAAAACTATAAAAAATCTAAAGAACATAACTAACCCATGATATAACTTTGAAAATGAAATATATCCATCTTAATTGATCAAATAAATTATAGAAAATAAAAAAACATTAATTTTATCATCACATAACAAAATAATAATTTTTACTACATGAGAATTATTCAAAACCACTCTAGATACTAGGCATAAAACTATGACTGTCACTTCCACATACATTAAACCAAAGCACCATTCCTTGAAATTAATTAAATTAGGGAATGAAACATCCTTAAAACCATATCATTATTATCATGATTCATTGTAGTCCATCCCATGGTCTTTGCATCATCCCTAATATCCCACTATCCTAAATCAATCACACATGATTAATCATGAAGATACCTTAAATGAAATGAAAAATATAATACATCTTTAATATTATCCATTCTTGTTTGAACCAAAAATGAGTAATCCCCCCCCACTAAATCACTCGACCACAATGAATGGTCACAAAAACTGAGGATAAAACATACAACCCCAACCAAACCTATACAACCCATGATAAAGATAATCCTTAAAAAATCATAATAACTGACCTTGAACTCATGTGGTATCATTCTATAATCAAAAAAACTTCTCGAATTCATGAAAATACATTATCCTCTTATGGATCACTTACACTATCTATAATTCCAATGAAAATATTTGTAAATAATAACCCTATTTTTTTCAATGTTATTTTTTAAAAATCAATGATACAGATTAATTAATATCACTATAACTAATTATAAATAATATAATAATATCATGTATATGAGATATGTCTTTTGGATTATATCCTAAAATAAAATGTAGAATAATAATAATAATAATAATAATAATGTGAAATAATATAAGCCACATAATTAACATAGTGAAAGAACTAAAAATAGGAATTATTAATTAGGGTATTGGTTTGAAATTATTTTATTGGAAGTAAATTTAAATATATATTTTAAAATACCATTAGAAATTATAATCGCTTGTAATTAAGAAAATTGGTAATATATTCATTATAATATGGCCATAAAAATTAGGTTAAATAATTGACAATGATAAGAGATAATTATTGAATATGGGAGAAAACATTGGCCCAACTAGTAATAAACTATCTTATTTAGTTCATTCATTTATTCAGGTGAAGGTGATATCATCACAAGGGTTTTTCATTAACCAATCCAAATATGAGCATTTATAATTGATGTTCGAGTAGAACTATTTGTAGGGGAATTTCTTGTTAGTGGAAACAATTACCATATAAATGTTGGAGAAAACCATTAAAAAAGAAAAAGAATTTCAGATCATAAATATAAGACTTATATATTATAATAGAGTATTATCTGGGGAAAGGATTCAATATTGGGGCTAGTGGAACACTTAAGAGGATTGGTAAATAAAATTTTCAACACTTTATTCCATGAAATTCCACTTACCTCACCTATAAATATCCACCCTAGTTTTTCCATTTCTTCCAAATAAAATTCCTAATTTTAACTTCAATGCTTTCCCAAAGAGTCTCTAAAATATAAATATATTTTATATTGAAGATATTTTTAGTTATATGGTTTGAATATTGGTTAACAAGATCAAGATAAGTGAGGGGTTCTATTCCTTCATTCAAAATTATTACAATCATTTTATAATAAAATTTTGTAAAATTCATTTCAATTTGGTGATATATATTTTTTTTTCTTTGTATAATTATTCTATTTTATCTTCTTTATATGACATATTATATAAAAACTCTTATATTACCATTTTCTAGTGCCATTATCAATGCAATATAAGATACATTTTTATCTATTTTTAAATTTAATTTACATTTATATTTTATAATTCATTTAAATTACACATATTTAATTCCAATATTATTGTAATATAATTTTTAGTATTATTATTATGACATCATTTATTATTGGGACCCTTTTTCTCTCACAATATACTCCATTCATAAGAAATATTTATGCCTAAATAGTCCCATTAACCTAAACTCCATTATCCAAATACTTGTGCATTCCATGTAAATTTTTAAATTATGGATGTATGATTTCTAGTAGTTGGGAATTTTTCAATTAAGGATGGGGAATGTGTATCTAGAAGAGCTTGTATCAGGTACCAAATAGATTAAACATTTTTTTGCCCAAGTTCACAATTCCTATCAATCCATTCCATCCTCTATGTCTTTATATAAGGAAATTTTATTTCCCTAATGCACATCAAATATGAATTAATATATAACATAAATTTTGAAAGACTATTTATCTATAATTTACATAGTATCTAACCATTAAAAATACATGAATTCAATTTCTCAATATCATTGGTAATCTTTATTTGAATAAGTACCCGATAAAAATAATTCTATATCATTCACTTGAAAATGGTACTTATTTGAATATTGTAAATCTAAAATTATCCAATATATGAATTAATGGAATTCGCCTAGAAATCATGTAATTCATCTACTAGGGAAAATATTTACATGCATATATAATACTCAATTATATATGGTAAAATCTTATAAGAAAATATCTATTGTTAAATGATGAAAAATATTTCTAATTTTTTCATTAGTGCACATTGTTCTAAGTATTTCATATGATATTTTTCTATTTTATGGAATGAATTTGAATTTAATGTTTTGGGTTAGGCCTAAAATTATATTTCCCCACATTTATCTGATAGGTCTCATCATATAATAAATAAATGGTAGTGTTTACATCCATACCCTTTATGTATGATGTCTTGGAAGAAGGCCTCAATCGCATGTTTATGATGTCTAGAATTGTGAATTCAAATTTATTTCAGTCATTGTGAGATCATTTATTTTTTCTGATATCATTACATCCTTTTTCATCTATGGATTATGTTGTTCTTATTTATTAATTGTTAGGAAATCTTATATTATATTGCTAAAGATAATATGAATCCATGTTTTCTTTTATTGTACACTGTCACTTACTGAGCCACCCAAATCACCCTTTCCATACATTTCTCATTTCCCAAGGTAATAAAGAAGAATAATATGTTTGAGTAGTTATATGGATAAAATTAATGAATAATGAATTGTAAAAAATTATTGTAATATTTATTTTGTGATGTAATTTATAATGAAGTTGTATCTTAAGGATTATTTAGCCTTAATCTTGGGATTATATATCATGGAATATTATTACAAGGTAATAAATAACCCACCATATCTAGGTGGTAGGTGTTACACTTTATTTTTCATACTTCATACCATATCTTGTCCAACAATCATTAACTCACAAACCTTGATCCAAAAAAGAGGATATATTATATATTCCATATATTTCATATGTAATTTAAATTATAATAGATAAATGATATATATTATTATAATAATACTCAAATATAGATATATTATTTTCCCATGAACCTCTAAATTTAATAACCCATTCGCATAATATATCCACTAATATCTACATCATTATCTCGGAAATCACTTTTTCTATGGATAAAAAGATATGCTATGTTGTAATTTAGAACATCAAAAATAGTGAAATATATTCCTAAATAATTATCTAAAAATGAGGATATTGATTAGAAATTATATTATTTATAAACTCAAGAAGTCTTACCAACTCCCAATAGAAGCTTTTAATATAATCCACTATTCTCACCTCTTTTAATGAAAATAAATGATCTTGCTTCATCAGTTGATACATAACATTATAGATAATTTCATTACCTCTAAATGGTTGGGGAAAAATATCATTAAATTTTGAAATATTTCCACCCATTTCCATGAAAAAAATATCCAATGGTCACAAAATAATACTATAAATTAATACCAATTTTATTATGTTGACAGAAATTAAGAGACTAAAAAACATAGTGAGAACCTATGGGGTGGGTTGTGTTAGTGTGACTGAAAAAACCAACATTACTTAAAATCTTACTAATGTTATTATACAGTATAAATATATTATTTAGGTTAGAAACCAAGATCAATGATGAGAAAATTATTATAATATAGAACATGCATTACAAAAAATAACATTACATAGTTCACTTAATCATTTAATCGAGTGGATAATCATTGGTGTTTAACAATTTCAATACACATATACACAATATAATCATATTATCAACAATAGACACTGTAATAGTGTAATAATATTTTCATGTACATTATCTATAAGAAATATTGAGAAATACTAATTGGGGTACTACTTTTTCATTATATATTTGTGTTCCCATGTGGCCTCCAAGTTTGAATCAAATATACACCACCATCATTCTCATTATACTTGAGAATATTATATCTAGAATACTCTAGGAATGTTTTTTGGGATTTATTACAGTTTTAATGACCAACTATGTGAAATACATCATTTAAATAATGATAGGTTCACCATAGAAAATTGTTTGTTGGCTAAGACATGGTGTATCTGGTCAAGGATAGATATGGAAACCCATATAGATAACATAGAGACATAATCAATTTTAGAAGATTTATTTCTCCCTCAATTATATAACTACTATACATTGTGTATAATAACTTGGACCATATCATAATATCACCAGTTCCAACAAAAAATTAATTATCACCATGAGTGTTGCCCCCCCCCAAATGTAACATATAAGGATTTTTCTTTTCCTACACGACTTCTAACAATTTTTTCCTTTTACTATGATATGGTGATAAAACCATAACAATATTTTATCCCTATATAACATGTCTTTACTTCTTTTTTCCATATTAGAACCATGGAATATAGAATTTGGGGAATTTTCAATGAAAACAATGACGTAATAGAAGAGAAAAATAACATAATTTAGCAACCATATTGATATTCACTAGATATATATGAAATATTTACTATGAAAATAGTAATTTGGAGATAAAGCCATTTCTAGTAATTGATAAAAAATCTATGACATGTTTTAGTGATCATTATAGGGTTGTATGTGTCTTCTTATATTTTTTTCATTCCATTAAATATAACTAATCATTAATCATCATTTAATTCCACAATGATAAAATTGAAAATAAATACGCAATGAAATCTTATTAAATACTCAAAAAAATCATGTCCATAAAAATTGATAAAATGATTACAATATACAAGTTATCTAAAAAACACATAATTGGATAAAATGATGTCTTCGAGATGTCACCAAGCCTCAGTGCAAAGATAATCACTGTATTAACAAGGTGTTAATTAGTATCTTCTCAAATATAAATTTAAATGTTCCCATAAATAGGGTTCATCAATATCAAATGTAACTTCAATCTCTCCCATTGTAATTGTTATCAATATAATTAAATAATAAAAACTCTTACTCAAAATATCACATACAAACATCTCATCTTTCTCCTTTATATAATCAATTATCATTTTATTCACCCCATTTTATCTCTTTATATAACATGAGTTTAAACACATTCCTAATATGGTTTATGTAAATTTTCCCCCTATTTTAATAAATGAAGAAGATTGAATGAATGAAAATAAACTAATGAACTCACTAGGATTTTGAGAGAGAATACACCCCCAAAACACTCTCATGTACTAGTATACACCCTTTATTCGTGGATTAGGCAAGATATATTATTCTTTATCCTTCATTGAGAAATATTTAAATGTAATATTTATTCATTTGGTCTTTTTTTTGATGAAGTTGTACTTTATTTCAATATACATTGGCCTCAAATGTTACACTAAATTCTTTGAAATTTTCATTAATGTTTGATTATCACACTCAAACATTGCAAGGTTTGAAAATTCCACCCCATATCATCATGTAACCATAATCTATAATCAGGATTCCATTTGATACAGTACAAGATTAATTTCACTATAATATGACACAACTCTTAAGGATTTATTTGGAATTTTTCACAAAGAATAATGAAAAAGATAATTCCAATTGTTACTTTTATCAAATCGAGTATTCCTTTGAAAAAACATCATAATTCATTTGGTCTCAAATTAATTCCTTTAACATCCATGGACATCTTGATCCAATGTTACATAGATGATTCCCCTCTCAAATCATTCATTAGATACCACCTTAGTAACATATAAGAATAATTTTCTTTGGAGACAATGATATCACCTAATATACTAATGACAGAAAAGAAAAAAATCCATATTAATTTTTTTTACACCTAACGTTTTTCCATTTTGGTAAAAAAGTCCTCATGATTTACCACATTATTTTTTATAATAAAAATATCATGAATATAAACCCTTAATATGAGTGATTTTGTGTATCTTACATTGACATAGTGATTTTTTTTTTCAGAATTTAATAATTGAAATTAATACCTTTTAAGATGTTGTTTAGTTTAAATTTCCATGATATTAGAAATTTTTTAAGTATATAAAGACATTTATTCAACATTCAATCCCATGAACCATCATCAATAAGGATAGAACATTCTATTTTTCTGATATATATCTCTTCAAAATTGTTATATATATATATATATATATTCTGAACACATTTTAATCCCATTAATAAATATCATAGGAATGATTAGAATACTTTAATTCCTTGACATTGGATAAAAATTCTCAAAACTCTTTGATAGTACCATTTTTAAAATATATTATGTTTTACAATCTCACTTATCCCAACTCATAGAGTTTATTATTTAAAACTCATTTCATTTTGAGTACATTTCCAAATATGAGATATGAGAGTAAATCCAATGTTTAATTCTTGTCAATATGATTTTATTATTTATCTATCATCACTAATCGATCCTCATGTTGTAATGGTTAATATATACTCTTATATTCAACATAAAGAAGCAAGATGGTTTTTTCACAACAACACTATAAAAAAATTGGAATTTAGCGACAGTTTTTAGAAACATTTAAAACCATGTCTAATTTTAAATTTAGCAATGTTTTTAAGAAAACCAAACTAATTTATCAACATTTTTCAAATACATCTATAATTTATTGATGTTTTTTTAAAAATTTGGCTTATTTTGTGATGTTTTTATCCTCATTAATAAATGGATAATTTTTAAATACCATGTTTTTAAGAAAATATGACTAATATAGCCCAATTCTAATGAAAATGTCACTAATTAAGCACAATATCTATAAATATTGGATGATTAAGCTATGTTATGTTATCCATGTTTAAAAATAATGTTAAAATAAAAAATAACCATGTTTTTAAAAAAATGGGCAACTTAGTGGAATTTTCATGAAAACGTGGCTATTTGTCCAACAGTTTCTAGAATGTGTTGTTAATTTAGCTACATGTTTTTGAAAATGTGTCCAAATTTAATTTTGGCACAATATTTATTAAAACATGACTATTTTAGTGACATTTAACCATCATTTTAAAATATGGAAAATTATATAAAATATTATTATATTAATTTACTCATAGAGATGCATGTATAAACACAATCACATAAACTAATAAATATAATATATATAAGATTCTAGGTTCTCAAGAAAATGTGGATAAATTTTCCATGCACATATATATATATATATATACATATATGAACATATATACATTAATATGTATATAAATATAAATTATATATATACAAGTACTTAAAAATATAAATATAAAAAAACACACACACACTCCATAAAAATCATTATTTAATGAAAAATGAGTACAATAAATAAGAAAAAAGAATCAAAAAAATATGGGAACTAATAATAATGGGGGCCAAAAGTAGTTTAGACTATATGTGTCTGCTCTAATCAGGGTCACTCCCTCTGAAGGAAATGAATCCAATCTATTGAAGAAATATATGGAGTTGTCTTAAACTAATATGGATGAAAGGAAGTTTGCAACCCTTTTACCCTCATTCCATGTGTGTAGAACAAGATTTTTTTGATGATGATATACCTGCAACATATAAATATATAATAGATTTTCCCAGGGGTATTTCCTATTCCACGGAAGGAGTTATAAATAATATTGGAATCTATTTCCACAGATGAGAAGTTAATGTTTCATTGATTGTAATGTTAGAGTCCTATTAACATAGCCATTAATTCAGCCTGAAGAGACTGTATAATTCAAAAATGTTTAGTAAAGTAAAGGATGACTAACCCACTATCATCGTAGACCCCATGCCTACATGGATAATATCCATACAACAAGTACCAATTTTATTGTGTTTGTAACCCCCAAAAAAGGGGTACAAATGCACCCAATAAACCTATATGCCCCTAGGTATCAAATATTTAGGGATGGGACGTTTAAGGTTGTTAACATAAACCCAATAATTTTTTATGAATGAATTGATTGTTGAAAACACTATATTATTTCTTGAATCTGCCCATAGATGAACAATAATTTAAATAATAATCATCTAAAAAAGCAACTCATATAGATATAGGGTTTCAGTGAATGGAATATAGTTTAATATGGTATGAATTTTTATCATATTTCTTTTCATTAAATTGAATGTAAATTGTATCCTTATATTTGTGAATTTTTCAATCTCAATACTATAATTAAAAGGTCTCAAAACTGGGACCCATGGATTGACAATATTCAGGCCAGGAATACTACTTCACAATCTTGGATACTTGTAAAAGTTATGAATTTATTATGTTGGCTCCCAAGAATCTAATAGTATATTTATTAGGAGATTGGACACCCAAAAAAACATGATAAGGAGACTTTTCATGTCAGTTTTGGTCACTTTTCATGCATTTTTATTGAATATGATACTTATATTATTCTTGTTGAGACTGTATAATTTTTTTCTCAACATTTCAAATTTGAACATGATATTGAATTTGATAATAATCCAAAATTATACCTTAATTGTTCAAATATTGAAAATATTTATGGAAATTTTAATAGAGGACTGAGATGTTATAACTATAAAAGGCATGGAGAACTTGTTGAAACGTGTATGTTTAAATTTCCACATGCTAGCGATCTCATCCCTGTAATGAAGGTGCTTGGGAAGAAGAGCCTCGTTGATGGTGTGAATGATGATACACCTTCAATCTTTAAGGGGAACATCAATCATATTATCATTCATGGGATAGTGACTAGGGAACCCCTTGTTTTTAGATGTTATGGTTGGTAAAAAGCTTACTGATAGTCACTGTGAAGCTGATGGCAGTGTGGGTGTTCAGCCTATTCAAAATTATCTTATTTTTTACTATGACTCTAGGAGATACCTCTTCGTTATGGGGTGATGTTTATAATCTGATTTTGATAGTCTAATGGATCATGTTATTCTAATAGAGGGTCAATTCCTTAATAATGGGAAGCAGGATTCTGGTTCCACAAAATTGAATGGGGTTTCTCCTCTTATTGCTGGGAAAAATATTCATGTAGATATAAGATTGAAAACTGGTATATATTTATACGTAACTACTGATTCTCAGATGTGTGTGTAGACTACATTGGGGGGTAGTTGATTCTGCATCTTGTGATTTGGAGCATGCGGTGGCACATGAACTTTCACCTATTTCTAATAAGACAACCGAAATTGGGGTTTCCATTACTAATGTTTCACATGTTGTTACTACTTTTTGTAATAATACTATCTCAAAACAGTATGTGTAGGATGATTCGGTAGTTTATGGTTCATCTGAATTGATTGGGGAATTACCAGATTCTTTAGGAGACTTTGTGCTCGTTATTAATTCTAACGGGCATGTATCTCCACATGCTCCTACTTTTAAACCCATAGATCCCAAGGTAGCTGCTAGTTATTATGTTATAATTAAGGTTTCACCTAAAAATGGTTCTTTGAAGATAAATTCTTCACCATGTAGGAGTATAATAATTTTCTGGTGTTTTATGAGATATACAGAGGGAGATGAGATAGAAAAGGTACAAAATGTTGACAACATATTATTCTAATTCCTCTCCTTTTATGATCGAGTGGGACGTCGCAAAGGATATTCATAAAGGCCAGCCCTAAAATGAGGAATTGTTGGATGGAAAACACTTTTCTATGTATGGGAAAGACGTTTATGTTTATAGGAAAATTGAAGTGTTCGATTAACTAGTGGATACTGATGACCAAGGTGGTGTATGGAGGACCCCATTGTAGTGGAGGAGAGGAAGATATCCAAGAGGTCAATGTGGATTTTGTGGAAGGGGTGGTTGAAATAAATGGTGAATCATGTTTTGTTGTATTTTTTTGTGTTGTTTCCCAATTTTACCCTGATCTATCCTTGGTTACATGGTGTACATTTCTTTTTTATAATACATTTCTTAAGTTGTGGAGTTTATAGATTGTCTGCACTTTTTTGGACTAAAAAAACATATACATGTTAAATTTAACCATGATTTTAGAAAACATGGCTATTTTAGTGATATTTTAAACGATGTTTTAAAACATGATAAATTATATACATATATATAATTATAATTCTTTTAATTTACATGTAATATAAAAATAAATTTAATATGTAAATTTAATTTTATATTGAAATACAAATACATTAACATATTTTTATATATCATAATATATATAAGACATATATATATATATATAAACATACATACACATATATATTTATTTATATATACAAACACATATATAAAAACATATATAATTATATACATAGAAATAGAAATATTAATACATATATATATATGGGGGTGTTTGTATAAACAGACACAAAAAAACATGGATGTATATAAATACACTAAAACACAATGTTTGTACACAGACCCATAAGTAAACAAAAACAATCATTAACATATTAATTATTTATTAACATGGCGTGCAACTCATCGTTGATTAGAAAACTGATGTGGATGGGATATCAACCATTCCCAATGGGTTTTTTGATTACATAATTCCATATAATAGTAATAAATAATACACATATACATATATATATATATATTTGAAATTAATTTGATTACAACTAAAATATATTAAAATATGTATAAATATTGGATATTATATTTTTATAAATAAAAATGATTTAGATCAATTTTTCTTGTATTTGGATGAGAGTTGGTCGATAATGGCTTCGAGTCTCATGGGGTGCGGTTATATCAAGTGGGGTTGGTGGGATACATGATGTCTGGAGGGGGTGGGGTTCTGTCAGGAAATGACTTCATGTACTGCGAGGTGCGGTCGGTGACATCAGACTGATCATGAAAATAATATTTTTTGAAAAATATTTATATATAATGTACGTAAAAAACTATGCAACAAAAAAAGCCACATTTATAGAAAATGTGTCAATTTAAGAACTAGTTTACCAACAACTCTGAAAAATATCAGTAAATTATGTGACGATAATTAAATAAATTTATAAACATCAACAAAAAATTTAAATAAAAAAAATATCCCCAAAAGACACATTTTAAGATAACATGGCTATTTGATGACATATTTTAAAAAGTTTCTAAAAACAGTTTTAACTATTGTTTTGTAAACTATTAATTTTTATAAACATTTCTAATTATTTTCACAAATTTTATTAATCGTTTTTTGTGCATATATATAAATTGAATAGTGACATTTTATGGAATATCTATTGAAAAAAACATTCCTAAAATGAAAATTTATTATAGTGACCACACCTCCAAAGGTTCAACTCCACGGCGAAAAAAAATTAAAATAGATAATTACCCTTTTAGTATAACCATCTATATGTATCGTGTTATCGACTAGCGCTAAGTGTATAAAAATCTCACATAATCAAGACATCACCCTCTATTAAACTATAGGATTAGGAGATATGATATCAATGATAAATCAACTACATGGAATAAAATAAAATAATGCAACCAAACCATCCCACAATACAAGAATAACGTAAAAAATACATGGATTGTCTTGATAAATACCAAATTAAATGTCCTATATAAGAGAAAAAAAATTCCAACAACCAGAGCTATTAATGTATAACATTTTCCACATAGTCCTCTTATAATCCTGAAAAATGTTTGTATATTTGTTGGGTAAGGATACAATTACAACCAGTACAATCAAACCCAATATTTCCGATGAATATGTGAAAAGTAGCATACAAATTCATCAATGAGAAAATAGTAGAACCCACATCAAGAATGATTTTCAACTTTCTAATAACATCCTAACTTATACACAATAACTAAATAGTGAATCCATGAATTATATGATAAAAAGAATAATATCGATAAAAATGGAACCCTGCACTTCATTCCCATTGGTTTTCATCTCTCACACTTTAATGATGTACGTAATGAATATACCATATCAAATGTATAACAACCCAACCCAAACACACCTAGGCCATAATAGAAGATCATAAATTAATTGAAAGTACCTTGTCTATCTAATAACATCTTTTCCAAAAAACACATTGGCCCTCACATCACATCTCACCATACATGAAGACACAAAGGCCATTACATCACATATTGCCTAAATACTCTGTGACCATCACATCATACCCACAATCATAGAAAAAGTAGTAGGGTATCAAAAAAATTAAGGAAATCAATATCATTTCCTCCTCATACGATGAACAATCATAAATATAGCCATCCCATAATCTAATCCACAATTAACACTTGTGAAATTTTGTATTTTGGAAATCACATATCTAGGATATCAAACTCATATATAAGTGAGAGTGGGGAAGAGGGGTGTAATGACCCAGAAATTCCATGAATTGTTTTTATTTATATGGGAATTTTAGGAGTCTGCGAAAATTGACAGTGCGTTATTTCGAGGCTCGGTGTGCCTGGAATGAATTTTGGAACTTGTTTTTGGGTACGTTTAGTAAACATGCAGGCGGGTTTTTGTATCTTTTGAACTAGTTCTTGGAATTTAAATCTGAGAAAACTGTTGAACTCGCATTTCTGGTATTCGATTAACGAGACATTCACCTCGACAACTGTAAGTTGAGGGTCGATGCTAGTTTACATGTTTTTCGTGGAAATAAAATTAAAATAAAGAATAACTTTTATTTTATTTTTATTGAAACCTCCATAAATGGGTTTTGGAGGTGGGGACCACCTGAACTAAAAAACCCCAATTTAAATTCACGTGGTGGGGACCACCAGAACCCTCTTTAATGGGAGAAAACCATTCAACTCCCCTTTTATGAAATTGATCCAATTAAAATTAATTAAATTTGTCAACATTTAATTGAGCCAACTAAAATTAATTAAATGTGTCAAAACATAATTGTGCCTACATAAATTAATTAGTTAAACTTATTTTAATTTGTATTGACACCTCTTTACCTTTGAGAGGGTTGGGGTTGGCATAGGAGAAGTGCAGGGCATGGGATAATTGTGGGGCATCATTATCTCCCACGAAAAACATATCACATCGAAGATCATTATCCAACGAAGAATGCACCATATTCTTCTCTGAAGAATGCACCATCTTCTTTAATGGATAATGTTCCATCTCTAACTTGGGACATCTTCTATGACAATTAACCAACGTATGTCATTCCCTCCTCACCGAAATCAACAATCATTCGAGGTAGGGGTGTGATTTTGATTAAT
The DNA here is from genome assembly GCA_963277665.1 of Viscum album. Taxonomy (NCBI): domain Eukaryota; kingdom Viridiplantae; phylum Streptophyta; class Magnoliopsida; order Santalales; family Viscaceae; genus Viscum; species Viscum album. The sequence continues at coordinate 116,728,889 of OY728159.1, read as the reverse complement.
CTTCATTAATTTTTCATTCATGTTGAATCACCTCCCATGAGCCGCTAGCTACCACTCAAACACAGAGCGTACATGCCAAATGAACATGGACCGACCTCTCCTCAAATCCTTGTGGTTCTTGAAGTGTTCTTCTTGATGGAGGAGGACTGTGACCAACACTTGGGGGGCTCAAAATTGGCGGCTGGCACCACGATCAGCTGCAACGAAGGCGGAAGCGTGACCGTGCCACCAGAGATAGACCGCAGCCCGTCCACTGCGGGGGAGAAATGGAAGAGACTAGAAGAGGCTAGCCATACGAAGGGGATGTCGACGCGCATCTGCACCTCCCAGTGAGCAAGAGTTGTGGCCTCGTGCCGCGACGGGCTGTCGCACAGCGAGACTAGTGGGTTGGGCAGTGCCGGTGGGCCATGCCACATTGGCAGGGCGGGGTGCACCCAGCATGCCGGGTCGACCTGAACCGGTTTGGGTCGGTCCAGGATGGGTCAGTCCGACTAGGTCGGACCAGAACCGGACCAACATCGACCCATCTACACTATTTCGGTCATATTTTGAGCTTTAAGAATCCGTTTGACGAACCATATGTAGAACTTGAAAACATTGATCAAGATTTCCCTTTTGGTATACCACACTAGATTTTTGGATAAGGATGAGGAACAGCCTGGTTGGATCAAAAATGAATACAACAGGACCCTGGGGACTAAAAGGTCAATAATATACAGGCCAGGCGTATGATTGACGTACTGTCTGTTGTATTGAGACCCCTTTTACGTGGTGGAGCCTAGGGATACTTCTTTGTAGGACTTTGTGGAAGTAGGAGTATCGACCCAAGACATGATAAGTAAACCCTCCTGGAATCATGCGAGCTTAGTGTGTGAACCCTATAGATGCTTGTAACATGAGAAATGAATCATATGTGGGTCTGTGCTTTGGGATCCTTCATGGGTATATGCTTGAGGATCTCACATGGATCTACTCTAAAAATCCATGTGGGCTACTCTAAGATCTTGTGTGGGTCTGTTTTACTAGGATCTTTTGTGGGTATGATGATGTACTATGATCCCATTTCGATTTAATGATTTATGATCCTATGTGGGTCTGATTATTTAGGATCTGATATGGGTCCGATGATTTAGGATCCTACGTGGGTCTTCCACTTAAGAGAGTAAGATGATTCAGTATTTATATCTAATCAATATTACTACCGTATCTAAGTTAAAACTGGTGTGAGCTGGGTCTTTTCCGTCATGGTGATACCTTTGTGGTATTATTCTATATGGCATACCTTCATGGTACATTCCTTTAGGGTGATACCTAGGTGGTATTATTTTTCGTGGCATACCTGTGTGGTACTTTCCATTGTGGTGATACCTTAGTGGTATTCTTCTATGTGGTGAATCTGTGTGTTACTTTCCTTCGTGGTGATGCCTCAGTGGTATTCTTCTGTGTGGTGTTACCTTTGTGGTAATTACCATTTCGGTGTTACCTTCATGGTATTCTTTCCTTCGTGGAACAGTTGGGCTTTGAGCTAATGGGTTTGTCCTTGTGTTACGTCACGAATAAGAAGGGTATACTTGGTAACATAGGTATATGTATGGGCATATACCTAAGAAGGGTCAAAAGTTATTTTCATGATTTTTGGTTTATCCATTGTAGATTTTGTGAGACATTGGAGGGTATTGGGGTCCCTACTATGTATAGTTATTCTCACCCCTACACGGGCTATGCCTACACCTTGTTGTGTTTGGTGCAGTCGATAGAAAATGCTGACTGAGGACGAGAGTATTAGGACTATAGGAGGCTCATAGGTGGACCTTAGAAATGGCGTAAAATAGAGATGAACATTCGAGAGCTATACCTACCCTTCAGGTAGGATCCTTGGTGGGTGTTCATTAGAGCTATTTCAGTTTACTTGTACTTTCCAGTTTTCTTGTACATTCCAGTTGGGATTATTTTCTGCCCCCTTTAACTTATTACACACACTCATTTTATTATTCAGTTTATTGTGTCTGTATCTTGTTTTGTGCTTTGTTGTGTGTTTTTACAGGATATAAGGGAAATTAATTCCTATTTTTTGTAAAATACGACTTTTGGTGAAAGTGTCCAGCCCCTGGCCTATGGAAGGAAGTCTTGGGGTAGTCACAGCACGTGCCCTGGGGGAAGAGTCATGACAAATCGGAATCAAAGGAATCAGTCCTATCGTAGAACATTGGACTATGATATTTTTAATGGAAATAAGACTTAGTGTAGTGAGTATGTTTATCAGTTTAGGGAATCCAGTGTTGGTGTTGTGGCCAACATATCCATACACCAGGACCTTGACTTCTTATTTCTAACACAGTTCATGAAAAAACTGATTGCGTGTGTGTTTTGAAAAGTTTTCATTGTGATATCTTTGATTTATCTCAATAGGTATACCTTATTGACTGCGGCACACTTGTTTCCATTCAAGATGCCTCCGCACAGATATCCATCTCACGTTCCGGGTATAGTACGTGCTGGTAGCCCACCGAGAAATGAGGCCATATTGCATGGCCTTTTATCAGTAGAAACACCGGCGAAGGCATCAGCGGTACCATTACCCATTGGGCCATCCATACCACTAGCCCTAGTAGAAGAGGGTGTATTCCACTTGAGTGTGTTGCACGAGTTCTAGTGCCAGAGGCCACCAAGATTCTAGGGTGAGACAAACCCACATGCGACTGAGGATTGGCAAGAGGCTGTGGTGAGAGTCTTCCGACTAGTAGGGACACCGGCTAATATCATGTTGATCCTTTCCACCAGTATTCTACAGGAAGCATCAGGTAGATGGTGGATCTTGATGCTCCAGAATCACGACGAGGTGACACTTTTCTAGGAATACATTGAGATCCAGTTTCATGCAGAGTTTGTCCCAGTGACACTATCTGAAGTACGCATATATGAGCTTCTTCATCTGTAGTAGGGCAGCATGACTACGGCTCAATAATCAGCGAGGTTCACTGAACATTCATGCTAGTACACTGAAATGGTGCGAGACCCTTTCTTCAAGGCTTGTACCTTCGAGTAGGGACTCAAATGAGATATTAGGGCTTTGATGATTTCCCTTAGCATCCTGATGCATGTGGGGGTGTTAGAGTGAGCACTCTTAGTGGACTATTTTCTTGTTGAGTAGTCACCAATAGTGAGGCCCACCACCGGGTTCCATATAGCATATTATTTTATAGCTTGCATCAGACATATGTCACAGCGATCAAAGAGGACCAGACCAATAGGTGGACAACCACAGGATTCAGGGTTAGTTATGTAGGGAACCAGAGATAGAACCAGTCATGTGTGGAGCGTGCAGTGTTACATATGTGGTGGGCAAGGTCACATGGCTCAAGACTACCCGAACCACCGTAGATATGATTAGTAGATAGTTGAAGGACTTCCCAGGAAATGATAGAGGATGGAATGAGGAGGTCTGAAAGGAGTGGGTAGACGTGGCACAAGAGTTGTCCATGCAGCTGGTTGTAGCTGACGATTCAAGGTGTCACTCTCACCACCACAAGGTGGTCCACCCAAACCATATGGAGCAGGTGGACAGGGGCAAGCTCAGCTCTAGGTAGATGAGGCCTAGGACTATGGTGATATGGATATGATACGAGGTGTGATATGTGTCTACTCTATCGTAGCTATAATAGTTATAGACATAGGTGCATGTCATTGTTTTATTTCCACTGCCCTCGTTCGGAGCTTAAATAATCTGACGGATCCTTTGGCTCGATCCTTATGGTGAGTGATTGACACTGGAGAGAATTTGACAATTACACATTGGTGCCGGTAGTGTGATCTTACTTTAGGTTACGAGAGCTTCACCTGGGATATCCTAGTAGCGGTGTCGAGGCCTTATGACGTCATCATGGGAATAGACATGATATCTACAGTCCATGATCAGATTGTCTGTATTAGGTGCAAAGTGTGGCGTGTCTGAATGGATGGGACTAGGTTTACCTTCACTAAGGATAAGGGAGCCTTTGCAGCATAGGATATACTTACCCTGAGGAGAGTGTAACCAATCACTAATCAATTGGATTACCATACCCTCAGAGCAATTGATTTGGAGAGTCTGAGTTATCCTGTAGTGGTTGACTTGTACACCGATGTCTTCCCTAATGATGTTTTGGGTCTACCGCTTGGTAAAAAGGTAGAATTATACATTTATTTGTATCTCGGGACGACACCAAAACCTACAATAGCATATTGGATGGCACCCGCGGAGCTTCGTGAGCTTCGGGTACAGCTGGAGGACTTAAAGGGGAAGGGGTTCATATGACCCACTGTTTCTCCTTGGCCAGCCTTGATTTTTTCAAAAATAATGCGGATGGGAGCTTGAGACTTTGTGTTTTCTGTCGGCCCCTATTCCATGTTACTGTGAAGAATAAGTACCCATTCATGATGATTGACACCCTATTTGATCATTTGAAAGGAGCCTGGTGGTTCTCGAAGATAGACCTCAGATCAGTCTATCTTGAGCTCAAAGTACTAGAAGAGGATGTCCAGAACACGAATTTCAGATGTTGGTAAGATCATTATAAGTATTTGGTTATGCCATTCAGCCTGACCAACGCTCATGTAGTATTCATGGGACTCATGAACAGGATCTTTCAGCCATATCTTGATTACTTTGTTGTGGACTTCAGTAACGACATTATGATCTACTCGGCAACTGAGTAGGAGCATGCCTGTCATTTGTAGGTAGTTCAGGACACACTTCAAGAGCACCAAATTTAGGTTAAGATCTTGAAGTTCTAGTTCTGGATCCGAGTGGTTCCCTTTCTGGGACATGTCATCTCGGAGGCTAGAGTTATGATGGAATCCGTGAAAATTGAGGTTGTAATTTCTTTGGAGTCACCTAGGAGTGTGACGGAGGTACATAGTTTCTTGGGTTTGGACAGATACTACTGGAGGTTTGTTCCATATTTCTATAGAGTTGTAGATCCTTTATCAATATTGATGAAGAAAGGGAAACCCTTTTGTGGTCGAAGAGATGCCATCATAGTTTTCATGAGATGAGGCAGAGGCTAATTAGTGCCCCCATCTTGAGGCTTCTGGAGGATGGCGTTGGGTATATAGTCTACTGTGACACATCAGGGACCGTGCTCAGATGTGTCCTTATGCAAGAGCGAGTAGTGATTGCGTATGGTTCTTGACAGGTGAGACACAAGAAGAAGAACCACACTACCCATGAACAGGAGAAAGTAGTAGTGGTCTACGCCCTGAATATTTGTTTCATTACTTTATGGGCAAACGTTTTACAGTCCACTCAGATCACATGTGTCTCAGGTAAATCTTTTCTCAGAAGGACTTGAACCTAAGACATCAATGTTGTCTTGAGTTCCTCCAGAACTATGACTTTGACATATTCTATACTCCCAGAAAAGGGGACATTGTAGCAGATTCACTCAGCAAGTCATATAGTATACAACATCTTAGTGAGACGATGGAGCCGTAGCCCACTTTATATATAAACTTTTTGGATCGAGATGGCGAATTCTTCCTTCATTCACTTACCGTAACTCCCCCACTTCTTCAGTGAGTTATAGAGGTGCAGGGTGGGGACACCAGCTGTGAGGCCCGACGTGCTCAGATATCCATTTGATAGGTACCTGATGGATTTTCTGAAGCTGGGGAGCACGTAAACCTCTTCAGAGGACATACCATGGTACCAGTGTTTCTTCGGGAGGAAGTTTTGAGGGAGTTCCACACATCCCCTCAAGAGGTACATCTAAATGTGGCAACGATTTAACCAGATATTCAATGACTAAATTGGTGGATGGGAATGAAGAAACTATTAGCAGCGTTTGTCTCCCGGTGTCTCAATTGTCAGCAAGTGAATGCAGAGCATCAGGTACCAACAAGCTTAGTTCAACTTTTAGAGTTCCCTAAATAGAAGTGGGATGGTATATCCATGGAATTCATGACTAGTCTTCCACGTACATTAAGGGGTAATTATTCTATCTGGTTGATCATCGACCGACTCACCATGTCGGCCACTTCCTACTAATCAGAGTGTAGGGTTCAATAGAGAGCTTGTGACACCTTTATTTGCAGGAGATTGTAAGGATACATGGAGTACCCTAAATGATTGTCCCGGATCAGGATTCATGTTTTACTACTCGACTATGGAAGAAGTTGAAGGAGGCTATCAGGATACAGCTTCGTTTGAGCACCACCTTCTATCCCCAGAAGGATGGCAAGACTGAGCGGACCGTTCAGATCCATGAAGACATAATGCATGCTTGCGTACTCAACTTTGGTTATAGATGGGAGGATCAATCTCCCTTGGTAGAGTTTTCATACAACAACAGCCATCACACCACCATTTGGATGGAACCTTTCAATGTGTTGTACAATGGACCTTGCAAATCACCTTTGTGCTAGACTGACTAAAGGGAGTCAGCAATCACGGGGCTACATATGGTACGAGCTACCACGGAGAAGGACAGATCATCCAGGAGTGCATAAAAACTGCACAGAGCAGGCCGATGTCTTATGCCGATAAGAGACTAAGACCTCCGGAGTTCGAGGATGGCGACCACGTCTTTCTATTTGTCTCACCTCGATGAGTTTTTTTGGAGATTTGGTTGGGGAGGTAAGTTATCTTTGAGGATAATTAGAGCCTTTCAGGTCCTCATCATAGTTGGCTTGGTGGATTACTGCCTAAAACCTCACCCTTAGTTGCACCAGGTGCACAATGTCTTCTGTGTATCCCAGCTGAGGAGATACGTGCATGACCATTCTCACATCATCGAGCACGGCGAGCTGGACATCCATGATGGATCGATATTTGTAGAGGTTCTAGTGGAGATTGAGGATTGCTAGGAAAGAGTCCTTCATTAGTGATCGATACCTTTGGTGCGTGTACATTGGGAGCATAGGAACATCCAGGAGAGAACATGAGAGCGGGAGGCTCAGATACGTGCTCAGTACCCCCAAATGTTCCCTTAGTTTGAGTTGTGTCTTATGGGGATGCAAATCCCTGAGGTGGGGGGAATGTAAAGACCCAAGAATTTCCATGTAATTATTTTTATTTAAATGAGATCTTTACGAGTCCGAGAAAATTGACACCGTGTGATTTCAAGGCCCAGTGTGCATGAAATGAATTTCTGAACTCTTTTTCAGGTACGTGCAGTAATTCTATGAGTGGGGTTTTTAGCTTTTTAACTGGTTCTGGGAATTGAAATCTAAGGACACTATTGAACTTGCATCACCGGTACTCGCTTATGGAGACCTTCACCTTGACGTAGTTGGTGGAGGTTGGATGTTAGTTTACGTGTTTTTACTACAAATAAATATAACATAACGAATAACTTTTATTTTATTTTTATTAAAACCCCCTTATATGGGTTATGGAGGTAGGGACCACCCAAACTAAACACCTCTAAATTGAATTCATGTGGTGGGGACCACCCGAACCCTCTTTAATGGGAGAAAATCTTTCACATCTTCATTTAATTAATTGATGCAACTAAAATTAAGTAAATGTGTCAAAATTTTATTGTGCCAACATAAATTATTTTGTTAAACATTTTTTAATTTATATTGGAATTACTTTAACTTTGAGAGGTTTGGGGTTGGAAAAAAGATAAGGGGAGAACTTGGGATAATTTTAGAGGATCATTTTCTCCAATGAAGAACTCCTCCCAATGAAGATCATTCTCCAATGATGAATGCGCCATCTTCTCCAACAAAGAACACACCATCGCCTCCAATGAAGAATGTGCCATCTCCAATGAGGGACTTTTTCAATGACGACGAACCGACGTCCAACCTTCCCTCCTCACCGTCATCAACAAACCTTCGAGGTAGGTGTTTGATTTTGAATAATCATCGTTAATTCTTCTTTCATGGTGAATCTCTTCCCATGTGATTCTTGCTACCACTCTAACAAAAAGGGTACAAGCCAAATGGACATGGTCCAACCTCTCTCTAAATCCTTGTGGTTTTTGATGTGTTATTCACGATGGAAGAGGTTAGATACCGATATAGGTGGGGCTCGGGAATGCTAGTCGGCGACACAACGGACCGTGATGAAGGCGGTGGTGTGACCGAACTGCTGGAGAAAGACCGTGCCCTGTTGGCCCTGGAGGAGCAAGGGTAGCGGCCGGTGGCGCATGTCCGCGCCACCCGGTGAGAAAAAACTATGGCTTTGCGCCTCTATGGGATAATGTGGGCGGCCGGCCGAGCCGGCCACTGGCGAAGGTGCGGTGCATGATCGCGCCACCTGGAGGAGGGGGCAGGCCCTCCGGCCCACCACGGAGGTCCACCGCATTGTGTTCCCTACAGGCCACCACACCACCTGCCAAGAGGGATGCTTCACCAAGGGATAGGATGGACCCAGTGGGCATGGTCGACCCGAACAGGGTCTGGTCGGCCTAGGCTTGGTGGGGCCAATTTGGACTAATTGGGTCAGACCAATCCTAGACCAACTTCGACACATTTTCACTCTTTTAGCCATATCCTGAGCTTCAAGTATCCATTTGACGAACCATCTATGGCACCCAAAACCTTGGATTGATAAGGTAATTTTAGTATAACCCACTCGAGTTTTGGATAATTTTTGGATATGGCCGGGTTGGATCGAACACGAATCTAACTGGGCCCTCGGGACTAAAAGGACAATAACTTACAGACCAGGCATCTGATTGATGCACCATCTATTTCGTTGAGAACCATTTTATGTGGTAGTACATTGGGATACCTTTTTTTGGGAATTCATGGAAGCTGTAGTATCAACCCATGACATTATGAGTGGAACCTCCTCGAATCAAAAGAGATTAGTGTGGGAACCATATAGTTGGTAGTAACATAAGAAAGGGATCCTATGTGGGTCTGTGCATTGGGATCCTTTGTGGGTCTTTGCTTGAGGATCCCACATGGATCCGTTGTGTGAATCCATGTGGGACTACTAATGGTTATTGTGTGGGACTGATTTACTAGGAGCCTATGTGGGTCTGATGATGTACTAGGATCCTATGTGGGTCTAATGATTTAGGATCCAATGTGGGTCTGTTGATTTATGATCCTACATGGGTCTGATGATTTAGGATCCTACGTGGGTATGCCACATAACAGAGTAAGAGGATTCAGTAGTTACATCTAATCATATTTACTACCATACCTCTATTATACCTAGTATGAGCTAAGTATTTACCTTCATGGTGATACCTTCTCGGTATTCTACTATGTGGCGTACCGGTGTGGTACTTTCCTTGGTGGTGATACCTAGGTCTTATTCATATATGTGGCGTACCTGTGTGGTACATTCCATCGGGGTGATACCTTGGTGGTATTCTTCTATTTGGGGAACTTGTGTGGTACTTTAATTCATGGTGATACCTCTTTGGTATTCATATGTTTGGTTTTACCTTTACGGTACATACCATTCAGGTGTTACTTTCATGGTATTCTTTCTTCTGTGGAATAGTTGAGCTTTGAGCTAACGGGTTGGTCCTTGTGTTTCCTCATGAATGATATGTTAATACTTGATAACATAGTTATATGTATGGGAATATACCTAAGTAGGTTTGATAGTTGTTTTAATGATTTGTGGTTTATCCTTTGTGGATTTTTTGAGACCTTTGAGGGTCTCGAGGTCCCTATTGAGTATCATTATACTCACCCCTACACAGGCTACGCCTGCACATTGTTGTGTTTGGTGAAGACGATGGAAATCATTGACATAGGATGAGAGTATAAGGACTAGAGGTGTCTCGGAGGAGGATCTTAGACGAGGCATATCATAGAGACGACCGTTCGAGAGCTGTACCTACCCTTCAGGTAGGATCCTTGGCGGGTGTTCACTGGAGTTGTTTTAGTTTACTTGTACATTCCAATTTTCTTCTACATTCTAGTTGGTCTTGTATTCTGGCCCCTTTTACTTACTGTACACACACATTTTACTATTCTGTTTAATTGTGTTCATATTTTGATGTGTTCTTGGTCATGTTTTTTTACAGGATATAAAGGCAATGCCTTCCTAGTTTTTGTGGAATACCCCATTCGGTGCTAGTCGCCAGCCCTAGGCCTATAGAAGGCGGGCTTGGGGTAGTCATGGCATGGGCCCCGAGGGACAGGTCGTGAAATGGAGGTAACCAACCATTCATCCTCGACACCATGACGTTGGAGAACCCCCCCCCCCAATTTTATTGTCGAAAAGACCTCTACAATTGTTGTGGGGAACGTATAGAAATAACATGGAATATATAAGTATGTATATATATATCCACACAAAAGACCATAATATGGGTTCATGAATATCTTTTGTGTTTTTTATAACAATGTTTTTAAAGTTGTTAATTATTAAATTTTGTAAAAAAATGTTTTTTTATAATATAAAAATAAATGTTACTTGCTGCATTACTAAAAATGTAGATAATTGTAAATTAATATTGTTTTGAACATTGGAATGAAAAAAATCTACAGTTAGATGATGATATGATAATATCAAAGATATAAACATAATCAAATATCTCATGATTCATGATTTTGATGAATGAATATTTTAAGTGTTTGCACTCATAGTGTTTCAAATGGATCTAATAAAAAAGAGTTGTACCATATGGGGATCATTATAGGGTATCGATGGAAATATTGCAATCCCAATCACCATATGATGAAATTTCAAGAATGATTGAACTTTTTATCTGATTATGTGAAACTAATTGATATGTTTCTGCAAAGAGAAATTACTTGACATGCAATTTAGATAAATGAGACGATAATGATTGGGTTTAGAGAATTTACTATGTTTGAAGATACATAATACTACATATTGTTCAAAGATATAGATCTTTATAAATAAATGATAATACAAAATGGATAAATATAAATGATAAAATAAATACATATTCTTAGTAAAGACAAAGGGAGGGACGTCATATATGGGTCCAGACACAAATTTCCCTAATCATTTCTCATAAAATGGTTTCTGAAGAAGCTGGAATATGTATGAAAGGACTGAGGATGTTTTGGAAAATAAGTAACAAGGAGTGATTAATGCTCATGTTTTTGCTGGAAATTGTTTTTAGACATATAAGAATAGACAATGTATCAGAAACAATTACTATAAATGTTGAATTACCTACTAGGAATTTATTGCAGGATACTAAAGTCATTAGAGTTTGTAGTATTTTTTCATACCATCTTCATCTATCATGGAGAAACAAATGAAGAAATTAGTATTTTTTTTATTTCAGTGGTTCAAGATAAAAATAAGTGAGTTGATTTAAATTTGTCATGACCATTAGATAGAGGGAGGGGAGTTCTTATAGATAGACATTATTTATAATGTTTTAAGGGAAATTTTTTTTATAAAAATATTTTCAAGACGTGTTGTTTTTAACTATAGGGAAAAAAAATTACCCTAGATGAAATTTTCATAATAAATTCCATCAGATGATGTTCTTTTTGAAGAAGATCCATCAGATGGAAATTCACTTGATAGAAATAAAATAAGAAGATGTTCTAATTAGAGGGAGGTTAGAGTTATTAATTTCTCTTATAAAATGGTCGGACATACATGATCAGATAGAGGAAAGCAATAAAGTGAATGAAATGTGATGTTATATAGTATCACTCATCAGAATATCTAAAAAAATTTAATAATTTTATTTTATCGATGTTGTGTTGTGATTAATAAAATATGAAGATTTTTAGAAATACTGAAGGTTTCGGGAAAATATAAGAAGGTTTTGTATTTTTCTAGAAAACATTACCTTAATCAAAGTTGTATTATAATTTTTGTGAAATTTATATTCATGAATTTTAGTCAGTGGGAAAATCAAAAATAATTCCCACTCATTTACAATTTGGAAAGCCTATATATAGGGGTTGTAATGTACGTCATACTAAACAACATTCATATCTATAAAATTTGAAGTGATCTAGAGTTTTTATCAGTTTGATTTTCTAAAAAAGATGGTTTTCTTATAGAATAATTATTCTGAATAGTATATTATTATAAAAATATCAAATTATGTTTAGTTCAAAGATCTATACAAAGAGAATTAGTTAGATGAAACACACATTTTTTCATGTAGATGTTTTTGTGAGGTTCTAGTCTACTTATCAGTTAGAAATAAGGTTGTATAAAAGGATTATTTGAGAAAAGGTGCATTAGATAGAGGCCATTAGTCGTAGACTCAAATGATATAGGCATACTGGATAATTTTTTATGATGACTATTGTTGTAGTATTTTTGCAAATTTATATAATTCTTTTATAGATCATGTTTTGTGATAAATAATTGTGATCTCATTGGAGTTTGTATAATCATATCTATTAAAAGATAGAATGAGAATAATGGATGTTGGATCTAAAGTTGCATTCACTTTTATCTAATATTTAATCTTCATGTACCTAAGGGAGTTTCCATTGATTCAATGTAGGTTATCACACTGAGGTTAATCCTTTTAAATATTGTGTTATTTTGTTACTTTCCTACTTTTTCTTGGATGAAATTTTACTAAATGGTGATAAGGAAATAAATCTTATACTTTATAGGAGTTATTTTTCGTGAAACATGAAATTTTTTTGCATATAACAACTAATTCAAACCCCCCATTAGTTTTTTATCATCCTTATGAACATCAAGTTGAATCAGAGCAAAGGTTTTGTAATAAATTAATTATACTAGAAAATATAAATTACATCAAGAGTAGAGAGAGTACTATATTTTATAGAAAACAAATTTCATGTGTTCAAAAATATAATGATACTTTATCATTTATATCCCATCATAGAGGATATAGATAAAGATAATATTGGATCTCCACGCATTGAGAAATTAACTCTCAGGAAATTTGATGAAAATATAAAAGATAATGTTGAGAGAAAGGGTAGATATGATAAGCATATATCTTGGTCAAAAAAATTTACAAGAATTTAATAGGTCACAAAATATCAAAGATATTATGGGACATAATTGATGTTTTTTCCAAGGAAATACAAATGTAAATAACGTGAATCAAAAAATATAGAGTAGAATGTTTGAAGACATAATAATTGGAGACAAAAAAATATTGAAAAGCACTTCACTAGATTTAATGAATATTCTTGAACCATAGAAGGTTTGATATCTTTCTTATAAGATTATACAATTTTTATGAAACTCATGAGGATCTTTCTCGGAAGGTATGATTATAAAATATATACAATATAAGATGAATAATATTTTTCACCTGATGACTTGGATAAAATTATTGTTGCTTATAAAATAATAAAATCTATTTTTTTTAGAAAATAAGATCAAAGAAAAAATCTATTTTAAAGCTATGATAAAGATATAAATTCATGATGCAGATGATGTCTATCCATTTTATTTTGATTATAAGGAGGTTGAAGATTTGATCAATAATCATGTCTATTATCTCCATGAATTATAAAAATGTTAGAAGAAAATGTAGAGGGAAAGTTCCTCTCAATGTTATAGAGTGTGGTGGAATCAATCACTCTTCTATGATTTTCCCTAACAAGAATGTTAGATAATTTGAAGATCATCCTGAAGAAAATACATAATGGAAGAATTAAACATAACATATAATGAACAAGATAATTACACTAGTGGAAAGAAAAAGTCAATTAATAATAAAATAAGAGTAATGATTAAGAAAGTAGAATCTATCTTAGGCGAGATTGATTCATCAAAAGATGAATGTCTAAAAATAATCACAACATCCCTTTTAAATGTTTGGAAAATGTCAGATTCATCAAACAATGATGTATAAGGAGGTGAAGAAACATTCTGAAAATCTATCCTTTGACTAAAACTTGTATAATTTCATGAGAAAATAATCTATTTAGAAATAAACTAGAATGATGATGAAAGAATATGGAAATTTTGTTTAAGGAAGAAAATTTTTTCTTAATAAATAATGATAGTACATCATTGAAATCATAATGTATAAACTATGAATTGATTAGTTGGGAAAGATTGATGAATATATCAGTAAAAGTGTTTTATATAAGGATTATTTAGTCAATCAAACTCAATAAAAAATCTTTATATATGAATATACCATAAGAAATTTGACTTAAAATTTTATTAATGATTCGAATGATAAGGAAAAATCATCTCAATATGCATAAAAAACTCACTCAAATAATTAGATGAAATCTTTAACCACTAAATGTAAAATCTTATCTATTTTACCAAAAATTTTAGGTATTACGAAATGTGTTTGGAATACTTGGTTTGACAAGGTATTTAGGAAACCTATCATATTCATGAATGTTTAAAACTCCCTCTATATGGAAGTTGACCCAGACCCAAATAATATATGAATAGAAATAAGTTATGATCCTTAAAAAAATTATAGTGAGAACTAATACATCAATAGAATACAATGATTTCATTGTTTTTAATGGTTATATGGCATTTATGGTCACATATCATACAACTATTGGTGGACCATTTCACTTCCATGAAATATGAATGAACAGTGGAGAAGCCATGGTGGATGTAGAATGAGTATCTTTCCTTGGCCAACTGAAGTTAGACAAGTGAAATATGAAGATATTAGAAAATATTCATTGAAAATTTATTTTGACAGTATTGAGGAATTTTATGGAGGATGTGTTGAGACAAGTCAATTTTCTAATGAATATTTGACTACACATTTAGGGAGAATTTATTATTTTAGAAATGCATATGAGACTAGAAAGAAGAATCTTGAATAAATGCCTTTTATTGTTGATAATTCTCTAAGTGTATGAATAAAATAACTAAAAATTGATTATTGATTTTGGATATTCTGTACACATGAAGGGAGAAATAAAAATCCTGAAAACAATGAAAATAATGATGGGGGAGTAGTAATATTTTTAATTTATTTTTTATTCAATATTAGAAGAATAGGAACTGCTGAGATAACACCTCCAAAATGAAAATATAAGGAATTTATATTTGTTGATTGGATAAAGAAAAACCTTAGTACTGTGAATTAATATTTTTTTAGATTAAAAAATTAACTTTCACGGTATAATATGTCATCATGAAATAATTGGAATATAGAAAACCTATTAAATGTTTAGAAAGTACTAGTTGAAATATTTTTCTGATTAGGGAAACTGGTCACACATTTTAAATTAGTGATAAATATGAGAATAACTTGTGGTACCAATGATTTGGGAATCCTGAGAAGAAAATTAATAACAGTAATTATAAATATAATGTTGTAATAAATATTCCAATATTTAGAAGAATAGTTTATGATTTTGTTATAATATTCTAGAATGTAATTGTGGTTATTAAAAATCACAAGAAATTAGACATTCAACAGACTAGTCCAATTGAGGATATTCACTCAATTAATTATAGACAAATGAAAAAATAAACAAAAATATAATCCTAATTTATCACATTTTTTAATAATTCAATTTTATGACCAACATCATTATAATGAAACAAATATCAGAGGATATAGAAATGTTCAAATATTTTGGAAAAATATGTAGAGATAGAAATGTGCGTTTATATTAAAATAATTTGAGAAATGATAAAATGTATAAAATTCACATGAAATAATTTTTAATATTACCAAAGAAACATAGAATTAAACCTCAATATAGTGCTCTATAATTCCCTTGGAAAATTAGTGTTGTAGAAAGGGAAAATATAATGTTGGTGAAAACGAGAAGAATCATGTTTGAAAATTAAAAACAATAAATGTTCTACTAGAGAGAATCCATTATCAATATTGTAAATGAATAAAATAAAAGTTTGTTAAGTTTTGAATCAAAGAAGAATTAATTAGTAATGTTTCATAATAAATGATCATTAGTGAAATATTTCATGATTATTTATTCCATGTTTACTAATAATGAAAAATTCTAATATAGGAAAATTTGATAAAAAATATGCGGAAGAAAATATCATGGCATATTCACTAAACAAAAGATGTTATGATTATTTGAAAAAAATGATTAGAATATTTTTTGAATTCATATGAAGTGAAAGATATTGAAAATAAAAATTCCATAATAATGAATGTTAAAAATATTAGGGAAGATAAAATAAATATTACCAAAAACAAGTGAATGTGAGTGAGAAAAATTAAATCCAAACTCAGTAGAATTACATGATAAATTTATGAAGATGGAAGTGAAACATTTATATTTACTACCATAAAAAACATGATGAAACTCAAAAAATACATGGAAATTATTAATCAACAATTCATATAAGAATAATAATTTTATTAGTAAACCATACATCATCCATTTCATAGATTTAAACCAAGATTATATTTAGATTATGTAAAAATAGGGTCAATGTAATGAAATAAGAGTTATATAAAATTTATAAAAATGAAATCTGAGATATTTTTCCATGATCATAAGATTAAATTTTCTTTATAATAAATTGGTTGGAAAAAAAGTGAATGAACATGGATTTGTTTCATGAAACAATAAGATACATGTTTGTAATGACTATGAACAAGAGAATGGTGTGGAATTGGAAGAAATTTTTACTCTTGTTGTAATATTAGAAACCACTGGAATATTCTTAGTAGTGTCTTCACATTAATGTTATAAATTTTATCAAATTGATATAAATCTATATTTCTATAATGGGGAGATTGAAGAAGATGTGTATATTGAGAAAACATGTGGTTTTATACTAAAAAATGATGAAATAAATGTTTCAAATTTAAATAAAACCTTGTATGGAGTAAAACAACTCTATGATTATAGTATAACAAAAATTGATAGTTTTTTTAAAAAGAAAAAATTTTATAAAGAAAAAAAATACATGTATCTGAAAGTAGTGGATTCATGCCCCCATATTTTAATTGTTTATGCGATTGAAAAAATATTTTTGGGGCTATAAAACATTTAGGAAAATTTTGTTCAAAAGAAATGGAGAAGAATATTTTTATTTCATTATTAGGAAAATTAACATTGTATATGGGTTTAAAAGAAAAATAATAATATATGTCTCTACCTCAAGAAATGTATGCAATGGATTTGTAACAATATATTAGTACGGTAGGTTCAAAAGTTGTTTCAACCACAATTTATGCGAGCATAATGTTGAGTAAATATGAAACCAAAAGATGTGTAAATTTAATTGATTTTAATAATCTATGAGGAAATATGCTTCACTATAAAACCTCAAGACCTAGTATTTTTTACGTTGTGAAATTAAGTTCCACATAAAAAAGTGATCTGAAAGAATCTCATATATTGGAATTAAATAGAATTATGAGATATGATGATGGATCATTTTTTTATGGTATGATGTTCAAAATAAGTTGGGATACAAACACTCATGGTTATACTGATGCAGAATAGTTTGGAAATTTCAATAATATAAAATCAGCTTTAAGAGGAATTCAACCGTTAGGAGAATGTTGTGTGAGTTTCATAGTAAGAAAAAAATGTCAGTAAAAATAAGAAAAATGGAAATAGAATATGTTTCTTCTACCTAGGGTAATACTATATTGTTTTGGATGAAATTTCATCTGGATGATTTGAAAGTAATTTTTTCTACACCATTTAAGATAATATTTGATAATTTGAGTATAATTGAACACTCTAAATCTCCTCTCCAACACTAAAGATCCAAAAACATTGATATTAATTTTCACACCATAAAATATAATGTTTCTCAAGGAGATATTTTACTAGAATTTATTTCAACAAATTATCAAATTTATGACATCATTACTAAAAAAACATCAAAAGAAAAATTTGTCAATTTGAGGGGAACATTATGATCATCCTCAACCAATGGATACTTAATTTTATAAATATGGTCCCCATCCCCGATTTTGAATATATTGAAATATTGGGGGGAAGGTTACCAATTGATTAATGGGGTGAAAGTATAAATTTATCTAAAAAGGGATGAAGTAACATTTATTTGTCTAATGAACCTAAATATATGGTTTTCTTTAAAATTATGGATATAACAAATTGATATATTTGAAATGAAATGTGACTTTTTTAAAATGCGTAAAATGATAAATGCGAGAGAGAATTTTAGATTTTCATGACCAGAAATATGATTTTAATTAAGGGATGAAATTCCATAAAATACATTACTTTTTTAAGTAGTGTAATTTCAGGACATTCTCCATGAAATATATTTGTATCTGATTAATGTTTTAGATAAATTTCACGAGAAATGGAAAATCAAGTGTTGAAAATCTATTTGGTGAAAATTTTGTTAATGAATGTTTTCAACAAATCCAAAGGGGGATTCTGAATATCCTATATATTTATTTCAAAAAATTATTTCATTTAAAAAAACTATATTTTTTAATAGTATATTTTTGTATAACATGAAAAAATGTACTTGATTAGTTATTTTAGATGAAAAATGTTTTAATGTAATAATGTTTTGGAATGTTAGAATTATAATAACATTACAAAGTATCTCAGAATGATACTATACTTATTTCAATGTAATTAACATTATCAAATATCAACTAATTCATGATTTTGGAGGAAGTAGAGTTGATGTGATTCCAGACATAATGTTCCAGATAAAGTCAATCTGATACAGCCACACCATATGAAGATTTGTATAAAGATTCAACAGATAAATAGAAATAGTGGTACCTAGATGAATAAATTTCAAGAAAGATAGATGTATGAATTATCCATGTTTGAATAATTTCCAAGTTTCATATCAAACAAACATTCTCGAAAGGTAGTTTGGACAAAGAATAAGTTAGAACGTGGGATAAATAAGTAACTATGTTTGAATAGGGAGAATTATAAACAAAGGTGGAAGATGAATATTTCCAAACATATAATATGAGACAAAAGGGGGAATACAATTAGAAAATGAATACAAGTTCTAAGAATAATGGGATAGATACTCTATAGTAATAGGTGAAAAATTATAAATAAACTCTTTTGAAATATATTTTTTAAGATTTTTGATAATTCATCAATATACCGAATTGTTTTGGTGGATTAGTCATACGAAGGGAGTAAAGTACATGTTTTTATTCAGACACTATTTTTCATTAATATGAGAATGTAAACAGTCTATGGATAAAGAAAAAGTTAGAAATATTGATGTTTCAACTGGAAAGTCATTATAGAAACTAAATTATTTGGAAGTTTCAACATTGTTTTTTAACACATTCAATTATCTTATAGAAATAGATTGATAAATGATTACTTTGTTTTGATTTCAACTGGTAAAAATAAATAAAAGTGAGTTAATTAAAATTGGTCAATAAAATCAGATAATATAAGGTGATTTTTAATAGATATATAGTTTTTATAATTTTTGAAGTGAAAATATTTCATGAAGGCCATTTTTGAAGTTGTGATGTTTTTATGTGTTGGTAATGAAATTCAATCAGACACATTTTAAAAAAAATATGTCAAAATAACTTTTGAGAAAATATCAATCAAACAAAAATTATATTAAAAAATAAATATATAAATAAGTTCTATTTGGAGAAATGTTTGGGTTATGAAATTCTATTATAGTATGACAGGACAAGAATGATTGGATTGAGGAATGTTAATAAGATTAGGAAATGAGAAGCAACAATTTACACTACTACAAATATCCAACAAAAAAAAATTAAATTATTCATTTTTATCGATTATGTTATTTTCATAAAAAAAAGAAGTTTGGAAATATTGAAGTAATCGAGATGATTTAAGAAGGTTCTTGATTTTTATAGAATAATAAAGAGGCATTGAAGTGAATTTGAATTTATGTGAAATTTAGATTCATGAATTTTAATAAATGAGAAAATGATAAATTTTCTTTCATCATTTTCACATCAGAGATCCAATAAATAGAGGCCTGAAAGTACATCATACTTAACACTTTTCCAAAATGTGAAAAGTTGAATTAATGTATAGTTTGTGTCAGAGTTAGTTTCCAAATAAACATTGGTTTAATGATTAATAATAATCCCAAATATATCTTTAATGTGAAATTATCAAATAGACTAAAATTCAGTGAACTAAACTGAGAGTATTAGAAAGAGGAAACAAACATAGTTTCCATTAACATGTTTTTATAAGGAATTAAGTATTCTAATTAGATATTGTATATCATTGGTTATGGGAAAATTTTCGGAATGGGTGCTTCAGACTGAGGTGATTAGAAACCTTCCCATTAGACAATGTATCTTAATGTACCTTTGTTAGAGCATATTTCAAATGTTACATTCTTTTTCTGTGCCTCATACTTTCTAAGAAACATTTGTAAACTGGTGGGAGTTAGTATAATCATACCTATTGGGAGATAAAAATATAAAAATGAGATATGGTTAAAAATTTCTATTTGTTTAATTTTAATTGGTAATTTCCATTGACCCATGTATATTTCCCTAGTAGGGATCTAGTTTCACTCACTACGGCAGAAGATTGAAAATATTGCATTCATTGATTACTTTCCAATTTTTCCATGAATAAGAGTTTATTAAAAAGTCATAAGTACATAACTATAACATGTTTTAGGATTTATGATTCTTAAACATCAAAAATTCTAAATTGATATCAACTTTTTCACCCCTCCCCTTCTCATTTGTTTTATGATCCTTATGAACTTTTGTTTGCAATAAGGGTATAATCCCAACTCATAACATCTAGCCAAACCCTCAAATACTCTTCGACTTTCACTGCTATCACTAAATTCTTTACACCACAAAAGCATTAAAAATTCCACAAATTACATTTTTTTCTATCATTTCAAGATAATAAAACTTCAATATTTTTCATTACTATCTATCTTGAGTAATTATACACGTTTATTTCATATTATGTAATAAATACATTATCCACACTTCTAATTTTTATTAAAAGGATAATTTTTCATTTCAACACATGCCAATTCAATTCATTAATTACATTTTATTCCATTACAACCTTGGAAACTAGTACAAAAAAACACATGAGAACCACTGTTCATATTTATTTCAACAATCCCCCGTATTCCCACTATTTCACAACCACAAGCACCTCCTCATCAAAACCACTAAATTCCATGCACAAATCTCATCACATCCTCCCCACACATCTTAACCACACATTGAAACCACACATCACAAATGTAGGATCGAAATAATGATGTGGATGCTCAATATACAAGAGGGGGTGAATTGGATACTTTAAAAATTCCTTTGGAACCTTTAACGTTAGTTACGAATAACTATATTTTCCTTAAACAAATGAAAGTGATAATTTAATAAAATTTAAAACAAACAGATTCACAACACCTCTAACACAAAATAAAAACCTGGAATAAAGAATGTAGTTATAAAATTCAAGTTCTATGAACTTGGTTAAAATAAGAATGATATTCCAAAAGTAGGTTCCGGGAATATGTATCCGGAAATTGAAACTTAACTAAGGATTACAAAAAGAGATTCTACCTTAAAGAGTATAGAATCTAAACTTATCAAAGTACAAGTAAAGAAGTATAATAAGGTTATACTTTCCTTACAATACAATGTGAAGCAGAAACAAACAATTAGTAAAACTACAAGTAACAAGATATAAGTCTTTTAACCCAAAGAGAAGGGTATCCAACAACCTTGGATAAAGGTCCCTTGATTTATAATTTCATGCAAGTATATCTTATCCACACCTGGTTAAGCCCTCGATACGAATATCGGAATCTCTGTCTTTCTATCCCCGTAAGCCCTCATCTTCAAGGTAGTTGGAACCTCTGTCTTCCTCAGTAAGGAAGCCCTCGAACTTCAAGGTAGTCGGCACCTCTGTCTTCCTATCACCAGAAGTCCTCGAATCTAATCACCAACATTTAGAGTCGCACGAATCTTTGAGAGTTAATAAGAGCCTCTCTCTCTAGGAATCACTTCAACAGCATGTGTGAACAAGTTCGAAGAAGTTATCAGTCATCGGTCATCAGTATTGAGCACTTTCAAATGAGATCCGATTTATAGGCATGGTCGGCCTCCTTTCCAATGGTCATATTTTCCTTAAAAATCGGAGGGACCTGTACAGGTGTAACTTAACCAACAGTTAGTTTATAACAGAATAGACGACATCATTTTATAAGAAAACAAGTGTAACAGAATGTACGAAAACGTTTTAAGTTTGACACAAAAGTTAGGTGTGAAGGTTCGGAGTGTAAACAAAATGTCAAAGAGTAGAAAAATTATGAAAGTGTAAGGAAAATGAATGTTCGGATTCTAACCAAAAAAATTCGGAGTCTAAATAAATTTGGAGTGTATAAAGGAAAGATGATCAGATTCTGTCTAATAGGTGAATTCATAATGAGAATCCGGAATGAGAATTCGTAATGAGAATTCGTCATTAGAATTTGTAATGAGAAATCGTCATTAGAATTTTTATTGAGAATTCGTCATCAGAATTTGTAATGAGAATTCATCATCAGAATTTTTAATGAGAATTTGTCATCATAATTCATAATGAGAATTATATGTCGAACTTCATTAGAATTCATATCCAGAATTTGTAGTAGAACTTTATCAGAGTTCATATCTGGAATTTGGAATGAAACATCATTACAGTTCTCATCTGGAATTCAGAGTGAAAATTAATTACAGTTCTCATCCAGAATTCAGGAACTAAAACAGATTGCTTCATATCAAACTTTCAAACAATTCCGAGAATATAGAAATGAATCTGAATCTTATACTTAAGAAATATATGGATATAGATAACGAAAATATGATAAGAATAATTTTTCTTACAAAAGCGATTTCCCTTATAAAAGCATCTTTCCTTATAAAATCAATTTTCCTTATAAAAGAAACATTCCTTATAAAAGCAACTTTCCTTATAAAAGCGATTTTCCTTTAAAAACTATTTTCCATAAAGATAAGGTGTTTGTGATTTTAAAAACAAGAAGGAATGGAAAAGTCATAAGGAAAACCTTATTGACTCAAAAATCTCCCCCTTTTTGGAAAGCACAAACATCCTTATGGAAAAGAAATTCTAAGAAGAAAGAAAAAATTAAGGCTTATCTCCCATTGCTTATGAATGCTGATGAATATGACTAACTCCCCCTTAGGCTTTGAAACTCTAAGGATCATATTCTATATTTCTGGAATGATATTTCATTAAGAATAAGAAAGTCTTCTTTAATGAAAAACTCCCCCTTAGATAAACTCTATTAGAGATTGTTTTCTTTCTCACCCTTTGATAAGATTCTTTTTCCCCCTTTATTAGGGTTATTTTCCTTCTCCCCCTTTGTGATATTCAAAAATAATTCAAGGGAATGGAAAATATAACAAAGTACCTAAAAAATTAGTTAGAAACAACAAAAGAAACGAGCAAGAACAATTTTTATTGAGTTTGAAAGTTCAACAACAAAGAAATTTAGATACAAAAAAAGATCGGATCTGTCTATTCTGTATCTTTTTCCTTCACCATGAGACCCTTAAGAATAGTCTTTATCTTCTTCATGTATTTATGGTCTTCCTCGGCTTGCTTCTCTAGCACAAAAATTCTTGCATTTTGAGGTTCAATCTTTTCTTCCTCGGCTTGAAGATTTTCTTCCTGAGCCTGAAGCTTGTCTTCCTGAGACTTCAAGATTTTTTCTTGCATTAACAACTTCTCTTCAAACTCAATCCGATGATCCCTTTCATACATCCAGTTTTTAGAAACAGAATTCAGCTTCCCATTCAGATATCTTACTTCATGAATCCGGAAATTCTTTTCATCTGTCAACTTTTCTTCAAAGGATGAAGTAAGTTCATTTATCTTCTTGTCTTCAATCTCAAAAGCATACATCACATTATCTTGTAATTCATCGAAGAGCCTCATCTCTTCTATAGTCTTCCTCGACCAACTAGTCATCCTCTTGCAATATCTTCTATGAGCTTCCTAGCCGACAAATAATGTTTTGAACTGAGCCTCAATCTCAACACATTTGTCCATAACCATGGATACGGAGTCTGTTTACTGATTCAAAGCATGTTGGAGCATCTGGAATCTTGAATCAGTGCTTGAAAAAGTCATAATAGTACCCAAAATCTTCTTTAAAGACTGAACAACAAAGGCATGCCCCAATGAAGATGACTCTGAATCAGAGACTTTTCTTGGGGAATTTTATTCTTCAAAATGCTCATCCTTCTTCTTAGAAGAATCACCAACTTCCTTTTTCTTTACAACCACAGATCTTAGGGTATCAACAACAAGTTGCTTTCCCTTGTCCTTTTTCAGAATGGATTCCTATTCCGGAGTTATCTTTTCACTGTTAGACACTTGAACAACATTGTATTCATCATCAACAACTTTATAAGAACCATCCACTACATTATCCATTTGGGAAATATCATGTAGAAGTTGTTCTTCATCTGCATGATAAGCTACTTCTTCTTATCCTTTATCCTCATCCTTCCATGTAGTAAATAACTTAGATGATTCAGCTTCTGATGTTTGGAGCCACAAATGCTCCAAAGGTGGCCCCTTATAATCATCTACTTGCTTAAAAACATCTCCAGTCTCACCACTACCTTCAGCAACTTCTTCTTCCTCTTCCTCTTGCTCTATCTGCTCAACGTCCTCAACAGGCTTAGAAACTACCTCTTCATGAGTGACAAAGTTTCTTCCTGGAGTCTCAGGTAGAGATTCGAAAGAAAAATATCTCAGAACGGGAATGTTTCCAGAGGCCATCTCAGTAAACTTTAACAATGTCTGAACCACCTCATCTTCAGACATCTTCCTCTTGAGCTTCTTTTCTTTCACTTGTTTTTCTAGCCCATCCTTTGTTCTTTCCTTCAAGGCCTTAGCATCCGTAGGATCCAAGACAAACTAACTCTCCCCATGCACTCTCTTCTCTTTGATTTCCCTCCACTTAGAAACTACCTCATTAGGTTAAGATTTCTTCTTCTTCGGTTTAGGAAGTTCGGAATGAACTTCCTTAGATTTGGTATTCTCTGATTCAACTACAACTTCCTTCTACATTCTCTTCTTCACTGGTTTAGAAAATTCAGGTTCAGCAACTTTCGGAACCGCTTCTTCATGAGCAGGTAAATCAACAAAACTGACCAGTCTTCTTGTCGAAGGCTACATCCATCCTTTTGAGAGTACCATCACTCACCAACATGATCTTGCAAACTGTTGTCTTAGATTTGCAAGCCTCCTTGAAAGACTCACGGCACCAAACTATTAACTTCGAAAGGATTTCTAGATACATTATGATCTGATCTCTCAAATTCCCTTTCTTAACATTCTCAAGGGTAATAAGAAAGTGTTTCATCAGATTAAACTTCCTCAGATTTATCAGAAAATCTAGAATATAAATCCCACTCTTCTTCAGACTATCTTTATCACCCTTTCTCGGTACGATAAGGCCTTTTACCCATAATTCTAGAATCCGGAAATTTGTAGATAGAGAAGAAATCTTTGGAGCCTTATCATCTGACAGTCCGAGAGTTTCCAAAGCCTTTTCCTTATCGAAGCATCCCTTTGAATCCAGCAAAACATGAGAAATGAACTCAGATTCTCCTTCATTGTTCAGCCCTACCAAGCTGGCTGCCTTGACATAAGAAAGCTTATAAGTCTTTCCATAAGACATAAATGATAATTTGTCCCTACCATCTTCCTTATAGAAGGAAACTGTCTCATAGAATTCTATAAGAAAATCCAAAAAATCTTCATCTTGATTTCCAGGATTAGATACAGCAACATCTTCCCATCCGTTAAGCTTAATGTTCTTGGATATAAGGGCATCATACTTGTTGAAGAAATCAAGATAAACCAACCTATCTCTATAAACTAACCACATTTAAATTGGCTTAGAGGAAGACATGTCTTGAGAAGCTTCTTCCACATACATTCGGATCTGAAGACGTCTGAGAAGTTCAGAATGGAGATTTCTAATGTTCAGAACGGCCTTAAAACAGAGAGGCAGAGCTTCGGGACGTTAGAGCTTGAAAACCGATGTGGGACAACCATTTGGGGTCCCCTTTATATAGGCAATGAGAAGATGATTCAACTTCCTTGGATGATCGAACGTTTGTGATAAGATGAGATCAGATCTGACAGTTGAAAGCCAATTCTCAAGAAAACTTGAATCTGATATTTTTAGGTTTTTATTAAAACAATGATTTAAGAAAAACTATAATCCTAAAACAAAATATAAGAAAATATCAACAAGTAAAGTATGATTATGAAAACTTGAGTAAGGAAATCATAACTTTCAGATTGCCTTAGGAGGATTATTCAAAATAGATAATATTTTTTTAATGAAAAATTATCTACAAAAAACATTTTTACTACGAAAAGACATAGTTTGCAAAAATAAATATGAAAAACTCATCAAAGAGAATGAAAAATCATTACAAGATTTTCAGCATGAGTTTGAAAACGAAAAACTCATTATGAACGTCTCGGTATGAAAATCTCATTATGGAAATACCATTATGAAATTTTCCATTACAGATGTTTTGAAAATTTATATTCTGGAAATTTGAGTTCTGGAAATTCCCATTCCGGAATTTTAGTTCCGAAAAGTTTGAAAAACTGACTTTGAAAAAAAAATTAGTTACTCTAACAATTAAATGTACTCCCCCTGTGAAAAGGATTTTATTACTGTAAGGAGATTTTTTCAACAGAAAGTTAATTAAGAAAGATTACCTTACAGTTATCATTCCTAACTTATATTTAATGTATTCAAATCTATCAGAAGGAAAGGATTTTGTGAAAATATCAGCAAGTTGATCTTGCATTCTGATAAACTGAAGAATGATATTTCATTTTAGTGGTGATCCCTAAGAAAGTGATGCCTAATATCTATGTGTTTTGCACGAGAGTGATGTGCAGGGTTATTACTTAAAGAAATGGCACTTGTGTTATCACACAAATTTTGTGGTTTAGTAATACTCAATCCATAGTCTATGAGTGTGTGTTGCATCCACAACACTTGAGCACAACAACTTCCAGCTGCTACATATTCAGCTTCAGCAGTGGAAAGTGATACAGAATGTTGCTTCTTGCATGACCAAGATACTAAAGAATATCCTAAGAAATGAAATGTTCCGGAAGTACTATTTCTATCCATTCTACATCCACCAAAGTCAGCATCAGAAAAGCATTTTAGAACAAAATAATTTCCAGAAGTATAAAATAATCCTAGATCCATGGTTCCCTTAAGGTAGTGAAAAATTCTTTTTACTGCCTTTAAGTGAGATTACTTAGGATTAGATTGATATCTTGCATAAAAGTATACTGAGACAATTATGTCTGGTCGACTAGCTGTTATATAAAGTAAACTTCCTATCATACCTCTAAAAGAGGTTTGATCTACTGGTTTCCCAGCTTCATCAAGGTCTAAAGAGTTTTAGGTACCAATGGGAGTACTTATACTCTTAGTGTTGTCATAACCATAATTTTTGAGAAGATTTTTAATATAATTATGTTGAGATATGTAGGTTCCTTCTGGTTATTGAGAAATTTGAAAACCAAGCAAAAAACGTTAACTCACCCATCATACTCATTTCAAACTCAGGTTTTATTAGACTTGCAAAAGAGTCCGTTAAAGATTAATGGGTTAAACAAAATATGATGCCATCAACAAAAATATGAACAATCAAAACATTTATCTTATATTTCTTTATAAAAAGATTTGGATCTTCATTTCCCTTAACATAGTTATTTTGATGAAAAAATCCAGTGAGTCTATCATACCATGCTCGTGTGGCTTGTTTAAGGCCATAAAGAGCTTTGGTAAGTCTAAAAACATAATCAGGATGTTTTATATCTTCAAATCCATGAGGTTGTTCAACAAAAACATCCTCTTGAGCATAACCGTTAAGAAAATCACATTTCACATCCATTTGAAAAATATTAAAATTAAAGAATGCTGCAAAGGCATGTAGAATATGGATAGATTCATGTCTAGCTACTGGAGCAGAGGTTTCTTCATTTTCTATTCCTTCTTGCTGATTATATCCTTTAGCAATAAGTCTAGCTTTATTTCTAACTATGAATCCATTTTCATAACATTTATTTCTGAAAATCCATTTTACTCCAATAACAGAAGTTTCCTTCGGTCTTTCAACCAAATTCCAGACTTTATTCCTTTCAAAATCATTTAGTTCATCTTGCATGGCTTTAATCCAATCATCATCACCTAAAGCTTCATCAGTGATTTTTGGTTCTAATTGGGAAGGAAATGCTAGATATTATACTTAATTTCATAAGGAAAATCTAGTCCTTACAGGTTTATTTACATCACCAATGATATTATCACTGGGATGATTCTTAAGAAACACATGATTTGGGTTTTGAAAAGCCTGTTCATAAACATAGGGTAGAAAGTCTTCTGGGGTAAATGTTTTGGAAGTATCTTCTTTAACATTTTCCTAATCAGAATGATCTTCTATCAAAGGATTATAATTAGTTTTTGAAAATACATATGAGGATATAGGCTGGGATAGTTTGAAAAAAAAGGGTCAGACTCATCAAATATTACATGTACTGTTTCTTCAATAGTACAAGTATTTTTATTAAAAACTCTATAAGCCTTAGAGGTTGTGGAATATCCTAAGAAAATTCCTTCATCAAATTTTGGTGGGAATTTATGTAGTTTATCTTTAGTATTCAAAATGAACACTTTGAAACCAATAACCTTGAAGTAGTATATTCTTCGTTTTCTACTATTCCATAACTCATAAGGGGTTTTGTTAAGAAAAGGTCTAATCAAAACATGATTTATAGTATATCAAGCAGTACATACAGCTTCAGCCCAGAAATTTCTAGCTATAGAATATTCAATCAACATGGTTCTAGTTATCTCTTGAAGAATACTATTTCTTCTTTCAACAACACCATTTTTTTGAGGAGTTCTAGGTGTTGAAAAATTGTGAGTAATACCTTTTCTATTACAAAAAGTTTCAAAATCAGAATTTTGAAATTCTCCTCCATGATAACAATGAATAGTTTTCAATGGAAGGTTTTTCTTATTTTTAACTTGAACTCTAAAACTTTTGAAATAAGAAAAATCATCAGACTTCATTGCTAGAAAATAAACCCAAGTAAATCTATTGTAATCATCAACTAGAACAAACACATAGTATTTTCCTCCAATACTTCCAGTTTGTGTTGGACCAAAAAGATCCATGTGTACTAACTGTAATGCATCATTTGTTGAGACATCACCTATTGATTTAAAACTAGATTTATGTTTCTTTCTATATTGATAAGGATCACAAACTTTAGAAGAATCAAATCTAAGCTCTGTTAGATCCTTAACTAGTTTCTTCTTAGAGAGTTTACATAAGTTTCTAGGGTTACGATGACCTAGTCTTCTATGCCATTACTAGGAATTATCTTCCATTGCACTTAGGAAAGGTAGATCTTGACTCCTGAGGTCTTCTAAATTTAAGGTGTAAACATTGTCTTGCCTATTGGCTGAGAGAATAAATTCTTCATTGGAATTTTGAACTAAGCACTTATCATTCCTAAAATTCACAAGGTACCCTTCATTACATAACTGACTTATGCTAATGAGGTTGTGCTTAAGACCCTTATCAAAAAGAACATTTGAAATCAAGGTTTTACCTAGATGAAAAATATTACCAATACTAACAATATCTCCCTTAGCATTATCTCTGAAAGTTACCTTTCTTCCTTTCGTTTTGATAATCATTTCAAAATAGATTTTGTTACCAGTCATGTGCCGAGAACATCCACTATCCATATTCCATGTATTGTTGCTGGTACTCTCTTTTTTTTCCTGGAATTAAGAAGAGAATTAGACTTTCGGAATCCAAACTTGTTTGGATATGAGATTTCAAGATAACAAAATTTTAGGAACCCACATCTTTATAGAAAAGTAAGCTTTGTGAAATCCTAGAGATTGGGTTTTGTTTAAGGAACAATTCCTTGCCCTGTGACCACCACATTGACACTTGGTACAAAATTGGGCACATTGAGGAACAAAATAATTGTTACTAAAAATTGGTTTTGCATGGGTATAAGCATATCCAGATTTATTTCTTAAAGGTCATGTTTGGGAATACATCTTATCATAATTTTCCTTACCATGGGTAAAGTTTGATAAACACTTCATTAAGGACAAAATTTCAGACTTGAGTTTAATAACCAAGTTTTTATCCTCAAAATCATTAGTTTTAGAACAAGATCAAGGCTTAATAATATTTTTTAAAAAAATTAATTTTTATAACTCTTTAGAAAGTTTTTTCTTTTCAGAACATACTTCCTCAGGATTTTTTGAAATACATTCAAAAGCAGCATTTTTCCTACCATGATCTTCAAAATGATCTGATATCTCTTTTGTAAGAATAGAATTTCTAGAGTTTTCCTTATCATGTTTTTTTATTGAGTTTGGAATTCTCAATCTCAA
Organism: Viscum album; assembly: GCA_963277665.1. NCBI lineage: Eukaryota > Viridiplantae > Streptophyta > Magnoliopsida > Santalales > Viscaceae > Viscum > Viscum album. The sequence continues at coordinate 116,698,585 of OY728159.1, read as the reverse complement.
GAAGTTTAGCAAACCCAGAATCTTCTTCATAAGTAGGTAAAGTATTTTCTTCATCAGAAGAGGATTCTTCATCTGAAGAGTTATAAAACTTTATATCATTGGAATTTAAAGATACATTGGTCAATGATTCCGAATTTCGTAGCTTAGCCTTAAAACAATGATTATCAATAGGTAATCTGGCTATAAGACCATGATTATTCTGTCCTGAAGATTCATAATCAGAAGATTCATCTGAAGAGTCACCACTACTGGCACTCTAGGTGTCATTAGATTTCAGTACTTTCTTAGCATCGGCTTTATAATACTTCTTTCTGTTCCTATCTGAATTCCTTTCTTTCCTATCTTTCTTTTTGAGAAAAGGGAAATCTGGTCTAATATGTCCAGCTCTCTTGCATTCATAACAATTAACTTCTCCATCATTCTTATCTTTCCTATCCTTTTTCTTATACTTGGACTGGAAATTTCTTTGGCCAACTATCTTGTTTATCCTTCGAGCAAGATTCACTATCTCATTTTCAGAGACTTCACTTTCACTAGAATCTGATTGAAAAACCATCTTCTTAGACTTGGATCTAGTTACTCTCTCAGGAGTTTTAGCTTTCATATGATTTGATGTTGTTGTAAAAGCAATAGTACCATTTCCATTTTTCTTCTTGATGTTGTCAGCATCTCTCTTCATTCTGATTTCATGTTGGAGAAGAGTTCCGAATAACTCATCAAGTGAAATTTGAGTGACCGTACCGTTCTCATCTATAGCTGTTCTCTTGGATTCCCACTCATTGGGAATGATATTAATTATCTTATCCCCAAGTGATTCATTATCTAATCCTTTCTCTCCAATAGACTGTAAGCTATTGGCGATAGTCATAAACTTCTGTTGAACTTTACATATTGGTTCTCCATAAGGAAAATTGAAGCCATGGTATTCATCTCTAAGCATAACTCTCCTAGTTTCAATCACTTTAGAAGTTCCAAATTGTGTAACCTCTAACTTCTTCCAGATACAATTAGCTTCTTCACAAGATGAAATTTGGATATATATATTTCTAGTCATTGAAAAAAGTATGGTATTGCGTACCTTATAATTGAGTTGATACTCTATCTTTTCCTGGTTAGTGAAAGTTCTAACTTCCTTATCAGGAATATTATAATCACCAGTAAGCATAACACATTTGTCCACTCCAGTATTGATAAAAAAATTCTTCATTCGATATCTCCAATACTCATATTAATTACCATCAAAGATTGGTGGTCTTGTAAAATTTACATTATCAATGGAACCAACATTAATTCCTGCCATACTAAAAATAACATTTGACACACAAACATGTTAGTATAAAAAAGTTTCTTAATCACAAAGCTCGGAATGAGAATGTTCGGAATGGGAAAATTCGGAATGGGAAATGTTCGGAATGATAAAGTTCGGAATGACAATGTTCGGAATGACAAAGTTCAGAATGACAAATAAATTTCTAAGCAAGTAGGAAAAAGAACAAGAAAATCTTATATGTAAGTATAAGTATTTCAGAGACCTTCTCTGATACCAATTGTAGGATCAAAATAAGGATGTAGAAGCTCAATATACAATAGGGGGTGAATTGAATACTTTAAAAATTCCTTTTCAACATTTAATGTTAGTTACGAATAACTTTGTTTTCCTTAAACAACGGAAAGAGCTAAGTTTAAAAAAGTTAAACTAAATAAATTCACAACACCTCTAACACCAAATGAAAACATGGAATAAATAATGATGTTATAAACATCAAGTTCTATGAACATTCTTAATATAAGTAAGAGATTCCGAAAGTAGGTTTTGGAAATATGTATCCGGAAATTGAAACTTAACTAAAAATTACAAAAAGAGATTCTACCTTAAAGTGTATAGAATCTAAACTTATCAAAGTACAAGTAAAGAAGTATAAGAAAGTTATACTTTCCTTACAATACAATGTGTAACAGAAACAAACAAGTAGTAAAACTACAAGTAACAAGATATAAGTCTTTTAACCCAAAGAGAAGGGTCTCCAAAAACCTTGGATGAAGGTACCTTGATTTATACTTTCAAGCAAGTTTGTCTTACCCACACCTGGTTAAGCCCTCGATACGAATATTGGAATCTCTGTCTTGATATCCCTGCAAGCCCTCAACTTCAAGGTAGTTGGAAGCTCTGTCTTCCTCAGCAAGGAAGCCCTCGAACTTCAAGGTAGTCGGCACCTCTGTCTTCCTATCCCAGGAAGTCCTCAAATGTAATCCCCAACATTCAGATTCACATGAAGCTTTGAGAGTTAATAAGAGCCTCTCTCTCTAGAAATGACTTTAACAGCATGTGTGAACAATGTCGAAGAAGTTATCAGTCATCGGTCATCAGTATTGAGCTCTTTCAAATGACCTCCTATTTATAGGCAAGGTCAGCCTCCTTTCCAACGGTTATATTTTCCTTAAAAATCAAAGGGACTTGTAAACATGTATCATAACCAACAGTTAGTTTATAATAGAATAGATGACATCGTTTTATAAAAAAACAAGTGTAACAAAATTTACGACATCGTTTTAAATTTAACACAAAAGTTAGGAGTGAAGGTTTAGAGTGTAAAAAAAATGTCAAAGAGTAGACAAATTATGAAAGTGTAAGCAAAATGAAAGTTTGGTGTCCAACCAAAAAAATATTCGAAGTCTAAATAAATTCGGAGTGTATAATGAAAAAATGATATGATTCTGTTTAATATGTGAATTCAGAATGAGAATTTGGAATGAGAATTCGTAATGAGAATTCGTCATCATAATTCGTAATGAGAAATCGTCATCAGAATTCGTAATGAGAATTCATCATCAGAATTCATAATGAGAATTCGTCATTAGAATTTGTCATCATAATTTGTAATGAGAATTCATCATCAGAATTCGTAATGAAAATTCGATGTCGAACTTCATGAGAATTCGTATCCAGAATTCAGAGTAGAACTTTATCAGAGTTCGTATATAGAATTCGGAATGAAACTTCATTACAGTTCCCATCTAGAATTCAGAGTGAAACATCATTACAGTTCTCATCCAGAATTCTGAACCTAAAACAGAATGCTTCATATCAATGTTTCAAACAATTCCATGAATATAGAAATAAATCTGAATTTTATACTTAAGAAATATATGGATATAGATAATGAAAATATGATAAGAATAATTTTTCTTTAAAAAATGATTTTCCTTATAAAAGCAAGTTTCCTTATAAAAAAAATTTTCCTTATAAAATCAACATTCCTTATAAAAGAAACTTTCCTTATAAAAGAGATTTTCCTTTAAAAACGATTATCCTTAAAGATAAGGTGTTTGTGATTTTCAAAACAAGAAGGAATGGAAAATTAATAAGGAAACCCTTATTGACTCAACAACAAACACCCATACCAACTTAAAACGCAACCATAGATCCCTTACATAGAAAAAAACACACATCACCCACAACGAACATATTTCATATCATTCAATGGGGTTTCATCACATTTTTCTTTACGTTTAAGGGAATTCTCATACACACAAAAAATATATGTGTGAAACCAAATTATTTTTCTAGATATAAGTGGTTATATTTTATTCGGGGAGATATCAAAAAATAACTTTATATGGGTTGGAAAAAGAAATTATATTCCTTATAAAGGATCATAAGTGTTCTGATTTTCTATTGTACATCAATAATGAATAAACTCAATGAAAAATATATAAAAATATATAGACCATGAGCTTTATTTCTCCTTCATCCTTCAATTTCAATTACCCAAAATTAGTTATATTCATTGAGATGATTAATACTATATTCCCAAAGTAAAAAATCATGAACCCTATTGGATATAGAATCAGAAGTGAGATGAATGATCCTCTACCTTGAAGGAATAATTTCAAACATCAATGAAATGTTAAAAATGAGAGGGGGAGTAACACTATAAAAATCAATGAGGGAGAAAACTTTGATCACCATAAAAACAAAATAAACATCTTCTTGAAAAAATAATTAAATAGGCCCCCTTAAAATAAAAATATATTGGTTGAACAAAAGGGAGAAATATGGAGAAGAAAAGATGCAGGTCTCACCTATGACCCTTAATGTTCAATATCCCCCGGTCAGGGATAAATTCCACTAAAATGGTATATAAAATACCTCCCTGGGATGCACATGGGTTACCCAATAATCTAGAATAGTCTTAATAAAATGAGGGGGTTTGAGTGGATTTTGGGTCTTATAAATGGTCTACAAAATATAAGACCATGGAGCAACACTGACCACCATGAAAAAAAACTGCTAAAAAATGAATGGACTATAATGTAATGGAAATGAACACGCTGTAGTGAGGTTAGTGAAATAAGGCATATATAATTGACAATATATCTATACCCCTAATATTATAAAATAGTATAACACACCATGTCGAACTTAGAAGAACCACATAGCATTGACAATTCCCTAAGAAGTGTCTATGAAACTACCCTTCTACATAACAGAATTATACCTAAAATGGAAGAACTGCTAAAAACCCCACCTTTGGAAATTGAACCATGAGTAATCCTTCCACACAGAAACTATGTTGATTTTGGTAGAATCACAAATCTTTTCCTCTGGATCCACTGCACTGTAGTTATCCTCTAGACACTATAGATTCATCTCTTTCCATGGTGCAACCAAGGCTGCACACTATAATGATCCTTTGATTAGATGACTTAGCTCCGTGTCTCCAATTTTCATTTCAAACTCACTGGGGCTCTAACCATAAACCTCCATAACGAAAAATCCTACAATGAAATGGTTCATAATGTCTAAACCATTACATGATATACCTATCAAACTTACATCATAATCCAGAACCAATAACAAATCGACAAGAAGGGTCTGAACCACCATTCTTGGTGATACCTCTCAATAATCACTTTATTACCCAAACAAAAACATGCTACCTCATTCAATCCACAAGCTATCACTTATACCCACAACCATCAAAACCATCATTTTAAATTCTATACAAGCTCATCCAACTATCCCCACACCCAATACCAATGCAACCCTAAGAACACAAATCATGGAATTATTTCTCAATATCAAGTCATTGTTTTCTATGGGTGGAACTGAATCAACCATACATTTTTAATACATTTATTATTATTACACATCTTTATTTGGATTTTTATTTTCACCTCTTCATGTATTGGAATCATTTACACACATCACATAATGGAAAATGAATATCTCATAACTTATTATGATTATAAGGCCCCAGCCTTAAACATTACTTTATCTTGAGTTATTTCAAGAATACACGTTGAGGATATTTTCAGGTTTAGAGTTTCAGACAATTAGATCATAAATCATGAATTACACTCTAAATTTAAAAAAAGTGGTTATATAAAAGATAGTACTCATTTTTCCCATCATTGGAATCATATTTAAAATAAAACATAGATTCTTTCTTGACACTTCCTTGACACTATCATCAAATCATGTACCTTTCCCTTGACCTATTAAAAACATTTCAAAAACATGGGATTAGAATAAAAATCTCAACAAGGGATATAAAAGTATGAAATGAAAACATTATTCCATATATGAAATCATACATTACTCATAAAACATAAGAATTTTAACATACCTCATCAAATCATGAAGAAATCATAGAAATAATAAGACATAAAGGTAACTCGATGCATTCATAACATTCTTACGTAGGGAGTAACCATCATGGTTATGTTTGGAATACCCATCACAGTATATTCCAAAAATCTCTTCGGAGAAACCTTAACGTTTAACCACTTAGCGTTACACAATGAATTGGATATATATATCGGTCTCACCCACCCTTAGTTTATCGCAGAACCCCTCGTCTTCATAAACAATGCCCAATAACCATAACATAATCATATCACATAAAAAATGCATAAAGGAAACATAACATTTCCACATTTCAATCACAATATATCAATAAAACACATTGATATAATAAAAATAATTTAAAACCATTTTCAATACCAAAATAAAAGAGAAGTAAAACATGGTATTTGTTTTTCATTTAAAAAGGTTATGGCTTGTAGAGGAAGCCGAATCTCAAATAATGGTCACGGCGGCGGAGAAGTCGTTGTCGCCGCATACGTATGACAAAAAAACCTTCCATTTTATCATTTAGTAAATGCTTCGTATAAAAAATATTCCATTTAAATATACATTAAATTAAAAGGGGTTTATACACCATATAAAAGAAAGTTGTGTATAACATAAAATATGTCTCAATGAAAGGACATTGAGATGAAGTCCCTTACCTCGGGTCCAACTTGACACGATCGTTCTTTAAACTCCTGAATAATAAACTTTAGTTAATTTATACTTTCTTAATAACCTTTTTCATGTTCATTATTCCATTTTTAAATCACTTATTACCATTTTATGAACACTATGTAATTATTAAGTTAATAATTGTCGTTTTGTTGATCATTGGTACTTGACTAAAAAATAAACTCTTTATAATTACCAGTTGTTCGTATATCCATTATATACAAAGTTATATTAATGATGTAGATATCATATATATCATATATATCCAGTATATACATGAATTTATAATATTACATAATATTTAGAGGTAAGAAATGAAATGCACCGTTCATCGAGACGGTAAGCCGTACGTACGCATGAACGCTACTTTCATTTCTATTTTGTATTTTATGGAATGGAATCATAATGATATAAAGGTATATTATAATTCCAGTATAATATAATATATAATATCATTAAATCCATCTTGTATACATCCCACATATAGCATTAACGAATTAATTAACTTTAAGGGGGCGGTAGTCTGCACTTCCTAATATGAAGATATCACATTTAACCATAATGGAAACCCTAAAGGTATGCCATAAATGAAAAATACAAAAGCTTAAGGAAAACATAAACGTATATCATATATCATATATAATTATAGTGAAATCTTAATGGCCACCTTTTAAGGTGTTAGAAGAATATTGAGCAATCATTGTTTAATGAGGCAGAAATTCGCCATCCACGGAAACAGTATGCTATTTAACCATTAAGTGTAGGTGTGTGTAAGTGTAGCTCTAATACTTCTCATAAAAAAATACTATTATATTGAAGATACTGTTTTTGTTACAAAAGAAACGAATAAAAAGAGTTTAGGGGGTTGGAGAAGAAAAATAAAGCAAAATAACATTAGAGAAGACATTACCTTTAAATCAGGTAACTCCTCTTGGTTTGAACCAAAAGGGTTTCTTAAAGAGCTTTCTGCCTATGGTAAGGCTTCTAGGATGAAGATAGGTATGTGGAGAGATGCAATGAGCAGAGTTTGGCTTAGCGAAATGCTTGGGATGTGTGGGTACGGAGGTAGAGGTGGTGGCCTTTTATAAGAGGTGAGGAGGGGCACTCTTGGAATGTTTTAAAATGTTACTTTATATTAAAATGAGTTTCAGATTTTAAAGTTCCCACATTGATATATTTTGATGATAAGGAGATAAGGGTTCGAAATATACTCATAAAATAGGTCTTTGACAAGTTTAATTCTTTATATTTTATATTATCTTTTCATTTTATTTAAATCATTCATTAATGAGGTAATCGCTACATCATCATGATGTCATAAATAATTTAATTTATTTAATGTATAAAAATTAAAAAAATACTATGAGGTAGGAAATATTATTATATTAAAAATTACTATTCATAGTCTAGGATATCATTTATTTAGAAAAAATTAAAAAAAATTTACTCAGGTGATACATTCTTTAGTGATATTTTCCTTTCATTAAAAATAAAAAGAAAAACTGTCACATTCACCCAAAAGTAATTCAATGGGGTCCCTAAGTTTGGCACAAGGCATACCATGGTCGAAGATGACACAAATAGTAGAATTAGGACACATGTTGGGGTCATTTGTTTTATTATGATATTATTTTATTATCCTTAACTACCCAATTATTAATTAATCAAGATAATTAAAGATAATTACCATCATTACTATTCATAATGTTCCCAAACAAAAGAGTCTTAATTACATAATTTGGACCTTCTAATTACAAATATGGAATCTATTTTACCAAATTCCAAACATAGAAATTGAAATAATGAATTTAAAAATAATTCCTGTTGTCAAAACAAATAGCAGGTTTTTTTGAAACAATATCTATGAAACGTTTGGCACTTGTTTATGCCCAATTCCAATGTGAAATTAATTATAATGACCACCATTGGATTAAATGTTAAAAAAATATTCTAATTAAACTTTAAAACCAATTAAAAAGATAATCTAACCATATAATAAAAATAGATGAAATAGCAGTTTTGATGTAAAATGCAGTATTTTTCACTATTCATTAAAAAATGAACATGGTTAGAAAAATACAAAAAATTTATCCAAAGTAAATTTCAATGTCACCATCATAAAGAATAATTTTATTTTGACAAATAGAGCTTATAAAATTGTCAAAAGAGAGATTTAATAATGGTTCTCCATCAAAAGGCGGTAAAACAATCTTTTAAAAATATTAGAGAATTCTATACTTAAGATTGGATTTATTCTCATTTTAAGCCTCTAAAACACTATCTAATTCATAAATATAAACAGATAAGAATATCAATTATTCATTAATTACTTGGGATTTTACATTATTCCCCCCCATATAAAATTTTGTCCCCACAATTTATTTACTTATCGTATAAGTGGGGGTATTTATCCCTCATTGTATTTTCAGATTCCCATGTTGACTCTTCAATCATGTGGTTTTTCCAAAAAAAAACATTTAATTGATGAATCAGCTTTTTCCGCAACACTTTCTCCCTATGGTCAAGAATCTGGACTGGTTGTTCCTCTTATGATAGATTCTCTTTCAGTTGAACTAGCTCTGGACTCAAAACATGAAATGGATCTGGCATGTACTTCCTTAACATTGAAACATGAAAATCATTGTGTACCTGAGGTAAACCCGAAGGTAAATCCACTCGGTATAAAACTAATCCAACTCTCCCTAGAATTTCATACTGTACAATGAACCTTGGACTCAACTTTCCTTTCTTACCAAATCGCATCACACTTTTCCATGGTGATACTTTGAGAAAAACATGATCACCTACCTCAAAAGAGAGATCCTTCCTCATGTTGTCTGCATAACTCTTCTGCCTGCTCTGAGCTGTTCTGATGTGTCTCTGTATCAGCTGAACATTTTCAGCCAACTCTTCTACAAATTATGGTCCCACCAACATCCTTTCACCCAGTTCATCCCAGAAAGCTGGAGTTCGACACTGCTTCCCATATAATGCCTCAAATAGTGCCATCTGTATACTAGAATGAAAACTGTTATTATAAGAAAACTCAACCAAATAAAAAAGTTGGTCCCAACATCCCTGATAATCCATTGAACAAGCACGTAGAATATCCTCCATAGTCTGAATCATTCGTTCTGACTGCCCATCTGATTGAGGATGAAAAGCTATACTAAAATTTAATTCAGTACCCAATGAATTTTGAAGGCATTTCCAAAAGATAGAAGTGAACCTGGGATCATGGTCAGATACAATGGAGAGAGGAACTCCATGTAACCTGACTATCTCTTTAAGATACAAATGGGAAAGTTGATCTGGGGAAAAATTATCTCCTATAGAAAGGAAATGAGCATATTTAGTCCAATGATCATCAATAACCCAGATTGAATTATTACCTCGACGTGTCGTTGGGAATCTGACAAAGAAGTCCATGGATATATTCTCTGATTTCCACTTTGGCACTGGTAAAGGGTGAAGCATCCCTTTCAATAATTTCCACTTTTCTTTAACCTGTTGAAAATTCAAACACTTCACAGTAAAATCCGCAATATCTCTTTTTTATTCCGTCCCACCAGTAATACTCCCGAAGATCTCTATACATATTAGTACTGCCTGGATGAACTGAAAACGGAGAACTATGAGCTTCACATAACAACTCTCTCTTCAACTATGAATCACAAGGCACACACAATCTCTTCCCAAATCTCAAAACATAATCATTATCAATGTTGAATTCAGGAAACTTACCCTTCTGAACCAGCTCTACCTTTTTCTGCAACTCACTGTCTTGCTTATGTGCTTGCTTAATTTTGTCTCATATAGAAGATTTCACTAATATCTGAAACAAAACAAAAGGACATCCTGCACCAACAACTTCTATTCCATTGTTCATCAAATCCTTAACCAAATGATCACATTCCAAATGCATCTTTGTTAATGAAGTATTACTTTTTCGACTCACAGAATCAGCCAATTTATTTTCTTTTCCCGGATGGTAATGAATTGTACAATCATAATCCTTGATTAATTCTAGAAATCTCCTCTATCTCATGTTCAATTCTTTCTGAGTGAATATATACTTTTAACATTTTTTATCAGAATATATTTCACACTTTACACCATACAAATGATGCCTCCAAATTTTTAAACTAAAAACAATAGTAGCTAATTCCAAATCTTGTGTGGGGTAATTTACCTCATGAGTTTTCAATTGACTTGAAGCATAAGAAATTACCTGATCATTTTGCATTAGGACGCAACCAAGCCCTTTCAATGAAGCATCAATGTAGATTAAAAACTCCCCATTCCTGTAAGGTAGTTCCAAAACTGGAGCATTCAACAATATTCTTTTCAGATCCTGAAAACAATCATCACATTCTTTTGTCTAGATAAACATAACACCCTTCCGAGTTAGATTAGTTATTGGGCTAGATAACCGGGAAAAAATTCAAACAAACCTTCGGTAATAGCCTGCCAAACCAAGGAAGCTACGAATCTCAGTTACATTTGTGGGTCTTGGCCATTCTTCAACAACCTTTGTTTTTGTAGGATCAATAGTTATTCCATCGGTAGAAACAATATGACCAAGGAAAGAAATTTGTTGCAACCAAAAATCCCATTTTCTGAATTTCCCATATAATTTCTTTTCTTTTAATGTTTGAAAAATAACCCTTAAATTAATTTCTTTCTCCTCTTTACTTTTAGAAAACACCAAAATATTCTTAATGAAAACAACCAAAAACTTATCCAAGAACACATAGAAAATTATATTCATAAGGTCCATGAATACAGCAGGTGAATTGGTTATCCCAAAAGGAATAAGTAAAAATTCATAATGGCCATATCTTGTATGAAATGCGATCTTTGGAATATCTGATTCCTTTACCTTCAACTGATGGTACCCTAATCTCAGGTCAATCTTTGAAAAATACTGAGCTCCCTGGATCTGATCAAACAAATCATCGATATGAGGCAAAGGATATTTATTCTTAACAGTGATGTTATTCAAGGATCTATAATCAATGCAATACCTCATTGAACCATCATTCTTTTTAATAAATAAAACAAGATCACCCCATTGTTATGTGCTAGGTCGAATGAAACCTTTCACTAATAAATCGTGAAATTTCTCCTTCAACTATAAAAGTTCAATTTGACCCATTTGATAAGGGGGTTTTGAAATTAGCTTAGCATAAGGAACTAAGTCAACTATAAATTCAAATTCCCGATCTGGTATTATTCCAGGCAACTCATTAGGAAAAACATCAGGATACTCATTTACCACTGGAACATCATTAATCTGAACAGTTACTTTGTTTTCAACAATATGTGCAAGGTAACATTCATTTCCATCTTTTAAAAGTTTCTCAGCCTCTTGATATGATATCAACAGTAAGGGTTCATTATTGTACACAAACTGAAAGTCTTTCTGAAAAGAAACTTCTTTAGCTCTACAATCAATCTTATCACTTTAAATAAAGAGCCAATTCATACCTAGGATAACATCAAACTCTACTAGAGGTAAAACAATATGGTTTTCAAGTAGGTTCTTTCCATGGATAAGGATAGGAAGGTTCTTATAAATTATTTTTTCCTCAAAATTTCCCCTAGGTGTTTTTACCACAAGTTCATGAGTCATTTCTTGATATGGTATTCCAATTTTACTAGAAAAGTTTTCAGATATGAAAGAATGTGTAGACCCTGAATCAAACAACACACTGGCATAATCTGAAAAAAAGTACATGATACCACTTCATTTGATGGCCCAACATCTACTGAAGTAGTTACAAAGGATTTCACCACCCCTTTCTACTTGTAGTATAACTACTTCCCATCACTCGAGATCATTGTCAGACACTTGTTTGCATAGTGATCCATCTCATTGCACTTAAAACATTTCACTAACTGGAAATCAAATTTTGTCTTACCATCACCCTGATCTTTTTCAGTGAAATCACAAGCCCTATGTCCCATCTTACCACATCGGTAGCACATTCAAGAATTCAGAAGACATTACCCAGCATGCCTTTTACCACATTTATCACAAACAGGAAACTTAGTTTTCTTACCATCAGACCTTGTTTGAAGAATTCTTATGTTTGTCCTGCCACCTAGATCTCTTCTTCTGTTGGATTTTATAGGACACTTGATCATCTGAAATCTCCATTTCCACCTTCTAAGCACATAGAACAATCTTTTAATAACTTTTGAACTCACGAGAAGCTAATTCCCTTTGATATTTTGGCTTTAATCCTGAGTAAAAATGATTTATTTTACTATCAAGGACTCAGATAAAATTTGAAGCATACCATTCCAATCAAGTGAAACTCTCTTCATAAGTAGCCATTGAGTCGTCCTCTTACCTCAATTCCAAGATTTTTTTCAATCCAAAGTCGAACAGCCATAGGAAAATATTTCTCAAGAAACATACCTTTCAATTCATCCTTGTTGTGAGCGTCAATCTCATCAGCATCCTTGATATTTTTAACCGTCAACCACCACTGATCTGCTTCACCCTTTAAATGGTAAATAGCAAGAGTAACCTTTTAATTGTCTGAACACCGCATGGCATAAAAAATATTCTCCAGTGCTTTAATCCACCCTTCAGCTAGAACAGGGTCAGACGATCCTCTGAATGATGGGGGATGTTTCCTAATGAAATGTTCCTCCACAGACATGATCCTCTGTAGTTGATCTGGATGATCTCGTGCATGGATACCACCACCATTTATCGCTTGAGTCAACTGCGCCATTACTGCAAAAAACTGTTCAGCTCCAATTCCGACCATCTCAGGATGCTTATTCGGATGGTCATTTCCTTCTGTATGCCATCCTAGCACTACTCCCCTATTTCCTCTGCGGAATATCATTTTGACCAAGCATGTCTTAGATGAATCAACATGGTAATCATCAAATGTTATATCATTTCAATTTGACAATAAAAAAATATTTTTTGGTAATAATTTAATATAATTCTAACTCCTAAAGTTATCTAAACCGACCTCTGATACCAACTATAAGGGCTCGGCCTGAAACATTACTTAATCACGTGTTATTTCCAGAATACATGTTGAGGGTCTTTTTAGGTTTAGAGTTTTAGATAATTAGAACATAAATCATGTATTACACTCCACATTTAAACAATGTCGTTACGTAAAAGATAATACTCATTTTTCCCATCATTGGAAACATATTAAAAATAAAACATAGATTCTTTCTTGACACATCCTTGACACTATCATCACATCATGTACCTTTCCCTTGACCTGTGAAAAACATTTCAAAAACATGGGATGAGCATAAAAAGCTCAGTAAGGGATATAAAAGTAGAAAACGAAAACATTAGTCCATGTATGAAATCACACTTTACTCGTTTAACATAAGAATTTTAACATACCTCATCAAATCATGAATAAATCATAGAAATCATAAGACATAATGGTAACTTGATGCATTCATAACATTCTTACGTAGGGAGTAACCCTCATGGTTACGTTTGGAATACCCATCACAGTATATTCCCTAAATCTCTTTGGATAATCCTTAATGTTTAACCCCTTTGCATTTCCCAACGCATTGGAGAGCTATATCGGGCACACCCGCCCTTAGTTTATCACGGAACCACCCGTCTTCATAAACAATTCCCAAGAACCATAACATAATCATATCACATAAAACATGCATAAAGGAAACATAACATTTCCAAATTTAAATCACAAGATATCAATACATCACATTGATATAATAACAAATATATATTAAAACCATTTTCAATACCAAAATAAAAGATAAGTAAAACATGGTATTTATTTTTCATTTTAAAAAATGTTATGGCTTGTAGAGGAAACTGAAACTCAAATAATGGTCACGGCGGGAGAGAAGTCGTTGTCACCGGATACATACGAAAAAAAATATTCCCTTTTTTCATTTATTAAATGCTTCATATAAAAAATATTCCTTTTGAATAAACGTAAAATTCAAAGGGTTTTATAAACCGTATTAATGAAAGTTGTGTATAAAAAAAAATATGCCTTAATGAAAGGAGATTGAGATGAAGTCCCTTACCTCGGGTCCGACTTGAATCAATCATTCTTTAACCTCCTAAATAACAAACTTGAGTTAATTTATACTTTCTTAAGAAAATTTTTCAAGGTCATTATTCCTATTTATATCTCTTATTACCATTTTAAAAACCCTATGTAATTATTTAAGTTAATAATGGTCGTTTTGTCAATCATTGGTACTTGAGTAAAAAATAAACTATTTATAATTACAAGTTGTTCTTGTATCCATTATATATAGAGTTATATTCATGATTTAGATATCATATATATCATATATATTCAGTATATACATGCATTTATAATATTACATAACATTTAGAGGTAAGAAATGAAATGCACAGTTCATGGAGATGGTAAGCCGTACATACGCATGAACGCTACTTTCATTTCTATTTTGTATTTTATGGAATGGAATAATAATTATATAAAGGTATATTATAATACCAGTATAATATCATATATAATAACATTAACTCAATCCTTTATACGTCCCATATATGGCATTAATGAATCAAATCACATTGATGGGGCGGTAGTCCGCACTTCTTAAACTGAAGATATCACATTTAACCATAATGGAAACCAAAAAGGTATGTCATAAATGAAAAATACAGATTCTTAAGGAAAACATAAAAATATTATATATTATATATAAAAATAGTGATATCTTAATGTCCAATTTTTAAGGTGTTTTAAGAATATTGAGCGATCATCATTTCGTGAGGCAGAAATTCACCATCCATGGAAACAGTATGCTCTTTAACCATTAGATGTAGGTGTGTGTAAATGTAGATCTAATACTTCGTATAAAAAATCATAGTATTTTGAAAATACATGTTTTGTTACAAAATAAATGAATAAAAAGTGTTTAGGGGGTTGGAGAAGAAAAATAAAACAAAAGAACATTAGAGAAGAGTTTACTTTAAATCGTGTAACTCCTCTTGGTTTGAAACAAAAGGGATTCTTAAAGAGTTTTTTGCCTAAGTTAAGGATTCTAGGATGAAAAGATGGATGTGGAGAGATAAATTGATCAGAGATTGGCCGAGTAAAAGGTGAGATAAGTGTGGGTAAGGAGGTAGAGGTGGATGCCTTTTATAAGAGGAGAAGAGAGGCACTCGTGGAAATTTATAAAATGTTACTATATATTAAAATGAGTTTCAGATTTTAAAGGTCCCACATTGAAATATTTAGAGGATTATGTGATAAGGGTTCGAAATATACTCACCAAATAGGTCTTTTACAAGTGTATGTCTTAGAGTTTACATTATCTTTTCTTTTTATTTAAATCGTTCATCAATGAGGTAATCGCTACATCATCACGATGTCATAAATAATTTAATTTATTTAATGTCTAAAACTTATAAAAAAAATACTATGATGTAGGAAATAGTTTTATATTTTCAATTACTATTTATAGTCCAAGATATCATTTATGTAGAAAAAATTAAAAATGTTTTACTCAGGTGATACATTCTTTAGTGATATTGTACATTCTTTAAAAATTAAAAGATAAAGTGTCAGTTTCACCCAAAAGTTATTCCATGGGGTCCCTTAGTTTGGAACAAGGCATCTGATGCTCGGCCATGACACAACCTGTAGTATTAGGATAGATGTTGGGGTCAGTTTTTATTATTATGATATTATTTTATTATCCTTAACTACCTGATTACTAATTAATCAAGATAATTAAAGATAATTACCGTCGTTACAATTCATAATGTCCAAAAACAAAAGTGTATTAATTACATAATTTGCACCTTATTATTCCAAATATGGAATCTATTTTACCAAATTACAACCATAGAAATTGCAATTATTAATTTAAAAATAATTCTCGTTGTCAAAACAAATAGTGGGTTTCTTTAAACAATATCTATGAAAAGTTTTGGCACTTGTTTATGCCCAATTCCAAAGTGAAATTAATTATAGTGAACACCATTGGAATAAATAGAAAAATTATATTCTATTTACACTTTAAAACCAATTAAAAAGATAATCTAACCATATAATTAAATTAGATGAAAAAACAGTTTTGATGTAAAATGCAGTATTTTTCACTATTCATTAAAAAATGAACATAGTCAGAAAAATACCAAAAATTTATCCAAAGTAAATTTCAGTGTACCAATAATAATTAATAAGTTTATTTTGGAAAATAGAGCTTATAAAATTATCAAAATATGGATTTAAAAATGGTTCTCCATCAAAAGGCTGTAAAACAATCTTTTCAAAATATTTGAGAATTCTATGCTTAAGATTGGATTTATTATCATTTTTAGCCTCTAAAACAGTATCTAATTCATAAATAGACATAGATAAGAATATATATTATTCATTACTTACTTGGGATGTTACATTGATACAAACATCATATAACAAAATATTAAAAACTAGGCAGAAGAAAAAAACCTCTAGGCACAGGGCATATATCTAGGTCTCGTGATTCCAAGTACTCTCATATTGGCCAACACACCTCCAAAACACATTAATCAAAGAAATGGTACATATATAGAAATCAATCTCATGATGATCTTGGATCTCAACAAGATGCTCCATAATAGTCTCATCATTTTTGATATCCCACACTCCCTAGTCAATGTCATGGCAGCAATCATGAAGATACCAAATGATTTAAGAGACATGGAATACATCATTAATCCTGCATAACCAAGGTGGGAGTGCTAATTAATAAGTCACCATTCCAACCATGAAAGGCCCAATAAATTAGGTAAATAGATTACTCCCCCTACAAAAGCACTACTACCCACATCAAGGGGTGACTCTCAAGAACACATCGTCTGCACTATAAGACACAATTGGCCTCATACTATGATCAATATAAGAACTTTTTTGGTCTTAAACGACATTTATTATCTCTGGAGCCAGCTAAAACATCTCTATCATGATCCATAACCTACCCAAATCGAGAAGCGATGAATCTCAAACCGCAGCCGAAACTGATAGAGGATGATATGGCTTTCTTTACAAATCCTAAAATAGGACCCTACTTATGGATGAGTTATAGATATTTTTTTAGAAAAATAAAACAATGCAATTTTCATTCCCAAGACACAAAAAATGCAAAAATTAACACCTTCAAAATACCATTTAATGTTCAGATGGACTTCTCTACTAGCCAATCCATCTATGAGTGGAAATCGGTGATGTGCACAAATTAGTGCAAAACACATAATATAATTCTCCCAAAATCATCGTAAAACGAGTTTACTGATCTTGGATAATGGTACTTGGTTCTCCAAAAAGCCGCACATGCTCATCCAAATAGATCATTAGAAACCCATTTATGAAACCTGACACGTTGATCACTTGTAAGTGAGTTGATCTCATCAACTAATTCAAAATAATGTAGTTGAAATCACAAACTACCTAATATCAACGTAAAAATGGGAATAATTACATTTTATCATACCATTAACACATCGGGATATCCAAGTGATTCAAAAATATTCAAGGAACATGGTCCTATGACTTCAATTTCTTGAAAACCAATCATCGAACTACAAATGCCACTAGCATCCATTTCATCACCCGCCACGAGAATTGCTTCTTCAAGAAACAATACTTCTAGGATACCCCTATGTGTACCATCAAATGTGAGATATGAAAATAATGAAACTATCACTTTGGAATCACTTCTAGAACAAACATTATCTCTTGAAAGAACATCTGGTGTAGACCATCATCTGACCAACCCTTAAGAGCATCGCCCAGAGAAGCAGGGTCTTGAATCAACTATACCTCTAAGTCTCCTTACTAAGACTCCTCCACCATCAACCACCTCTGTATTTATATGCATATATTTTAACTCCCCATTATCAATTTATTAATATTTGAATCATGAATAGTAGCTTTCTCTGACTTTCCACCAGAAGTTTCATCCATAATATTCCCCTTTCCTAAGGTGCAGGATATCACAAATTCATTATCCTAGAGAAAATCTATCCACATGTATTGCTACATATTTAGTTCATTTTAATAATAGATATACCATATTATCTTGTGATTAGTAAATATCACAATGTGGTCTTCAATGAGGTAATGTAACCACAATATCAGTGTAAAAACGACTGCTGCTAATTATAGATCATGGGTGACATTGTTATTCATGTGTGGGTGTAATTTCCTAGACCCATAATAAACCACTATAGTCTATCACTTGGGGAATCGACATAAGGTTAGATATATGAATCAAAAAAGAACTGAAACATCACCCCTCCTATAAAAACTCGATCATTGATAAAAACATCACCCCTCCTCTTGAAACTGAATCACATTTCAATTTCACCTTAAGGTAGTCAAATGATACATGAAAATTATCAGCTGAGAAAAAATCAAGGACTTTCCTATTAAAATATATTATTGTGGACTATATCCATTTGTAATTAAATACATTCCTCTGATAATTTATTCTAATACCAAAGAAGATACAAATATATGATACATTCTTGGTCGCTTCCCATAAAAAAATCCGGATCATTGATGGGTACATATACTCAAAATTCAAGAATTGAAAATAAATATTAAAATACACCCCTCATGTCTATAAGATTCACGTGGAAAATGATTCACAGATATTAGGTGTCTATGAACAAGAAATATATCTGTGAGATGATCAAAAATCTCTTCCTCAAACATCGATTAGATCAATATATCATTGATGTAAATGACTAAAAATAGTCCATAAACTCATTGAACAAGGATTTATAGATCCCCATGAACATTAATGGTGTGTTTATTACACTGGAGGACCTGACCAAAAAATTGAAGCACCCATACCTACATCTGAATGTAGTCTTTGTGAAATCCTCCAACTTCTTATCAACTAGTGATATTTGGACCATAGTTAAATTTGGAAAATGAAATATCCCATATCAATAAGTCAAAAATATAATCAATCATCAAGGTAGGGTAGCTATTCTTGATTTTGACCAGGTTCAACATCCCATTGTCTATAAACAGCCTCTGACTACCATTCCCTTTCTTGTGGAATAACACTAGATGAATCCATGATGACACACTAGGGTAGATGAAAACCATACACATAGAATAATAAATATGAATTCTTAAATCCCAAAAAATATAGGGTGACATCCAATAAGGATCCATTGAATTTATAGAGGCATTGGGATGTATATCTCTCCCAAACTAGATATCACCTCAAGGGGTAGTGTCATAACTACCTTAGAAAAAACATCTAAAAACACCTCGAAGGCAATGGGAACCTCCACTATCCTAATACCCAATTATTCTATAGACTACTATAACATTAAATAGAAAAGGGTCTCAATGTTTCTACAACCCTATGGAAAACCTGAATCACTAAAGAAAAATACAGGATTACCATCCACATCAGAGAACATGACTCTCCTCCAAAATATGTTGTTAAAAACTTGAATATAACACGACTAGTAAAAGATTAGGATAAATTCAGATGACTTAATCAATATTAATAAAACGTTCACATGCAACTGATGTGGTCCATCGTCAAACTACTCCTTTGAAACACATCAGTGAAGTGTTTCGAGCCTTTAGAAAGTATTATAAACCCCCAAGGGAATTGGAAGACTCCCTACATCTAGTTAGAGTGAAATAACTAGAAAAAGTTCAACAATGGAGTTTGAATATCCTGAATCAAACAAGGATTAAGTGAGGGTAGATGATAAACCAATTTCACCTCTAAAAATATTAGGCCCCTCCAGTATTGTCACAACCACTACATGTAATTTTCCATGCCTAGCTATTATTCCAATTTATTTAAGTCAACCACCATTAACATTCTCATGTAGAAAACCATGCATAAAAGAAAAATCACGATTTCATCGTCTTCCAGCTCCATCTCTTCGTGGTAGAGCATAATCCTACTACAACTACCACTATAATAGAATTAGTATAATCTGCTGTTGAAGCTGAAACTAGACCCAAACAACTATAACATACTATGTTAAAATAACTATGGGGAATTGATTTTAATGATTAATATATAACCAAAAATAAAATAAAACTAGTTCAAGGTCCTTTGGGAAATATTAAAATCCATAGGGCCAGAAATTTTGTGAGGGAATCTATTGAGGTCGACTCGCCATTTATAGAAACCATAAATTTCTTATCACCTGATACATAACTATAAAAACTCTATTCATTGAAGAACCCAACATGTACTCCTCTCACAATAATCATCCTCATGAGTTTGTATTCTTGATTAAATTTTCTTTATTTTGAAAATCTTGATATATTGGCAATGTCGAAGGTGTAAAATTATACTAGATAGTAGAGTGAAGTACCTCTAAATTATGTTTCTCTCACAAAAACTCATTAGAAAAAATATCTATGGTGAAACTAAAAAGTTTATTGAGCATGATCCTAGGTTACAACACATAAAATCTCCTCTATTAAAGAACGAGTAGCCCCTTCCACTTAACTTTTATCATAGTATATTTGAGGAACACCACTCATAGATCCTTCTGAATGTTAACCCATGAAACACCTTACTCCTCCCACTCACTAAGATACAATGTCCACCACTAACGTACAACCCCTCGCATTTTCCTAACACCAATTTTATATTGTACTCCACTGGGGAACAAATAGAACTAATTGTGATATCATGATACTTCAACAATTTCTTTATATACATATCATAAATTCTTCCCTCATAATTTACCAACGCCATCCGCTAAAAGGCATGAAACATCATCTATAAATTTTCAACCTCCTCAACTAAATCATCCCTCTGATGATATACTAGATAATCCTATTGTTCCTCTACTTCATGAAACACACATGAACGTTGACCAAGATGAATCACTAAAATGAAAAATAAAATATTTCCTTATACCCGTATTTTGTAATTTTATTATGATCCATTTTATTCACTTAACTTCCCCAAATCCACTGAATTTATACATGAACACAATTCAATCATAATGCATGTACAACTCCGAGGTTTCCACCAACTAAGAGGAACCAACACACTTAGTCATTAGGTATTTTTGATTCCTTGCATCGGATCTTGGGGATCCCTAAAATACCGTATCCTATTTGGTATTCCCTAAATTATATCGTGCACCAAGGTCATCTGACATTATTTCCCTATAAACACATGAAATCCTCATTAATCCTAACTCATAAATCCATTCCTACCCTCACCAAATACCTTGAATACCACTCTATCATGAATCATCCCTAAAAAAGTACCCTTTTCTTAAAACTATAATGCAAGTGAGATAATGACCAATGGGTCCCCCCATAAATAGGCCCAAGGTTGGAGACTAGTGTATAGGGTGTGAAAATAGGACATATGTAGGGCATTTACCACAACAAAAGTATATAATAAGGATAAAAGATATAAATTATAAATCAAATTCCTAGACTAATATGAAATAATTTAACAAAAACAATCCCATAATACCAGAATAAGATAATAAAATACTAGGAATAAAAAATAAACTTATTAAAATTCATGTAGTAGAGACTAAAAAGTGGCTCCAAGGATCTAAGATAGTAACTTCAAGCTAAATCAATGTAGTCCTCCGGGAAAATTGAAAATAGTTTGTATATATATAGGCTGATTATTAAATTTTTATCAGTAGAATCACCCCAATGTCATTCATGCACATGTGAAAGAGGCCATATATTATGCACCCCTGAGTAATCATCAGAACCAATAGCACCAATGTTGGTCAACTAGATACTCTCCTCCTCACCAAATCAATATACCTAAATAGAATGCCCAATTATATTAATATAAAAACAATCATATCCATAAATATGTCACCCCATAACACTTTCCCACTAGTTTATCTCTCTCAAACCGCAATGAAATACATCATGGTGCTACCATATCATTCATAAAATAACCTTATTAGAAAACACCTGGTCTATCACATCACACAAAATCTCCCCGAAATATACCTTGGTCATCGATTCACATATCACATGAGGACACATGGGCCATCACACTATATCTCATCTCATATAAATACACACATGATATCAAATCCCATCTATCCTAAATACCCCTTGGATGTCAGGTCACAATCATCATTTCAACCATATTAGTATGGTATCATAAACATAAATGAGATATACCTCATTTGATTTGATTGAAACCCATGCATATCAAACATTCCTGGAGAGAGAGAGGGGAATAGGTGGAACCCAACCATCAAGCATCCCCACTAGGATTTTGGAATAAATATCACCAAATTATATGGTTGTTGATATATGGTGCTTCATACAGGTGACTTGTATATAGAAATCAAATGTAATATATAATTATATGTATACGACCACACACAAGACTAACCTATGATTTAACAAGGGTATTATCCTAATTCATAACATCACCTACAAACCTCACATACTCATACCCTTTTTTATCTAGGACAGAGTGCATTACACCACTTAAGTAAGCCAGAAGTTAGAAATCACATTATTTCATTCATTTCATGTTATGATAATTTTTATACATCCCATTACCAACCAATTTCAGTTTTTAATCCCATTCATTTCATAATAATAATAAAAACATATACCACACATCCCATCATAATTCAATCATTCATTAACAATTTCAACACATACCATTTCAATTCATCAGTTATATTTAATGTTTTTACAACTCTTGAAACTAGCACATCACACCACAAAAAAATCAACCATTATTATTACTTAAATATGCCCCCACATTCCCACTATTTCACATCCATATCCACCTCCTCGTAACAACCACCACATACCATTTACATATATCATCACATCCACCCTACACATCACAACCACACATTACCACCACATAACACAACCACACACCACAACCACACAATTCAATCATATATCATAACAAAAAAGACCACACATCACCACCACAAAACTTATTTCTGTTTATTCAAGGGAATTTTAACATATTCAAGTTCAATATTTCATTCAATATTTTGAAAAATTAGAATTTCTTTGTGAAAAAATATTATTTTCCCTATATAATTGTTTAGTCATTTATTTTTGGTGATATTAACAATTCATAGAACATGGATTCCAAAAACACATGAATTTCAATATAAAAAATGGATTATAATACATTGATTTTAAAATTTAAATCAATCATAGAGAAAACAAGTAAAAAAAATATCAAAAGAAATAAAACATGTTATTTATTTCCAATTACGATTAAATTTAAAATAAAACTATTTAATTATATTTGTTAAGCTTGTTCATACTATCTTCCCATGATTAAAAAGATTATACACCATTGTGCACATATAACTCGAATAGATATGAAGCCTCCCCTCCTCAAACAAACCACTCTTAACCGTTATTAAAGGTTAAAATGAGTAGTATACCACCACTAAGAACATAAACTAAAGAGAATACCATTATAATCATAAACATAACACCCCACAATATATTCTTAACAAAAAATAATTAAAACATCATTTACAAATTGATATCTACTTAATTAATATAAACTATAGGGATAAAACATGATAAATGGGGAGAATAAAATTGGGGGTAGTCGCCTATAACCACACAATATTTTTCTCCCTTGGATAGGGATGAAATTCATTGAAAGACAGATTAAATACCTACACGGGACACACATAGGTCACAAATGAACTAAAAATAATGTCGGGATAGTGAGGGGGATCTATGAGAGTTAGAGTATTATAAGTTTTCATTAAAACATAACATTGTGGAACAATAATGAACAATATTCCATAAAACTAGTGAGATATAGAAGAAACTAAATAATAATGGGAAAGACCCTGTTGAAGTGATGATCATCAAAGTAGCCTCCAAATTTTGTAGCTATCTCTACATATTATATATAATAAAACATAAGAATGGAAAAAAACATAGTTGGAAGGACAACACAATATATTATATTCTCTATGAAGAGGATATGAAAAAACCTTATCCCATGATTTTATTGCACCTAAAATGGAAGAACCACTAAAAACTCCACCCTAGGATATTATATCGCAACCAGTCTCTCCACACCATTTCTATTTAAATGTTGAAATTTTCACCTAATACCTATGCTCAAGACTCAATGCCATTGTTGGACTCTCCTTGTTGTATATGTCTCTCTTGCATGTAAAATTTAGGACTCCATACTATAAGACTTCTCTGAGCTGATAACTCAGATACATATCCTCTTTTACCTTCCATACTTCTTGTGACTCCCTTATAAATCCTACACCATCATAATTCCCTCAATTTAATGGATTTTAAGGTCCATACAACTACATGTATAATTGGAATTTATGGAAAAAAATAATGGTTAATAATTATTGAATCTATATCCATGCATATTTTCTCTATTGGGAGAACACATATTATACTTCTATGATCCTTTCTTACTGCTAAAATTTTAGAATAGATATGAGAACATTTTAAACCATTCTATATATTCATATTTCTCCCATATCTTTCATCAAATTTTTTTGATATTCTTTTATCACATCATCAATGGGTAATTATATTTTCAATAAACATTTAATATATATGGAAATAATATCTTAGTTTTCAAAAATATTCTTTAAATTCATATTATATCATTACTAAATCCTTCAACTTGGTATATATATCTAAGAAATATTCCTTAATTATAAATATAAAAAATTTATTTGAATTTATTCCTTTAATGAAGATACAATATTGGCCTTTAAACACCACTGAACTCATCAAGATGGATTTCTTTCCATAATATATATCATAAGGTGTGTTTACCATTTTTTTAATAGGAATGCATTTAAAATGTATAAATACAATGTCATTGATTCTATAAAAAATATTTTGATGTGACGTTACCTAATAACATGGCTCTCCCAATGTACAAAAAATCTAGTTATTCATTTTTTGATACTCTATTTTTATGGTGTGTATGGAGAATTATATTCATGACTTATTCTACACATTTAAGGATATGACTTAATCTACTAATTTAGGTATTTTTATCCATTATCATCAAAAAAATGTTCTGATAAGATATCCCATTTATTTATAATCACTATTGAAATTATCTTAAATATCATAATATCTTGTCTTTTTCTAGATATAATTTTAAAAACTCATAAAATAAAAACAAAAAACAGAATTAATGAAATAATTATATATCTTGAATGATTTCAAACTCATTAGACCACACATATCTGAGCGTTTTAACTAAGGAGGCTTATTAGTTTAATGATATCAACATTGTTGTGACTATTGTTGAGAACATTTCCATTATGTTAGAAATAAAATGTGTGGAACCTTTTATGTTTGTTCTTTGATAGATTCCTCATGAATTCACATTTGACATTTTTTCAATATTATTTTGACCCAAATAGATATGTAATATATTATAAACAAAAATTTACACTAATTTAAGATGGATTGTAATAATTGAAAATATAAAATATATTTAGACTTGTTAATTATACATTCATGAGGTTTATTCTATCCTTAATTATATAAATTAAAAAATGTTTTTTTGAAATATCACTGCATCCTAATTATCAAAAACTTAAAAAACAATATTGATATTGTTCCTAAACCCATCAATAAAGAGAAAATCATTTGATTCAAACTTCATATCATAAATTCTTGTTATTAAAACTCCATTTCATTAATTTATCGATTTTTTAAATTAAAATATCCTATATCATACCTTTTAAAATCCTTTAATATATTTTCTGGTTTATTTCACATGGGATGAGAACTAACTATATTGATTATTTTACTACTTTATAGGAAAACACAACCCCAATATTTTGTTAGATAATGCCTACTATAGATACATTTTGAGTTTATATTTTGTTTTAGATTCATTGATAGTATATTCATACACTTTTAGTGGAATATTAATATTGATCACACCTAACAAAGGAATTATCAATAACATAAAAATAATTTTACAATTTGAATATCTCTTTTGGTTATTGTTTCAGCAGGACTCTCTAATATTAAACTTATGTCCTCCAAAATTCCTGAAAAGTATTTGACTGGTAAATTGAAATATTATACATATTCACATACGCTACTCTGCATCATAATAAAAATCACTATTATCCCCATTCATACCAAAATTTCTTAAGTTGAGAATAATTTTCCTCAAAATATTTGTTCTAATTTATATTCCAATTTGAAACTCATTTCTTTCAAAACACCACCAAATGGTTAAGAACATATTATTTTACATTTTCTTCACTTAGGATAATTCTCAATAATTTTTTTCACACAACACTACATTTGGTATTCTCTACACAAGCAGTAAAAGTAAAAATTGGTGTATCAACCTTCTTTGGTGAATCAATAATCTTTTTCCCATTATTATCCTCACTTATACATTATTAATTCCATAATTGAGTGTAAAAGGTAATAGTTATATTTTTTTCGGATAATATAAAAGAGTCTCTATCACATAATAAACTCTCATCGATGATTTAGAGAAATCACAAACTACATAGGATTAATTCTAGTGCTGATGTAGGAATTATTTTTAATGAATTTATATATTCAATTAACTTCTCTTCTAGAGCCTTAAACACCATGTTATTAGAAATAATGTTCACTATAGGTATTTCAAGAATCATGAATCTTAATTTATGGATTATTCATTGATATCATATATTTATTATAAACCCTACTTTTATCTCAATATTATACATGTAATTTTTATGTCAATATTTTAAAATAATAAAATGGTCTCTCAACATTATTTTTCCAATCATTTATTCAATTTCACTATAGAGAAACCATGATTACCATCCTCAATTAATACTCTTTTAGAGAGTAATAATAATTACATTTCTCTTTAATACATTCATTCTCTTCACTAGAGGGATCAATGGTTAATTTTTTAATCTGTTAAAGCATGATGTTATTTAACCATTGAGTCCTCTAATTTTCATTAACATTATTCCTAAAAATATACCATATAATGTTTGAGAGAAAATTACTTTAAATAAACAATTATCCATTCCATTTTCATTACATAATTTTCTTATACTTAATCCAATTTTTACCTTTTTTAATATAGATGATCATTTCGGTTGATATTCCTTTACATTAATTTCTTCATTATCATAGAAACTAGTTGAAAAGTGTCTAATAATAACATAATTAAAACACAGCAAATGCATTTTTTCTATATAACTACAATTTCCACGTTCCATGCATTTTATAAAAATTTAAAAACCAAATTTACATTCATTGTAACACAATAATTATCAAATTAAACCTCATGAGATCTCTTTTATTCATTTTTTATGAGGATTTTAAAATATTTGAATAATGTAACCTTTTCATATATTCAATTCTTATCAAAATTTTCCCTCATAATATCTCATATAATAATTAAAAATTATTGATATTACCAATAGAAAACTCATCCATGTATTAATATTTGAAGGGGAATAATTTTTCATCATACTTATTCATCATTGTTCTCATCAATTTCATTACCATGGTGGAATCCTGAAGAAAATATCAATGACATCAAGATGAGATATGTTTTATAAATTAATAGTTAATTCATAAATAGATTAACCTCGACCATTTAATTATGCTTTAATTGAGTATTATTTTTTTTTATTTTTCACCCCTTGGATTCCTAATCTCCATCATGATTATCATTACGCTTTCCCCAAATTTCATTCAACATCATAGATCACACTGTAACATTCCAAATTTGACACACCATGACATCCCCAATCCATGTTTTTTTAATTATTTAATTATTATATTTCTTTCCATTTTTCTCTTCAAGACATGGTCATTGATTTTAGAATGATTTAAAACTTTATAATAATATTTTAATATCATATGGTTTTTCAGCATAGTTTTCTAAATAATTCAAGAACCGGGTGAATGAGTATTCAAATTTGACAAAAAAAATTTACATAGTAGGAACATAGATTGGTCAACTAGAAAAAACAAACCACCTAGGTGCGTTGGTGTTCCCAGAAAAGTTGACACATTTTCTTAAACTATGTGGTATTAGTATTTCCCTATATTTTAGAAAATAAAAATCATAACAATACCCATAATGAAATAAAACTAAAAATGGGTTCTCTACCTCTACCTCTTCATCTAATGTATAGAATTTCCCAAGGAGGTCCCTCACTCGTGACATCTCTCTACCCCTCCATCTATTTTTGTAGATACCCTCTTTTAATATCGATTTTCATCATTATAGTTTAGGTTCCATTATCATATTCATCCTACATCCTATACACTATTATTTATATTCAAATTTACTATCACAACAACATAATTTTGGATTATCCCCATGAAGAGTTTAAATTATGAATCCTTAAAACTCTATATAGATTGGGTATATAGTGTGTCTTCGGCCTTCATCATATGTATTTGAGGTATTCACATCGTTTTCATCTAGTTATTGGCAGGTGCTTGAATGAATTCTATTTTATAAAAAATTCATTGCATGATTGGGTTCTATAAATTATATTTTTTTCAAATTAGTTATGTGTGTGATTTCCAATTAATTAAAATATATTTATTGGTCAATATTTTTAATAAATTAAAGTCTATTTTTAAATAGGTTGATATGGATTTATTTTATACTATGTCAGATCATAACGAATTGTATAATTTATAACCAATAAAACATTTATGTTAATTTTTACATGGAAGAAAAGTGGTTATTTACTATTCTATATTTTCATGTATTTTCATGTGTTAGTGTGTTTTTAAGAGAATTATTTTGTTGTTATTTCCTTGTTTGATTCATTTTATTGATTTTACTTGTTTCATAATTATTCTATTTACTTGTGATTGAGGTTTGAATGTTTCATGTCATGTATAATGTTGGAAACATATGTATAGGTTTATGTATATATGTATATATGAATATATGTATATATGTATATATGTATATATGTATATATGTATATATGTATATATGTATATATGTATATATTCACATGAGAATACATAAATAGGTTCATTGATATATATATATATATATAACAGTAAAAATTATTCTATTAATATTATATGTAATATTTTAATTGGGTTTCCATATTAGTTTCTAAAAGTGGATGAGTAAAATGAATCAAAAAGGCCAAATTGGAATTCATCAAATAGTTTTCTAAAACCATACTACATCCATTATATAATCCCTAATGTGTTGTTGTATATGTAGGTTTAGGTTTTTTATTAGATAGAAACATTTTTATCAAATATCATAATAAAATTAATTGTACTAATGGTTGTTTCTATATTTTTAAACCTCATGGCAGAACCAACAATCTTGGGTAGGATATCATATATAAGATGAGTTCCTTATATGTATTCCATTCTATTGAAGTACTTATATGAAATCTTTTATGACCATAGACATAGTATAACTTCATATCCAATATCAGGGAAATATATAATTATAAGGTTAACCCAACCTTAGTGACCCTCAGTTGTTCCTCTAAGGATGACTATTTAAATTATTGATTATTGGTCCTTCTTTTAATATTCTGATATTTTAAACTAATCATGATTTTGTATTCTTTTCTACCGTGAATATTATTGTACATATGTGATCCTACTTATAATTAGTTGAACTTTAAATTAAAACATTCAATTTACATCATAAAATAATTATTGAGATTTATTTATTTGGTAGCATAATTGGTTGTGTTAAGTTTATTTTAAATATTTCTCATGAATAAATAAAATAATGTTGGAGGATTTTTTCCAAATAAAATATGGATTCAAAATATTGATCTAATGAAAATGTGTTTTAGAAGTAAATCCATGGATTTGTTTTCCTAATTATATGAACAAAATTATTTTTTAAACACTTTAATTCAAACTAGAATTTTTTAATTATTTTATAAAATATAAATCATGGAATCCATGGTTAAACACTACTAGGATTTTATCTAACAACTTACTTACATCCATATGTGTTTTTAGATTGATTGGATATTTCAGTATTCAGTTCCGATTATGAATACTAACAACTCATTGGCTCTTTATCCCAAATACTCCCTAAGTGGGATTTTATGTTGTTGGATGTAGAGTTACCTAGGGTCACATAGAATTGGTTGATAAGTTATGTATGTATTTATTTTTATTCCTTTATAGTTTCATCCAAATCAACCATCCCTATTTTTGTTTCATTCTTTAATGGACGACACACAATTTATATTGTGTTATGGAATTTTAATTAAAGTGGATTTCTCATGTGAAGGTGACAGGGGTGATATAAGGGATATATATAACATTATACAATTTTTTATCTCTTTACATGTAATATTTTTAAGTGTTTTACATATTCTATTGATAAAATTTTTCATGGGAACCAAATGTATAGATGCTTCATGATAGACATTATGTTGAATCCTGATATGAGTTTTACTTGGGAAATATAATTCATAATTATCATAATCTGATTCCTAGAATATTTTTGGAGGCAGAAGGTGATTATGAATTTCACTCATGCCTTGTCAAGGGATAGCCCAGACATGTAGTTGTTGGAAGAATTTAGTTTTCCTATGAAAAAAATATTAAATCCAAGATTCTTAGGAAGGATTAGGATATTGGAGAGCCCTTGTTATTTCAGATTTCAGGTAGATTATATTGAGTATTGTTAGAGTTCAGAAGGAATTCCACGAGTGGGTTCCTAATCATCACCACTAATGATTAATCTCGTGTTACAATGAGATGTAAGAATTATAATTTTAATTTTGATATTTACTTTGAGTTTTTATCTATTTTGATTCAAATTGATTCAATCTTTATTTTTGTTAGTGTTTTATTAGATACATTAAGGTATTTATGAGTTTCATGGTGAAAATGGGTGGATGTTACTAGAGTCATATAATGAGCTCACATGGCCTTAAAAACTATAAAAATTAGTCATCCATGGTTTTGAGAAAACCATAGTGGAATTGGAAAGGATAGAAAATGTGATATCAAACAAGGAGACCAAGCCATGCATAAAACCTAACCCCTTTAAAATATATTTTTCATGGATCCTTTATTTCTTTAATTTATTTGTGTAACTCACTATTGTCAATTTAAATGGATTATATAGAGTATTATGACATTTCCGGGTTCTTTTGCGTTGATTTTATTGATATATTATTGTGAAAAAATATGATTTTAAAAATGGGAAGGAATTATATTTGAAAATATATATGACGTTTTTAAAATAGTTAAAAATAATTTTTTTTGTTTTTGATTTATAAAATAAATTTATGAATTGATTGGATTTGTAAAATCTGTTTTATGTTATATATAATGATTTTAATAAATTATTTAAAAGGGGTATATTTTCTTTTATGGGATTGTGAAATCAAATTGATTATGTTTTCGAAATGAAATATAACATTTTTAAGGTGACGTTTTTTTTTCCAAAGTGTGTTTTAAAATTTCAATTTGACAACTGAAACTTTAATGAAACATAGGATATTTAGAAAGGAATTTTAATCTTAGTGAGTTTTGATTATGGAATTATTACTTAAACCATTTTTTGTTTTTTTAATTAAATTTTATATATAAATATATGGGTTCATATATGGCGTTATTACAGTTTTTCCTAAAAAATTATTGATGGAAGGTTTATAGTTGATACCCTAAATGTGCTTTTTTATTGCATAGATATGAGTCCATTTTGAGGCTTTGTGATAAATATCTATTATTTAGGATTTTTTAATCCTGATTAAAGTAGTTAAAATATTTGATGGAAATTTTTGGTTACTCTTTTCCATTATTATATGCATGAATATTCATGACATATGGTTAGTTCTTTTAATACATATTGTGCCATACTCATTTGTGTCCTTTAAATTTGATGGGATGATACATTTGTGGTGTAATTGTTATTTTTAAGAGCTATACATGGGAATCCATTTTTGAGTGTTTATAGTGATTGGTATGAATGTTATATTCTATTGTATTGGACAGGTTCTCTAGGATATGGTGTTATGATAACAATATTCTTGCTAACCATCACATAAACCATGAATGGAGCCAATATTTATCATGTTGAGGCT
This sequence comes from Viscum album, assembly GCA_963277665.1. Lineage (NCBI taxonomy): Eukaryota > Viridiplantae > Streptophyta > Magnoliopsida > Santalales > Viscaceae > Viscum > Viscum album. The sequence continues at coordinate 116,666,198 of OY728159.1, read as the reverse complement.
TATTTTGACTTCACTTAATGGAATATTGATTTTTTTGGGGTTAGTACCCCATTGGGACATCATTTAATATTTTAAAATTTTACTTATTGGCTATTGGGTATTGGAGAACTACTATAGGATTCGTTCATCCCTTTTCACTCTCTTATTATTTTGATCCCTTCAAAATTATTTATCTATGTTTACTATTTATCTAGTTTATCACATTAGTCATTTTGGTTATTGAATTATTATTCCTTTGGTATTAAGTATGCGCCTTTAGTTAGATATTTCTTATTAAGTTCATTCAATGGGTAATTTTTCTTGTAATTTGAATTAGTTATTTCAGATGTATTGTTGAATAAATCCTCCCTCTATGTGGAATTCATATTTTTTTGGAGACCCTGTTTGGGTATCAATTTATAAATATCTTAGTTAGTGGTCATGAATGAATGATGTTATTATGTTAATTTATGATTAATTATTTATAATCCTGTATGTTGTTACTAATCTATCCCTATTTTTATATATTAGATATTTCATCATATACTATTTTTCAATATAATATCATTGATCTATATATTTTGTTATGAAATTAGTGACATAATAGGAATATAAAATATCATGGTGGGGAGACGTTTCACAACCAAACCTTATTTATTAATTATTTAATTTTTTATTTCTCTTTTTTTCCTATGGATTGGGTATTTTATTTTAGAATTTGTATGAAAATATTAGGAATTTATGCATGTCGCACAATTTGGTTATAGAATTGGATGAACTATGTAGATGAGTTTGTAATTTTATCCAAAATAGTTTGTGTGGTCTAAATATGATTTAGAAAATCATTCATAGAAACCATGTGGGTTCCTGGGGTGCCTAGTAAAGGGAGAAAAATTTGGTAAACCATGAAGGAACTATGTGTCTTACAGATTTTGAAAAAAACCCAATTATAACCATAATGACATAAAACATCAAATAGGGTCTCCCCCTATCCCTCTTAAAATGATTTACCACATAACCTTGAGAGGACCTTCACTAAAGGCCTTCCCTTACCACTCCCTCTTATTTTTTAGTGATATCGTCTTGTAATTTCAACCCACAACAATCCATGTTAGGTATTTTCCACAATTACTCATTCTGCCTCCCCAATGTTCAAACATTCTTTCATTATTGTCACTACATCATGAATTTGGAGAAAATTTATTTTGGGATTTCATTCAAAATGACTATCATTTCATTTAGTTTGGGAATGCAAAGTATTATTTTCCCTTCTTCCTAATATTTAAGGGTTTCAAAACATCAGCATGTTGTTCTATATTGGTGCTTCTATGATTCATTTTTATTTAACATACCCTGTGTTATTGGGAATAATAAAGTTGATTTTATTCAAAATTGTAATTTTAGTGAGTTCAAATTAATTTTAATATATTATTTTGTAATTTTTTTAAGAAATTAATATTGATTTCTAAATTGGTTCTTATGTATTTCCACATATATATGTCAGCACCTATAGAATAGTAATTTATAACCTATAAAATATTTATAAGAATACTTACCTGTAAATTGAGAATTTTATTAATTTTTATGATTGTTTTTATAATTTCTTGTGTTAATTAATTTGTTTTGGAGGATGAATCTGTTGGGATTTTTTAAACTGAGTATTTTTATTACATCCCCATGCTATTTACTTATTATTGAGGTATATTTTAGATATGATCTTGTTTAACCATTCTTAGTAGAAAAATCAACTAACAATTATTTCATTGTTTTTAAACCTCATGGAAAACCACAAGTGTTTGGGTAGGATAAATGATATTTACCTAGTAAAACCACCACTAGTCATGCTAGTAATATAATTTTATAGTCCCGCTCCAACCATATACATAATATAACTCTAAATCCACCATTATGATGATGTATAATTACCATTAATGCCTAACATTAGTGACCATATATTGTTCATACCATGATTCCTTCTTTAAATTAATGATTGGTGTTTATTAGTTAAATATTGAATTACTTTCTTACAGAAAACAATTTATATTCCATTATACCACAACACTTTTAGTACATAAATGATCTTTATTATTACTGATTTCATTTTACTTTTGTAGCTTCCAAATACTTCTTCTGATATATAGTGAGATTTTTTTTTGTTGACTTTTTTGGTGGTGTTGTGATTCCTTTAGTAATTATGTGATACTTATTATAAGATTTATTTTATTATAAACCTTATACTATGTGTTATACTTAGTTTGATTTATGTGTTCGATGACTTATTTATAACAAGTTATTGTTGGTTACCAGTAATAGATGTTTTCATGATTTAGAAATAATTATTTTTTTCAATGAAGTTAAGTGTTTAAACATTATGGGATAATAAATTTTTTTAGTACGATGACCATGAATTTTTTTCCAATTTTTTATAAAGAACAATTATAAAATTAGTTCATTTAAATATTCAATATTGGGGTAATTTAAAAAAATAATAAAAATCATGGAACTGTTGGTGGAGCCCTAAAATAATTTTAGCTCAAACCCTACACACACCACTTTTTGGCTGCCAAATGATTGGATATTATAGGTTCATCTTATGAATATGAATATTACCACTACATGAGATCTTTATCTCGACCACTCATAGAGAATACTTTTACATTTTTTTATTCAGAGTAACATTAGAACCTGTGTGATTCCTTGATCAGGTATTCTATTATTTATTTTTAATTCCATAGTATTTTCAACCAAATTGGCCATCCAAAATTTTCATTATTTAAAGGGTGTTACACCATAAATATAAGGTTATAGTTGTTTAATTAAGGTGGATATTGAGTCTGATGGATTTTGAGATAAGATAAGGCATTTAATTTATATATTCATATTTTTTTTTATCATAACTGATCAACTATTTTTTATGTTTTTCATTTATTCTTATTATTTGAAATAGAATGAGTGTCCATAATATAGATGTGTCATGCCATAATTTTCTTAAAATTCAAAAGTGAGTTTAATTTAATTTATTTGGTTAAAATAATTCCTACTAAGAATACTGTAATACCATGGTGCTTCTCCCTATCATGGATGTATTGAGAAATCCCCTTGGATCTTGTCACTTGACAACCCATGTTTTCAGTGGATTAATGGTTTAGGTTTGTTTGTGGCACAAAATAGGGTAACCAGACTAGGTGTATACATAAATTCATGGATGACTCACCATTTTCCATTGGCTTCCAGTTAGTTGTGATGTCTGAGAAAATCTCTTGGTGATACTGCACTCTCTGATCAAACTAGTAATAAAAATTGGAAAAAAAAAATATCACACAAGCTGATAGATAAATAAAACAGATAAATAGAGATGTTATAGTAAATAAAAAATCCCATGAAATATCAAAATGAACTATATATATGTTAAGAAGGTTCTAAAATAATATAGATCATGTATTAAAAAATATTTAAAAAAATATTTGGAAGACTCCAAAAAAGTGTCCAATGACTTTTCCAGACCTGTCTCTGATTTCTAACACCAATCACCAATAATGAATTGGTATAGGGGCCTTGACATTGTCTTTTCCTATAATTAGAAATTCATCCTGGGTACCCAATGGTGGACTAAGAAGGGTGTAAGTATGACTCTATAGGTCACAACCAACTATGCGTATAAATGTTTCCAACATGAGTAACACAAATTAGAATGATCCATGTATATAGCTAAATAAATAATAAAAATTAAAAAGTAAATAAATAATATTATTCATCCATATTTTATACAGTTGCACCGAGGATTAAACATACCTAACTTAATAAATGCTAGATTTATCTGAATAATGGAATCCACTTGAGAGAAATATACTTATCCTTGAAATAATATTACCACATAGAGAAATATATCCTTCTTAGAACAGGAATATCACTATGGGTAATATACCCATATCAGAACATGAATATAACATTGGGAAACATGTACATCGAATAATATATAATTATTCAGTCAATAATTTCCCTTATTAATTTTTCATTGCTTTATGTTTTGAAAATCACAACACATTTTATTAAGGAAAATTATATTTCTCAAAGAAAAATTCTCTTAATGAAAATTACCTTTTACTAAGAATAGTTTTGGACGTTATCGATGATCTTCAATACCTTATCTAATATTTTTTCAAATAAATTATAACCATATTTTTTTATGAAGACAAAAATAAGATCTTTATCTAACTTAGAACCTAGAAGTTGCATAATATTTTATTTCCCCTAAATTGCGACTCTGATTTCACTATAAATCAGACTCTAATTTCTTCAGAATTTATATATCGATTTATTATTAAATAAGACACTGATTTATATGGATATCAAACTCCAATTTCAACTTAAATTAGATTATGATTACTTCCGAAAAAAAAATCTGATTTCTCTAGAAATCATACAACGACCTCTTAAATTAATCTCTCATTTCTCTTGAAATTAGAATCTGATTTCTTTTGAAATAAGAATCTAATTTCCTCTCAAATCAGACTCATATTTCTTTTGAAATTAGACTCTGATTTCTCTAGAAATAAGACGCTGATTTCTTCTAAAATTAGTCTCGGATTTTTCCTGAGATCAGAATCTGAAATCATCAGAATTAAGACTCTGATTCTCACTTTTTTAAAAATCCGGTTAATTTTTCTTCTTTTAGTTACCAAATTCCTTAATTTATCATTTATTTTTATCTGATTCTGTTATGATTATATTTCTAGATAATTTTTTCACAGACATAATATTTTTTCTTACACATGATAATGTTTCCCATGTTTTATTATATGAAACAATGGTGTACAATCTGTTTTTAACTAACTGTTGGCTCGGTGACACGTGTATTGGTCCCTCTAAAATTTAAAGACAAAAAAATGTTAGAGGAGGAATTTCAATGTTGGAATCCATGCATATAAATACCTATCCATTAAAAACAATATTAGTTTTGTATTATAGTGAGATAAATTTTGCTGATAGAGTTTTTGTTGACTTATATTTATCTCTTGATGGAAGTGAAACTCTGCAAGATCTCTGCTAAAACCTTCATTTTTGTGAATGCTTTGAAAAAGTTTTTCCATATTAGAACATATTGTTCAACCTACCAAGTGAAATTATGATTGTTTTTGGTCAATTGAGGGCTTCCAAGGAAAGGATGCTAGATTTTTTGATCACCTTATAGATCTAGGTTTTGTGGGGATAACAAGACAAATTTTTATATTTATATTGAGGTATTACCCTGGGGTGGGTAAGAAAAACATTTTTTAAAGTATAAATCAAGGGGAATTTATCCAAGGTTTTTGGATACCATTCTCTATGGGTTAAAATATTTCTAATAATTGTCCTATTAATTACATTATTTAATTCCACTACATTTTTTTAATGACAGAAAGTGTAACCTTCTTGCAATTTCTTATACTTGTATACCCTGATAAATAATATTCTATATGCTTTAGGGTAGAATCATTTCCTAATTAAAAATGTCTTATCTTTTTTGATTTTAAGAAAGTTACATTATATGTTATGAACAAATGAGGGTTTGTTAATCCATCTTGTTTAACATTTCTGAATAGTTATTTTCATAAGGATAAAAATAAAAATATTTTAAACCTAAAATTCACACCCACTCCTATATTGGACCATCTCAGGTCCTATTTTGGTCATAAAATTGGTATCAAAGGAGGTATTTGAAATACTTACATTAGAATATATGTTTTTATTTCTCAAAATTTCCTTTTGTAACATAACTTTTTCATGTTTTTCCAATTATTTTATTTATATTGTCTTTGATTATAAAATTTTTCTACTAATCCTTTTTGAGGAAACTAATTTATTTGAATAATGAAAAGAACAAACATTTGTTCTATAGACAATCATATTTCTACCTGACCTACAATCGTTGATGGTAATAACTATGAATACTAGAGAGATTATATGAAGACATTTATTATCAATACCATTATGGATTAAATTGTTAGGATAAATGGAGACTACAATATTCCAATGAGGAAAATTATACAATTCCCTAATCAAGGAAAACATGAGTATCATCATAAAATAATGTGATGAAATAATTTATTTTTATCAATGACTAGAAATGTCTATAGTCAGATTTCATCTTCTACGGATTCTAATAGAATTTGGAAGCAATTAGAACTTACACAATTTGGTACATAAAATGTTATTCAAATAAGAATAGCCATGATAATAGGTGAATATCATGGATTTATGTTTCCCTATGGTGAACCTGTATGAAATTTTCAAAAAATGTTTTTGACTATTTTCAATAGCCTTTTGCCTATGGGCTAGAAATTTCTAGATGATGAAATTCTTATGGATAACACAATATATTTTATTCATAGTGAATGGGAATACAAAAGAAGAGCAATTTATGAGAAAAGGAATGTTTCAAATATAACACTTGATGAGTTAATCGGAACACTTCTAAAATATTATAATAGAATGAAGAGAGATGAAAAAATCAGTAAGATAAATAATAGTAACAAAAGTGTGTCATTCACTAATAAATAAAATAATAAGAAATCCAAGATTCTTGAAAGAGTTAATATATCATAATAAAAGAAAGATACTATTATATTTAATTAAATTGATAGTTATTATTATGAGAAAAAAAATTTCAATCTTACTTGAATTGTGAACAATATTCTAGTAATGAATGATTTCCAATATATATATAATAGGAATGAAATGATAAGAAATATTCATAATGGATTGTTCGGAATATAATAAGGCATATAATATCATACCAGACTATCCTATACTCAAAAGGAATGAAATGAAGAATATGAATTGGGAAAGAAACAATAAGAAGTAATAAATGTCTATTTTTAAGATGGTACTAAAATATAAAGACACATGGAGTTCTAGTGGTAGTGATTATTTTGATGAATCTTTGGATAGTGAATCTTTTATATAGAATAATATTAGTCTTTTAGCCTTAATTTCTACTGAAAATCACTGTTTCATGGATAAGGTACACAAGACTAAATCTTTAATCAATATTTCGTTAAATGAGAATTTATCTGATGAAAAGTATTAATATCTAGAGCTGTATAATATTACTCATCAAAAGATAATGATTTTCTTACTTTTGAATATATATCACAGTTTTTTAAGTTATATGAGAATGAAAATAGAACATCAATAATTAATGTTATAATGTAAATTTAAGAATCTCAGTTTCAATAAAATAAGTATAAGATATTTCAAAAGATATTGTTCAGAAAACCCAAGATATTTAAAATGTTTCCAAAAAATTGTGAGGAAGTAAACTATGAGAAGGATAAAAATTATATGGATATAGACAATGTTATTTCCCTTAAAAAAATTTATAGACTACGTCAAATTCTATGAAAAACAATTACGAGGATTAGAATTTATTCATGTGAATAAAATCTGAAATATTTTCCTTTAAGAAACTATTATCAAATTATACTACTGGAAGGAAAGAATTTGATAATATTTATTCACAACTATGTCCCCATAGAAATAGTTCTGGGGTTGGTTATTCTCATTCAAACAGAGTTTTTAGTCACAACTAATTTATTCCACAAAGTGCTCCTTTTTACAACAAGTGTCAAAGTGGTAGACATTTTGTGACAATTTTTTCTTTAAATAAAACTCAATAATTAGGTTTTCTTAAAGCTTAAATTTATAAATAAATTGTGATACCTAATATTTTAATTTTTAACAGCTCTGGATCTAAGAATATTTTTATTTAAAAAGTATAATAATTATTTTTTAAAATAAATTAAATACCAAAAACAATACATGGTACATGGATTATGTTTGTTCCAAACACATCACATGAAACAAAAACGTTTTTGAAAAGATTATTTTGATGAAAGGTGAAAAATTAACTTTCGAAGAAAATGCATAAGGAGAAATTATAGGTATAGGTAATACTATTCTTGGAAAAACATTAATATCAGATGTTTTATTAGTTAAATGCCTTAAGCACAATGTTATAAGAATAATCCTGTTATGGGATGAAGGCAACCTTATAAATTTTAGGAATGATAAATATCTAGTACACAATTCTAAGGAAGAGTTTATTCTCTATACCCATAGTCATGATAATGTTTATACCCATAACGTCAAAGACCTTAGCAGCAAAGCGATACCATGAATTAGTGCAATAGAAGATCATTATTGGTTATTGAATAGAAGGATATGACATTGTAACCTTAGAAACCTATGAAAACTCTCAATGAAAAGACTTGATAAGTATCTCTCAGAGCATAGGTTTGATTCTTCAAACGTCTATGATCCTTGTCAATAAATAAAGCAATATAAGTCATGATTTAAATAAACTAATGAAGTCTCCACTTCTGATGCATTACAGGTGGAGCACATAGATCCTTTTGGTCCAACACAAATAGGATGTATTAAAGGAAAATACTATGACTATTTTTGGTTGATAATTACACTATATTTACATGGGACTATTTTCTATGAAATAATGAGGAAGACCTTTTTATTGTAAATCCAATTCATCGAATGTTATAAATGAGAAAAACCTTCAGGTGAAAACTATTCATTGTTATCATGGAGGAGAATTTAAAAATTCAGATTTTAAAACATTTTTAATAATAAATTTATTACTTATAACTTTTCAAAACCAAGAAATACTCTACAAAATTGTTTTTTGGAAAGAAGAAACCCTATTATTAATAAAATAACAAGAACTATGTAGAGTTAATATTCTATTGCTAATCACTTTTTGGATGAAGTTTTTTATATTGTTATTATACTATAAATCATGTTTTAATCATAAATTTCTAAATAAAACACCTTTTGAGTTACGGACTAGAGGAAATCCTAATTTCTCTTACATCAATGTATTTTGATTTGAAGTATTCATCTTGATTATGAAAGATAACTTACCTAAATTTCCACCCAAATTTGATGAAGTAATTTGTCTTAGGCTACTCCACTACTTCTATTTATTATATAGTTTTTGAAAAAAATTATTATACTATTGATGAAATAGAAATTGTTAAATTTTCTGAAACTTGTCATTTTTTTTACGTGACCCCAACATACATCCTCGGTTTTGTTTTCAAAAAGTGATTATCATCTATTGATAGAAGACCTTTATAATAAGTAAAATACTCAAGAAAATGTTCATAATGTATTTAACCTTGATTATTTTTTACCATCTGTTGATGACCAGTTTTTATAAAATCTAAATTAGCTATTTCTTAAAATCCTCCAAGTGATATTATCATTTTTGATGTAAATCAACCTCTATGAACAAGAATTTATATGACAAATTATGTAGAGAATCTACCATTTCATTATTTATTAGAACCTAGAAGCACTGAAGATTCTTTAGGTGATGATGGTTGGATACAATCTATGCAAGATAAAATCAATGAATTCAAATGGAAACAAGTCTAGATTAGAGTTGAATTTCCTATAGAAACTTCTGTAATTGGTGTAAAGTGGGTCTTCATAAATAAATATGATGAAAATGAAATAATTATAAGAATTAAAAAAAATTAGTTTCTAATGGATATATTAAAAAATATCGAATAGAATATGACAAATCCCATGATCTAGTAGTTGAACTTGAATCTATTTGTATCCGACTATCCTTTGCAGATTATTTTGAGTTTAAAACATTTTCAAATGTATGTGAAGTGGATTTCCTTAACGGATTTATTCATGTGGAAGATTATGTAGATCAAAATCATAGTTTTGAATACACAAAACATCATGAACTTGTTTTCAAACATACCAACGTATTAAATAGAGATAATTGATCCCTTAGATCTTGGTATGAGAGACAGACATATTTTTTTCTACAGAACAATTACATTAAGGGAACTGTTGATCCAATCCATTTTATAAAAAAATATTAGAAGAATGTGTTTATTGTTCAAATTTTATTTTTTGACACTATTTTTGGATCAACTCATTAATACTTAACTGATTCATTTTTGAATATATTGAAATATGAGTTTGAAATGAGTATGATGGGTGAGTTGAAATTTTTTCTTGGTTCTCAAATTTCCCAAAAACTAGACAATACTTATATTTCTCAACATAACTATATTAAATATCTTATTAAGAAGTTTTGATATGATAATGATAAAATTATCAGTACTACATTTGGTGCCACAAAAACTATTGTTCTTGATGAAGCTGAGAAACCATTTTATTCAACATCCTTTAGTGGTTTTATTGAAATTATACTATACCTATCATCTCTTCCTCTGAAAAAAAAGTTTTATGTATTATTTTGTACAAGATATCATTCTAATTCATAAGAATCCCATTTTTATGTAGTGAAAATAATATTTCCTTATTTAAAAGGAATAGTGGATTTAAGACTTTTCTATTCTTTTGGAAATGATTTGGTTTTAAAAGTATTTTTGGATTCTGACTTTGGTGGTTGCATAATGGATTAAATATTACTTCAAGAACCATTCTTCTCTCACGTGATTCATTTGTTTTATATTCATGTATAAAACAACACTCAGTAGAACTTTCCATTGATGAATCAGAATATGTAGCAACTAGAATTGTTTGTGTACAAGTGTTATGGATGAACCACAAACTCATAGAATATGGCATAAGTCTTAAAAAAACATAAATAATTATTTGTAATACTCGTGTACTTTCCCAATGAAAAAATCCAGCACATCACTCTCATGCAATGTACAAAGACATAATTCAACACATTCCTAGGGATCACACTCTTAAAGGAGATATCATTCTTGAGTTTAGCAGAACGCAAGATCAACATGTTGACATATTTAAAAAACCATTATCATCCGATTGATTTTAACACATTAAGAAAAGTTATGAATGGTAACATTAATGTAATCATATATATTAACTTTTTCCTAAACCTTATCTACTTATATTATGATATTCCTATTCATAGGGGGAGTACATATGTTTACGCTTTTATATTTCCTTTTCCAATTTTTTTTCAAAACCAATAAATTTTACTTCCCTAATTATATATTTCAGAACCTATGTTTTATAATTAGGACCTGATCAATATAGAAAAAAACTTTCTCAGTAATCCAAAAGGTAAATTTCCTTACCTATATCATCATTTTTTGGTATTTTCATTCTAGTTTTAAGAAAATCATATTGGATTCACATTCCTTAAAACTTATTTTTCCAAAATACCTCAAAGGATCAGAACATGTCTACTCAACATTGGAATTAATATCAATAATTATATAAGATCAATAAAATCTCACCCTTTGGATTTATTTGGGAATATGAACTATCAAAGAAAAGACTATATAAAGGACCCCCTATATTCGAATCCCAAATGGGTTATCACAATTTTTTTCTGCTGAAGATATACTAACCTTCATGTGTTCTGTTCTGTTTTCTTGTTCTCCCCAAATTTGAATATCTCTTGATGTTTCCTCACAGACTCAGATATCCTCCTTTAGGGAACTCAAGGATTGGATAATTTGAAGGGAACAGTAGGTGGACCCGAATTTTGTTATCAAGTATGGTTATTTCATTTCAAAAATCATAATAAATAATGGATGGATTGGTGTGTTGATATCCAAGGAAAAAAATATGGATCTAGTATATCCTGATCTACTTATAGAATTATATCATATAGTTTAATTTTATAAACAAGGAGGATGAGAAATGTTTTCATTCTAGAGTTATGGAAAGTCTTATTTTGGGTCTTTCAACAAGGATGCATGTATCTTGGAAATTATTAATAATAGAGATGAAATTTTTTTCTCACATAGATTAGCTAATAAGGAAGGTTCATTTGAGAAGTATAATTCTATTGGGGTCCTTGGACATTAAAGACTAAATAGGCTGTAGATATCTCATCTTTAAACCAACTATAGATTGGTAGCTCTCGAGACAATTTTTTTCTCATTATGAGAAAGTGAGACACAGATTCTCCTTTGATATGTGATATATTTATGATGAATTTATTAGATATTGTATAGATGTTGAACTTCATCAGGTATATTCTTCTGACCATAAGTAATATCAAAAAATGGATGAATCAAGTCTGAAATAATTATGTACATGGTGTTATTGTCCTAGATCATTGTCACCAGCTTAGAATCCTTCAAAAACCCTTGAATTTCATATTACATGGTCTTTAATATAATTTTGTTATGATATGATACCCTGATAATAATAAATATTGGTTTTCTTTTTAAGACAAGAAAGTTCTTTGAACTTCCTGAAAAAGGATGATCAAGCTGCCAGCAAGAACACTAATGTTGGAGAATGCTATAGGAAAAATCCAATGAAAAGAAAATGTAAAGTGACAGAATTGAATGAAGAAGAACCAACACCTAGGTCAGTATCTTCTCCACCCAAGCCAACGAAAAAAAACCCTTTTCTGATGAGGTTGTAGCAAAATGGAGAGAGACCCTTCTAAGGCTAAGCCCTTAAAAATAAAATAATCACAAGGGATTGAGAAAAAATTTATTAAATAAAGATGAAGAATAACATGTATGAAGAATATATTTTCAGTTTTTTTCTTATTGATTCTATGATTATAGATGAAGAAGTATAGGTACAAAAAGTATCATTAAAGAATCAGTGCTAATAGAGACTCTTGTACAAGATAAGAGATATATATATGTATCTCATATGTAACCTATAGTTGATGAACAAGAAGAATAAGATGAAGAGGTATAATAAGGTGATGATGTGAAATTAATGGTGTAAGAATATCATGAGATAGAGAGCCTTTCTAATAAGAAATCTATAAGAACATCCCACGATGAATCTTCTAAAAAAAATTCAGAAGACAAATCTGTTCCAAAAAATAATGTTGCTTAGGATGAGGTTGATAAACCATCATATAATGAGAGTACTAATTTTTATATTTTTCAACATGTTAATTATAAATTTGATAAGGAAATTAGTTAAAAAGGTGTTGATAACAATGTTGACGTTGATGTTGATAAAATAGGTCATGTTTCTGATAGTGAACCTGAGACTCAAAAAGTTGAGAATGAATTATATAAATGTGGTGAAAGGTAAGAATTTAATAAATGATTCTCAAATGAAATAATTAGTTTAAATAAAAAAGAAGTATGTTGTTGGAACATCAACGATGAAAGAAGATGACCATGATAATGTTTCCTCACCATCAAAAGTATCTATCTCGAAGTATTCTTATTTTTTAGGATGTGATATTATGATTCAATCTGTGATAAAGATTTTCAATAACATTACTTTAGTTCAATGAATTTATTCAATATTTAAAATTATTCAAAAAAATTTAAATAATAATTCAGAGTCAAAAAATATTCTCATGGAAAAGTTTATAAAACATGATTTCGAGTTCAAGACTTTTCATATCATCTATAATGCTTAAAGGATTTCGATTAAAGTGATAACTAAGTGGTCTAAGTGAGTGATAAATGATCAAAAAAAGTTTTATGATTTGAATATTTAGTTATAAATATATTAGATAAATCAAATGATAGGATAAATCATTTTAAAAATATTTTAAGAAAAGATAAAGGAAGAAAAAGATAGCGTTTTTCAGGAAGATAATGATCTTAATGGGAAACTGAGTTCAATAGCTCTCAATCTAATAAGGGAAAGGATACTCATGGAATAAATGGATAAGAAAAACAAATATTATGAATATGTGAAAAATTATTAAGGTGAAATTCTTATATCCCATTATGAAAAAATCAATAATCTCGAAAAAAAAATCTGGATCACGATCAGCTAATCAAGATGTTTAAAGTTGATAATAAATAGTTGCTGAAACTAATGGACACCGTAAAAACATGATGGAAATGGAGAAAAAACAAGGATGAATGGTTTTATCTTAAACTATTATATTTTGATGTATTTTTCTTTGTAACATTTTTTTCATCATAATGATATTTGTTATCTTTCCCTTTTTTTGTTTTGTATATTCCTATCCTTTTAAGAATGATTTTTTGATTTTACTCAATTCCATTTTAAAAATCATTACGGTTGATAAAAAATTTATAAATTGAATATAAAGTTATATGAAGAAAATTACTATGTAAGGGGGAGATTACATAAAGAATAATTTATTATGCATGGATGAATAATTTCTCTAATAATGTCAATAATACAATCCTTAGGGATTTCATAACCGAAGGGGAAGTGAGTCGTATTCACCATAAGTCATAAAAAAATGGATATAATAATTTATTTCATTAAAAATTAAAATAGTAGTCATTATATTATATTTATGAATATTTATTTTTAATTACAAAAAAAGGGATATAATTGAGTTAATATGTTCTTTTATGAATTTTCCATTCCATTATGTTCTAAAAATCACAAACACATTTTATTAAGGAAAATTAGATTTTTCTCTGAAACTTTCTCTATTGGGAAATTTAATTTTTCTATAAATAGTTGTTGACATTACCAATGATATTCAATAAATTATCTAATATTTTATCAAACCAATTCTAACAATATTTTTCTTATTGAAACAATTCTATCATTATCTTACTTAGAACGATACAGTTCCATAGAAATCGAATTCCATTGAATTGTGACTCTGATTTCTCTGTACATTAGACATTGATTTCACTAGAAATCAGACTCTGAGGTCTTCTAAAATATGTCTCTAATTTTATCTAAAATTAGTGTCCGATTTCACTAGAAATATGTCTCCAATTTCATCTAATATCAGAATCTTCTTTCTTCTAAAATCAGACTCTTATTTCTCTTGAAATAATACACCAATTTCATATGAAATCATACTTCTATTTCTTCTAAAATTAGACTTCAATTTCTCTGGAAATCAAATTCAGATTTCTACAGAAATCAGATTTTGAATTCATCTAAATTTGGACTCTGATTCCTACTTTCTTAAGAATCTGATTTATTGATTTTATTACTATTACTAAATTAATTAAAGCATCATTTCATTTTATCAGATCATTTTATGCTTATGATTCTTGATAATTTTATTCCTGAATTTTATTTTTTTCATACACATGATATTGTTTCCCATGTATTCTTACATGAAATGATATTGTTCAATTTAATTTTAACCAATGATTGGAAAAATAACATGTATATAGGTCCCTCCAAAAATTAATGAAAAATATGATTGTTGGAGGAGGAAGTCGACCGTTGGAATCCATTCTTATAACTAACCAGACATTTTAATGAGGTATGTGCTGAATTCTAGTGAGATAATTTTTGCTTATAGATTCTTCATTTAGTGTTTTGGAACTCTGGAATAAAGTGATACTCTTCGAGAGCTTTTATTAAACCTACTTTATGAGAATTCTGTGAACAAGTTTTTCATGTTATGACCATCTTTTTGAACCAGCCTTGTGTGATTTTTATTATTGCTGATACATCAAGGGCTTCCAGGGATACGATGATTGAGGTGTCGATCGACTTAGAGATCAAGGGATTATGAGGATAACAAGACATATTCTGATATTTTTATAGAGGGATTACCATATTCTATGTAAGGCATACATTATTGAAAGTATAAATCAAGGGCCCTTTTTCCTATGTTTTTGGATACCCTTATCTTTGGGTTAAAAGAATTGGTATACTTCTCTTGTTTGCTACATGTTTTAATTCCACTGCATTTTGTTAAAGGCATAAATTGAATCATTTATACACATTCTAATACTTTTATACTCTGATAAATAAAATTCTATATGCTATAAGGTAGAGTATTTCCCTTTGTAAATTTTCAGAATTTTATTTATTTTAAGAAATTTAGTTTCACTGTTAAGAACTAAATATGGTTTATGGATCAATATTTTTTAACATTATAAAAGAGAGACTTTCATAAGGATTAAAAAAGAAAACTTTTTAAACATACAATACTCATCCATCATATATTTTAATATCTCATATCCTATTTTGATCATACAATAATCCACCTAGAGGAAACACTATCAGAAAACATTAAATGAATCATCTAAAGAAAATATCATCCCTAGAGAAATGCCTTTACTCCATCCTGATTTAATCAATTACCATTTAATCATTTGTTCATTACTCATCATTTTTTTAATTTACCAATTTTTCGTAAAAAAATTCATCCAATAATATATATAATTTATTTATCATTCATAAATTTCTATCATCCACAATTTTACTAATATCTTAAACTTATCATTTCGCAGTAATCATTTTTAATTTCATAACCATCATTTTTCATTATTCGGTTTGAATTTCATTTAAAGAACAATAATCAAACATTTTATAAATTAATTTATTAAAATTAATTTAAAATCAATATTCATGCAATCCTTTATAGTTAACCATTAAAATGGAAAATTTTCAATTAATAAGGGGAAACTGAACCTATAAATTAAACAGTTAAAAAAGTTAAATTAAAATTTTGGTTAAACACACAGTATGATGAAATGATTTTACAATAAACACACACACAATTATAAATAAAACACTAATGTGTGGATATTTTATCGACCATGAATCTAGTAATCATATATTCCCACACATTTAATAACATCCCTTAACATGTGCTCAAATTTTGGGAATAAAATAAAACTAAGAAACCCTATAATAGGATAAAAATATTGAGATAATTCTTGAAAATGAAAGAAACCATGAATTATTATAAACAAATTGTTAGACATACGTAAATCTTGTTATCAGAATGAATAGTGGTCGATTCCATGGGGAAATGAAGGATAAATCATCGTGGGATGGAATAAAAAAAATATGTGTGTACAGTAAAAACTTAGGGTCAGTTGAGGGAGAATAAATAAGTTCGGGGTATTATAAAACATAGAGGAACCATATTAGTTTTAAAACATGTATGTCATTGAGAATGTAACACATTTTTTATACATTGTTTAAAAAACTATGTTCTAACCATATGGTTACAACAATTTTATATGACATGACTCACATATTTTAGCTATATGGTTAGAAATTCTAAGAATCAGCTATGAGATTCACATTGTTTTATGAACTAAACATTACACAGTTAAAGTACACATTTATGCATAATATGCCCCAATAGTGTGAAAAAAATTATAATTTATAATAGTTTTTGAGTGATTTCTTATAAAAATTTTTATTATTATATAAACTGAGTTCTTACATATCCATTCTGAATGGTTATGGTCAATGGTTAAAACATACTGTGCACTAACTCTATTCCATAGGTTGTACATTTTATATTTCATAAAATTGAGCCCCAACCTAAAAACACTCCCGATGAATCTCTAACTCCCCATAAACATAATCATCATACATTAAATGATAAAAAAAATTTAGATCAAGGAAAATTTTAATTGGGAATACAACTTAATAATGATTATGGTTTGAAATCATTTACACTATATAACATTTCATCCTCAAGATAGACTTTCGAAAATCACCACACCTTATAATAAAAACTAAATCCACTAAGACCATATATTAAACCTGCTCTCCCATGTATCCTCCGAGATATGGACATGTCGACCCAACACTTATACTAAATGAAAAAACTTCCAACATAGATACTTCTCACTCTTATCAATTATACAAACCAAACACTCCTTAAAGTATATTTCATTTTCAATATTATTTTTGTCAATTTTGATAACATCAAATAGACCAGAATGGTATTTTTGAGGATACAATACATGGAAGAAGTCATTAAAAAACATTAATTCAATGGGATATAGAATTTGAATTACAGTTGTCTATTCCTCTCCATGATATCAAACAACCCCACATACATAGGTGATATCTTTCTTTACCTCCAAAAACAACAGTGTCCCAACCTTGGTGAATATTTAAAAGAATTCATTGTTCCCAACCTCAAATTATAGAAGTCAATGAAACATTTCATCATATGTTATCTTCCTACATTGAGTAATAATTCCCCATGATTTTTGTTTCCTCTAAATTTAGTACTATGATCGATGGAATACACCACATACAACACCGATATTAAATGAAAAATGAAATTATATTATTTAAATCTGAACATTTAACATATTTAATAAATTAGAGGGTATTAGTAGTAGAAAATAAATTATTATATATATTTATAAAAGTATCCCCCAATTAAAATAATTTTATTAATGTTTGGGATATAATAAATCAATTTTTTAGAGGAATTATATGTTTTAAAAGAACATCATTAAAATGGGTTTTATTTTTTTGTGATAAAATATTATAATTAATTAATGAAAAATTAAAAAAAACATGTTTTAAAAAATTTAATTTAATTATAAATTATCATGTCAAAAATATATTACAGTGATTGTTTTATAATTTTATAAAAATTTTGATTTTTCATTTGAATAGTGAAAAAATTTATTTTTATTGAAAAAAGAATTTTTTTATGAATGTACAAAGTTACACATTGTTTTAAAATAGTTTAAAAATAAAATTATATAATTTTTATTATTAATAATCTAATTATGTTCATTGGAATCAATTTTATACTTGATTTTAGTATAAAAACATTTTATACATAAAGAGACATTTTTTATGGAAAACCTCTTTTCATCATGTTTGGAGGTTTATTTTCCAGTTATGTTATACCAAGTCTATAAATTGAGTATTATAAAATTAATTATAAATTTTTAATTTTAATAATAATATTATTTATTAAA
The DNA here is from genome assembly GCA_963277665.1 of Viscum album. Classification (NCBI taxonomy): domain Eukaryota; kingdom Viridiplantae; phylum Streptophyta; class Magnoliopsida; order Santalales; family Viscaceae; genus Viscum; species Viscum album. The sequence continues at coordinate 116,647,614 of OY728159.1, read as the reverse complement.
TCTAAATGCATTTTTATTTATAATTAATAATAAAAAGAGTTAAAATCTATAACCAAAATTACGGATAATAATTTTTTTCATAGAGGCGGGGGGGATTAATCTAAAAAGATAGGGGATAAAATAACCTAAAAAATTTCTTCAACCCTATTGGTTGGTTGGATTTTGAGCCTAGAATTTCAAAATTCCTATTTGAGTAATTTTGGAGAAATTTGATCAAATGAAGTGATTTATTAATATTTTAAAACTTGGAAAAAATACAAGTGCGTCGCTGACCTCAATGGGTAGCTAATATCCTAACATCCTCCCAACTTTTGAGCCATTTGGACTCAATATATCATAAAAAAATCACTCTAAAACTTCATTATCAATGTAATATTTTTTATTATTCTCTAATGACCAACTCTAGGGTTCTAAAGAAGAGATCCAAATGTGGTTTCTATAATATTAGATAACCATCTTCACTAAGTTCTTTATTTTTTTACTTCTTATTTTTTCACCTGTTGTTATTTTATAAAATATATAACATAACAACAATTTTTTTTGAATATTCTAAGATTTCATTCTAATTATGTAATAATATTTATCTATAACCATCTCCCTCAAATGGGAAACAAAACCACTACTCGGGTGTATGGCAGACTAACGTATCGTGAATCAATGTAGTTTGTTTTCCATCACTTCCCTAGAGGGATAATAATAATGATGGAAAATAAATAAATAAATATGATACTTATGAAATAATATTAATTCTATAAATTTAATATATATTATCCTTTATTTCCCTTTTTGACATTAAAAAAATGAGAATGGTGCTTGTGCACACATACGACCTACAATATCCACAGAGCAATACGATTAATTTTCTATGTCCACCTTTCATGAACAGTTAATCAAAATGAGTCTAATGGATAAATATTATATTTTTTTAATAAAAATAAATTTTTTTCTATTTAATAAAATATATCAAATTAATAAAAACCAAAAATTCCATGATAAAATAGACACGACAAAATGAAGTTATTAACCCCCGAAACAATGATAATAATTAAATATTGATAATTAATAGATGGAATAATGTAATATTAGGTGCACATATGATATTATAAATAATAATATTGTTTGGATATAAATTAATAACATATTTAAAAAAATTTGAGTTTTAATCAAATTTAACAAAGGGTAAGTATGAGGTAAGAGGGTTTCATAACTCATTGGGTTATACCAATTCTCCCTCAATTCTATTATGAAAACATTATATGTGAATTATCTATCATCGAATAATTTTTTATTTACAATTATATTTTTTGGTTTTATGTTTTTTAAAAAATAATATCATTACTGACTAATTTTTATTTCAATGATATTATCATTGTAAGATATTTGATATCAATTTCCACTCTATTGAGAAAGATTTAGTATTATACACCTATTTTCATTTATTTTGTGTATATAATGACCATTTTATGCATTTTAGATAGATATATATTTATTCATGGTGATTAATTTTTCAATTCACATTTAATATTTCAAGAGGTGGTTAAAAATAAATGTTACTAAAGAATTATGAATTAATTTTAAAATATCATTTTTCTAAGATTGAAAACATTTCTCATTGAATGAATATTATACCCTATAATTCATAAAATATATCTAGATTACTATTATATAAATATATTTAAGTGGTTATGATTTCTTTATCTAGATTTTCCTTAATTTCGAACATGAATCATGAAAACAAATTTTTAAGAGAAAATATGATCTTATTTTTATTTCTTGATCATGTATAAATTCCTTCAAGGACTATATTTTTTAAAATTTTGTAAAAATATTCATGTTTATTTACTCAAGGAACACATTAATAAATTTTAAATTATCTATGACTTTTTATATGTTTTTGAAAGATTATTTATTTGGGTTCATAAATGGTTTATTTTTGAATATAAATATAACAATTAAAAAGTAATGTTTTCATTTTTATCATATACTGAATTAATAGAAATTCCCTTCATCATAACCATTTTATTCTATTTATGTTCTTTTATAAGGTTTATATGATTTTAAAAATATAAATCTATAATAAAAAATATGTTTTTGTTTCATTTCAATTTTCTTTGTTACTTAAAAGGAAAAGGATTTTTCTATAAACTATAATTTTATAATTAACTAACGGTCATCTATCATTTGATGATTAATTTTTTGGTCACGAACTTTCTATTGAAACATTCAATTTCATGTGATCATATTTAATTATAAATTATATATCTATTCCATATCCATATTATTTGTATCATTTATATTCTTTTTCTGTAAACCATATATGATTTTATGCTACTGTGTTTTACTATAAAATTCTTCTTATTTACCAGATAAATCTTGATAATCTATATTCATTAATAAATATAGATATTTATTCATAAGCCATATTTTTTATGAATTAAATTGATCATTAAATTTAATATTAATGCATCAGACATGTGTGTGGGTCTCTAAATTACATTTCACATGATACATCAACAAGTTCAGTGTGACAATTGTGATTTAAAAACATGTTAAATGGGTTTTTGGAGTATACCTATGCATCAATGAAAATGTCTTGTCATAATTCCTTACGTAAAATATGTCATGATGTTTAAAATAATGAAGTATAATATTAATCAGTTCAATTATTGAGAATTTATTTATTATTATCAATAATATCAATTCATTGATATTATACGTGGCTGTATTATTTGACCATGTTGTTGATTAAATGTCATGTGATTTCAGTTACATATATTTACATATTGATTATTATCTATTTTCTCATTATATATTCCTCTATTTGTAATTATTTTTCAGTATTTAATATAACTATTATTTTTTCCATTCCTTATGATATGAAGAATAAATATTTTAATGAGTTTCAAGTATGTTTAGAATGATATTTTGTTTTGATTTATATTTTATTTTCATTATAAAATGGGAAACATGGTTGTATCTGGCTCTTAAAGATGAATAAACAGATCAATACATTAGGACAAGATCACATGTATCTTATACTAATGTAATAAATTTGACAATGGATATAGGAAACTGGATTTAGTATTATTATAATTTTTATTAATTAATTTTCCTTGAGAAACATTGATAACTAGATTTAGTAAAACATAGATTTAGAAACATGGACCAAAAAAATAATTTGAGGATATATTAATATCTAAGATAATATCATAAATCTTTTTAGTAAGGATGAGATCCTTATATAGATACTATTAGTGGAAGTGTTTTTGACACATGTTAGTCTAGCTATAATATCCCTAAAAATAGTTGGATGAGTATATCTCATAAAACATTATTTTTCCTGGTGAATGGGCCCTAACATAGAACTTGGTTTAACACTCCAAGGGGATATGTTTGAGTAAATTCAAATTTTCTAAATTAACCATTGTAAAAAAAATTAATAGATTATGACCGTGGATGACATCGGTTAAACCAATTGTGTAATTTATTGAAATGAATGTGTCTATAATTACACATCCAATAAATTATTTTTAGGATTATATGATTTCTCAAAAAAATCATTATTTCGCAAACAATAATTTTGGGTTATAGTCAATGGATAGAACTAGATGGAACCATGTTAATGATGAATGTGATATAAATTATAATTATTATCCCCCAGAGAAAAAAAAATATTGTTGGATATTGAATGTGAGAGATTACTATTATTCCATGACATCTATATTGTATCACAATTAACAATCTCAAAAGGACTGAATTTTATAACATATAAAATAATAAAGAGATATATTTTCTTATTAGTTCAGTTGATAAGAGTCATGGTAACAAAAAGGATTCAACACCTTTCATGTCTAGAATGTCAAAATATGCAGTTTTGGAAATATCATAAACAATAAGAATATGATTTACATGTAGTTAAAGAGGGTATTAAGTAATAAACTACAAATTTTAAAACTCATATGATTAAATCATTACATAAGGATCACCAAGATCATGTCAATCCAAGATTATAATTGTTATATATTATATTACTTGGGATAAATACTCTATGAGTAACATATAAGAGGTAATAATTATTTTATAATTTACCCTTAAAATAATATATATTTAAATTGGGATTGAAACAAATTGAGATATGATTTATATTTATAATATTAAGAAGGATGTATTATAGAATAAAATAAAAAATATTGGTAATATGTATATGAACGAAGTCAAATGATAGATGTACCTATGTATTTGGTTGTGAAAATAATGACGCATCAGTATTTATAGACAATATTTTGACATTCATGGATTTTTTTATTGATATTTAATGTTATGAAGTTGTATGGAAGGGTGAAAAAATTTTAAATACTTGAATATGTATAGAAATTTATAGATAATATTTAGTCTTTGTATATACTTTGATGTTGAGGTAAATAATGTAACATAATATTTTCTTTTATTTTTAAAAATAATCACGCTATATTGATAACTATGTAGGTTAAAAATCATTTGGGTGATGAATTTTATTTTTTATGATCATCATTATATTTTTGGAAAATTATGGGATCAATGTAAATTATTATCATATTAGTGTTCTCCTTATTTATTTTTTATGTTTAAAAAAAATTATTTATGTGATTTTATAAAAAAGGAAAACTTAGAGTGCATGAGACAATGTAGAGACCCAAAGCTTGACGTACATGGACATTACATTACTTTTGTGGAATACTTAGTACATAACAAAAACACACACACAAGGATCGTAATAGTTTAGTGTCTTTGGAAACTCGGAACGTAATCTTCTAATCCTGGTGAAAGATCTTCAACATCTCCCATAATGATCTTCACTTTTTTATACCGAAAACCATTCTTTATATCCTGGGGAAAAGTAAACATAAAAGGGTGAACTCAAATTCTCAGTAAGGGTAAACAAAATAAATATCAATCACATCATATTTATAAGAACATAACATTTTGGAAATCTTAACCTGCAAAAGAGAGCATAATTTCATAACATGGGATAAATCATAGTAGTGAAATGAAATCCCAATAATCATAACTTAAAACATGAAACATTGTGGCATACACACATAATCATAGAGAATCATTTCTTGTTAGTCAAAACTCATTTCCAATACTATCTTAGTGGACAAAGTCCCTTTCTGAACCGAGTCACCCTCGTTCCAGTCCTGTTTTACTGAACCGGTATAACCTACCATTCCAGCCATGTCTATATCATGAGATATAAAATCATTACCCAATGCATTGTAGGGAGATATAGGTCCCACCCATCTCATAATGATACCATTCTTATGTGTGCCACAAAATCATAAACCATACATCATTGCATAACCCATGTAATAAAAATGGGAATCTTAAACATCGTGACATCATAAAACAATTCATATAAGATAAAGGAATTCATAAAAATATTTCAATCACAACATAATCAAATCAATGTAATAATAGGGATAAAAACATAACCCTTTATTATCTTAGATGGAAAATAATTTTGATAAAACACTTGAACTCCATTCTTGAGGAAAATATCCTTTCTTCTTAAAAAAACAATTTTTCCTTTCTTAACATGTCATACAACTTTAAACTAAAATAAGTTGATTAAAAATAAACTTGAAAACTTGTAAAGGAAGATTCTTGGAAATAATGTTTTAAAAATCCATTCATGTCGTATAAGTTAAAAAAACATTCTTCTCGTACTTTTGTCGGAAAAGTCAAAAAAAGTACCTCGTACGAAAAACGTCAAAAGATTCCTTTCATATCTTTTACTAAAAACTCACCTAAGGGTAAAATAGGATTTAAAAAATTGTAGGTGGAATAAAATAATATTACATATTGAGGAAACATGGATGTGGATGATAAAATACACCCCAGTAAATACTAAAGTATAAACAATCTCGGATGAAAATGAGATTGTGATATTTCCCTTACCTTAGGTCCGATTTGCTTCGTAAGTGTCCGAACCTCCTGTATAATGATTTAAATAATTTCATTTAATTATTAATGAATCATATTCATTGTTATGATATCATATATGGTTCACTTATGACTTTATATTACCCGTTCTTTTGTAAATTCCATGTTAAAGAGCGTTTTGGGTAAAATTGTTTCATTTATCGTAGGTGTTTGGACTTGTTGTTCTTGACATTATTATTACTTATATCATGATTTACTTACTTCCAGAATATAAAATATGATTTATATATCATATATATTCAGTATATATATATATATATAATAGATAGATAAATGAAATGAAACACACCGTTCATGGAGACGGTAGTCCGTACATACGCATGAACACTGTTTTCCTTTCCTTATTGTCTTGAATGGAAGTAAGTAGATGACATATATATATATACATAAATCTAGTAGATTTACCATGTCATATATTTCATGATTAATTATTATATATACTTTATAATCATTCATGAATGGTTAAAGTGGAGAATGAATCTCATCGCGTCGTGGAGACGGTAGTCTGTACGTACGCACAAGCGATGATATCGTTCTCATGATCGTAGGACTGTATTGGAGTGTATGTATACTACTTAAGAATAAATATCACTTTATAATAGTCATATATAGTCATTATTTACACCATTATACCCATCCAAGTAAGGTGGTGGTGGAAAATAGATTACACCACGGCGTGGAGATGGTATTCTGTACGTACGCACGCGTGGTGATTTCTTTTTCCGTAGGATGGATAGATGGTGAAATAGGGTTGTTTCATACTTATAATAACATATCAGTATATTAGTGATACTTATGTTATTACTTCATAATGAAACAACTAAAGAAGAAGAAGTGGAAGAAGAAATAACGATGAAAGAATCGGTAACGGACATTACCTCTTCTTTGAAGTGCTTCTTTGTGACCTTCTTTTAGGGCACTAAAATTGGTCTTTGAGGAAGAACAGAACCTCTAGGATGTTTCTAGGGAAGTTTAAAAGAGAATATTTCAGGGGTTGGCCGAGCATGAAGGCTCAAAGTTGTGTGAGGAAGAGAGGGAGGAGGGGCCCTTTTATAAGGGAGGAGAGGGGCACCTTTGGAATAACTAAAAATATTATTTTATTATAAAGTCAAGTTAGGTTTTAAATAGCTCCAAATTGATTTATTTCTAGGATATGGAGGGGATGGGTCGAAATACTCTCATACAAAATAATTCAGACAAGTTTAGGTTCCTATTTTAACCTTATCATTTAGATTTAACATTAAGTTTAATAATTTTACTTTTACCGTGTCTTCTTGTGTTCTTACACTATAAGGTTAATAAACTTACTATAAGAATCCAAACTAACCCAAAATTGTTTATTATTAATATATATAACCCTATCTTAGTAATTTGGCCGAACCATATATTTTTAGGAATAACATAACAATTAATAATATAATATTTGTTTTAAAAACTATTTTATGTCAATTTTGACACTATTTATTAATTGATTTTTGTGAAAATCCTAAAAGAATTATATGTTCGAAAAACGTTAATTAAATCAATACTAACATGTCATATTAACCTATAAAATTAGTGGAATTCATAAAAAGTCTCAAATTATATTTATTTGAGTATTTATAACATCAATTATGTCAATATTTTCTTAAAAAGATAATTACTGCATCATCGTTGTGTCATATATAAATTAAATTATTTAACATATAAAAATTACAAATAAAATACCATTATGTAGAAAATCATTTTATCTTTCTAATTAATATTTATAGGCGAAATTATATTATGTATAACCTTATATTAATGATGTTTTAGTAAATAAACTTTGATTTTAACTCTTTTAACTCTTCTTTGAATTAAATAATAATAAATGTCCTAATCTAATCCAAGTGGGCCTAAATGATAATATTTTACACTTAAGATTGTTTTTGGTCGAGATACACTTGTCCAATAGGATTAGGACATGTGTTCGGGTAATATTAATATCATTTTTACCCTTAATTACCCTATTTACTTTTAATAGTGGTAAATAAAAGTAAAATGTTACTATTCACCAAAAATTATTTTCATCTCATTGAATCACATTTTACTTACTGACATCAACCGTATCTCTCGGATTTTTGAAATTCCACTCACAGAAGTGGTAAAATTAAGTTTTATGAAAAATTCAGTTTTTTTTAACTACCACTTAGTGGTTTCACTATTCATCAAAAATTGAATGTTTTCAGAAAAATACCAAAAATTAGGCCTAAGCTATATTTGATATTATGAACTCAAAAATGATTTCTATTTTACCAAATTCAAAACATATCAGTTGCATTAATTAATTTAAGAATTAATTCCCGTCGTCAAAACAAAAGGCGCGTTTTTAAGAGATAATAACTATCAAAAGATTGACACTTGTTTATAACTGGTTTAAATGTGAAATTACATCCAATGACCAACATTGTATTAAATTGTAAAAATATATTCTAAATATACTTTAAAACCACTGAAATTAATAATTTATCACTATTAATTATTTCGATTGAAAAAGTTGTTTTTAATTAAAATTTATTAATTTTCACAATTAATCAAAATATGAAAGTTATCCGAAAATCACCAAAATTTCACCCTAAGGTAATTTCGATATTCCGAATCCATAAATGAAGTCTATTTTGAAAAATAAAATTTACAAAATTTCAAAAAGTGGTTATTACTATTCATAACGGCTAGTTTTAATAATTTCTTAATAGCATATCGTTGTTTAGCGAAACTTGGTGTTGCGTACAACACACGCTATCGTGGAAGGTTGTGATTGTGCGTAATTCAATCCAGGTCAGATATGTGTGTTGTGAAAGCTCCTTTTGGTGTAGTGTATAACACAAGACATTATTGAAATTAAAAAGAATATTTTTCATAAAATCTCGGGGTGTTACAGACAACCTGACACATTTGGTATTTTTGTGGTGCTCAAACCAATGAATGAAAGGCTATAAGGGAACAACACATACCTTTGGCCTCTGTAATTTCCTATTCAAATTGATATTTTTATCTTAACTTCATTAAACTACTGAGGAATAAATATTAATTAATTTTAATAAGTACATATTAATTTTTTGTGACATGATGATTCAGGAAATTTAAGAAACAATTTTCATAATTTAGAGAGTATATATCTAGATTAATATGCATGCATGATTGTGAAATTATGAGTTATGTTTTTTGGGGATAAAATCCAAATAAATTTGATTGAATATTTTTTAAATTTGATTCTTAATTTTGTTACTAATCCTCTAAATAATTTTGTATATCAGATATTTATGGAATAATATATGTTGAATTGTGGGTGTATTTGTTGTTGTCTTGATAACCCATGTGTTGCTCATATTCAAAAATGATTATTCATTTTATATATACCTTATATTGTACTAATTATTTTGGTTTTATATGGGAGGGATAAATTATTATCGTATTGTAGAGCTTATGGTCAATTGAATGTTTATTTTAGTGATTTAGAAATGAAAAATTCATCATAATCATGATAATTCATATATGTGGATGAAATTATTCTTATAGAATGGGATAAAAGCATGTAAAGAAATTTATTATATTTTATATTCCAATAAAAAATGAGTCTATAAAAATTTATAAAAACGAATATAAATCTATTGATTTATATGTGGAAAGTAACAATTAACTATCATGGAAGGTTTTCATAAATTCATTTCAGAGTAAGAGTCATTTATAGGTATATGAAAAATATGTTTATATATTATAACCATGATAATTAAAGATCATGATAAAAATTATCTACAAAAATTATTTTTAGCTAGATAATATAAAATTGTGATGATGAAATTTTTATTAGGGGAAATATAATACCAAAATAGCTTAGTTTCCTTTATAAAAATATTATTTTCTATGTTGTACCTAGCACACAACACTAATGTTAAAGAACAACGAAATAATATTTGTTTAATGTGACTATTATATTCAAATCATTGAATTCGAAGGTACAGATAATAGTAAATACATAATGTAATATAAGTAAAAGGCACTATTGAATACAAATTTATTGATTAATTATTTGAAAATATGTACTCAATTTTTCATAAAGTCATTTTACGATTTAAAAATAAATATTTTTTTTAATAAAATTATTGGGGTTTATGAGAAAATATTATAATTAATCTCTAATAAATTTATTAAATTTATTTGAAAAAATGAAATTAATTTTATAAATCATATTTTAAAAATACTATTATTGTGAATTTTTGAGATTTTTTTGAAATGATTTATTTCACAACTGAATAGAAAAATTTACTGATTTTTATTGGAAACAATATTTTTGTTTCGATCATTTAAAAAGCACCATTCTGTTATAAAATTTATAAAATTATAATTTGTTCATTATATTTTGGATAATCCAATTATGTCCCCTAGAATGAATTTTATGCTTTACTTTTTGGTATATAAACGTTTTATACATAAGAAGGAATTATTTCTGGAAAGTGTTTTCATCAAGTTTTGTTAGTTTATTTTTAAATTAAATAATAAAAATTATATGAATTGAATATCATAAAAAATATTTTATATTTTAAATAATCATTATTAATATCCAGTAATAAGGCCAACATTATTTTGGGTTATAATTTACAATAAAAATACTAATAATATGCTACAATAGTTAATGTTAAACAGGGTTACCATGGGTTGTTCTTAAAAGATAAGGGTTAAAATGATCTAAATACTTCCATAAATCCCATATAATAAGTTTATTTATTATATAACCTTATAAAATTATAATATTTGTCGTTTTGGAGAAATGTTTTCAATAAAGTGACTTAATAATATTTTAATAATATGAAAAATTACATGGGTTCTAGTCACCCTAGTTTTATAAGGGATCCTATTTCCCTCACTACATCTGAAATTTTGTAAAATTTTTATCAAAAAAACAAAAAAAAACTCTCCAACATATCATTATAAACATTATTTAGGTTATGGTTTTCCCAAAAGACCACCCATAGGAAACCTACGAATAGATCCAAATGAGGATTCTCTAAGAGAATGTAATATTATTCACCAAGATCATTCATCTTAAATTATTGTTTTAATACCATTAATTAACTTCTAAAAAATAAAATATTATAACACCGGTATCTTCAATTTAATGGAATTTTATTATATTGAATAAATTATATTTATCTTTCCTCCTCACTATCAAATGGGAAATAAAACCATCGCCCATGTGTAAGACAGCCTGCTACCACATGAATCGGTGTAATTTGATATCCTTCACCACCACAAATTGATATTAATGATGATGGAACTAATAAATATGTATTATACTTATTAAATAATATTAATTAAGAAAATTTAATATATCATCTACTTCCTTACCCATCCATAAATTAAAATATGACAATGTTGCTCCTACATATGTATGAACTATCATCTCCATGAAGTGATACGATTCATTTTCAATGTACACCATTCAATAATCGTACAATGAAATTATAAAATGTATAAATATGAGATTTAGTTAATTTATTTTATGATATATATGATTAAAATATATCTTTTGTACATTCAGTGAAACTTACATGAAAAGTGATACATGGGAAAACAAAGCATTTAATTCCTGAATCAAGGATAATAATGAATGATTGTTCAAAAATGAGTGATAATATGTTAAAATAATATCTTATATGATGTAATAAATATGAATATGGTTTTAGTTTAACTTAAAAAAATGTTCTAAACCTTTAAAAATGTTGTTAAATCACATTTATCTAAGTGAAAGTGTGATGTATGGGGTTTCATAATTCAAATTCATTTAATTTGATTACACAACTTCTTTCTGAAATGAAATTTAATTATTATACGTTTTATTTACAATTTCACATTGTGGATTTACATTTTTACACATAATCACTTTTGTGAAAAATTCACAATTCATTGATAGCATCTTTGTATGGGATTTCACTCAATTTATACTCTATTTAGACATATTTTTTATTATGCACCTATTTTTTAGGTGTTGTATATAATACCCCATGGATGTATTTTACATGAATCTATATTTATTCTTGGTGATTAATAATTTTATTCATCTTTACTCTTTCATTGGGATATCATATAAGAGTTACTAATAATGAAAGAATTTTTTTACATTATCATTTTTCTATGATTTATTATATTTATTATTAACAGATTCCAATAATATATTATTCCTAAAAAAAATCAATTTTATTATCCTATTAATATTTAATAATATAAAATTTTTTATTATATCATTCCCTCTCTTTGTAACATCAATCGTGAAAAGAAATATTTAAAACAAAAATTGATCTTATTTTTCTTTCTTGATTAGGTATATTTTTATTACATGCCTATATTTTTCAAAATTATTTTATAATTAAATAAATGACATATTAAGGACTTTTTTTGTTATCATTAAATTTTAAAAATGTTTTTATTGAGTCAGAATAACAGTTTATAAATGGTTAATCATTTAAATTATTTTTAAAAAGTCAAAAGGAATGTTTCTATTTAAACAAATACAATTATAATATACTTTCCTACAGACATAATATCTTTACAAAATTTAGATTATTCAAGATGTTTTAAATGTGTTTAGAAATATAACCCTTCAATAGAAAATTATTTTAATGATTATCTTCCATTTTGTTTATTTATAAAATAGAAATGATTTTATTAAAAAATATACATATCTAATGATTTTATGAGAGGTTTTGGATGCCTCCTCCCTCTCCCATTCTAATATCTCTAGAGAGTCTCCCCTATTTGGGATTCTTCCCCCTAGAGTTGGATATTCCATCAATGTTTTATGTTTCTCTAACTTTTCTTTTCGTAGTTGTAGAATCCTTATTGGTCATCTTCACATTGGTGTTGTTGTTGTGGGCTTTATTCACTTCTCTTTAAAACTTCATCCTCACACTTTACCCCATTCATGGTCTAAAATAATGGAAAGGAAGACCAATTCAGAGGTGTTGGTCGATACTTGCAACAATGCTTCTTTTATCTTATCAGTTCATGTTTTTCTCGATTTATACTTATAGGGTTTCATAGCTAGTCCATTTATTTCTAGTTCTTAGTGGTTCTTTCATCGGTTCTTTATCAACACCTATATTCCAGATTCCTTTATGGTTTTAGTCCTACTGTTCATCCTTTATGTGCGTCGATGGGTTTTTTTAACCCTTTCCCCTACTCTGCGGCTCCTTCATACACTGGTCTCCCAGTCCTTTGCTTTCATCCAGGTTAGTCGGGTGAAAAGGACTACATATAGGTTTTAGGCTATGTTTGGGTAGTAGTGTGATTTTATAGATTTTCTAAATGGTAGTGGATTTCTCCATTTTACTTGTAATTATGATTTTAACATGTGATGATGGATTTGGTTCGCTCTGTATCTTTTTGGAGGATATTTTTAGTGGTGTAAATGGATGTGAAAATGAATATTGTCTCTTGTTCTATTGTTTTTTTTCAGTTTTAATTTCTCATTAATATCAGCATTTTTTTGGTAGTCTATTATTTTTGTTTTATTCATTATTTTTTATGAGGGATATTGAGGGATTTCCTCTTGTCCATAGAATGTAATAAAGTTGAAGCTTAGAGGCTACGTGGTTATGGAGATAGATCATGATGAAGTAGATTTCATTAACAGTTTGCAGTTAACTTCTCTGGTGTTAAATATTGTGATGATGATGGTACTGACGATGGTGGATGGTTGTGACAAGACTGGAATCTTGGTTCAATGTACCATTAATATAAATGATTATTTTTGGATTGTGGCGGGTTACCTAGTGGATCGAGGTGGTTTTGAATTTTTCTTATAGAAATTTCATTGATGAACCTTAGAATATGGAATTTGGAGTTCAGTGGTTTATGTGAAAATGGGGTATACGAGAATATCGCACTATTTTTGTATGGTTCCCACTAACCAAAAAAGTTTCTATTTGGAAAATAAAAAAATGGTTTGTGATGTAAGGAATTGATGATGATATCTGAGCTCTTGATTAATTTTGATCTCATTAACATTGTCTTGAAACATTCTCATAAATATGATCATATTTACTATAAATTACATTAATCTTCAATATTAATATTATTTATATAATCTATTTTATTATATTCTAAACCACATACAATATATACCAAAATTGATTCAATATAAAAGATTTTTTATTTATTGGGAATGTATTCAAATTTTATATTATTTAATCAATATGGTTATTTTGTTGTTAATGAATATTTTTTACAAATCAATATGATTTTTCAATATATGAGGAAATATTTGGATATGCCATGATGGGTTGGGCATCGAATAATAGATCACATCAATGCATCCACATGTCTCATGAGTTAAACCAAATGGTCAAATTTATTAATTAATTTTTATATGTAATGCTACACATTGATTAAAATATCTTAGAACAAGGACTTGTAGTAACAATATCATTATGTCTGAAATCATGATGTCCAATATTAATAATTTTATTCTTTTTGAATTTAGTTATTATTATCAATGAGATTATTGTGTTGATATTATCATTGGATACATTTTATTCCACATGTTTTTAATTTAATGGAACATGTTTTATGTTATTTACCTTTTCATATTGATTATTCCTTATTTACTTATGATAAATTCCAATATACATAACTCTTATTGAGTGTTTAATCTCATATATGTTTTTCTTCCATTCCACATGATTTGATAAAGAATTATTTGAATGAATTTTAAGTATGTAGAACATTTTCTTTGGTTATTTGTTATATAGTTTTCACATATAAATTTGGATATATGATTCTTTCTGTTTCATCAAGACTAATAAACAGATTATACCTTTGGGATGAGATCCCTTATATATTATGACAATGTAATAAAGTAGTCACCAGATCAAGATTACTGGGTTGGGTTTGGTACAATGGTGGCTACCATCAACATTTAGATCAACTAAGTTTGTACTAAATTATCATGTATGAGACTCAAACAAATAATTATTGACTTTTAATCCTCCAAAATATATTGATGTTAATGACATGGTTGTAAAAATATGACCTCCATGATTATATATGAATAAATCGATGATAAATATTCTTATATAGGAAATCTATGAGGGCCTAGTGGTTATCACAAGAAGAAAAAAAATAAAAGATACATGCTCTCAAGATTTCCTAGAAAATATGAATAGTGTAATTAGAATATCCATATATCTATGGATGATAATAAGTGATCATATTCACCCATTACTACATGATTTATGAAACCCAACAAGAATTATGATGTTAACATACAATACCTATATGAAATAATACTCTGAGATATTTCATGGAGGCAAACTATTTTCCAAACATAGAACCCACCCATCTCATCCACATAAAAGGTATCCCAGATTAGTATGAAATAAGCCACTTTCATTATCTAATCAATTATCACCGGTGTTGTATCATTGCACACAATTTTTTATGATAAATTTATTATTAAATATATGGAAAAATAATCATATTTACACTAATAAATGTATAATAAATATCATAAGATAGTTGGTTGTATGTTCTTATCCTTCACATGTAGTAAAGATGAGTACCATGTAGAAAAAATCATGATATCCTTCTTTATTCATAACCACCAATATTCTTTTCATATATTTAGGTAAATAATATGAAGAACAAGTTGTATGATCCATTTTTAATTATATTAATCCCTCATCTTCTCTTCACACATGCACATGGGAACTACAACATGAATGCGGACTTGAATAATCTCATAATCATAAAGGGTACAGTCTGGTGTTGTATCTCTTCTAGGTATAATATCCCTCATACATAAATAATTGATATGTGATTGTTTCCGTTTCTTGTTCAACCAGATTTTAGAATAAGAAATTGATATAGATGAAGGGTCAATTAGATGTGGCAATCTTGAATGATCCAATGCATCTCCGCAAAAATAGACATTAACAACCACTAATTCTAGAATCATGTACTTCATAAATAAGTGTCTGGCAACTTAATTCCTCTATAGACTTATTACCTGTACCTGAGAAGTATTCCAACTCAACGATAATGGATTTAATATACCCGAACCACCTTCATTGTCGAAGGTTCAAGTACATTTAAGATAAGTTATATATTAAGATCTTATGGTCTATATACACCACATATCTATCCCCCAACATGTCATGTCCCCAAATGGATCAATAAATTCCTGAAATATTTTAGTGCATGTTTGAGAATAGGTTAATTACACTAATGTTTTCTCTTGTTTTTAGACCTATAAAAGACCACATGACTTCCATAAATCTTGAATATCCCTCTCACAGCCCGTCCCCCAAGGCTCGTGTTGTGACTTCCCCAAGCATGCCTTCAATAGGACAGGGGCTCAAGACAAGCACCGAACGGCGTAATCTCTAAAATAGGAAGGAGTTTCCTTTATAAACTATAAACTCACACAAACCAAGATCACAACAAGGTTCCATAACAAGGTAAACTATATAGTAAACAGGGTGTGTAATGAAATTAAAGGGTCCAGAATACATGCCCAAATTCAATGTTCATGTAAAACTAGAAATTATTAGTAAAACTGAGAACAAATCATGTGAACAACCAACAAGGATCTGATCAGAAGGATAGGTACAACTCTTTAACAATCGTCTCTGTAGATCGACTCATCTAAGGTCCACCTCTATGAAGTCTCCGGTCCAGGTACCCTCGTCATCTGTCAGCGATATCCATCATCTGAACCAGACACAATAAGGTGTGGGCATAGCCCGTGCTGGGTTGAGTATAACAATACTCAGTAGAGACCCAAATACTATCGAAGGTCTCACAAATCCACAAAGGATAAACCACTAACATGGAAACAATAGTCAACCCTACTTATGTACATGCCCATAAATATACCCACGTTATCATAATATACTCACCTTACACAGGAGGGAAGAATACCACACAAGTAACACCCCAATGGTAGGATTACCAAAAATGTGTATCACCACGATGATAATGTACCACACAGGTCAACCATGAAGATATAGTACCACATAGGTACACCATGAAGATATAAGACTCACCTCACACAAGTATAAGGGAAGTATAAAAGTACAATGATTAGTCATGAAGATAGATCTTCTTATTCTATCAAGAGGCACTGCTGGTGATTATACGGAGTCTGACCCACACATGATCGATAGGTAATAACCCATGTAATGACCACCATTGGATCTGACCCACACAAGATTGGTAGGCGCTGACCGACACAGGATCGCTGAGCGCTGACCCACACAAGATCGATATACACTGGCCCACATAGGATAGATGAGAGATAAACCACACTGGATCTGACCCACACATGATCGATATGTGTTAACCCACACAGGATCGATAAGATCTGACCCACACAGGATCGATAGGTACTAACCCCTGTAATGACCCACATAGGATCCGACCCTCCTAGAGTCGATATTTTACTAACCTCTGTATTATCTGTCTCCAACCTTCATATCTCTGCCAGCCACTGGATTCCTCACACCCTGTGTGCTCGAGTTCCATAGTATCTCTCCCTCAATATATCAGTCGTACCTCAACCTACACTAATCTCAAAAAAGGTGTAACCAAAATTTCTATCACTCCATAAGGGACCCAATGCAATAGACGAAAGGTCAAATAAATATTCAGTCTTTAAGGTTTTATCATTTCTGCTCTGAGGTCTCAGTTGGATTTGGGTTCGATCCCACATGTCCATACTACAAATTTATCCAAACCTCATATGGAGTATACCAAACGGAACTCCTCGATACAAGGATCCCAACACTGTAGACGATTCATCCAACGGACGCCCGGTTCTCATGTTACGACCAAAAAGTTGTATCTGGGTCGAATTTGGCTCGGGTCTGGTCTGACCTGATTGGCCTGACCCGATCTATCTCAGTCCGGCCAATATTGTCAGGGACACAGCTGGCCTGGATTTCTGTGTCATGGTGCGACCCGACCCACGAAGGGGGTGGGGCCCGCTGGGTGCGGCCAAGTGGCGCGACCAATTGTGCCGCCCACGGTTGGGTGGACCGCAGTGGCAGGGTCCGCCCTAGCTGATGCCTGGGAGGGAGAAGCCTCCCAAGACACCTGACAGACCAAAGGTCTGTTTGGTTTTTTGATGCAAGACCCGCCAGAGGGGTCCGGCTCGGTGTGTTAGGGCTAGCCGGTCCTCCTCCTCCATGCGGCGTGACGATGCCAATGTCCTCCTTACCTGACCATGTACCGGACTCCCTTTGGCCTCTACCACGACCAAGCAGTTGTGACCTCCGGCTCCATCGGTAGTGCGGACAAGCGTCGTCGCTCTGCTACACGCCTGGCTAGTGTAGCGACTGTGAACCTACTCCATCACGGGCAACGTACCGAGGCCTCCTACTCATCCTTCATCACGGATGCACGCCTCCCTACCTCCATGTGGCCAACAGGTGTGTCGACCACCATTATCTTCAGTGGTTCACCGCATATACTTTCTAATTACAAACAAATTAACTACTTCCTAAACTCGATCCTCGGTACAATGGCTCCACATCCATATGTCCAGCTGAACAAAACTTTGGGTTTACAATGTCATTAATTATTTGGCATCGAATAACGTATGAAGAATGAGTGGTGAACAAAAGATAAAGGTGAATGGTATATTTTCTGGATGATGGCCATGATAGTTTTTCCATCGTCATTGTGAATCCAGAATATGATGAATTATCAAATAAATGAATTCATAATTAGAAATTAATCCTCTACCTTGACGTTCGCTGGAGGTGTTGTGAAGAAGGAGATTAAGTCGATGAAGAGGCATCGGTGTTCGTCGCTCCCACAACTCACTTCCCAACCACGCCCCAATGCTAACATTATTGATCCGAAGAGTTGTTCATCATTGGAGAATATTCCTCTAAAGGTTCTCCCAAGCTCTCCATTTCATATGATTCCTAAAAAGAAGTGATGAGAAAATGTTAAATGAGTTCATTCAATTAACATTGTCACATTATGGTTGTTACAATAAATTTGGAAGATTCGAAAGGTTAACACATATTAAAGTGGGAGTTCAATTGTTGGGTGGTCCCCACAACAAAATTCAAAATGGGAGGTTTCAATTCTAAAATAAAAATAAAGAATTTTTATTTTATTTTATACCAGGAAAATTCTGAAAATTAATTTTCACCCCAACCAACTACGGTCAAGGTGAAGGTATACTTATGTGAATATTGGCATTGTGAGTGCATCGATGTTCTCAGATTTCAATTCCAAACACTGGTTCAAACGTTACAAAATGACACTCACATGCTTACTGATCGTACATGAACAAAAGTTCAAATATTAATTTCGGGCACATCGGGCAATGGAATCACGTGCTGTCAATTTTCCCAAACTCGTAATATTTCCATTTAAATTAAAAAAAATACATATTCAATCCATGTTTATACATTCTCTCCAACCTAGGGATTTGCATCCCTGAAAGAACTATCACAAAATAGAAAAACATGTGGGGATACTGAGCACCAATCTGAGCCTCCCACTCTCTTGTGCTCTCTTGGAGGTTCTCGTGTAACCAATAAATGTGCAACAGAGGTATCGACCAAAAACGAAGGACCTTCTCTTGTTTATCCTCAATCCCCAATGGATCCTACAAAAATTTCACCCCATCGTTGATGTCTAGATCACCTTAGTCAACGATGTGAAAAGGATCATATATGTATCTCCTCAGGTGGGATATGTGGAAAATATCATGCCCCCGTTGAGACTGAGTTGAAAGAGTTAAGCGGTATGTCACCTCACCAACACTACTATGGACATGAGATGGTCCGATGAACCTCAGAGATAACTTGTGGTGTCAGAAAAATCTTTGAAAACCTCATCGGGTTGAGACCTATAGAATGACATGGTCACCATTCCCAAACTCCATAGGTCTCTGTCTCTAGTCAGGATAGGATTTATTCCTACTATGTGTAGTCTTCATCTGCGATTAGATGATTTGCACCTTTTACGTGGTAACATCTACCATCTATGGTCCCCCGAGTGAGGAATCCAAAGGGTCCGTCCAACACAGAGGTGATCTTCAAAGACTTCCATACAACACCTGAAATGGTGCCATGCTGATAGTGGATTGACAGCTGTTGTTGTTTGTGAACTCTACCAAAAGCAAGTGATCCTCCTAACAGCATCCAAAATCATGGATTCAAGCAGGTAGCATTTCCCAAAGTGTCTTAATGGTCCACTCCGTCTGACCATCCGTCTAAGGATGGATGTTATTGCTCAAATGAAGTTGTGTTCCAAATGCCTCCAGCAACCACTTCCATAGATTGGAAGTAAAACACGCATCACGATTGGAGAAAATTGTAGATGGACCTCCATTAATTCATATAGTCTACTCTACGTAGAGGTGACCCGGTCTCTCTACTGATTACTACTATCAAATAGGTAGGAAGTGGGCCAACTTTGGGAGTCCATCCATGATCACCCAGATATAATCCTGACCCCTATAAGTGTATTGATGTCCTGTTACAAAGTCCTGGGAAATTCCATCCCACTACCACTCTGGTACCTCTAGTGGATTAACATTGCCAACTGGAACCTGATGCTTCTCATTCATTTGCTGAAAATTGAGGCATTGAGAGACAAACTCTGCTAGAACTTCCTTCATTCCCAGCCACCATCACTGACGCCAAAGGTCCTGGTATGTCTTCTCCACTCTTATATGTACCGCTAGAGGAGACATATGGAACTCCCTTAACACTTCCTCCTATAGCGCCACAGTTACCATCGTACGTCCTCAAAAGAGGATGAAATGCTCCCCACCTTTAGAAAATCCATCACGTGCTTGTCCTGTGGATATCTGAGCACGTCAAGCCTCACAATCAGTGCACCCAAGATGCCCCTCCATGATTTCCTGAAGGACTGGGTGTGTGACTATCAGAGACTGAAGAGAAGCTACTTCATCTTGATCCACATAAAATATACTAAATGTGGTTATCTGCTCAATCGACTCAATTAGAAACAGTATACCAAATATGTTACTACCTACATCTAATAATATGTTCCCCTTCTTAAGAGTATAGACTATCTCGAAGTCATAGTCCAGGAGGAACTCAAGACAATGTCGATGTCTCAGGTCAGGTCCTTCAGAGAGAAGATATACCTGAGACTCTTGTGATCAGAGTAGAATGTAAATCATTCACCCATCTAGTAATGTTGTCACAACATCAAGGTGAAGAGCACTGCAGAAAACTCCAGGTCATGGGTAACATAGTTTTTCTCATGTTGTCTTAGTTTTTGAGAACCATATATGATCACTGCTCACTCTGATATTGAGAAACAACCCATCCCGGTCCCTGATGCATCACAATAAGACTACATACCCAATGCCCTCCTCGTATAGCCTCATGATGGGGGCACTCGTTAGTCTCTACCTCATCTCTTGGAACCTCTAATGACATCACTCCAAACACACAAAGGGTTTCACCTTCTTCGCCAACACTAATAAGGGTGTTAAAACTCTGGAAAAGTCAGGAACACACCTCATGTATTAAATGTCTGATCCCAGGAAACTATTCAAACCTATCACACTCCTGGGTGTCTCTTAAGAAAGCATAGTGTCAATCATCAGTAGCTCTCCCACAAATACAACATATGATATGATGTATCCTATAAAGTGGACCTCTCATATCTAGAACTGGTACTTCGAGAGATTACCATAAAGCTAGTGCTTTCGGATTGTGTCTAGAACTCTCAGAAGATGATAGGAATGCTCCTCCTCTATCGTTGATTATATCAGGATTTTATCGATGAATACTACCACAAAGTGATCAAGGTATTGTTGTATGATCATGTTCATGAGTCCCATGAACACTAATTGGGTTTTGGTCACACCGAATGGAATAACCAAGAACTCATAGTGGCCATACCGACATCTAAATGCTGTCTTTTTCACATCATCAACTCAGACTCTAAGCTGGCTATATCCTGATATGAGGTCTATCTTTCAAACAATTGTTTCCCATTAGCTGATCAACGTGATCGTCAATCCTTAGGAGTGGGTACTTGTTCTTCACGATCACCTGGTTCAGGCGCCAATAGTCCACATAGAGTCTAAAACCGCCATACAACTTCATGGAAAACAAAATCAAGTATACCCAAGGGGAAACACTAGGAATAATTAATCCATTGCTCTAAAAGACCTCCAGTTGTTCTCGCAGCTCTCAAAGCTCCACGAGAGCCATCCTATATGCTAGTGTTGATATTTATGTTGTTCTGGGGTACAAGTTGACGCAAAAATACACCTCTCTATGAGGAGGAAGACCGGAAACATCATTAGGAAAAAAATAGCGTATTGGTTCACTAATAAAGGATAGCTCAAACTCTCAACATCAACCGCTGCTAGGGTAAGGCTAAAAAAACTGATGTGTGGTCGGCTGCACCCTCTTCTGGGTAATTCCATCTTGCGCTGTAAAGTTTCCCTTCTCCCGATGAGGTAAAACATTGTCCCATTCATGCATACACACTGCACTTTGTGCCTAGATCAGTCAACCTAAGCATGGACTGTGGATAACCACTCCATACCAAAGATGGCGTTGTAAGGCCTCGAATCTGTTACTAGGAGATCCCAGCTGAAGCTCTTGCCACCTAGAGTATTCCCACACTACCGGAACTGGTGTGTAATCATAGAATCCACTTCTGTTGGAGTCTCTATCCATATGTATAGAGACAAAGACTATACCGTTATCTCTGAGAACCAAACGAGGGCTGTGGAAGAAAATGAGTGACTCAAACATGTGTCTATATGTACTGTAGCCAAGTTGGATTAGACAGAGATCATATCTCATATCAACTTTGGAGTGCCATGGTCATAGGCCTCTGTAGCCTAGAGCTAAGCTCATCTCTGTCCACCAACTCCCTATGGTTGGGGTAGACCACCTGGTGGGGGTGGCTGTAGAACCTTGAAACGCAACCCACTGCCTGATACACAGACTAATCTTTTACCATGTCTACCTCATGCCTACAGATCTCCTCGATAGAATCTTTGAATTTTCAAGGTAGTTCTTCGACTTTCTGTTGGTCATCTATCTAGAGGTGTGGGAAGTCGTGAACATTGTTACCTTACCTGCTACATGAATAACACTGCTTGTTCCTCACCGTTCATGCTCTGTCTCAAGAGCCCCACTCAACCAACTTTGTATCCAATCGTCATCCACCTATAGGTCTGGTCCTCTTGGACCTCTACGTCATCTGTCTACTACCAGCTATCGATTTATCTGTTACGTGTCGTCTGGTGGTGGGTCTCGCTGCCGATGACTGCTCAGCAAAGAATCTTTCCACTAAGAGTGCTCTCTATAACACCGCCACCTATGTCAGGATGCTAAGATAAACCATCGAAGCTCTAATATCCCATCTGATCCCCTGATCAAAGGTATAGGCCTTGAAGAAAGGGTCCCACACCATATCAGTGGAGTAACATGAGAGGTTAGTGAACCTCACTGAATAATGATCCTCATTCATGCTACCCTGCTACAAAGAGAGAAGATCATGTATATTCACAAAGAATAAGGTTGTTGTGATGAAATCTACCCTAAAAAGTCTCTCGAGGTCTTCCTGGATGAGATTCACCTGATCGTGAACCTGAAGTATCAAGTTCCACCATCTTCCCACTATTTTTGGAAGAAGACTGGCAGCAAGGATCACCATGAGATCAGCTGGTGTCCCAACTAGTTTGAAAACTCTAACTACAACCTTCAGCTAGTCCTCAGCCGCCTATAGATCTATATTTCTCTAAAAACTCAGTGGCCTCTAGCGTTGGAACTCGAGAAATGCGCTCAAGCAGCGTGCACCCTTTACTTCAGGGGCTGGTGGCATCAGCTGCCCAACAGGTAGTGGTGCTGCATCTACACCACCAGATGGTACAACTGTCGTAAAGGGACCCAACATCGAAGCCTTGATGCTTGGTGGTCTATTATCACGTACTCTACCCGGATCCCTGGATGGCTGTCTGTGTGGAGGCATCCTAAAAAAAATATGTGCGTCATGGTTTTTATGTTTATACCTGGTGAGAAGTATCAAAGATATCACAAAATAACTTTCCCAAAAAACATACGTAATCAGTGTTTTCATGTATTGAGTTAGAAATCAGAGATCAGGGTCCTGGTGTATGGATATGTCGGCCGCCACACCAACACTAGAGTCCCTAAACTGAAAACAACACTCAAAACACTTAACACTATTCTTCCACACCAAAAATTCCAGAGTCCTGGTTTTTAAGTAGAACCGAACTCCTCTAACACCAATTTTTCATGACTTGTCCCCCGGGGCATGTGCTGTGACTACCGCAAGTCCGTCTTCCAAAATCTAGGGTTTGGTGATAAGAACGGAAAGGCATATTCCCTAAAATGAAAATGAATTTCCTTTATAAACTGTAAAATCGTAGAAACCGAGCACAAAACAATATACAAGAACAAATAAACTATATAGTAAACTGGTTGTGTATAAAATGTAAAGGGGATGGAATACAAGACCAACTGGAAAGTACATGTAAAATTGTAAAGTAAAAGTAAAACTAAAAATAGCTCCATTGAACACCCACCAAGGATCCTAAATGAAGGATATGTATAGATCAAATATGGTAATCTCTACAAATCACCTTGTCTAAGGTCCACCTATGAGTAGTATCCAGTCTATTTACCCTCCTCCTCAGTCTGTATTGTCCATTGTCTGCACTAGACACAACAAGGTACAGGAATAGCCCATGCAGGGGTGAGTATGACAATACTCAGTTGGGAACCCGAGATCCCTGAAGGTCTCTCAAATCCAAAATTGATAATCCGAATACATGAAAACAACAGGAATCCCTAATTAGGAATATGCTCATACATATACCCATGGTATAAGAATATACTCACCACAAAATGGAGGGATGAATACCAAACAGTTAACACCATGAAGGTAGGAGTACCACACAATAATCCCCACAAAGATAAAGTACCACACATGTACACCATGAAGAAATAGTACCACACAGGTACATCAAGATGATATAAGACTTACCTCACATAGGTATAAGTGATGTATGGATGTTCATATGATTAGTTGCGAAGCTAGATCATCTTATTCTATCAAGTAGCACTAATGTTGATTATTCGTAGTCTGACCAACATAAAATCGATATGTACTAAAACCCTTAATGACCCACACATGATCTAACCCACATAGGGTCAGTATGGGCTGACCCACATAAGATCTCTAAGCCCTAACCAATACAACATCTGACCCACACAGGATTGGTATGAGCTGACCCACAAATAATCACTGAGCGCTGACCCACACAGGATCATACCCACATAGGATCGGTATGCACGGACCCACATAGGATCGTTGTGCACTTACCCACGCATAGTCGATAGGTACTAACACCTGTAATGAACTGCTCAGGATCTGACCTGCCCTGAGTCATTAGGTACTAACCTTTGTATTATCCGTCTCCAATATCCGCCTCATTTCAAGCCATTAGATTCCTTGCACCCGGTGTGCTTGAGTTCTATAGAATCTGTCCCTTGAGATATCGGTCGTACATGGAAAAATAATAAGCTCCAAAAAGTAGTAAACCAATGGTATGTCACGCCATAAGGGACCCAACGCAACAGATGACACGTCAAACGGACGCCCAATTTGTAAGGTATTTGTGTTTCCACACCGAAGGCCCGGTTGGAATCGGGTTCGCTCCAACACGGTGGTACTCCTACTTTATCCAAAACTCGTGGAGTATATCAAAAGGATTGTCTTGATCCAAGGAACCCAATTCCATAGATGGTCCATCAAATAGATTCCTAGTTCTCATGTTACGTCCAAAAAGCATATTTGGGTCTAATAGGGCCTGAGTTCAGTCTTACCAGGTTGTACTGACCCTGCCCGACCCGGCCTAGGCCAACCAGATCTGTATGGCATGGGCCACGGTGGGCCTGGCCCACTGGGCCATGGTCTGGCCATGGCTGCTAAGGGGGCGGCACGACCTGGCCTGAAGGTGCCGTCTACTTGGTGCGGCGTGGTGGTGTCGCCCGCAGGGCGCTACTGGATGGGGTGGCCCACGGTGCGTGCCATAGTCGGGGGGACTACCGTGGTGGGGTCCACCCTAGCTAATTCCCTGGAGGGAGGCACCTCCCATGTCACCCAAACAACCAATGGGATGTTAAATGTTTGGATGTATGACCTACTAGAGCTAATCATATTCAGTGGGCTACGGTCAGCTGGTTTACCAGAAGGTCCTCCTCCTCCGAGTAGTGCGACAGTGCAACAGTTGTCTGCAGCTGGCTGGGTGCCAGCCGCTCTTCGGCCTCCACCGCAGCCTCCTGCTCCACCGGTGGCATGGACACATGCCTCTGCTCCTCTAAATGGCCGGCTGGTGTGCCGGCCACGAACCTACTCCACCACGGCTGAAGTGCCGCAACCACCTGCTCCTCCGGTAGCACAGACACGTGATGACCTACCTCTATGAGGCTGGCTGGTGTGCTACCA
The DNA here is from genome assembly GCA_963277665.1 of Viscum album. Classification (NCBI taxonomy): domain Eukaryota; kingdom Viridiplantae; phylum Streptophyta; class Magnoliopsida; order Santalales; family Viscaceae; genus Viscum; species Viscum album. Next base: position 116,621,121 of record OY728159.1, on the reverse strand, counting down.
CCATTCACTTACGTGGTTCACATCATTTCCGTTCTATGCCCAAAAAAATTATTGATCACATAATTGCAATCCTCATGTCAGGGTCTCTACGTCCATATGTCACTCTTAACAAAACATTATGTTTCCAGTGTCATTAATTATTTGGAATGGAAAACGCAAGAAGAACGTGAGAAGAACAAAAGATAAATGGGAAAGGTATATATGTGGGAAAGTGGCTATGTTAAGTTGTCCATAATCATTGGGAATTGAGAATATAAAGAATTATCAAATGAATTCAATCATAATTCCAAATAACTCCTCGACCATGACATTAGTTGGAGGTGTCATGAGCAAAGAGATGAAGTCGATGAAGAGGCGTCAGTGTTCGTCGTTCCCAAAACTCACATTCAAACCATGCTCCAAAACCAACGTTCTTGATCCGATGACTTTTTCATCGTTGATGAATATTTATCCCGAGGTTCTCCCATCCTCTCTTTTTCAAACAATTCTCAACAAAGAAGTAATGACCCAACTTTAATTGAGTTAATTCAATTAATTTTGGCACATTAATGATGACGCAATAAATTGGGAGGGTTCCAAAGGTTAAATCACATTAAAGATGGAGTTTAAGGGTCAGGTGGTCCCCACCACTAAATAAATATTTCAGTTTTCATGCTCGGGTGGGCCCCAACAATAAATTCAAAATAGGATGTTTAAATACCAATGAAAAATAAAAAATAAAATGTTTATTTTATTTTCTCCCACAAAAAGTACAATAAATTATTTTCACCGTCGACCAATTGTGGTTCAGGTGGAGGTATTATTAAGCGAATATTGGCACTGCGATTCCAACAATGTTCTCAGATTTCAATTTTGAGCACTAGTTCAAAAGATACAAAACACCGCTCGCGCGTTTACTAAACATACCTGAAACAAAAAGATCAGAGATTCATTTTAGGCACAGCGGGCCTCAGAATCACGCACCGTAAATTTACAAGGACTTGTAATATTTACATTTAATTTAAAAAAACATACAAGGTAAAATCTGGGTCATTACAACCCCTATCCCTACCATGGAATCATCACAATATATGGTGTGATCCCCACCAGGATCATGTAAGGTCATGATCAGTGTTCTAGTCAATCATCCTTATGATCAAGAATTGTTCTCTCCTACATGTCGGACATGAAACATTCACTTCCTTATAAGTCAATACCTTCATCGATATAGCCAAATGGGAGTTGTCCTAGATTAAATTTGAAAATAAATAAATAATAAAAATTTAGTATATATTAAAAACATTATAGGGAATCTCCAAAGAATCTACCACTCTTGTAACGACCCAAAATTTTGAATAAATTTTTTTCCTATTTTTCTGTGTTATTTTCATTTATACTTAGCAAAACTATATTCTTTATTCAATGATGTGAATATAATTAAAATGAGACCATTTTCTTTCAACTGTTATATGACCGTTGGTCAATATGACCATTGGTCAATATGAATGTTGGAGACTAAATGTTGCAATTGTTGTATCTAAATACATGTGATCTTGGTCAGTTAATATAGAAAGAATATTTGATAGCCTCATCAAGTTGTTGTGGGCTGATCAAAGACCAACTGACGAAACATGGAAAGGAGGTAGCACCACTGGGATTTTCCCTGGACCAATCCCAAGATGAACATCATTGTGTAAAGCTGGAGCGAAATCGCCAACGGGAGAAGTTCAAGCTTATAGAAATAACTACTCGGGAAATGTTGGCCAAGCCACACTCAGATTCTCTCACCTTAGCACACCTTACACTTAGGTCTTATGCTGGTGTTATTAGGTGCTATGTAACGAGACTGTAGCTACTTTGTGTAATTCATTGAGATATATAAAATGGTGATTTCTTCCTATGGTAAAGATTGTGTTTTATAGATGTTCGAATAAATATAGGATATATATTTATGAATTTTGGAAAAAGGGGATATTTTAAAATATTTATATAAACCTTAAATTTTTAATTATTTGTAATGATTTTTAACAAATGGTCTTCTGAAATGTGTTCAGTATAAAATTTATAGTCTAATAAGATCAAATTAATTTTTGGTGAATAATAAATTATGAATAATGATTTTACACTTAAAATTAGTAATGTGAAAAAATGGATTAGTTATCTCACTCAATGAAATTATTAATATAATTTAGGCACCTAGATTAAGTAATGTGATTCAATAAAATAAGTAAATAATTGTTTCAAAAATTATTAGTCAAGTATTAGTTTTTTCGGGTGAATAGTGATTTTTAAGTAATAATTAAATTAAAAATATTTAGAAAATTATTTTTATAAAAAGGAGTTCATTTTTTAATTCAGAGCTTCGATATGAGATTAAGGTGATTTGTTGGGATTTTTTTGAAAAAAATGAATTATTGGTGAATAGTGAAAATACAGTTTTTAGTTTCGGGTGTTTAATGACATCATTAAGGATTTAATAATTATGTAATCATTATAGTCGACTTATGAATTGTACGATAAGTTGTGAGGTGTCCCAAGTGGCCAATACCATGGGAAAATACCATGGGCAAGCTCATGGTTTTTCCAATACCACTGATGAGTTGTCCCTTGGCCATTAATGGCTTGTCCCCTCACTTCTCCTATAAATACCAAGCCTTACCCTCATTCTTTTCATTTAAAAATACTCCTCAACTATGTTCTGCTCTCCGTAAATTTTATGGAGTTCTCCCAAGGTTACCTCATGCCTCCCATGGTCCTGACCTTTAGGCATTCTCAGTTACTCTTCAAGTTAAGGGATTCATTCACCCTCTTTTTTTTAATCCATGACTTACTTTATATTGTTTCTTCTAGTTTTCATCTCTTTTTGTTGAGGGTATGTTCTTATATGTTATCCTTAATGTCCATTTCATGTATAATTGTTGAGAGACCATTTCTTCTCTCATAAATTTGTTTGTCGGAAATTTTATTTGAAGTTGTTAGGCTGCCGAATTTCTCATAAAAGAAATCACATCTTCTCTTTTATTTCATGTTTCCTTTTCATGTGGTATTTCATTCAAATATCCATAATATGGTCTTATTAAATACCCATGCTGTATTATAAAATGTAATGAGTGGGTGAACCTTGTCCACTTTCTTTTTAGTGTTATTTAAAACCATGTTATATAGCTGTTGTTCTATAAAAATTTCATCTCAAAATTTCTATCTCATTCTCTCATGAAATTCCCTTGATTATTTATGTGAATACACAGACCTATTTCATTTTTATGTGTGTTTATAAATATATAAATATTATATATTATATTCTGTAATAGACATACATATAACCCTCACTCCCTTTCCAGGGGTTATAAATGATATAATGATCTTATTTTTAAGAGCTTTTAAAATGTCACGATTTTGAAATGAAGCCCATTTCTTTTATTCTCAATGGGTTATTTATGACATATTTGAATTTGATTTATGTGGATCACATGTATGTAATTACATATTAAGGTTGTTCCCTGATAGCGCTCTAATGCATTGGGTAATGATTTAATCTCTAGAGATGACAAGTTTCACGACACCTTTGTGAACAACCTTGGTAATATTTAATAATCCTTGGGGATGGACCCTGGTAATATCTTCACGAATGTCTAAATGAAATGTTATAGACACATATTCATGTTATGTTTCATGTTATTTTCATTAATATATGCCAATACTTCAATTGTTCATATCATTATGTTATTATTCACGTTCTTATTGATATCACAAGCACACTAATTCCCTTATTTTCCCTTAATGGGCCTTCTTCTCACCCTTTCCTTTGATGTATGTCTCCAGTATATGAAAGGTAGTAATTGTACATAGGATGACATTTTTATGAATCCTTACAAGTGGATTAGAGGAATGTTTTATGTTGTATTCAAGTATTCTTGTTCCTAATTTCCAAGACACTAGACTTTAAAGATACCCTGTTTGTAAAATGTAATGAAAAGTTATGTATTAAAAATGCGGGATGCCACAATTGGTATCAAAGGATAGTTTAATGTGTTTTGGAAATTATTCTACGAAAACATTACGAATAACCCTATAGAAAACTTTAAAAATAGGGAAATCATCCTGGTATTTTGATGAGTATTGAGTAAGTGGTTTATCAAAAAAATACATCTATGTCTGGATACGAGTAGGTAGAGGCAGCCCTAGCACAGATGTACATAGAGGTATAACCTGAAAACACCAAATTGAGCTAGACTCGAACAGGAACTGGTGCACGACAACGGGCCTTGATGCACTCTTGGTTACGACACTACTGGGGGATATGTTCGGTTAATCACAAGCTTTTTATGAATCATTCTGTAAGAATTATAGAGAAATATAATTTTTTAAGCATGAAGTTTTAAGACATAGTATACTTTATAGTTAAAAGATTCATAAATGAAACAAGTTTCTCAATAAGATTTTATTCTTTTAGAAAATGGCAGGCAATAGGAGTAACTGTGCAAATGGGGACCACAATGGACAATGTGCGAACGACCCTCCGATGGAAGCTAGAATGGAAACATTCATGAAAAAGATGAGCCAACTGACTTATGTTATGAGTAATAACATGAATCAAGATGAGATGCCGATCTCACTGCAAATGGAACAAGATTCTATTTAGTCCTTTATGCGCCAACGACCAACAACCTTTAGTGGATCGACTATCCCATTGATTTATTATCAATGTATAAACTCTAAGAGATGATATTATCTATGCTACGTTGTTCATAGCAATAAAAGGTCACTCTGGCTGTCTATCACTTAGAGGTAGAAGCTGATCAGTGGTTGAAACTTATCAAAAACACACAAAAAATAGTGGATGTTGAGGATATATAGTGTGAAGAGTTCAAATGGATTTTTTCAGTAAGTATTTCCCTCATTCCATGTGAACAAGAATGGATAAGGAGTTTCTCGAGCTGAAGCAGAAGGATAATGAATCAGTGGGAAGCTACGGGATGAAATTCACAAGGCTTTCACGATATACCACTATCTTGGTCATGGATCCAAATGGTATGGTTGATAGATTCTTTGGTGGACTGAGACCACATCTGTAGATGAATCTAGCCAACTGAGATTATGATAGCTATGAGGATGTCATGCGGAGTTTGATGAAAGTCGAGATAGAGTTTGGTGAGATGCAGTGGTCTCATAAATCCAATGATAAGAAGAGATAGATGGAGCCGAGATTTGGGAGGAAATTTGATCATGGAAGAGGAGGAAACCAAGTGAAACTTCCCACATGTAATAAACGTGGGAAAAATTATTTGGGGAACTTTTTCTCGGGAGTGGGAAGTGATATAAGTGTGGCAGATATACCCACATTGCGAGGAATTTTCATGATGAGGTGAAACCTCATCTTCCAAACAAAAAAGACACGGGGAAGTGGGTAGAAGCCCTACCTGATGTCCTATGTTTTAAGTGTGGACAACGTGGGCTCTTTTCCAATCACTGTACAAATATGAAGGCAGTGGAGGGGAACCACATCAGCCTCAGCAAAGGCCAAGGGACTAAGGAAGTTCTTTTTCTATCGTGATAGCTAGAGTTGAAGCTCTGAATGAAGTGGTAGCGGGTACTCTTCATGTTCTCTTAAAGCTAGAAGGTACCTTGTTTGATTCTGGTTCTACATATTTCTTTTTTTCATCCATGATTGCACGGAATCTAGAATCAACCCCCGAATTTATAATAGTAGAGTTGTCAGTCAAGACTCTTGGTGGGACTATCGAAGCATCTTCAGTGTTTATAATCTCTAGTATTTAAATTAGTGAGAACACTATTGTTAAAAATCTAGAAGTCATTCCCATGCTAGAATTCAACGTTATACTTGGGATGGACTGGATCTCAATATATAATGCTAATATCAATTTCAGAAGAAATTAAATATCAGTTGACTTGAATTGAAAACCTAAAGTTATCTTCCAAGGATAGATATCTCAACCTCATCTTTGTCCAAAAGAACCCCATATATCCTTCTTTATGGATTTGATCAGTGAAGAAGAAGAAGGAGATAAGAGTTTGATGATAGAAAATGTCCCCATCATCCAGGAATAAGTTGATGTATTTTTAGAGGAGTTTCCTGGACCTATGCCAGAAAGAGAGGTAGAGCTCTCCATCAAACTCGTACCTAGATCTCATCCGATATATAATACCCCATATAGGATGGAAAATGTGGATCTGGATGAAATAAAGAAACAACTCTAAGATCTTTTGGAGAAGAGGTCTATTTGACCAAGTGTGTCTCCTTGGGGAGAACCTGTTCACTTTGTGAAGAGGAAGGATGGATCTATGTGGCTATGAATTGATTATAGAGAACTTAATGGGATCACGTTGAAGAAAAAAATACCCTCTTCCATGAATTGATGAATTATTTGACCAACTTCATGGGGCTCAATTTATCTCTAAGATTGATCTTTGATCTGGTTATCATTAATTGAGGGGGAAGAAAGATGATATTCCAAAAACCACCTTCCGATCAAGATATGGGCATTATGCGTTTGTTGTTATGCCCTTCGGACTGACTAATGCAACCGCTATTTTTTTGGATTTGATGAATAGATTCTTTAAGGACTACCTCGATAACATTGTGGTATTTTTTATTGATGAAATTATGATATATACCAAAAGTTGTGAAGAGCATGATGATCATCCGAGGGTTATTTTTCAAACTCTGTGGAAGGAGAGGATTTTTAGAATGTTCAGTAATTGTGATTTCTGGTTACAAAAAGTTGCTTTCTTAGGGCACATTGTAACCAATTATGGGAATCACAGTTAACCCTAGAAAGAAAATAGTTGTAGAGGAGTGGCCTAAACCTACAACAACAACTAAGATTTGTAGTTTTTTTATTAGAATGATATTATAAGAGGTTTTTGAAAAACTTTTCACGACTTTCTAATCCATTAAACAAGTTACCTCAAAAAGGGGTCAAGTTCATCCAGACAAAGGAGTGTGAGGAAGGTTTTCAAGAGCAGAAGAAGAGATTGGTTACTGCACCTGTGTTCACTCTGCCCTCGTGTGGAGAAGGATTTTTTATTTTTTGTGATGTATATCTAAATGGGCTTGGGTTTGTCCTCATGAAAAATGACAAGGTCATTACTTATGCATCTTGACAGTTGAAGATTCGTGAGCAGAATTATCCTATGAATGATCTAGAGCTGGTTGTGATCATTTTTGCTCTGAAGATATGGATGCACTATCATTATGGGGATAAATGTGATATATACACAGACCATCAAAGTTTGAATTATATTTTCACAGAAAAGGAATTAAACATGAGACAAAGGAGATTGTTGGAAATTCGTATATACTATGATTGTTCAATTAATATCATCCTAGAAGAGAAAACAATGTTGTTGATGCATTAAGTATAAAATACCCAATTGTTATTTCCATGATGAGGATTCCAAAATATCTTTTGATCTAGTAAAGCTGGACATGGGAATTATAAGGAATTGGACATCATCAACCCTAACCCAAATTATTCCTCAACTGTCATCACTAGAGAAGATCAAGATGGCTCAGAAAGAGGATCCTTTGTTAGATGAGAAGTTTATGGATGAAAAGGATGGAAGGTTTCTTATGTTCAAAATTGATCAAGAAGGTGTACTGAGATTTTGTACAAGACTATGTATTCCATCTATTCTGAAAATAATGAAGGAGCTGATGGATGAAGCTCATAACTCTACATTCTTTATACATCCTGGAAGAAAAAAAATGAATATGGACCTTCATGATCATTATTGGTGGGATAATAAGAAAATGGAGATTGGAAACTACACATCAAGGTGCCTAGTATGTCAACAAGTGAAGGCAGATCGACAACTTCCTAAAGAGGTATTGCAACCACTACCCATACCAGCATGGAAGTGGAACAATATCACCCTAGACTTCATCACTGTTCTTCCGAGAACATCCAAAGTGAACAATGCGATATGGTTTATTTTGGACCGTCTCACCATGCCTACCCATTTTATCTCTATCCAGGAATATTTTTCACTTCATCAGCTTGCCATGATTTACATGAAGGAAGTGGTAAGGATGAATGGAGTTCCACATTCTATCTTATCTGATGGTGATCTTAGGTTCACATCAAAATTCTGGAGAAGTCTTCAACATGCTCTGAGCACTGAATTGAATTTCAGTACGACGTCTCACCCCCAAACTGATGTCCAATCTAAAAGTACTATTCAAACAATCATGGTCATGCTGAGAACGTGATCAATGGAATTTAATGGTGAATGGGATCAACATCTCTCATTAGTTGACTTCTCTTACTACAATTGCTTCCACTCGAGCATTCAAATGGAACCCTATGAAGCTCTATATGGGATTCAATGTATAAATCCTACTTTTTGGGATGATGTTGGTGAGAGAAAGCTTCTTGGGCATGATCATGTGCAAGAGATGACAGAAAAAGTCCATGCCATCCAACAACACACTAAGGCTGTATAGAGTTGGCAAACGAGCTATGCTGACAACCATCAATGTGACATGGTGTTTGATGTCGGTAAAAATTTATTTCTTCAAATTTCACCTTGGAAGAGATTCATGAGGTTTGGGAAGAAAGGGAAACTCAGCCCTTGGTATATTAGCCCCTATGAAATCCTTGATCTCATGGGAGAAGTGGCATATCAACTTGGACATCCTCCAAATCTAGCACAAGTTCACGATGTTTTCCACATATCCCTCTTGAGGAAGTACATACCTAACACTTCACATTTACTAATCTCAGAGGTGGTACAACTATAACATGAACTCTTTTATAAGGAGAAACTAGTGGAGATCTTGGATCATAGAGATAGGGTTCTATGCAACAAGACTACCCACCTTATTAAGGTGTTGTGGAGAAACCAAAAATATGAAGAAGCCACATGGGAACCAGAGGATTCTATGAGATATAAGTACCCACACCTATTCTTTTCTGAGGATACAAGTTAAAATTTTGGGGATGAAATTTCTTAAGGGGGGAAGAATATAACGACCTGGAATTTTTAATGAATTTTTGTTTCCTATTATTGTGTGAAATTTTAGTTTATACTCAACAAAACTATATTCTTTAATTAATGATGTATGTATAAATAAAATAAGACTGTTGGTGTTCTACTGTTATATGACCGTTGGTCAATATAACCATTGGAGACTAATTATTGCGATTATTGTATCTTAATAGAAGTGATATTGGTTAATTATTATAAAAACAAGATTCGATGGTCTCATCCAGTAGTCTCAGGACGATCGAGGCCCATATGATGAAACTTGGGAAGGAGGTAGCACCACTGGGCTTTTCTCTACACCAAACCCAAGTCGAACGTCATCATGTGAAACTGGAGCGGAATCTCCTTCAATAGAAGTTCATGATTATTGAAATCACTACTCAGGAAATTTTGGTCAAGACACCCTCAGATTCCTTGACCTTAGCTGTCCTTACACGTAGGTCCTATGCTGGGGTTATAAGGGGCTTCGTAACGAGACCGTAGCTACTTTGTGTAATCCTTTGAGATAAATAAAATTGTGATTTCTTCCTATAGTGATGTTTGTGTTTTTATTCAGATGTTCGAATAAATATAGGATGTATTTTAATGAATTTTGGAAAAAGGAGATATTTTAAAATATTTATATAAACAAAAAATAATTAATGATGTGTAATGATTTTCAAAAAATGATCTTCTGTAAATGTGTTCAGTAAGAAATTTAGAGTCTAATAAGATCAACATAATTTTTGGTGAATAGTAAATTATGAATAGTGTATTTACGCTTAGGATTAGAAATGTGACCAAATAGAATATTAATCTCACTTAAAGAATGTATTAATATAATTTATGCACGTTGATTAAGTTATGTGATTCAATAATATAGTTAAATAACTGTTTCGAAAATTATGAGTCGAGTATTATTTTTTTGGGTGAATAGTGATTTTAATTAAAAATTAAATTAAAAATATTTAGAAAACTATTTTTATAAAATGGAGTTAATTTTTGAATTCCGATCATTGATATTAGATTAAGGTGATTTTTGGGGATTTTTCTGAAAAAAAATAATTTTCATTGAATTGTGAAAATACAGTTTTCAGTTTTGGGTGTTTAATGACATCATTAACGATGTAATAATTATGAAATCATTCTGGTCGACTTATGAATTGTAAGATAAGGTGTGATGTGTCCCATGTGGCCAATACCATGGAAACATACCATGGACTCGCCCATGGTTTTTCCAAAACCACCAATGAGGTGTCCCTTGGCCATTAATTACTTGTACCCTCACTTCTCCTATAAATAACAAGACTTTCCCTCATTATTTTCATTTAAAAATCCTCCCCAACGAAGTTATGGTCTCCTTACCTCTCAAGGAGTTTTCCCAAGGATCCCTCAAGCCTTCCACAGTCCCTACATTCATGATATTGAGGATACACTTCAAGGTAAGGGATTCTTTCACCCTCTTCTTTTAAGCCATGAATTCCTTTATATTGTGTCTTCTAGTTTCCTAATATTCTTTTTGAGGGTATGATATTATATTTTATACTTACTATAAATTTCATTTCTAATTTTTGAGAGACCCTTTCATCTCTCATAAATTTGTTTTCTGAAATTTTAAGTGACACCATGAGACTGTCGAGTTTATTGTAGAAGAAATCGTATCTTCTCTTTTATTTCATGATTCCATTTCATGTGGTATGTCATTAAAAAATCCATACCATGATCTTATTCAGTACCCATGCGATATTATGAAATTTAATGAGTGGGTGACCCTTGTCCCCTCTCTTTTCAGTGTTATTTAAAATAATGTTATATAACAGTTATGCTACAGAAATTTCATCTCAAAATTTCTCTCTCTTTATCTATGGAAGTTATCTTGTTTATTTATGTGAATACCAAGACCTATATTGTTCTAATGGGTGTTCATAAATATATAAATATGATATTTCTAATTCTGGAATGGACATACATATAACCCTCACTCCTTTCCATGGGTTATAAATGATATAATGATCTTATTTTTAAGAGCTTTTAAAACGTCCCGATTTTGAAATGAAACCCATTTCTTTTATTCTCTATGGGTTATTGATGACATGTTTGAATATGATTTATGTCACTCATATCTATGTAAATACATATTAAGGTTGTTCCCTGATAGCGGTCCAATGCATTGAGTAAATATTTAATCTCTTGAGATGACAAGTTTCACGATACCTTGGTGAATAACCTGGGTAATTTTTATGACACCTTGGAGATGGACTTTGGTGATATGTTCATGAATGTCTAAATGAAATGTTGTAACCACATATTGAAGTTATGTTTCATGTACTTTTCATTATGATATGACTATACATACATTCCTCATATCTTTATGTTGTTATTCATGTTCTTATTGATATCACAAGTACACTGATTCCCTTATTTACCCTTACTGGGCCTTCTGCTCATCCTTTCCTTTGATGTATGTCTCCAGGATATGAAAGGTAGTAATTTTACTTAGGAGGATGTTATGATTAAGCCTTAAAAGTGGATTAGAAGAATTTTTTATGTTGTATTCATGTTGTTTTGTTTCTGATTTCCAAGACAATAGACTTTAAGGATCCTATGTTTGTAAAAAGTAATGAAAAGCTATGTATTAAAAAGGAGGGATGCCACAACTCTGAATTTATTTGGGTATAAGAACACTCCTACTTCAAATATAGTATGTCTTAAGAAACAAACTAATCATATCTAGGAGTATATATTTGAGAGAATTTCATACCACTTATGCCCCTAAATAATAACCAAGATGATCTCTATATTCCATATGTATTCCTACCATGACCTAGAGTACAGTAATATTTCATTGAAAAATGAATCAATGAATGTGTCTATATATGAATGGATAACATAGTTCATTATGTAAATAAACACTTCTATCATGTTTTACATGGAAAATTACATCATGAAATACCCATGCATACTATATTGTCCGCTAAAATTTGTGTGACATGTTTATAAAGGTCTTAAACACAGTTGTTGATAAACCAATATCAAATCAATCTTATAAAAAACTCAAAAATCTCTAGGTTCATCTAAAATTTTGTCAACAGATAGAATTGATTATCAGTTTTTATCATCAATTAATTTATAATTCTGATAGTCAAAAAATAGTCTTCTGACACAATCCACCATCTTGGATAATGTAAATAGATAAACCTATGTTGATGTACTTAACCATATAATTAACATGGCCTTTGAGTCCTCTATCCATGCGTTGATCTCACAAATCTCCATCAAATCCATTCTATATGGTAGAGTATAAACATTCTGTACAATTGACATGAGATATATAGTACACTAAACCTCCCTATTGGGCAGAATCCCTAAGGAATATATATGTGAAAAATATTGAAACTAATTAAAAAAGGGTGAAAAAAATATTATTTCATGTCTCTATCATATAATATAATGCTCTGAATCAATTATATAATTCCACCTAGCCGCTAATGATACATTACATTATGACTAGTATGAAAATCCCCCTCTCAAATATGAAAATAAATATTACACTAAAGGGAATTGAATGAATCCATCAATGATATTAATTTATTTTCAATTTATATAATTAAAACCAATCCATCCTCCGAATCAAATCGAAACTAGTCATCTGTGATACAAATTCCCCACCAAAAAATTGATTTCGACAAACATCAAGGGAGAATTTACTATAGAGGTAAATATCAGTGGATCACATTAATTCTGGCATGTCTATAAACATCACTCTATTTAATTTACCAATGGAAAATCCTAAGCCATTAACAAAGTGAGTACAAATAGAGGAATGTGATTCCACCATATCAAACTGGTCCCAAGATAAACTAGAATCCACTAGTATCATACCTCTGATAGTTGAAGGTCTAGAATCATATCTAGTTGGAATAATCTAAAAATCATAAAACTAGATTGTTCTTTATCCATGGTCTCGTACCTACATCCCTTATAAAGCACCACTTTTTTTAGTTTAATCTTATATCCCAGGGACATATGTCTTCCACGTTAGTATGCATAATAAATGGAAATACACATACCCAATTTTCATGGACTAACTGGTCTAAATATTTATTGATGAACCCATACAAACACTCCAACATTCCCTAAACACTATTTCTCCCAAAAACACTACAGTTATCCAAATCTTCCACAAAATTAAATCCAATGTTTTTGTTGAGTACACTGGAGAATAATATTGAACTATCTTCCACATAGATAATACTCTATAAGATAGAACCCTTATGATTGAGAACATAAAAAATTACATTGGGTGCTCTAACAACTGTCTCCTTGGTACATCTCCTTGAAATGACGATTCTCTCTTCTTCAAGATCCACTATTGAATCACATAGTAGAATAAAACTACATTGAGACTCATCCCTTTCCAATGTTCTTCTATATATTCAAGTTATATTTCACGATCAATAAATTAAAATAGAGCTATAATAAAATCACCCAAACCTATATACTATTCCTCAGGATATCATCAAAATTCCTAGCCTAGGGAATATCATCCCTCACCGACATTGATATTAAACTGCAATTAAGTAAAACAAGAAACATAATCCAAAAATGGCATATATTTTTGTGTAAAATGAATTAAATCAATATCCATGATGTCTATTAGCATATTCTAAGAAAATAGATCGAAGAACCTCATTTTAAAATTATTACAGGATAGTCCCACACATAGTCTTCCAAGATCACAATATCCAACCAATACTTATCTTGTATCCAATGAAAATACTCTACAATATTTACACTCCTCTATGTGGATGTCTTTAGATGTTTGAAAATCATTTTAATACACTCAATAAATGACTCAACCACTTATGTACGATCCACACCAATAAAAATAGTGGATTGTACAATTGAATCAAAATAGAAAAAACAAATTTCATTAAAACATCTCATCAAGACTCTCTCATCAAATTCAAGAAAACTCATTGTAGGATCTCTCAAAGATGAATATATATCGCTATAGAAGATTATATTATTTTATCTAGAAAAACTACCTCAAGGGTGTGGTTATCTCCATACTCTGGGTGCTTCACTAGATGATGTCTGGGAGGGACTTCTCTATATTACCAAACACATGTCTTTGAATACATTACAATAACAGCTCTTGATATCAAGGTATAAGGTTGGAAATAATAAGATTAATACTACACTATTCAATATATATCATGTCACAAGAATATTAAAACTCATTAACTCTGACAATCTCTATCTACCCATATATAGGGTCAAGTAAATACTCATAGGATTAATGTTCATTCTTTTTTTTTTGGTTTTGAAAAAGATTTTTTTATTTCTGGATTGTTCTAATAAAATTTTAAATACGAATTAAATAAGAATATTATTTATAAGTTGTTGTTGTTATTTTTTTCGATATCATAAAAAACCCAAAATATAACATTATAGTATATATTTTGAAAAAATTAAATAATTAGTGAGATAAGATTCCACCATGAATTTATGTTGAGAAGCACCATATAAGTGGATGCAGAAACATTTAATCACCAAATTAAGTACCAAAATTAAGTAACCAATCACATGAAATATCGATAATCATATATTAATCCCAAATGCTTGATATGATTCGGGTACACATTCCCTCTTGCTATTTCATACATGATTCGAAAATCCCATAAACAATAAAATATATTACTATGTATTCCATGCTATGTGAAATTCGTCAACAATAAAGATATAAATCAAAATAAAAATCATATCCTATGAAAAATATACTTTTCTCATTTGGGGGGTTAGCTAATACATGGCCTGAGATCTATACCATGTTATGAAAACACCATATCTCTTAGCTACCATTACCAAATAGTTAGAAAAAAAGATATCTCCAATACCGATATATGAAATACTCAAAATCACCCACTAAATTGTGTCTAGATCTAGTTGCAACACAATCACCAGAACACATCATTATATGACATAGGTCGCTGACTAGTAGAACGGGTCTATGAAAATACCATAGGGAGCCTATACCCTCTCACTAGGTTATTAATTATAATGGAAATAATAAAATATCACTCAAACTAATAGAAAAAGAAAACTGGAATATAAGAATGTTCTATTAAATAAAAATATCTAATGGGATATCAAAATTATGTACATACATGTCATGAAAATCATACATTCAACACAGATCATGTGCACCAAAGTCTAAAAAAATAAGAGATTTTAATAGGGAAGACACTAAATTTTTTCCATCAATCTTGTTTTGATAATATTTTCCATGATCAACACCATCCATCAATAAATAAAGATTTATAGGGGCCTTTCAATTATTCTATCCAACAATAATTAAATCTAGAAAAGTACCCAATGGAGGCTTGAGTATGGAATTGTATTACTCATCAGGACACCTACAAAAAAATATTATAAACAAATATACCTTGTGTAAAGAAAATGAAGATTTTATAGCAATATATATAACTATATAAAAATAATTATTAGTACATAAATAACATAGTTGATCTATAAGTTCCACAGTGACACCTAAAATGGGCAATAAATTTATCATTTAGTGAAAAATGTATTTGAAAAAATATAATCACCCTGATAAAACATACCCATCCCCGAAACATGATTAACACCCATGGAATATACTCATCCCATAACAAAAATATAAAAACTGAAATATAACCCTGTTGGAAAAGGAATGTCACTTGATTAAATATACCTATATTGGAATCATTAATCCATATGAAGAAAATAAAATCCCTAGAACCATGATGGAATCACATGGATGAAATATTATCTTCATAATAATGCATTTACACCACTAAAATTTAATCAATTACCATTTCATTTTTCACCCATCATTTATCTTTTTTGAGTTACCATAATCCCCAAAACAACATTTAGTAAAGAAATGATATCATCATTTAATATTTAATAATTTCAATCATTTTTATTTTTACCAGTCACATAAAGATTCCATTTTACAATATTTGTTTCCTATTTCATAGCCATAATTTTTCTATTGTCCGTTTCAAATTTCAATTAATGAATAACCATTCCACATTTTACAAATTTATTTTTTAAAATAAAGGATAAATATTTATTCCTACCATACACTATAGATCACCTTTTAAAGGAAACGTGATTATTTTTTAGGGGAAAGTAAACATGAGAATGTTATTCTGAAAAAATTTAAATTACCAATTGAGTTAATCATATGGTAGTTCAGTGTAACTATAAAAATTATGCACTTCAATGAAAAACATGAATTGAGGGATATTTTATGGACTACCAACATTAGGCTCAGAGAGGTTTACACATTGAATAATGACCATTAATGTGAAATAAAATTACAATAATAATAAATATATTTAATTACATGGAATAGGGAATAAATGACATTAGACTATATAACAACAATATAAATTAACATGTTCCAAATATGGGAAGTTAGAATTACCTCAATATTGTTATTATTATGAGAAACACATGATTCTACAATGATGTAATGTAGAAATCACCGTGAGATAGGAGGATAAGGAAGAAGGGTGTGCTTGGAGCTGCTGGACCATGAGATGGAGGGGAAATGAGGGTTGAGGATATTTGAAATCACATGGGAACTTTTATATAGACCCTCTATTTTCATACATTTACATTTCGTAAATTTTGTGGAATACTACACCAAAAGACACCCAGAGACCACACTAGTAAAATTCTTTTAGAAGTATGGAAATATATAAACTAGTACATGAGGGCGCTATATTATCTCCCACTTTGTCCTTCATGAAAAGATCCCTTCTTAAAAACATCAACCACATTACAAATCATCATAAAATAGAGAAGAAATCATTAAAATGTTTGAGATAAAGTTCTCATTAATGGTAAATAATGTAGATATGTAAGAATAATCATGATCATAGCGGTATGAGAACATTTTCATGAATATATAAGATCATACCATGTATATCAAATATTAAATACATGAATTGTGAAATATTGATTGGTAGTTCAAATGACATGAATCAACATGATATAAATAATGTAAGACATGAAATAATGAAATTGGAATAATACTAGGAATTGTGGCCAAAATATAAACATTTAAAGTGATTTCTATTTTAGTTAAGGCATTGTTCCCAAAACATGGGATGTATCTCACATTTCAAATAGAGGCATAATTATAAAAAATCCCAACAAAATGACAACATTTCTTCCATGATTCATACTCCCCATATAATAAAGTTAAATTACATAGTGCATAAAATATCATAAAAATAAGATAATTAGTATTTAATATTTGAAATACACATAAGAAAAATAATGCTGGTGTATAACAAAACAAGTGTCTCAATGAAGGAATATTGAGACACAACTATCTTACCAATTCGGTAACATTTAAAACCTAAGCCCCTTGAAAAAAATATAATAAAATGGATATGTAAATACCCTAAAATATAAGAATAATAATCACAGAATACATTCTTGGGTAGTATAAAAACCATGCAAAATAAAATGGTGGTGAACATGGCATATATCTCACATATATAAAAAAGGTGAGATGAAATTCTATTACCTTGGGTCTTGACTCTCATGACACTATTTGAAACAACCAAGATAATAAATATAATATTATTATAATTATATAAAATAAACATATTATTAAATATAATACCATATATGGTTTTATTATGACTTTACATTACCCTCTTGTTAAAAATTCCATGTTATGGTTATGGTTCAGGTAATATTTTCTTTGTTTTTGGCATGTGAATTAATATTTAATATCATTGGTACTTATACTGATATAATTATTTCTATATTGTAAACAACTATATTAAAAATTTTATATGTTTTTGATCGTATATATAGAATCTAGAAGTATGAAATGGAATATGATGTTCATGGAGACGGTAGGTCGTACGTATGCTTGATCACTACATTCGTTTCACTGTCGTATTGAAAAAAAGAATATTAATGAAATATATGTATATATGTGTATATATATCATATATAGGTAGAATTATTATATCATATATAAATAAATAAATATATATATATATATCATATAAGATCATTAAACACACACCTAATAAATTCCATGTAGTGTATGAACGAATCACATCACTTTAAGGGGAGGTTGGATACACATCCTCAAACATAATTATCACATTTACAAAAAATGGAAATTATAATGATATGTTTTGTATAAGAATAAAATAAGACTAAGGAAATAATAATTATCATATATATCACATATAAAGATTATGTACATCATAATTCCCTGTCATGAATAGTGGTAAAAGGAAAGTGAATAATCATTATTTCAAGAGGGGGTAGTTTTCCGTACACATAAACTATAAGTTGGTTAGCCATTAGATGAATGTGTGTTTAAGTGAAGGTAGAAAAATAAATATAAAAAAATATTAGAATATTTCAGATACTTTTTTTCTTTTATAATCGATTAATAAGGGTGATTTTTGTGGTCGAAAAATAAAATAAATGAAATTAGCTAGACTATGTAAGTTACCACTTCTGTGGGTAACTCTTTCTAGTTTTCAACAAAGGGATTATTGGGATGGATTTCTTATGAATGGGAAGATTAAAGGAGGAATTAAGGGTTTTGGGATTATAATTGAGTATATATTAGATGACACTAAGTGGTTTTAGTGGTGTGAATAATTGGGTGAAGATATGGCCTTTTTATAGTGGAGGAGGAGTGTCACTATTGTAATGATTTGGAAAAGAAATTTCATCCATATTTTTCAAATGTAATGTGGGTCCAATAATGATCCCAATTAGATAAAAGTGGGTATAGGGTATAAATAAGGATATAAAATATATTTTTTACAATGTTGTCAGTTTTTTGGGTTCTTCTGATTATAGTTTATTCCTTTGTGAAGCTAATTTTTCTCTTAATCAATGTATTTCATTTTATCACATGCACTTATATTTCTGGTGAAAAAATAAGTTATACTTATTATAAATTATTAATTTTTCTTATTACGAAAATGTAATGAAATTTTAAAAATTTCAAACAGAGAAGTGGTGTAAATTAATCTAAAATTAACCTCATATATGGGACGACACGATGAGTTTTTAAGTAAAAAATATAAAAAGTTTGTTATGTTTACGTATCTAATTTCAATGTAAAATTGGTTCCAATGGCCAAAATTGTGTTAATTGTTAAACATTTACACCATTAATTCTTTAATGAAATCTAAATATATATTTTCATCCTATTTATACATTGTAAAAAAAGAACTTTTGAATTAAAACTCATTATTTTTTAGTATTCAACAAAAAATGATGTTTCTCAGAAAAATCCAAAAAATTCACCCGAAAATAATTTTGAAATAACAATTTCAAAAACAATGTTTATTTTCATCAAATTTAGTTTATATATTTATGTAAAATTTATTTTATAATTTTTCACATAAGGACATGAAAAGAAGTTAATAATTATATTTTTTTTTATTAATAGGTTTTTTATATAAAACCATTATAAACATTATTTGAAATGTATTTAATACTATTAATATTATAAAGTTTAATTTATATGTTGTAATTATCTATTATAAATAATTATAACAATTAAATGACGTTTCGTATAATCATGGTGTTTGTTGTAACATACAACATGTTAGTTTTTCATGTAACTTAAGCCAAGTCAATGTCACGTGAAAGGTATGCATGATTGAGTGAAATGCATGAACATAATTATGACTAATTTATTCAAGATAAAAATATGTTCAAAAAATATTTTAGTGTTACAATATTCCCACCTAAAAATTAATTCCTCTCTTGAAATTCATCATTCGAGTTAAAAATGAGCATTCTATAAATTTATCATATCCTTAAGTGTTGGAACCATGGTTTTCTATGCATGATTTGGAGTGTGGTTTGTGTTTGTTGTCAATCATCAATGGATGTTCGGATCGTGTACCAGCAAAGAGATCATACCGTTCAAGAAGACAACAGTTTTGAAGGTGGCACCATTTCCCAGTGTTTGCCAAATTTTTGGGGTCCAAAATTTGGAATTTGGTGAGCATCTCGAAAATAGGATTTCCATGAAGATCATGATTTAATATGGCAAAGCCATGAATTTCCCGAAGATAGTATTCATGGTTTGGAAATCACGAAGACCATAAGAATGGAGGCTGTGAGTCTTTACGATTACGTCAAGCTTAGCGAATGGCAGAGGGTGAAGCGCATCGAGGAGGAGAAGGTCTTTGCAAGGGAGCTTCACGGAGAAGGCGTGAAGTAATGATGAAGGTGATTCTTTGCGATTACATCAAGCTCCGCGAACGGAAAATTGTCGTGGTGCTTCGCGATTTGGACAGAATTCCGGTGGAATCTTTGGAGCTTCGCGATTTGATCTGACGTGGCGCTGACTTCGCGTGGAAGGGCTGAGGGTCGGTGGAATTGCCTATAAATAGAGGCCGAACCCCTCAAGAGAAGTAGAGAAAATTTCAGAGAAAGTCCTTTGCTCTCGGTTTGCAAAGGTCTCTCACGAAGGCAGTGTGCTTCGTGAAAGAGGGGCTTCGCGGCAGCTATTCTAGCTCCGTGAAAAACGTGCGCCCCGCGTTGGCTCAGTGAGCTTCGCGAAGAGGCAGGAGCTTCGCGATAGCCAGCATTGAGAAGGCTGGAGCATCGTGAGAGTTCTTCGCGATTGAGCTTCGCGAAATGGCAGGGGCTCCGCGAAGGCTTGTTTGAGCTTTGCAAAATTGGGAGCCTTGGGTAGTAGGGTACTTTTCGAAGGCCTTTTCCAAAATTTGTTTGCCCTGTGGACAAGGGAAAAGGGGGTATTCATCAGTGGTTGGAATTTGGATCTTAACAGAGCATTAACTCAGGACTCTGATGCATGCAAAGTCTCATGCTGAACAGGGGACAATGAACTTCATGACTATCAATTGAAGAGACCTTCACTCCTATAAACTAAGTGTGACTTCACCAATGGTAGTGAGCCAGGGGGAGTCAACGGGAGTGACCCGAGGGAAGCAGTGAGCTATCTCAGATCCTTTGTAGAGGTAGTGAGCCTGGGACAGAGTGACTATGCCCGAACAATTGTAATCATTATCAAGTGAAGCCTAGTGGTTTTTGGTACGACCGACAACTTGTCGGAGTATGCTCCTTGGACGTCGCCCTTAGTGGTGAACCAAGTAAAAAAGGGCTATGTCTTCTCTGTGTATGTGCATGTTTTCTTTCTGATCTTTTTCATCATACAGGTTCAACAAGTTCCTACCAATGTGGGAACAAGATCCACTTCTTTAAGAAGGAAAAGTTGTCACCCTGATTCATCCCTCCCCTCTCAGGGTGTCCCGGGGTCCTTCAAGTGGTATCAGAGTGTAATGGTTGCTGGTGTTGAATCTGTCCTTTTTCGTCATGGAAAACGTGGTCAATGTCAGGGGAGTCCCTCCCTTCGATGGAAGCAATTTCCAAATATGGAATAACAGAATGAGATCTCATCTGAGATCTCTTGGAATGGAAGTTCTCTTTTATAATATGCATGGAATACAAGTCACTGATCCAACATGCCTTTCTATGATTGAAATAGACAGGAAACTTCTTGATGCAGATGCTAAAGCACAGAATGCACTCACTGCAGCCCTTTCTGATCAGATCTATCTAAATGTGATGAATTTCACCTCAGCAAAATCCATGTGGGATAAACCTGAGAATATTTACGAAGGTGATATCAAAGTGAAGGAGGCGAAACTACAAGTGTTGCACAATCGGTTTGACGATCTGAAGATGCATCTAGAAGAGAATGCAGACTCTTTCTTTAATCGAATTACTGAAGTGGTTGGAGCTATTCGGGGTCTAGACGAAGAAATCAAAGACATTGATATTGTAAAGAAAATATTGAGAAGACTTCCACCTCTATATAATGCGAAGGTGTCATCCCTTGAGGAAAGAGACCTTTCCAAACTTTCTCTAGATGATCTACTGAGCAGTTTGGTAGCATATGAAATGAGAGTCAAACCGGAAGATGCTATGACTCTAGTGAGCAAGGAAATGGAATTCAAGGACATGGATAAACATAAAATCTCAAAGGATAGTAGCGGTGAAGATGACGAAGAAAAAGAAATTCTTTCTCTCATTGCAAAGAAGTTCCATAAGGGGAAAGGAAAATTCAAAGGGAAGTTATCTCTTGCGTGTTTCTGTTGTGGAAAAGTTGGGCACATTGCCTCTCAGTGTTTAAAAATGATCAATGATGAAGATAGTGAGGATGAAAACTTCATGAAGCCTCAGAAAAGGTTCTTCAAAAAGGGGGACATCAAATATGGTAAGAAAATGCAAAGGAAGAGTTTTGTCTGTGAAGAGGAAGAAGATGATAATGAATTCTGTGATGAAGAAGAACCAGAATTCAAAACTGGGAACCATGATTCTATGATGGCCACTTTTGAAAAGCCAGAAGATACTGAAGGAGAAAAACAACTAAGAACTTGTGTAGATCTTGAGATGAAACTTAAGGATGCAGTTAGTAAGCTCATGATTAAATGTAAGAGCCAAAATAAGTGGAAATAAATTGTAGAAGAGTCAACTGAATACGTTGATCAACTTGAAGCTGAAATTGAATGACTGGAAGAATTTGTGAAGGTACAGTCTAAAATAATTGAAAGTAATGATGATGTAGTTGATCTGAAGCTGAGAATTGAAGAGAAGGAAAAGGTCATCAATGACCTCACCTCTAGACTGGATGAAAAATCCAAGACTGCGGATGGTCATGAGGAGGAAGTAGTTACTCTAAAGGGTAAACTGGAGACTGAATCAGTTCCAAAAGAATCGACGAAGAAAATACAGTTTGGAAGATTCTCAGATGAAGAATTACTAGCAAGAGCCAAGTGTGGTTTAGATGGGGTTGGAAAAATCTTGAGTGATCAAAGACCCACTTTCATGGGAAAGAGTGGAATTGGCTGTGAGGCTGAGACATCAACTGCTGGAAGTGAAAAGATCCAAAAGAAAGATAAGATGAAAGTTGAACATGTTGAAACGTTTCCTAGAGTGTTGAATAAGGAACCCTTAATCCAAACTAAAAGGAGACCTAAAAATTATCCTCAATCATTCAAAAATGACAGACATTCTTCATATTCACCCAAGGAAGAAGGTATGAGGAGAAACTCAAGTGAGAAGACATTTCCTCTCATGATGTGTCAGTTCTGTGGCTATCTGGGCCATAACATTTCATATTGTGAAGAGGCAAGAAGCTATCTGAATGGTGAAGATATAGAAGCTCAACAAAGGAGAAAAATTTCATATCCTAATTATTATAGAAGAAATAATTTCTATGGATATTGTTTTTGTTGTTCTAACTTTGGTCATAAGGCTGCTAATTGCAAGCAGAGAAGGGACATGGACACCTCATACCGAAGTTCAAGACAAGTCAAGTCTCGTCACAAACACAATTTTGCTCTTTCAAATAGGTTTTCACCTATCAAAGAAGACTTTGACTATGAAGAACCTGGGTATGTGGAAGAGATAATTGAAAGACCATCAGTTCTTTATACTCGATCTAATGTCTCATGGAAGGAAAGGAAGAAGATTGAGAAATCCAACCTTGCAGAGGTGGCCCTCAAAGATACAAAGAACAACAGTACCTGGATTCTGGATAGCGGTTGTTCATCTCATATGACAGGTAATTCCGGACTACTAACGTATATCATAAGGAATGTCGATGGTTCAGTAAGATTTGGTAATGATGGGGCCCTGAAAATCAAAGGGAGTGGAAGTACCGAATTAGCTAATGGAGAATTAAAGAATACTGAAGTCCTTTACATAGATGGTCTACATCATAATCTCCTCAGTGTGAGTCTACTCTATGACTCAAGACTTATAGTCACATTTAATCAGAAAGGTTGTACTATCAAGGGAAAGACTGGAAATTCACTTATGAAGGGATGAAGAACAGAAGGCAACTTGTATCTGGTTGATAGTGAAGAAAATGTATGTTACATGACTATTGAAGAAGAAAACAATTTGTGGCATCAGAGACTGGGACACATCAATCAACAATACATTGAGAAGATATCAAAATTGAGAATTGTCATGGACATTCCCAACCTGAAGCGTGAGCGTGAAAAATCTTGTGATGCCTGTATTTGTGGGAAGCTGGTCTGCAGTTCATATCGGCCAAAGAAGAAAAGAGCATCTCACCTTCTTGATCTGATTCATACAGATGTTTGTGGGCCAATAAATGTTGCCAGAACTCATGGATAAAGGTACTTTGTCCTTGTCATAGATTATTAGAGTAGAATGGCATGTTTGATGGTCATTCACAGGAAACGAAAAGTACTTGACTGCATTAAAACATATTGGTGAATTGCCGAGAATGATACTGGACGAACAATCAAAGTGTTGCAATATGAAAATGGAGGAGAATACACATCCATTGAATTTGAGAATTATCTGGAGATGCATGGGATACAGCATGAGGTAGCTGCTATGAGAGCTCCACAACAAAATGGAGTTGTTGAATGTAGGAATCAACAGGTGAACAACATGTCACGAACTATGCTGGTTGAGAGTCAAAATCCACGACATTACTGCAAAGAGGCTGTTCAAGCTGCAGTGTAAATTCAGAATCGAACAGGACATTATATGGGTGAGACGAAGACACCATATGAATTGTGTCTTGGATGTAAGCCTTCTCTAAAATACTTTCGTGTCTTTGGAAGTAAGTGCTTCATCAGGAATAAAGAAGGGAATCAAGGGAAATATGGCGAAAATGTAGACGAAGGAATTTTACTTGGTTACTCAATGAACAACATAGCCTACAAATGTTTCAACAAGCGTTTGGGAAGGATTGTGGAAAGCAGTGATGTTAAGATAATTGAAGAGAAAACCACAAATGCTTCAAGGACGTCATATGCTAATGTGATAGAAAGTCGGGAAGAATGTGAATGTGAGGAAAATACAAATGCAGAAATAGAGGAAGCTGTTCAAAACACTCAGCAGTCACATCATGATGTTGACTCAGAAGAAGAATCTGAGGAAGAAACTATGGCTGAAGAGAATACTAATGAACCTCACAGGAGAAATCGAAGAGCTGAGATTGATCCATCCAACATAATTGGGGATAGGAGTGCACCCACTGAAACAAGAAGTATGAGGAATACCACGCAATCTGCATTTCTATTAGTTGTAGAGACATCCTCATTCGATGAAGCTACAATAGATAAATCTTGGGTGAAATCCATGAATGATGAATTAGATCAGATTGACAAGAATCAGACACGGGATCTTGTCCAGAGACCCAAAGGTCACAATGTGATTGGTACCAAATGGATCTTCAAAAATAAGTTTGATGAGCATGGAAGTGTCATCAGAAACAAGGCATGATGGGTATGTAAAGGATACTCCCAGATTGAAGGCATTGATATTGAAGAAACCTTTGCTCCAGTGGCTAGACTGGAGTCAATCAGGCTTTTCCATGCCATAGCACTCCAAAGAGGATATAAGGTATATCAAATGTATGTCAAGAAAGAATTATTGAATGGTGTACTTGAAGAAGAAGTCTACATTGAACAACCAGTGGGCATTGTTTTGGGTACTGATGAAACAAAGGTCTGCAAACTAAAGAAAGCTCTATATGGTTTGAAGCAGGCACCACGAGCATGGTACTCACGGCTGGACTCATATCTCAAGAAGTTGGAATTCAAAATAGGAGGAGTTGATCACAATCTCTATGTGAATAATTATCCAAAAGATCAATTCATGGTTCTTTTCTATGTTGATGATATCATATTTGGTGGCAGTAGGCAGAAATCAGTGGATGAATTTGCCAACCACATGAAATCAGAATTTGAAATGTCTATGATTGGAGAGCTCACATATGTCAAAGGGCTGCAAGTGATTCAAAATAAGGAATACACTTTCATTTCTCAAGAAAAATATGCAAGAGAGCTGCTGAAGAAGTTCAATATGCAAGACTCCAAACCAATGTCAACTCCGATTACAGTTGGAACTAAACTTGGAAAGCATGAGGATGGGAACTCTGTTGATCCCACCATGTACAGGAGGATCATTGGAAGCCTACTATACCTGACAGCGACAAGGCCAGATATTGTATTTGCAACATGCCTTGTGGCCCGCTTTCAGAGTAATCCAAAGGAGGAACATATGGCATCAGTAAAAAGAATCATGAGGTACATTCAAGGTACACATAATTTCGGGTTATTTTTTTCTGCAGGCAGGGACAGTGAATTATCAGCGTTTTTTGATGCTGACTGGGCTAGTGATGTAGTAGACAGAAAGTCCACTAGTGGTGGAGCTTTCTATATTGGGCAGAAATGTGTTTCCTGGTTGAGAAAGAAACAAGAATGTACTTCTCTTAGTACTACTAAAGCTGAGTATATCTCCGCCACAAAGGCATGCACTCATCTACTATGGATGAAGTAGCAATTAACTGACATTGGCTATGAGGTGACGCAACCAATGGTGATTTACTGTGACAATAAGAGCGCAATTGATCTTACGAAGAATCCTGTTCACCATTCTTGTACAAAACACATTGAAATCAGGTATCACTTTATCAAAGATAAAGTTGAGAAAAGTGTGATTAGATTGGATCATGTGGGAACAGATGAGCATGTGGCTGATATCCTGACAAAGCCACAATCAGCAGCTGTGTTTGAGAAGCATCGGTTGAAACTTGATGTTCATCTTCCTCCTACTGCATAAGGAGGCTCCGAAATTCCACTCTACCCGTTTGTTATAAATGTTTTAATCTATTTATGGATATGATGCAGGTTTATGCGGGAGATACTATCCAGGGGGAGTATGGTTTGAGCTTAACGTGAAAATATTTACTGGTCTTTCGATTTATTGTCAATGGGGGAGAAAGGAGAAGGAATAAATTCAGGCAACTTCAATGATGAGAAGAATGAGAAGGAAAATAGTGGAACCCAATTCAAGCCTCCTCTCTTGTTTTCTACACCGAGCATTTCTCATGTAGACTTAGAGTGTTGGCTGGGTTGAGTCCTGTTTTTTTTTTGGTTTTCACATTGATGGAGATCTATTGAATTTTTCTTCTAATTTCCAACAAACCCAAAGGGGGAGATTGTTGGAACCATGGTATTCTATGCATGATTTGGAGTGTGGTTTGTGTTTGTTGTCAATCATCAATGGAAGTTCGGATCGTGTACCAGCAAAGAGATCATACCGTTCAAGCAGACAACAGTTTTGAAGGTGGCACCGTTTCCCAGTGTATGCCAAATTTTTGGGGTCCAAAATTTGGAATTTGGTGAGCATCGCGAAAATAGGATTTCCATGAAGATCATGATTTAATATGGCAAAGCCATGAATTTCGCGAAGATAGTATTCATGGTTTGGAAACCACGAAGACCATAAGAATGGAGGCTGTGAGTCTTTACGATTATGTCAAACTTAGAGAATGGCAGAGGGTGAAGCGCATCGTGGAGGAGAAGGTCTTTGCAAGGGAGCTTCGCGGAGAAGGCGTGAAGGAATGTTGACAGTGATTCTTCGCGATTACATCAAGCTCCGCGAACGAAAAATTGTCGTGGTGCTTCGCGATTTGGACAGAATTCTGGTGGAATCTTTGGAGCTTTGTGATTTGATCTGACGTGGTGCTGACTTCGCGTGGATGGGTCGAGGGTTGGTGGAATCGCCTATAAATAGAGGCCGAACCCCTCAAGAGAAGTAGAGAAAATTTCAGAGAAAGTCCTTTGCTCTCGGTTTGCAAAGGTCTCTCGCGAAGGCAGTGTGCTTCATGAAAGAGGGGCTTTGCGGCGGCTATTCTAGCTCCGTGAAAAACGTGCACCCCGCGTTGGCTCAGTGAGCTTCGGGAAGAGGCAGGAGCTTCGCGATAGCCAACATTGAGAAGGCTAGAGCATCATGAGAGTTCTTCGCGATTGAGCTTCGCGAAATGGCAGGGGCTCCGCGAAGGCTTTTTTGAGCTTTGCAAAATTGGGAGCCTTGCGAAGTAGGGTAATTTTCGAAGGCCTTTTCCAAAAGTTGTTTGCCCTGTGGACAAGGGAAAAGGGGGTATTCATCAGTGGTTGGAATTTGGATCTTAACAGAGTATTAACTCAGGACTCTGATGCAAGAAAAGTCTCATGCTGAACAGGAGACAATGAACTTCATGACTATCAATTGAAGAGACCTTCATGTCTATAAACTGAATGTGACTTCACCAAC
The DNA here is from genome assembly GCA_963277665.1 of Viscum album. NCBI lineage: Eukaryota > Viridiplantae > Streptophyta > Magnoliopsida > Santalales > Viscaceae > Viscum > Viscum album. The sequence continues at coordinate 116,592,981 of OY728159.1, read as the reverse complement.
GGTAGTGATCCAGGGGGGAGTCAATGAGAGTGACCCGAGAGAATCAATGAGCTATCTCAGAGCCTTTGTAAAGGCAGTGAGCCTGGGACAGAGTGACTGTGCCTGAACAATTGTAATCTCCAACTAGTGAAGCATAGTGGTTTTTGGTACGACCGACAACTTGTCGGCGCATGATCCTTGGATGTAGCCCTTAGTGGAGAACCAACTAAAAAGGGCTATGTCTTCTCTGTGTATGTGCATGTTTTCTTTCTGATCATTTTATCATACATGTTCAACAAGTTCCTATAAACATGAGAACAATATCCACAACTTTAAGAATAAAAATTTGTCACCCTGATTCACCCCTCCCCAATCAGGGTGTCACGGGGTCCTTCATTAAGTTCCCACATAACTTCTTATAGCTTGTGATTTCCCCAAAAAAAATTTACTATGTCACTGGTCATTTTTCATTGAACATTATATATATGATCAATAATTTCAAATTGATATTACTCATAAGAAAGATCATTTTCTAGTGTTATGACCTTAGACTTCAGCAAATGGGAAGTGTCAGGTGTGTACATTGTCAAGAGAGATACATGGACCACATCATGAACTTGAGATAGATTTAGAGATAGTGGAATGTGATAGGATACTTTTGGAATAAAATAAATTATTTCTAAGGGACCGATATATCTAGGGATTATTTCCGTTTTTCCTAAATTTCATAATCTTCTTCCAGGGAGAGATTCATAAAAACACATTATCACTAACCTCAAAATCTAGATCACAATTTCAGCTGTTAGCAAACCATTTCTTCCAATGTGGTTCTCCCTTGATATGACACATAATGGATCTAACATTCTCTACCATTTCATTAGTGATCATAGGTCACCATATTTTTCTTTCTCGAACAACATACCAGCATGTTTAAGATCTATATTTCTTTCAATAGAGGTCTTTAAAAGGTTCCATATGAATGTCTGAGTGGAATATATTATTGAAATAAAACTAATCTATCGGAAGGTGTTAATCCCAACCAATTTTGAAATATAGAAAAGAATATGTCAGCATATCCTCTTGGTTTTCGAATATTTCTTTTAGAATAACCATTTTCCTAAGGATTAAAAGATGTTTTGAAACTCAATTCCCAATCATGTTGATTATGAATAATTTTCTATAACATTGTGGTAAACCTCACATCCTAATATGATATAATGTAATGTGGTAGTCCCTGAAACTCGCCACATCCTTAATGTATATCCTTGAATGTTAATCCATATATAAGTATTTAGTAAAATTGATTATGTGTGCTGAATTTTTATGGTGATCACCTAACACCCAGAAGGCATTAAACCAATTAGTGTTTTTGGGTAGTCCAACAACAAAATCCATCGTGGCGTTATGCCATTTATATTTTGATATGGGTAATGGATGAAGCATCCCATTGTAATTTCATCATTCAGCCTTAACTTACTAGCATACTAAGCACTATGATTCAAACTCTACGATATCCCTCTCAATTCTATCCCAACAGATGTATTTTTTCATATATCAATAAATATTCGTACTTCTTGAATGAATAAAGAAAGTATAATTGTGAGATTCTTTGAATATATTCTTCTTCAAATTTTTTTTGTAAGGAACACATTAACGGTTTATAAACCTTATCATTCCATCGGGGTCATGGTTACACTCGGGAACATTTATAACCTTTTTTGTAGCTCTACATTTTCATTATATGCCTCCTTAATCCTCACTTGGATTGAGGGTTGAACATTCATTTGAGAATGAAAATACTTTTACCCATCCTCTAGAATTTATAAGTCCATCCATTATGAATCTAAAAATATTGGTTCTTTTGTGATCCTCTTCATGGATAATCTTACCCGATCATTTTGACTCAAACCATCAGCTGCACTGTTTTCTATTTGAGGGTTGTAATTAATTGAGCAGTCACAATCCTTTATAAACCTAACCATCTTCTTTGGTGCATGTTAAATTACTTCAACATGATTATATATTTTAGTCTATTATTAAGGGTATATGTATCATAGTTTTCTCTATATAGATAATTCCTCCATATCTTTAATAAAACATTACCATTGTTAACTAAAAATCATGATATGGGTAAATTTTTTCTTCACTTATCAACTGTCACAAGGAAAAAAGTGATAACCATGTAACTTTAGATGATAAAACATAACAATACCTTCCTATATGTATCATTAATTATTACACACCATTATACACTATAGGATAATGTGATCATAGATGCACTAAGTAACATTATCTTTAGTTCCTTGTAATTTTCCACACATTTATTTATCTATATGAACATGGAAACCATCAATGTTAACATGGCCGATGTGTTATATCTTCACTAAAATTTTCAACAAATCATCAATAATATATAACTAAACCAAGAAAACTATAGATTTTAGTCACCGTGGTTGGTCTAGGATATCATCAATAGCCTCCATATTTGATGGATCTACGAATATACCATCTATTGATATTATGAAACCCAAAAATAAAACCTTTTTCCTCTAAAATAAACACATTTTAATATTCTAATATAGTTTATCTTACATTAGGATCATCAGTAAAATTCTCATGTGATATTCCTACTCTTACGTGATCTTTAAATAGGGAAGAATATCGAATATAAAGACTACCACAAACTGGTCGAGGTAATCTTTAAATACTATATTCATTTAACATATCATGATAGGTAATGAATTAGTGATACTGAATGTCGTTACATTATATTCACAGTGTCCATACCTTGTAAAAAATGTCATCCTGGATATATCCTCTTTCCTAGCCGTCAATTTATGATATACTAAATAAAGGATAATCTTGGAAAAGTGTTGATTTGTACACAATTGATGAAATGAGTCATCAATATAGGGGATTAGATACTTGTTCTTGATTGTGATCTTTTTCAATTCTAAATGATTAATTTATATTCTAATTGATCTATATTTTATTTTCTCAAAATAAGAGGTGCTCTCAAAGGTGACACAATTGGATGAATGAATCCATTGTCATGGTTTTCTTGGATTTTCATATAAAATTTCTACCACTCTATCATGCCTATCTTATAGGGAGTCTTTGAAACTGGTGTAGAACAAGGTGTGACTTCTATTGATAAATAATCTTCAATCTTCAGTTTATGTCTAGGAAAATATCCTATAAAGAAAACCACAAACTCCCAAACAATATTCCTTTCATTAATGTCGATTTCCTCCCTTAACATTTCTTATATGAATCATCTCTCAATAGAAAATAATACACATATACCATATGTAATCTCCATAGAAAGTTCATTATTATCATCATATTGATGGATGATCATAGGAGGGTTTCAAATATCCAACATAACATTCATTCCCTTACTATTGTTGTGGGATTTATGTAGAGAAATATGATCCATTTTTATGAGATAACAAATTATTCCAAATTAAGAATGCAATTATTTGAAAGAATCACATTCAAACAAATTTTAACTGGAGATGAATAATAGGATTAGGATGAAATCATCATACCATTTGTGGTTTTCACTCCTAAATTCATATTTAATTATTTTGGTGGAATATTAAAACCATTATAGAATTCTATATATATGAATGAGTTGAAAGAAACATAATCAAATAAAACATTAATAGTTCTAGATATGATGGTAATTGTACCTTTCAATATGTTGTTATCACAAACCATATCAAAAATAAATATTTGATGAGATTTTCCCTTATAACATTGAATAATAGGTTTCTCATGATGATCCTCATCATCATCCCTGTGGTTTGGGTACATATTAAAATAATGAACATTCTCCTTACAATTGTCGCACTGAAGCATGGGATGTGCATTTTGTGTAGATTTTTCCCTATTCACTATGTTTTTTACTTCTTCTCATAAATTTTGTAATAAAATTTCCAATTTACATCCATTACTCATTTAAAACATTTATTAATCCCCTTAATAAAATTTCTTCCATGATTAGTTTCACACATAGAGATTAAAGGAATCCTCATCTCCTTCTCCTCATAGTTATTAGATTTTCATTTAAACTCCATCATCATTTTCTTATAATAACATTGAGAATGATATTTTACCCCAACCTGTATTAAAACATAGATTTAATCATTCATGATCCCTTCATAGATATAAAATTATCTTATGGCCATCACCCTTATAATACATTGCTTTATGTGACTGATGAACATATCAGCCCTATTTTTGTGTTTGATGATAATCCTGAAGCTTACCTCACAGGTCTCATGATGTTGTACTCATGGGTATCAATATATTCATCATCCATTTTCATAAATTGATGTAAATCTTTCTCTATATTGGTATAAATAATTTGAGGAATTTAATTATTAAAATATATGTTCTTTAACTCATATTAATCAATGGATTTAACTTCATCTTACTGCCTTGTACTCTTGACTAGAGTCCACCACTGGTTCACTTCGAATTCTAATGGATAAATATCTAGAATGAAATTATCATGCTTTAAACACTAAGAAGTGGAAACTATCTTTTCAGTATTAATGATCTATTGTTTAGAATAAAGTGTATCAGAAGACCCTCTAGAAGAATAAAGCTGTTGCCTCACGAAGGAATCAAAAAACGTTTTCACTCAATTTCTCATTTGGAAGTCATCCATGATTTACATATTGATATATTTTGGTTATAATAATAATGATCATAAGGGTATGAGAACATGATATTGAAAATAGGAGATCATAACCTACATATCAAAGATCATATACATGAATGATATAATAAATATTGTTTGTTTATAAGGCTTGAATAATAATGAAATAAATATCATATTCCCTGAAAGCATAACATAGGAATAAGGAATAAAATTTTGGCAGACACCTAAGCATATAACATGATTTCTATAACAGTCAATTCATTGTTTTCATGGACATCATAGTAGTACGGTCCCCTCCCCATGTGATCTTTGAAGTAATGGGTCACTCCCATGGACATATTCGTAATATTAGTTCACTACTCGTACCATCATGGTAGTCATGGTTCACTCCCATGTCCATCTTAGTACTCTAGGTTCACTCCCAAGACCATCTTAGTCTATATCATGAGATATAAATCTTTACCCAATGCATTGGTGGATGATATAGGTCCCACCTATCTAATAATAAAATCATACATACATGTGACACAAAATCAAAAACAGTAATTTAATAATGTAACACCCCAAGATTTCATAGTGTGTTATTTCTTCAAAATAATTCAATAACTTGCACTACACGCAACACCGAGTTCAAGCGCACGATGACTTACCAAACAAGCCGTTCAAAAAAAGTTATGAATAGTATTAACTAAATTTTAAACTTTATATAATCCTTATAATTTTAGAATCCATATTATGAGTTTCTTAGACATAATGTAAGAACAAATTCATCTTCAGTATTGTAGTTTTACCAACTTTTAATAGTGAACCCTTTTTAAATAAAATATTTTAATCTTTTTGACTAAATGGGGACATCAAAAAATTTAAAATAAAACATCACAAGCTTACACGGTATGCTTTCCTTTGAATAAAACAGTAGCGTGTGTTGTACGCAACTTTGAGTTTTAACACACACCACAACCGATCAAACTAGCCGTTATGAATAGTAATACTTAATTTTTTAAAATTATATATATTTTATATTTCAAAATGGACTTTATTTTTGGATTCGGAATATCAAATTTAGCCTAAGGTGAAATTTTGGTACTTTTCGGATAACTTTAATATTTTGATGAATAGTAAAAATTACTAAATTTTAATTAAAAACAACTTTTTAATCAAAAATAATTAATAGTGATAATTATGAATTTGAGTGGTTTTAAAGTATATTTAGAATATATTTTTACCATTTAATATAATTTTGGTCATTGGACATAATTTTACAATTAAACCGAACATAAACAAGTGTCAATCTTTTTATAGTTATTATCTCTTAAAAACACGCTTTTTGTTTTGACAGCGGGAATTAATTTTAAATTAATTTCTGCCACTTCTGTGTTTTGAATTTAGAAAAATGGATTCCATATTTGGAATCAGGATGTTCAAATTGTGTAAATAGGTAACTTTTATTTTTAGACATTTTGAATAATTACTGCGGTAAATATTTTATTTACCATGGTTAAGGGTAAATCCGGTAAATTAGGGTTAAAAAATAATATTATAATAATACTAAATTACCATAAAACGTGTCTTAACCATATTGGTTGATACATGGTCGACCATGGGCATCTTTGGGTCAATTTTGGGACCCCATTGATCCACTTGTAAGTGATAATGACACTTTTTTTTAATTAAGTTAAAAGGAATACAAAAATGGCATAAGCTTACATCTTTTAAAAGAACAATTTTCACATAGGGTTATACATGTTGGATTTTCGATTATAAATATTCATTAGAAAGATAAAAAGATTTCCTACATAATTATATTTTATTTATAATTTTTAGACATCAAATAATTTAAATTATTAATGACACAATAATGATGCAATGTTTACCTCATTAATAAATCATTTAACTAAATAAGATTATAATGATTAAAATATTATCTAAAACCTGTCCAATTATTATTGGTTGATGTTATTTAGAATATGAGTCATCTTATCTTCGACCTAAATGATTTTTGGACCATTATAAACCGAATATAATTATATTATAAAGTAATACTTTCACTCTTTCCTAAAGAGCCCCTCCTCTCCCTTATAAAAGGAGACCACTTCTACTCATTCCTCACACCTCTCAAGCCACTTGGCTCGTCCAAACTATGCCCAACTAAGCTCCCCACATCCCTCTCCTCCTCCTTGAAGCTTCCCCTTAGGCAGAAAGCATTTCAAGAAGTCCTTTGGTTCCAAGAAAAGTGAGTTACCTAAATTAAAGGTAACATTTTCTCTTAAATTATTTTCAATTATTTTGCTTCTCCAACCCCCAAACTCTTTTTATTTCCTTTCTTTTGTAACAACACCAGTATCCACAATATACTAGGATGTTTTTATAAGAAGGATTCAAACTACACATTCACACAACTCCATCTAATGGATGATGAACATAATGTTTCTGTGGATGGAAAACTAACGCCTCACGAAATGATGATTGTTCAAATACATCTTACCGCCTCTCATGGTGGCCATTAGGATGGAACTGTAATTAAATATGATATTAATGATATATATTTTATATATAAGCTTCTGTAATTCCATTTTATTTCATACAATTATTCGTTTCATGTTGTATATACATACGATAATTTCATTTGAGGAAGTGCGGACTACCGCCCCCTTAAAATGATATGACTCGTTCATACCACACATGGAACGTATAAAGGATGGTGTTAATGAACTTAAGTAACATATATAGAATATTATATTTTACTGGAATAGTCATATACCTATGTATCATTTGGATTCGATTCTTTTAAAATAAAAATTAAATGGAAGTAGCATTCGTGCGTACGTACGGACTACCGTCTCCACGAACGCGATGAGATTAATTCTCCATCGTATCCATTCAAGTATAATTATCATTTGATGATTTAAAAATGATGTTTAAAGACTTGATATCATTCTGGATATGAATAATATACAACCTATTCATTACAAACATGTCTTATATAACAAAACATATAAAACAAAACGAGTACGTTAACACCCGAAACGACGATAATGCTAAGATATTATTATCAAATCAATATTAAAAGATCATATATGATATCATATTAATGTATATGATTATTGTATAATTTAATAACAATTATTTCACCATTATACAGGAGGTTAACCTACCCCATCCAAGGAAAAGTACAAGGTAAGGGTTTATTTCACAATCTCTTCATTATATGAGGTTGTTTATATGTAATAATATACTGGGATTTATTTATCATCCACATCCATGTTTCTTCGAAATTTATTTCAAAACATTTTTATTATTTACACGAATATGGGATAAAGTCATTTATACCCTTGTTTGACTTTTTATAAGAGGTTTATAAAGGAATATTTCCGTCGTTTTCAAAACAAGGTCCTTTTTAACATTTTCGATAGAATTAAGGTAAGAATGTTTTTTTAACTTATACAGCGGGTGCGGCTATTTTCCGCTGTTATAAAATCTTCAAAGATTCCCTTACAAGCTTATAAGATTATTTTCAAAGAAAATGTTTTATTTTATATGGATCTTAAATGATTACAAAATAAAAGTAGATATTTCTTTAAAAAGAATTTTGATTTCATCTATGTCAACATCCTTTGATGGATTTTAAGATTATTTGAAGTTGATTTAGTATGATACAATACTTATATATTGTTTTGAAGGTTTTGTGATATGTTTGACCGTGGATGTGCTATTTTTATACCATTCATAGTTTATGGTGAAAGTATTGACATTTCGTATGCTAGTTTTAATACGAATGTTTATGTTATGTTTAAACCTTTTCATATGGGAATGCATTGGACTTAATATGTGACGGGTGGAGCCCGTTATAGCTCCTCGATGCATCGGTAGGTCTCATGAGACAAACTAGTGTCTTGGCACAAGGCCTTGAAAAAATCTTATTTGTAGTCTTGGCACGAGGCCTTGGCTATGTGGTTATGATAGTCTGGCATTATGCATTCCATCATTATGAAAGTGGTTATTGATTTTTCATGTGATTATTCGTTTAGTAGAATAACCATGTGAATAAGTAAATGGCATTATTTCATTTTATTTATGCCATACTATGTTAAATGTTCAAGTTTAAAAGGATTTTGTTTTAGTTATACATTGCCTTAAATGTTTATTCTTATTTATGAAAGTTTCTGTTATATTGTTATCCTTACTGGGCATTTGAGCTCACCCCTTTTTGTGTTTTATTTTTCCCAGGAAGTGAAGAAGTAAATTATGAATGACCTGCAGGGATATTATGTGGGGATATGAGTGTGGATTATGGAGACATTATGTTATTGTAGTAGTTTTTCATTTTATGATGTAATGTAAAACTTATGAATATATCTAGTGTTTCCAAGGCTACTAAACCAATCGGTCTTTCGAGATTTGATCATTCTTGTGATCATGCCAATGTTATGTAATAATGCACTGACTCTGGGTAACTGGGGTCGGGGCGTTATAGTTGGTATCAGAGGAAGTTTAGTACAAACCTTGGAAGCTAGATTTAGATAAACTCTGATTAGAGCACGTAGACCTAAGATGAACTTTGAGGATTAGTAAAGAAGAACTTCCTAGAATTTTGGTATTGTAGAGATTTTGTGAGTTTTCCAAGCAATACATCCTTGTCTGGATACGAGCAGGTAGAGGCGGCTCTGGCATAGATGTACCTAGGGGTAAAACCTGAAAACACCGCTTTGAGCTAGACTCGAACGGGAACTGGTGCACGACAACGGGCCTTGCTGCACTCTTGGTTACGACACTCCCGGGGGATATGCTTAGGATAACTCTCATATTCTTTACAAATCATTTTGAAGGGATTATGAGTATATACATCCTCAAAGAATTTTTTTTTATGATTATGGATTATATCCATAAATAGTTCAATTTATTTTAAGTGTTTTATAAGTATGGGATTATGTATTTTGATTCATAAACTGATCTAGTGTATGCCATTGTTTAGAAATGGCGCCCAGTAGAAGGAATGAGAACTCCAGAAATGCACATGATCCAAAGAGAAGGAAGGATCATATCTTTCATGGTCTTAAGCTAGAATTTATAAGAGAAATAGTATCCCATGTATTATCATCAAATGAAGAAATAATATCATGTGTTGACAAGATAAGTAAAGATTTTACTGATTCCTATGGCTTTGAAGGGAAGCAAGAGAAGAAAAGGATGGAAGAGAGAAAGATTGATAAAGGGAAGAGGGAAAAGAAGAATTTTCCCATATGTGGTAACTGTGGAAAGAAACACCCTGGAACTTGCCTGAAAGGAATGGGAGTTTGTTATAAGTGTGGAGGAAAAGGGCACAAAGTACGTGACTGCAAGGGTAAGAAAATGGTTTTAAATGTACAATGCTTCATTTGCAAGGAGTTTGGACACTACGCGAACCTATGTCCCAGTCATCAGACTATGCCGCAAATTATGTTATTGGATAATAATCAAGTTATGATACTACCACAGATGAAGAGGAATGATTAGAGTTCTTATGTTGATTATGTCAATTGAGTGTTGTATCAACAATGTACTTGTTATAATAATTATGGAGTATATAAGGATTGTACTGCAGTACTATTTCATTAAGGACTTGAGATTGTGTGGAACAAAGAAAAGTGACTCAATAGCAGGATAAATTTTTGGAAAATATATGGTTGAGAGAATGATAAATCATAATATAGTTCTGATACTGAGGTAGTGATTTTGGAATAATATGTGATTGTTTTGGATAAATTATATTGGATATTCTTGACTACCTTGGAACCGATTAATGATTTGTATATTCCATCATTGTTGGGGTTTAAAACATTTTTGGATTAATGAAGTATATCCAGCATTCTATATGGAATAAGGGAGCATGAATGTAATCAATAAGGAATATGGTAATACATGATGAAGGTATTCATATGCTATTACGGGGTAAAAAGGATCTGTATTATGTTTTCCTTCCATATAAATGTTGGACTGTGAGTTTGGACAGAAGTATTTTGGATAGTTCTAGTTTGGATTATTTTGGATTTCCATAAAAGGACAACCCGGAGGTCAGGCGGCAACCCGTCACTTCCGACAAGGCTGCGAGACTTGAACCCGCAACCGAAGGGAGACAAGGGTGTATCACCTACCACTGGCCCACGAGATGTCCTGGATTAAATAATTTAGTTTTTATTAAAAGATCTTGTAGATGAATTATAAATTCGTTTATTTTGGAACCCTATACGAAGAGTGTAAATAGAATTTTTTTACATTCTATTATCTTTTAGAGTGGAAGATGAGTTTGTGGTAGAAATTTATTAATGGATAAAACTCTAATTATAAAGTAAGTATATCTCTTTATGATCTTAGCCAATCTCATAAATAAATTCCTCAATATTAAGAAAATAAACATAGAACAAAATTGTTTTCCTAGATGGTACCTTAAATCATCACTAATTTATGAATTTGGGATTGTTGGCCTTTTCATAGCCATGTTCTCTACCACTCTCCATCAGATAATTGATGGTTAGATTTTTCTTCCATATCCATATTTTCCTACATGGAACCCTAGTATGTGTTATTTTCGGTAATCTTCATAATTTCGACTCTTTATTTTAAATAGAGGCCTCATTAATTCATTTTTCGATGTGGGATTTCAACTAAGATATTTTGAAATGTCAAAAATGTGTTATCCTAATACCCTATGTTTTCTTGAACCGATGGTATTTCAAATCATCATAGATTGATGAATTTAAGGACCTCAATTTTATACTTGTTTGTGATTGATGACCTCAATCACTACCTATAAATATTTACGTTTTTCCTCCAATTATATGTCTCTAATTACCACCAATGTTCTCCTAATCGAGATCATAATTTGGTGGTGACCCTTTCATTTCTCTTTTCCTCATATTGAGACTAAATTTTAGTAACCCAATTTCCGATGTGGGTTCTCCCACAAATATATTTTCTATTTTCAACCTTTTATTTTCGAAGAACAATTTCAAATTGCGAGGACGCAATTTATTGAAGGAGGGGAGAATGTAACACCCCAAGATTTCATAGTGTGTTATTTCTTCAAAATAATTCAATAACTTGCACTACAAGCAACACCGAGTTCAAGCGCACCATGACTTACCAAACAAGCCGTTCAAAAAAAGTTATGAATAGTATTAACTAAATTTTAAACTTTATATAATCCTTATAATTTTAGAATCCATATTATGAGTTTCTTAGACATAATGTAAGAACAAATTCATCTTCAGTATTGTAGTTTTACCAACTTTTAATAGTGAACCCTTTTTAAATAAAATATTTTAAACTTTTTGACTAAATGGGGACATCAAAAAATTTAAAATAAAAAATCCCAAGCTTCCACAGTACGCTTTCCTTTGAATAAAACAGTAGCGTGTGTTGTACGCAACTTCGAGTTTTAACACACACCACAACCGATCAAACTAGCCGTTATGAATAGTAATACTTAATTTTTTGAAATTATATATATTTTATATTTCAAAATGGACTTCATTTTTGGATTCGGAATATCAAATTTAGCCTAAGGTGAAATTTTGGTACTTTTCGGATAACTTTCATATTTTGATGAATAGTAAAAATTACTAAATTTTAATTAAAAACAACTTTTTTAATCAAAATAATTAATAGTGATAAATTATGAATTTGAGTGGTTTTAAAGTATATTTAAAATATATTTTTACCATTTAATATAATTTTGGTCATTGGACATAATTTTACAATTAAACCGAACATAAACAAGTGTCAATCTTTTGATAGTTATTATCTCTTAAAAACACGCTTTTTGTTTTGACAGCGGGAATAAATTTTTAATTAATTTCTGCCACTTCTATGTTTTGAATTTAGAAAAATGGATTCCATATTTGGAATCAGGATTTTCAAATTGTGTAAATAGGTAACTTTTATTTTTAGACATTTTGAATAATTACTGCGGTAAATATTTTATTTACCATGGTTAAGGGTAAATCCGGTAAATAAGGGTTACAAAATAATATTATAATAATACTAAATTACCCTAAAACGTGTCTTAACCCTATTGGTTGATACATGGTCTACCATGGGCATCTTTGGGTCAATTTTGGGACCCCATTTATCCACTTGTAAGTGATAATGACACTTTATTTTAATTAAGTTAAAATGAATACAAAAATGGCATAAGCTTACATCTTTTAAAAGAACAATTTTTACATAGGGTTATACATGTTGGATTTTCGATTATAAATATTAATTAGAAATCTAAAAATATTTCCTACATAATGATATTTTATTTATAATTTTTAGACATCAAATAATTTAAATTATTAATGACACAATAATGATGCAATGTTTACCTCATTAATAAATCATTTAAATAAATAAGATTATAATGATTAAAATATTATCTAAAACCTATCCAATTCTTATTGGTTGATGTTATTTAGAATATGAGTCATCTTATCTTCGACCTCAATGATTTTTGGACCATTATAAACCGAATATAATTATATTATAAAGTAATACTTTCACTCTTTCCTAAAGAGCCCCTCCTCTCCCTTATAAAAGGAGACCACTTCTACTCATTCCTCACACCTCTCAAGCCACTTGGCTCATCCAAACTCTGCCCAAATAAGCTCCCCACATCCCTCTCCACCTCCTTGAAGCTTCCCCTTAGGCAGAAAGCATTTCAATAAGTCCTTTGGTCCCAACCAAAGTGAGTTACCTAAATTAAAGGTAACATTTTCTCTTAAATTATTTTCAATTATTTTGCTTCTCCAACCCCCAAACTCTTTTTATTTCCTTTATTTTGTAACAACACCAGTATCCACAATATACTAGGATGTTGTTATAAGAAGGATTCAAACTACACATTCACACAACTCCATCTAATGGATGATGAACATAATGTTTCTGTGGATGGCAAACTAACGCCTCACGAAACGATGATTGTTCAAATACATCTTACCGCCTCTCATGGTGGCCATTAGGATGGCACTGTAATTAAATATGATATTAATGATATATATTTTATATATAATCTTCTGTAATTCCATTTTATTTCATACAATTATTCGTTTCATGTTGTATATACGTACGATAATTTCATTTGAGGAAGTGCGGACTACCGCCCCCTTAAAATGATATGACTTGTTCATACCACACATGGAACGTATAAAGGATGGTGTTAATGAACTTAAGTACCATATATAGAATATTATATTTTACTGGAATAGTAATATACCTATGTATCATTTGGATTCGATTCTTTTAAAATAAAAATTAAATGGAAGTAGCATTCGTGCGTACGTACGGACTACCGTCTCCACGAACGCGATGAGATTCATTCTCCATCGTATCCATTCAAGTATAATTATCATTTGATGATTTAAAAATGATGTTTAAGGACTTGATATCATTCTGGATATGAATAATATACAACCTATCCATTACAAACATGTCTTATATAACAAAACATATAAAAGAAAACGAGTACGTTAACACCCGAAACGACGATAATGCTAAGATATTATTATCAAATCAATATTAAAAGATCATATATGATATCATATTAATGTATATGATTATTGTATAATTTAATAACAATTATTTCACCACTATACAGGAGGTTAACCTACCCCATCCAAGGAAAAGTACAAGGTAAGGGTTTATTTCACAATCTCTTCATTATATGAGGTTGTTTATATGTAATAATCTACTGGGATTTCTTTATCATCCACATCCATGTTTCTTCGAAATTTATTTAAAAACATTTTTATTATTTACAAGAATATGGGTTAAAGTCATTTATACCCTTGTTTGACTTTTTATAAGAGGTTTATAAAGGAATCATTCCGTCGTTTTCAAAACAAGGTCCTTTTTAACCTTTTCGACAGAATTAAGGTAAGAATGTTTTTTTAACTTATACAGCGGGTGCGGCTATTTTCCGCTGTTATAAAATCTTCAAAGCTTCCCTTAAAATCTTATAAGATTATTTTCAAAGAAAATGTTTTATTTTATATGGATCTTAAATGATTACAATATAAAAGTAGATATTTCTTTAAAAATAATTTTGATTTCATCTATGTCAACATCCTTTGATGGATTTTAAGATTATTTGAAGTTGATTTATTATGATACAAAACTTCTATATTGTTTTGAAGGTTTTGTGAATTGTTTGACCATGGATGTGATATTTTTATACCATTCATAGTTTATGGTGAAAGTATTGACATTTCGTATGCTAGTTTTAATACGAATGTTTATGTTATGTTTAAACCTTTTCATATGGGAATGCATTGGACTTAATATGTGACGGGTGGATCCCGCTATAGCTCCTCGATGCATCGGTAGGTCTCATGAGACAAAATAGTGTCTTGGCACAAGGCCTTGACAAAATCTTATTTGTAGTCTTGGCACGAGGCCTTGGCTATGTGGTTATGATAGTCTGGCATTATGCATTCCATCATTATGAAAGTGGTTATTGATTTTGCATGTGATTATTCGTTTAGTAGAATAACCATGTGAATAAGTAAATGGAATTATTTCATTTTATTTATGACATACTATGTTAAATGTTCAAGTTTAAAAGGCTTTTGTTTTAGTTATACATTCCCTTAAATGTTTATTCTTATTTATGAAAGTTTCCGTTATATTGTTATCCTTACTGGGCATTTGAGCTCACCCCTTTTCTATATTTTATTTTTCCCAGGAAGTGAAGAAGTAAATTATGAATGACCTGCAGGGATATTATGTGGGGATATGAGTGTGGATTATGGAGAAATTATGTTATTGTAGTAGTTTTTCATTTTATGATGTAATGTAAAACTTATGAATATATCTAGTGTTTCCAAGGCTACTAAACCAATCGGTCTTTCGAGATTTGATCTTTCTTGTGATCATGCCAGTGTTATGTAATAATGCACCGACTCTGGGTAACTGAGGTCGGGGAGTTACAAATAACATAAAAAATTAAATGGGAATCATAAACATGTAATCATATCATATCATTGGTAACATTTTTTTGGTTTCATAATCATTTCATCAAAAGCATAACCCATGAAAGGAAGTTGGATTTAAAATAATTTAACAAGTTATATAGAATCATGATTCTTAAAAATAATTCTATAAAACATTAAGAGAAGGAATAAGAATTGAAACATTTAAATATTTTTCTATAAATTCATGATTAAGACCAAGGCATGTTATATAATATGGGAAATAATTTTGAAAGACCATTTAAAAACTTTTCTTGATGAAAATATAATTTCAGCTTTGAAATTTGATTTTTAAAACATAAGGATTTTTTGAAAAATATTTTCATGGATAATAGATTTGAACACATATAAATGTATTATTAAAAAAATAGAAATTATTTAAAATTATTTATTTCATGAAAATTATCTTGAAATATCAATTGAATTTTTTTAAAAAAGGTTATTGAAATAACACATATTTCTGACTGAAGAGAGAAATATGGTCTTTTTTTCATAAAAACATTTTCTTATTTATCATATGTATAAAATAATGTAAAAAGGTAATAAAAAATTTATATTTATTAAATAAAAATAGGATAAGAAAACTCATGAGTTTTATTGGGTGTTTCATTATAATATTTCATTAATAGAGGCATAATCATAACCAATCCTGATAAACAATGAGATAGTTTCAATAAACAATTACCACATGGTAATCTAGGATCTTAATCTACATTTAAGAATATGAAATTAAATTAATATTAAAGTATCATGAAATGAATTATATTCATGATATAACATTTCAAATACTCCTAAAAAAGTTTTAAGGCGTATAACAAAACAAGTGTCTAGAAGGATTCAAATTGAGACAAAACTATCTTACCTATTTTGTGATGTATGAAACATAAAACCCATAAAATAATTATCATATAATAGATATGTAAATATCCATATATATAATAATATGAATAATATTATAAATTTATATGTATTATATACACTCAAGAAAAGGAAAATGTGGTAAACATGGAATGTATCTCATGGATATTAAAAATGTGAGATGAAATTCCCTTACAATGTGTCCTGACTCTAATCGTAGATGTTCAAACCTCATTTCTAATAAATATTAGTTTATTATAAATAAATAAAATAAAAAAATTTATTATATCTAATACCATATATTGTTTTATTATGACTTTATTTTATCCGATTTATAACAATTTCATGATAAGGTGGCGCTTCTAGTATAATTCTCTTGGTTTTTCCCATGTTTCTTAATTTGTTATATATTTATTCCTTTTATTTATATCAGGATTTTTGAAATATTAAAAATGATATTAATATAATTAATATTTATTATATTAGTATTATAATAATATATATAATATAGAGGTATGAAATGGAATACACCTTTCATGGAGATGGTAGGTCATACACACGTATGATTGTTGTTCCTATTTTATTATCGTATTGAAAGAAATAATGTAAATGAAATATTAATATATATATATATATATATAATAATTAAATTATAATTATTATATCATATATATATCATATTACTTTATTTAACCCACCCTTAATACATTCTATTTATTGTGGGGATGAATCACATCGTTTTGTTGGGGCGATAGTCGAAACATCCTGGAACAACGTTATTGTATTTTCACAAAATGGAAATTAAAAATATATTTTTTGTAAATGAATTAAAGAAGCATAAAAACATAATAATTATAATATTTATCATATATAATCTTCATTTTATTTATAATATACATCCATGAGATGTGTTAAATGAAAAATGAACAATCATCATTTCATTAGACGGTAGTTTGTCATACACATAAACGATATGTTCATTTTCCATTAGATGGAGGTGTGTTTATGTGTAGTTTGAAACCATAGCATAAAAAAATATAAATATATTAATTATAATGGTATTTTTTATAATAATTTAATATTTATAATTTATGTCTTGGAGTATTAAATTAAAATAAATGATATCGAGGAAAGGTGTTACTTCTTCTTCGGGTAACTCCATTTTGATTGCACCAGAGGGATTTATTTGATAGAATTATGTAAAAAGTGAGGATTTAATTAATAAAGTCAGGATTTTGGGAGTATATTTGAATAGATCTATGCCTAAACTATGTGTTTTGAGATGTGTAGAGAATTGGGTGGATAAGAGGCATTTTTAGAGTGTAGGAGGAGGGACACTAATGTATATTTTTGGAAAAGGAATTACACCGACGTTCATCCCATGTCAAGTGGGTCCCAAAATGAACAAAATATTATAAAAGGGCTGATTGGTTCGATATATATCTATATAATTCCCTTTGGATAAGTTTCTATATTGTTTTGGGTCTTATGTTTAAGGTTTAGTCCATTGTTATGTTAAACTTTTTATTAATCAGGGTAATTATTTTTAATCACTTTCACTAATATTTAAGGTAAAAAAGATGTTTTAAATTTAAAAATTATAAATTATGATCATTAAAAATAGTGAATTGTTTTTTCCAAATTCCAAACACATAATTGGATGAAATTAATTTTTAATTAACACTGAAGACAAGACAACACTTGGGGGTTTTAACGTATAAATGATTGAAATTATTAAATGTTTTTATATAGAATTTAAATATGAAATTTGATTCAATGAACAGAGTTGTATTAGTTTAAAAAAAATTATTAAATAAACTTTAAAAATCAAAAAATATAATATATCCTTATAAATAAATAAGACAAAAATGAAGTTTTGAATTAAAAGTCAGTATTTTTTGTTATTAATCCAAAAAAAGGTATCTTCGAAAAATCCTAAAAATTCACCATAATATAATTTCCAAAATATAATTTAAAAAATTATGTTTATTTAGTCAAAATAATTCTAAATGTATATAAAATTAATTTTATTATTTTCAATAGACGAACATGAAAATTAGTTCAGAAATTTAATTTTCATTATCGATATATTTTATTTATATAAATAAATTATAAATAATATTTGAAATTAAATTATTAAAATTAATATTACCAAGTATTAGGGCTGGGTTATAATTACCTCATTTAAATAATTATAATAAAATGATGTTTCATAGACACTTGAGGTTTCAAGTAACGTATGCCAAGTCAATGATTCTTGTAATGAAAGACAAGTTTCTGTAGTATGAAAGGAATGTTTGATTAAGTAAATTGAATGACATAAATAAATATTAATTAATTAATGGAAAAAAGGTTAAATAGACTAATGGTGTTAAAAAATTAGTAATTTTTAAATTTTTATGGAACTGAGAAAGTCACATATTTTGTCTAATAGTATTTTATATAATGGGCTAACAGTCTTCTTCCCACTCATTTATAAGAAATGCCATTTTTAATTTGTCTATATGTTTATATATGTCTTTCACCAACCATGATATTTCGGCTATTTTCAAAATGGAATATGCATGGTTATTATATAGATTGAGGTAAGCCATACACTAAATGTGTGAAATACCTATATAGTTAAGTATATGTTTTTATGGATTCTTTTGAGAAAATAAACAATTAAAAATCCCATGTGGAAACCTTTCCCTTAACCATAGTTAGGGTTAACAATTATCAATACCTTACAACTTCCATTATTTATATGATTGGGATTATAAACCCCGATAAACTCTTGGATATTCTATAACACCCTATAAACAAAATCATTACTATTATGCCAACAATATATATATATATATATATACATGTAAGAAAATTAAAAGAAAACACAACGTATAAATTTCTAGAGTTAAAAACAAATTAATTTCATAAACTCTTTTTCAGAGAGGGATGAATGTAATTTACTACATACTATCCCATTTTCTCAAATATTATTCTTTTTATGTAATGTAAAAACTATAAAATATTATGTTTTATGAACACCATTATTATTAATTACCATGAAATTCTAGAAAAGAGATAGAACACACAAAACCATCTTATCATTTCGTAGATTCATTTCTTTTCCATAAAATAGGAGAACAGCCTTGATGGTGACGAAGTTTATACTCTATATAGGTTTCACAAACTACTATTTATGGTACTGCACATGAGAAAAAAATGAGTAACAGTATGACCCATAAATCCTTTCTTACATCGGCCAGAGGTGGATGAATAATACCAATCATACAACATCACATAGAAATTGAAGACCTTACCATTTATAAATATAAACTCATTGTTACCATGGCAAATAAAATTTATTCACAACCATAATATATATATAATATGTATCAAATGAATTTAATGTTATAAAAACCAAACGACATATGAAATTATAATAACAATATCAAAAATAACATTTACCCCAATGGAAATGAATAATCCAGTCCACCTCTGTCAATAAATATAATGTGTACAGATCAAAGGTTTCTCGACACCACCAACAACACTAACTCAATCATGGTAATATGAACTTCTTTGAATGTAAGGTGTCACTATATAAATAAACCTAATTTTTTTTCTTACATGGAACTCTTATGTCTCCATGTCTCCATCTAGGATAAGTAAAAAAATTAATTATCTTAAAAGAATCTCATAATGATCATCCATGAAACCACTTTATTTCCACATTACATATTTATCTCACTTTCCAAAATGAACCACTTTTCCCATCACACATTATAAAAAAACATCCACTATAACATTTACAAATTCTAATTCACATTCCAATCAATGAAAATTCCCATAAACAAGGTCCTCAATGTACTATCTCTACTCAAGAAGGTTATCACAATGGATACTGACCATTAATATAGGTTTAAAAAACACTAGTATAGCCTATAACAAATGTCTGATGTGATTTTGGGTGATTTGGAATTTGGATAGACCTATACCAAATTTTCAACCAAAATGTTGGTATAGTAGGTAAATAGAAATGGTTTGAGAACCTATTATATTGGTATTTTCAATGACAAAAACTATACCAAGGGTTTGGTCAAACCATTGGTATAGGTATACTATTTAAAAAAACTCCAAAACCTACATTTGATCCTAGGATGTGACCTTTAATTTCCCAAGACTTTTCAAATATGCTAAATCCAAATTTGTGTTGCCAAAAACATACATTCATACATATATATGTATGTATGTATAAAAATAATTATTATATTGTAATTATTTATTATTATTATTATTTATATACACATAAATGTGGTTACACCAATACTAATTGTTTTTAAAAACTATTGTTATAAGAAATTGAATGAATAAAATCAATACCAATGGTTTTGTCCAACCAATTGTATAGGTGAAAAAACATAAAGGTAAAAACATTTTGGTAAAACTATTGTCAATAGTACCCTATATAAATAGTTTTTTTTAACATTTGGTATATTTTATATTCCTATTAGTGTATCCTCATGTAGTTTACTATATCTAGGGACCTCACTACGATATCACCAACCCTGTGATACCATCTACCAAAGGGTAACTAACTAATGAAATGTCCATAAAAAGTTTGTATCTACATATACAGAATGTTATAATAGTTTATCTATCAACAATGTATCTATCTACCCATATGTAACTCAATAGGTACATCCACTTACATTGGATGAGAAGATACACACAAATATAGAATTTTATGGGTTATCTTGGTATCCGCCCTTAATGAATGTCCTCACATTATCCTACAACTTCCAAAAAATAATCCACCCTCAACATATCCCATCAAATTATTATATTTGTACCCTTATAAAATATCTGATCCATAAATTTCATCATCTTCATAACACACCACATATCCACTACGACTCACAGTATCACCATCATTTTTATTTTCACCTTCATCATCTCTTATCATAAAAAATGTTCCATTACTAGTCAAAATCCATATATTACTATCAAATATTTAAAATTTATTTAGACTCCATTAATAATTTAGTGTACGGCATTTTCCACCACACATTAAATGGTCATAAGGAATATAATCACACCACATTCACATACCAGGATCCAACATAGTTCCTCCACCACTATATCCTTGGGAGTAATGATCAATTTTCCTCATTAACACAATACTCCCACCCAATATTATTCACATAGATAGTAATCAACACATGACAAAAATTACTTGTATCATGGGAGAGAAAATGACTAGTATTTTTCACATAGATATATATAATTAGAAACTATTTTAATAAAACCCTAATTTTCATTACACCTTTTTATAATCACACCAAAATATCATCGAACTAGAGAACCTTTTATATGAATTCATACTAGTTTACAATTCAATACCGATTATCAACTTACACAACTATAAAAAAACCTCATAATCATAAGGCTATACGACCCCTATATAATTTATAACTACATAGTGTTGTTATGACTTGAATCTAGTTGAATTTACCCCACCTCATGTACTACACTTATAGATAATATCCTAAATCATGAATGTAGAACAACCATGCACCAAAGTGGAAGAATCTCATGTAACTAATTACAACCTCATCCCAAACCATAACGGACAATTCAAAACATTTCCCCAGTTTATGTCCCATCCCTATGATGAATTGACCACACCAATTCCCGAAGTCTAAAACCATCCCTCTAAACTCTATTTATTATCTAGTATATTTCAATATTCCAGGGTAAATGTTATATATACTTAACAAATATTTCCAATTTTTTTAATCAATGTGAATATCAATTTATTTTATTCTTAACATATCAAATAATTCATATGTGAATTATAAAAAATAATTAATATAAATTTATTATTTTCTTGGTAAAATAAAATATTTATCGGTTTAAATATTTATCTACTTCGATATTAAGAAATTATAATCATAATATCATTAAAATATATTTTTCAATCCATTAACACAATTAAATTTTCACCAATTATGGATTCTTTTAAATAATAAATCATAAAAGTACTCACCTCATTTTATTTATGAATCCAAAATAATTATTCTAACTATTTCACATCTAGAAATCCTCAATTCAGATTTTTATTTGCCTTATAATCATCATCCAGAAAAATTATGAATTATACAACAAACTCAATAAAAAATGCATGGTTGATTCCGATAGATTATTTTAAATAATAGGATTGAAGTTACATAATTCCATTCCATGATAGATTTTATTACGCAATCCCTTGATGATCATTATCTATCATTAATCTCTTTTATGTTCCATGTTAATATTCCTTATATTCACTATTTACCTCTTTCTTGATATACCATTTCATAATCACAAAGTGTCTATACATTAATAAAAATAATATAAAATATGGAATGACTCTAATTTCATAGGTGGAAAATTATTTACCCTATATTAAATTCATCTAAATTTATCATCCATATTTTCATGTATAATCTATTTACAAATTATTTTGTTAGATCCCATTTAATCCTCCCCATTCAAAACATCTATTAAACTTATTTAATATTATATGAAACCAAAAAACAAAATATATATCTTCAATTCATTTTAAATATCCACATCACCGTCACCATATATAATAGATCACATCCATAAATATTTTCTTTATAAAACAATTCATATAAATTGTATTATTTAAATAAAAATAATAATTAATATATTACTGTACCACTTGAAATATATTGGATAGATAAAGAATCTGATAAAATTAATAAATTACCACTCTAAGGTTAATATAGTGTCCAGATTACAATGACACACTCACAAATTAACTTCAGAAATCAAAAAAAATACTATTTCACCCTTTATATTTGTAAAACATTAAATTTTACAAAACTTCCAAAAATTAAACTTTGTAGGTCTCTATATTTTCCACCTCTTCAAAACATACTATCATAAAAAATAATTTATTTTGGAAATAACAACATCTGTAATTCTATTCATATTTAATTACTATAATAGATTTATTTATCCTAACACAATAAGAAAAATTAAAAATAGTTTAGGACATTAATCATGAATATTCAATTCCCTCTCCCATGTGATTTTATCCAACCACTATGTCTCAAAATAAAACTCATCTGGGGAAGAACTCATACCTTCAGGATTTTGTATCATGGATCCTAAAGTTTCACTAGAAACATCACAAGATATATACTTTATTTAATATCCATATTTTTCTGATAAATAACATGTGAATTGTCATGATAACACCTCTTATGTTGAGGCATGTGAAACACATCATGAAAATTTAAAATCATTGATGTTACAAAAATTGATTGTATAATTATCCAGATAACCCTAACACCATAATAGGTTAATAAATCTATGATAAAACATAATACCCATTCTAAAAAATTAATACACATGTTGAGGGGAACCTATAAAAGCACATGATATCCAACTACAAACTAAAACAATATCCTCCTTCAATTCATAGATGATTTAGGTATATTATGATAACTAATAAAATAATCCCAAATATAAAATACATGCTCTAATATACCCCAAACCATCCTTATCCCAACCATACTGGCCACACATACCTCAAACTAATATAAAATTAAATACCACTACTTCCTATAAGAAGAATCATAAGGATCCCAACAAATAGAGGGATGGAATGTATTTTTATATGAAATATCTACTTATGATAAATGATTTTTCAATGCTCCTATAAAATAAAAGATATATAATCTCTATATATCATCCAATTTTTCTGTCATTCACTTAGTTTATTCACTAGTATGTGGATGGAATAACATGCTATGGTATAATCAGGTATGAGTGGCACTCTTAAATCCTTTTTTATTCATTATGTAAATCATATATCATGATAAAATACTATCATCTCTGGTACTTCAAAAATAATCATTTCCTCCTTCTAATAAAATTTAACAAATCTACCCATAAATCAAAAAAATTCAATGAGGGTTTTTTGCTATGTTAATCGATCTATGAAGACTAAAATGGTATCCAAACCATCCATGGTTGGAGTAAAAATTTGGTAACAATTCCAAAAAATTTCCCCAAATTATATTTTGTATTTATAACTGATGAAAAAAACTACAAAAACATGATATATGAATTTGACTTGCTGGAGCACAAGACCATGAGAAAAAACTCATCTAGTTATTTATTCACCACATGCCATCAAAAATAACTCTTAAAAGGGAAATATATCATTGAAACAATTAAATAATCCATAAAAGATACAATATGATATTAATTCAAAAATATATCACATAAATAGCTAAATAAATATGATTCTAATAAAGAATCGATGTTTCTCACCCAAATCCCATTAATCTAAACCATCACTGTTAAATATTTAATCACTTCTCAATTCCACGTAAGGTCTCCTATATAATGAAATTTTATATACAACAGTAATGAATATATCATCAATATTTTCTAAAGACAATATCTCTCATCAATATTATCATAATTGAGGTGAAGGGATGCAAAAAAATCCCCAACATCACTTTTCTCACATATCTGCCTAAAATCCTCAACAATAAGATTCAAATTAAATCATATTCTAAAAAATTAACCTTTCAATGATTATAGGTGATATCAAAATCATATTCTTGTATGAATTAAACCAACCATTTAATGAAAAATTAAAATCATTTGGATAATATATATATCTAAAACGTTTGTGATATGTATAAACCATAAATCATTCACCATAAAAAAATTCGATGAATGTTTAACTGAATATTACAAATTCTCAATTTCTAAATCATGGGTAGAATATTTTTTTCTTGGGAATATAAATTATTATATTCCAAATAAATGGGCACCATCTATTACATTTAGAAACATTAAAAGTGATGAATTGATACATCATCCTATACTTCATAAATGACATCATACATGGAAAATAAAATAATTAATCTACACATAAAATACATATTTAATCATTAAAATGTCAATAGAAGACAAATTATTATGAAAAAATAATACAATTATTAGTTAATGATGGCAATGACACTATAATACAAGAAAACATATAGTATTAACCTCTTAAAATAACCAATAAATCCTTTAAAACTCACAAATTAAATTCTTATTTGGGGGAATCCACATAAAATCCCCAAAAATGTTCAGAACATTCATGGATATATCATGCTATAAAATATTATAAACTAAATTATTCATCACACATTTTTAAATTTGAATCATAGACATCATCTTATACATCATATGCTCCCTATGACACTCTAACATCATCTTGATATTCTCTACATGATCTTCCATTTTATTATAATAATAAAATATCATCAATTAAAATTATTGTAGAATCTTTCAAATACAATTGAAACATCAAATTTATAATCACTATAATGTTAAAAAATTTATTCACATTCATAATGGAATTGAAAAAATCTCAAAATGACCATACTAAAAATGAAAATATATTTTATATATTTATTTATATTTAATCCTCATCTAGTGAAATATATATTATAAATAAATATTATAAAATCAATATTGACCATTAAAATGGTTTGATAAATCCCCCATCATAGGAAGAGGATAGTGATTCCTCACCATCACTTGATTTAATCATCGATAATATATACACAATATCAAGGATTAATTCACCTTATTTGAAAACAATATTGGGAAATATCAAAGAGATAAACTATTCCAAATAAATTATCATTATAACTACTCATTAAGTTAATCATGAAGTCCCAAATCACCAAAGGTTCTATATGATATCATTTGATAGAAATAACAGAAACACTTAAATAAATCCCAATCCAAAATTCGGTCACTCTCCATTGAGGTAATGTTTTATCATTTTATAGAAACTCATTCATACAATCCTTCAGATTTCAATGAAATCTAACCTCTAGATTTTATGTAAAATCAATTATAATAACCAGTGTGGATAAAATACTCTATTTATTAACCCATCATTAACTAAAATAATTATTTTATCTAAAAAACATCACAATTCACCATTTAAACCTGATAAAACCTCCCTTACTTAATAATAATCAACACAATATTTTTTGAATTAAAAATACTATCCCATGTATAATATTATATAATTAAATCGAAATCATATTATATTCTAGGATAATTTTCCATGCTCCAAAAATATCTCATTAATACACACCTCAACCAACCTCATCCAACCACCTAAAGAAGTAATCAACTCTGATGGCCACTAATGCTTCTCTAATAGATGTTATAACACTTATGTTAGGGAATAAGTCATAAATTAATGTGAGGAACTCATATTAATTTTAATAGAAGATATATTAATTTCAATAAAATGGAGACTTTAAAACATGTATGGTCTCTCCACATCTATAACAATTATGACATAGTTTTCCTATTTGAAATACTCCACATTATAGTCCTTGTTTCCAAACTCTAGCTTCTCCCTGGCCAGCTTTCTGGTAATAACCTCTATGATTTCATATTTTAGTACAATCTATTTATAGTAATCCTAATTTAATTATATTATATTACTGTTACTATGGATTAAATTTATAATGAGTATGATGATGAAAATGATATTTTGAACAATAAACTATCATACTCACCACATACCTTCATTGAACACCCTAAAAAGATTAGATAACAACCTAGAGATAACTCATACTATCATAAGTGAAATAGAAAAATACCTAGGTACCACCAGAGGGATTAGTAATACCCACACCAAAAAATGAGATCTTGTTGGTAGTTGAATCTCATAGATTTACTTGAACCTTGGTTACATCTAGAATTGGGAATTTCCACCTCTAAATCAACTTAGAGATACACAGCACTAGGTAATTACCTAGGAATACCTTATCTTAGCCAATAAATTATCTTCAATACCATTCTTTTATAATATTTCAGCATAGTAACTCAATGAAAAGAATCATAACATCCAATGGATCCTAGTGGCCAATAATTTGTGGATATAATGAGCTCTAAACTTTTCATTAATCATTTAATTATTAGATACTGAATTATCTCTATAAACCCTACACAAAATTCATTAATAGAATGAGTACCCAACTATATAACAATCTCCAAAACTACCTCAAATAACTATGGGTATTAAATTATTATTGTTTCATTAATTGCTCTCAAATCCTAGCATTATGAACATATAAATATCACAATATCTCATGAATAATGACCACTATCACCACACAAAACAATAACATAAACTCACTATTAATGGAACACAATGCTTATTAAATATATACATTAGTTTAAAAGATATGTCATCCCAAAATATTTAATTATTAATATAATTACTACTGATAGACCCCAAATACATAAAACAATTTCTTATATAACTCATTCATGTGTATCTTCTAAACCCGTCCAACGTCTGAGTATATTCTTTGATTCCAAATATGAAATTTATATTATAATTCCTATTGATAAACCTCCTAAAAAAATTTCAAATTTATTTAGATATAAATAAATAAATAAAACTCCATACAAAAAATACATGATGAATTCTTAACAGGACTACCACTTCTTTCACATGTCTATCCAAAACTTCACATCATTCACCACCACAAGAACAATCACCCAAAGAAGAAATATTGCACAATCATTATACCCTAGATCTATATGATTCACAAATCCACACTCATGATGATAACCTAATGTCAATATATTTTTTAATATATATTTATCCATAGGTTATAAATTTTTCACATTGACCATAAGGGAATGATCCATATCAAATCAATTTTCTAGTCTAATTTATATATTAGTTCTTGTAATGTTATTTGCATATCAACCATGTATTATTCACTAGTTACTACTATAAAACTATCCTATAATATTCACACTTATTCTATTCATTCATGAAATTCCATCATTGGGACTCCACTTTAGCCAAAAAATATACTGAGTATGACCCCACAAATCCTCTCTTCAAAAAGGCCATGGGTTGGATAACTGCACAAAGGGTATATTATCACCTATATATGGGTTAAATCACCCATTATAAATATTAAATACATAACACCATGAATATTAAAATTCATTACCAACCACAATACATTTAATTTTATATAAAATGAATGTCATGTAATAAAATCTAAGCCACATATGGAAAAACAAAAATAGGAACAAATTTATTATTTATAACTTAAGAAAGGTATAATGTAATCCAACTCCACTAACAAGTCTATCATGTATAGAGTTAAGGTATCATTTCATCACCACCAAATCATTCATAGAAATATGGAAAGGTGTTCTTAAAAAGTAAGGTTGATCATATAAATATAATTAGTAGGTTCATTAATGGGAATACCATGTCTTTATTATATTGAATCATTTTAATTAAAAAAATTATTGAATAAATAATATATTAAAATAAACCAAAAAGAATATCACAATGATTAATAACCATTCTTCCCCAACTCCATATTACATATTCAACTTTTCTTCGAAACCACACCATAGTTACCATCACACATCATCTCCTTAGAACCACTATAGTAATAGCCAATTTCAAACCCTGTTTTAAAAAAGAAATTATCAGTCCTTGTGGACCGTACTGTAATGTACTCATGTAGACATCCACCCATATAGACCACATTATAATATCATCAATATTATATATAATTACACGAATGGTGAACTTTTAATCACAAATCATCCAAAAAGTTAATATACATCAAAAAGGAACTCAGTGAATACACCCACTTATATTTCATGGAATGATATTCACTCACATGGACTCTCACTAGTTTTTAGGCAACCGACATTAATAATATATCCATGATAAATTACAATGGTTTGAATATTTTATCACCTCATATACTCTCATTGTAATATATAGTGTCTACCGTGAGGAAATTCCATCATCAACTTGTGTTATTAACACAGCACAACACAAATCCTCTATGCCTAGCCATATAATAATAATAATAACAATAATAAAAATAATAATAATCATCATCGCTGTCACTACCATCATTATCACCATCATGTATAGTTATTTCTATCACATAACAAGTTGAAACACCCACATTACCATCACATATCATAAATGAATTTTAACCCCCCAATCCATATATTAGTAAACCAATTATGTAACATAAATAAAGGTATTATGGAATATAATCAATCGACATTCAAAAAAATGTTATCTAAATTAAGTCCACTATTTCTAGATCCTAGGTAATAATTAATCATATTATTAATTTACACCATGATCCCACATAGATATACCAAAAAAAACATAGTGTATAATAATCACATAACTATGATTCCTGAAATCCGAGGAATAAAAATTATTATTATATTTAACACATGGATAACAAATAATAATAACCTCTTTTATTTAAACCACATCCTTGATCACCCATTTAAAATCCCATAACAATCTATTCACATAAATATGTTATTAGAGGGGATCATACTAGATTCCAATTCCCCCAAAATTATCATATATCCCACTATCCACATACCCAATATTCATTATGATTCATGACCCCTACTGAATATAATAAAATCAGTCAATAGTTTGGAAGGATGTAAGTAGAATTTACAACACATAGTATAACTCATCACAATAAATTTATCAAACCCAAAATTTTTAATGGAATTGTGTAATTTTCTACAACCTTGTCCTTAACCATCACTATATCTTCATCACTTATCCTGTTACATGGCTTACCCATTATGAAAAAATTTAATTGAATATGCCAAAATTTATAAAACAACCCTTCAACATCAATCAATTTTCCTGTATATTTTATAAGTTTGGGGCCAAAGATAAATATAGAGGCTTAAAAAATAATTCATAAAAACTCATAATCAATATCAACATCAATTTTTACCAATCTAAACAGATCTAATAAATCAAACAATTTCAATAACAGTTAATAATATCTATGATCATATAAACCAATCAAACTTTTTAACATCAATCAACTTCCTAATACTGTAATTCGAATTTTAATATCACAATGTTATATTTTTTTCATCAATATCAACATTTCAATTTTCACCATTAATCAGTTCACATAAATAATCCATCATGAAAAAATTATATCATTTCAATTATAAAATAAGAATAAATGTTTCCCCAATTTCATATTAATTAGTTATCACTTGTAATTTCATTTTACTATATAATAATTATCCAAAATTATTATTAATTATCTACCCAACATGATAAAAAATATCATGGAATATTCACACTCATTATTTTGAAACACTCGAATTAATGTATATCACACCATAATAATAAAAAATGGAAATTTCATGATTTATAATAAGTGTTTCATTTTATTACATTTCCCTAATATTTTCATTTTGTAGTATTAGGGAGTTATGTAAAAATTCTAAACATAATATGATAAAAAGATCAATAAGGGATATAAAAATATTATAATCCCATTAGTCAGGTGAAAATCATGAAAAACAATGAATATATTTAACTTTTATTTAATAAAACACTGATAACCTAAATAAAACATTTCCATATAAGAAAATAAACCTTTAATAGAATAAAAATATGAGTACCCATTATTATGAATTGGAAAACCATGAAGGAATCCTAATTCATTTGGGGCTCATAAAAAAATTTCATTAAAAAATTGAACATTCACATTTTAATGTTTATATTGTTTCCATACCTCATTAAATCAAATGATTTCCATAGAAATATTTTTTACAACCATAATTTAGGTATATTGGGGAATTAGATTTTTACCTCATGTTAGTAAAGTTTAAATTATATTAGAATAACATAAACCTAGTTAATTCCACGGGGAGTAACCTACTTGTTGTCTCTTGTATTTATCAACTTCAAAGGCTAAGTCATTACCCAATGCATTTTAGATCTATGTCGAAATGACTAATATTCATGAGATATATCAGTCTCATATGTTATAATATATAATTATAAATTACCAGGTCATTACTTTTTTTAAAATATTTCACATTTTTTCATAAAACATCATTTGATCGAATAAAAAAACCTTCCATTTTTTTACACTCATAAAGAGAAATTCCATTTTTCATTAAAAACAAATAAAACAATAAAATTACCAAAATTTATGGAATAAGATATAATTTTAAAAACAACCCAAATTTTTTTAGTAATAAGGATAATAAATATCAATTATGAAAGAGTCAAAAATACGTGAATATATAAATCGTTAAAAACATTCATTTTACACTTTTAGTGGTATGGAATATAAAAAATGACTCATATGGTAAACAATTAAAAGATTAAATTTTAAACCATTTTAAAGAAAGTAAAATATATTCTAAAATTACCTTTATCAAACTCTGAATCATAAAAGAGATCATTATTTAATCATTTATATGGATATGGATATAGAGGATAATGTGTTAAAAACATTTACAACAACTTTTTGATGGAAAATTCTTTACCTCATATCCATATTCATTTTGTTTGTTTGTATTACATACTAAGAAATAATTTTTTTTTAATTTTATAATTCTATAAGAAAATTTATCATGTTTATTAAATTATAATTATTCAAATTATTTCATTTTTACCATGTTTTATTTAGTTACTAAAATTGATAAGTTCACATTGAACATTTTTCGGATATTTGGTTTCTAACCTAAAATTAAAAATGGTGTTTTGACTTTGGTCAAAGATTTTATGGTTCCATTAAATAAATAAAATTTGAAAAATAATAATTATCATATTTATACAATAAATACACTTTTAAAACCAACCATTTATAGATTTTATAAGAAATTATCCATTTAGTTTCATGAGGTTTGGATTCCATACATATGCAAGAATGATGTTTTACTTTTGGTTATATGTGGAAAAGAAATAAATTATATAAAATATTAAATTTTTCAGAATAATACTTATTTTTTAAATGTAATATTTATTCATTAGTTCCATCATGGTGAGAATCATTCTATGTTGGAAAGGAAAAACTAATCACATCACTTCTTAGAGGTTGTAGTCTACATGTACGCACAAACGACGTTATCTTTTTCTAGAGAATTGTAGTTTAATAAAGTAAGTAATATATTAATTTTAATGGAGAATAATATGTTTTAAAATATATATATATTCATTTTCTCCATCTTGTTAACCAATAATTTGATTTTATGATTAAAAATGAAACACATCACTTCGATGTGATTGTAGTCCACACATATGCATCAGTGATGTTTTCATTTCTTATAGGGTGGAAAAGGAGATGGAAAAGGGTTAGAAAATAATCATAATAACATTTTAGAAAATATAATATGATTATATAATAATGAATTTTTTATTAAAAAATATTTTACGAATGTAGAAGAAGATATAAAACTGAAACACTCAATTATGAATTATACCTCTTTTTGGAAGCTTTCACTGGGATTACAACTTAAGCCATATATTGTTAGATTTTGGTGGGAAAAATAATTACATAACATAGAAAAGGAATGTTATTGATGTATATAGATATTCATTAGATGATAAAAAATTCACAAATTTATGAATAAGTGATGATAGGATTTTCTATTTTTCAAGAGGGGGTAGTGGCACACATGTAAATACATTATAAATGTAAATATTCTATATGAATTTCTCAATGGAATGTTTAAAAACTTCTAAAATTTATGAACCAAGATTGTTAATTTTTAAAATTCACTCATCCAATATTATTTATCAATGTTTTAGAGATATTTTATACCTTATATATTAGTTTAACCACCCTATTGACCCTTTTAACTCATACCGTGGGGAATGATATTGATGAAGGCTAATGTTCACAATGATAAAAAGTAAAATTAATGATTCTAAAAAATTTGAACATCATGTATCAATAAAATTAGTCAGTTTTTTAAATTTAAATTTAATAATTATAATATTTGTCTTCCAAATAAATTCATGAAATACAAGGAGAAATGATACAATCAAATTACCCTATTAAATTTTCAACTCATAACTCATATAAAATTATTTATAAATCTGTGTTTTATTTAAAACCATAAATTGATTATTTATAAATCATATTATTTATTTATTTTAAAGATTACCTATGTTGTAACATTCTACCCCTTTTAAAAATTTCCATCCTCATAATATTATTCATTACATAAATAAGTATGAGTAATTTTCCCTTATTGATTTTTCTTGATTCCCTTATATCCCTCAATAAAACAATATCCTGACAAATTAAATTATTTTTTATAGATTTTCAAAATGTTCCATAATTTGAACTAGATTATATTCATAGTAAATATTATATTATGAATCTACCACTTTAAAGATAAAAACATGAGATGCATTATGAATATTATTTCATATCAATGAAGCATGAAAAAAATCATGTAACTAAGATAAAATTAGATGTAAGCCTACCTAATAAGAAACTAACCTATCATTTTCATGAATTTTATAGGTTCTGATAAAATATGGTATTTATATTTCATGTTAACCAAACCACATGACACTTTTCCGTGGAGATAATTTTATATGAATATGATTTCCTACATCCAACAAGAGATACATCTTCTAGTAATCTATATAAATTTTCTTCTTATACTAAGTTAATATCAAATGATGTTGAATCATATATACCTTATCAATGATAAATTCTACTTACTTTGGTTCTAACAACATCCGTTCACTGAATTCCTCCCAACATAATGGTTTTCCGAAGCTATTTCTATATAATGCATCAAAATGTTCCATATTTATATTGGAATGAAAACAATTATTACAAGAATATTCCATTAACACGATTTTTTGATAATAAGTTTCCTGATAATCCAATGAGTAATTAAAAAGAATATCTTTCAATCTCTGAATATACTAATTGCAATTTCTATCAAATTGAGGTTTAAAAGAAGTACTAAAATTCAATTTATTCCATAATGGTCCCTAAATTTTGTTTAAAAAATATATGTTATATCTGGTATCATGATCAAATATAATAGAGAGATAGAATTTATATAATCTTAATATAATATTATAACAATGTATAAAAATTTTATCCAAAGACATCGTATCACAAATAGAAATAAAATGCACTAATTTAGTTAATCAATCAGTGATAACCCAAATCAAAATATTAACTCAATATGTATTTAGTAATCACAACGAAAAAATCCATGGATAAATTCTTCTCTTTCCATTCAAGAATGGGAAATGGTTGGAACAACCACATTGGTAATTTTTCCCATATTTAACCTATTAGGAGTCCAAAAATAGATGATAAAATCAAAAATATATTAATTTCTTCCACCCCACAAATAATAATCTTGAATGTCCTATATATATTAGTGCTATCAACAGAAACAAAAAATAGAGAGATCAGAGCATCAATAAATTATTCCTTCCAAAAATTGGAATCTCTTATACCACACTACCTCTTTCTGAATCACATAAAACCTTATTTTTTAATGATAAATTCATTAATTATACCCCTCCACACCAATTATACCATTTAATTCAAATATTTTTCTTACATATATGCATGATTATATATATATATATACATATATAAATGATAAATACACTAATTCTTGAACTAAAAGTGTGGGAGTTCCTGCATGCAATAATTATGGGCGAATATTTATCAAATCATTAACCATAGGATGACGTTCTAAATGCAACATTTTTTGTGATAGATTTTCTTTTTTATTCAAGGAATTAACTACCTTATTTCTTTCTCTTGATAATATTAAATCATATAATAATAATAATTTTTCAATTCCAACCATCTTCTCTACCTCATGATCAATTATTTTTGATTAAATATATATCTTAATATTTTATTTTTAGGTAATATTTCACTTTTTAACCCATATAAAAAATTCCTTTAATTTTTTTGAAAAAAAAATTATTCCCTCTCATGATAATATGGAAGGTAATTCTATTATTGGATTTTTAATTGATGTGATGAGTATGAATTGAACTAATCCTATTTTAGTAAGGCACAACCAAGTCATTTACATAACGCATCACTATAAATACGAAATTCCTTATATTTTTTAGCATGCATAATAATGGTGAATTTTCAAAGAATCTATTTAATTCTGTAATGTAGTCATCACATTACTCTTTCTATATTAATCAAACAAATTTTTAAATTAAAATAGTTATTAGGATACATAACTAAGAAAAATTTTCAACAAACCATCGGTATTAACTAGATAATCAAAGAAGAATTATATTTATACTAAAATTTCTAAGTATTGGACACTCTTCCTAAAATTAGTTGTATCTTGATCAATATTTCTTCCATATTTAGAAATAATATTCCCAAGGAATGAGAGCAACTATAACCAAAAATTACCTTAACTAAAATTATATGTATAACATTTTTCATTTAATGTCTATAAATATATTTGGAAATTTCACATATTCCTCATAAAATTTTGATTAAAACAATATATCATCGATGAAAACTACCACAAATGTATAATAATAATCACGGAATACTATATTCATAAGGTAAAAAATATAGTGGGTGAATTATTCATCATAAAAATAATAACAATAAACTCATAAGTGTTATACCGATAATGAAACACTATCCTTGAAAAGAATTCCACCTTCTCCTTTAGATGTTGATACATGGACCTAAGATCAAATTTAAAAAAATTGAGCAACCAATAGTCGATTAAACAATTCATCAATATAGGGAAAAATGCACTTTTTAATAATAATAATGTTATTTATTTCTTTATAATCAAAATAAATCCACATGTAACCAATTAGTTTTCCAAAAAAAATGGTGTACCCAAGGGTTTTGTTATTTTGGGGACAAAATCCTTATCAAGAAACTCTGGTAACTACATTTTCAATTCCAAAAGTTCTACAAAAATAATTCGATAAGGGGTCATTAAAAATTGATTTGTATCAAGCACTAAGTCAATAGTAAATTTAACCACCCTGTCAGTAATAAAAATAAGAAAATAATCAAAAAATACATGTAAATATTTATTAAATACTATAAAATATATAATTTTCAATGTTAATTTATATTAAATAACATGAAAAGATATCTTTAACTTCTACCCTTTATTAGTTTATATTATTTTTTATATAATATCAATGATATGAATTCATTAATATATAGAAACTAAAAATAATTAATAAAAACAACATACATAGATTTGAAATAAATCATAGCATAAAAAATTTAAATCTAATCCATACTAAAAATAACATCATAATATATAATACGTTTGACAACATGTTTTTTCATAAAAAATCATGCCATAAATGATAACAAGATGATTTCTATAATTTTTTTCATTATTCTTACCTAATAGTTTTAACAAAATGTTATTTCTATAATTCATGAGATTATATTTCTACTCTATTTTTTTATTTCCATGATATAAAACAATTTTTAGATCCTGAGTCAAACAATACATTAAAATGATATGAAAAACCAGTAATGTACCTATAACCACATCATTTCAGAGTCCTCCATTTTTTATTATAGTAAGAAAATACTTTTATGAACCTTTTTTATGATCATGATGATTCCAAAATTGTGTAACTATCTTTGGGAATATGTTATCTTAATTTCCAAACTCTTTATAATGAAAACATGTTAGTACTAGTTGATTATTTATATTTCCATTAATTTTTTGATCAGAACTCATTTTCCTATAGCCAGGAGTGAATTGAATATGCTTATAACATTGGTAACACATTCATGATCCCGTCAATAATTCATTAAAATGATTTTTATTCCATTTAGAATATTTATGGGGGTTTCCTCATGATTTTTTTTGATGAATAAATCTCCATTTAATTCCACCTTAAATACTTTATACCCTTATCTTCATGAAATTATCCAGAAAATCCATATGTTATTTCATAGAATCATTAAAAAATAAAAAGGTAATTTTTAAATTCACGAGATAGAAACAATCATTATAATCATGCTCTCAAACTTGTGAAAAATCTATCATTTTTCCTCTCATTATCTAGATGAAAAATTGTATCATGCCTATAAATTGAAAAAAAATTCATATATAGTGTCTACTGATTATACATTATTTTTTGTCAAATCTACAAATTTATTATCTATTATATGTTTAAGAAAATTTTTAAAATATTTTTCATGAAAAATAACTATGAATAAAATTTACTCCATGATATAATTATCATTATTTTATGTAGTATTCTTAATCATGGAGCACCATCGTCGACATTCACTTTCCAAATAATACAAATAAAGAATTAACATTTTATGTTATGAAAAATTAAAAATATTGATTATCTTATTGAATTTATTTATCCATCACTCATCTTTCACCAGGTCTGAAGATCCACTAAAAGAAATAGGTGGTTGTTGCAAAAAAAATATCTATTATAGACATGTTCCAATGTGTATAATTTAGTTTTTTTCATTCATGGGTGACACCATTAATATCCTTTTTCAAACAAGCTTACACTACCAAGAAATATTTTTTTCCAATCATTTCGGGTTTTTGATATGTCATATTATTATAGTCATAATTCCTTCCTACATAAATTTCCCGATTAACTCTATAGAATTCGTTTTGAACATACATGAATTTGATGAAGCACCATGGAAATATTAAAAATCTATATTATGATAATATATCTAAATGTGAATATATTAATATTTTATTTTAATATTCTAATAACCTCTAAAGGTTTGTAAAAAATTCCTATTAATTTGACTATAATCTATAGTAGAAAAATTAACACATAATTACACGATTTATAATAATGGTTCATCTTTATAACATTTCCAATATATTTTTGGTTTATATATTTTGTGATTTATGTAAAACCATACATAGAAAATGGGAATATTTCAAAAAATGTGCATTTTTTCTAAAATAA
Source organism: Viscum album (assembly GCA_963277665.1). Classification (NCBI taxonomy): domain Eukaryota; kingdom Viridiplantae; phylum Streptophyta; class Magnoliopsida; order Santalales; family Viscaceae; genus Viscum; species Viscum album. Next base: position 116,554,637 of record OY728159.1, on the reverse strand, counting down.
TATTGCTTTAAATTTACACCCTTGTTACATTCAAGACACATTTTCACTGTTTATGACAATCCAAAATAACAAAAATCATGAACTTACTAAAATTTCAAATCATCCTTATGTCCATTGATTTTTAAAAAAAATTGAATTAGAACCATATCTCAGTAAGGGATACAAAAATAAATGAATAACATTTGTACATTGAAAAACATAAAAACCTATAAATACATTTGACATTTTTCTCAATAAAACTTTAAACATATAAATAAAACATTTCCACATGTAAAAACCCATTCTTCAAATAAATCATTTAAGGACTCATTAGTCACATATGTAAAACCATCAAGACATATTTATACATGTATTAACTCGTGGAAACAGTTCATTGAAAAAAAAAATCACATTTACATGATTATAATGTTTTATTACATCATAAAATTAACTAATTTCAATAAAACCCCTTATTGTACAAATAATACATGTATCTTGGGGATTCAAATTTATAACAAATTATCACTCATTTATAACCCATTATATAAAATTAAATTTCAATTATATTCTTTAAGAGTTACCATCCATGTTATCTCCCTCATTTTCCCCTTCGAAGACTAAGTCATTACACAATGCATTGGAAAACTATATCGGGACCACCCATCATCATGGGATATATCAGTCTCACCCATCATTATCTACAGAAATCATGTAAAATATAATGAACAAACAATTTTTATTCTTTAAATTTTTCATCACAATGTCTCATTTTAACTGATAATAAAAATATTTTCAATTTTTTCATAATCAAAAGGGGAAATATCTTTTTTCCATGAAAACTCATACATATAAAAAAATCATAGAAAATTTAGAATATGATATAATTTGAAAAACCATGTTAACTTGTATACTAATATTAATAACATTTATTCATATATTAGAAAATTCTAGAAAAAATAAATGAACATGGACATGAAGGATATCGAGATTAAAACATTTAAAATAATGTTTAAAGAAAAATTCATTACCTCGAGTCCAGAATGATTTTGTTCAAATGTCTACACTCCCGAGTAATAAAATTACTCTATTCTTCTATTTTATTAAGAAAATTTATCATTTAAATTTCATTATTATTATTACTGTTATTTCATTTTTATAATTTATTATTTATTTACTAAAATGGTTATGTTCTCATTAGTCATTGTGAGCATGATTTGTTTATAACCTGAAAATAATAACTGTGCACTCACCATTTTCAATGGGTTTATAGTTTCATAAAATGTAAAATTTTAAAATGATATAATTATTATATTATTAATTGTGTACACTATTAAGACCAATATTGTAAGAGGCTCATGAAAAATGAATCATGCCGTTATTAGTAGATGGTAGTCCACACGTATGCATGAACGACATTTTAATTTTTATAATGGATTTAAAATAAATAATGTATATAATATTTTGCATCCATGGAATCATATATATGTGATATATTATTCTATTTATTTATTATATTTAAGATTATTATAATTAATGTATGATGTTAATGAAAAACTAATCACATTTATTTGAGGAGGTGTTATTCCATATATACACACAAATGATGTCATCATTTTACAAAATACGGTTGATTATTAAGGAATGTAATAAATTATATTCAACTAATAATAATAATCTTATAAATTTCATTTATTTATAGTTATCCATCATTTTAACTAGCTATATAACCTGGTGATGAAAAATAAAGCACATCACTTAATAAAGGCCATACTCCACATGTTAAAATTAGAGATCATTTCATTTTACATACGATGAAAAAATTGGTGAAAATGGTATTATGATAATCATAATAACCTTTATATATGTGGAATATATTTATGTTATTATTTCATCATGTTTATATAATATTTAATGAATGTATAATCATTAATAAACCCAAAACATTGAGTTTATAATTTTACCTCTTTTTGGAAACAATTGCTTCTATTAAAATATAAGCCTGCTTAGGTTAATATTTTGTGAGAAAAATACCTCTAGAATGTGGGGAGGGATGTAGGTAGGATTCTGGGATGATATTTTGGGGTGAAAATGCATAAATTTGTGTGAATTAGTGAGCATTAGAGGTTCCTTTTATATGTGCAGGGAGCATCATATTTGTAAATACATAAATCTTTAAAATATATTATATGTATATATCAATGTAAAGTGGAACCAAATTGAAAATTTTCAAATTAATGATATGGTACGTTATATATACACTTAATAAATCATATTTATCTTGGTTTTAGATATATTTTATACCATATATCTTTTTTGAAACATCATTAATCCCTTTAACTCAGAGCGAAGTGATGATGTTTTATAAAGGATACTATACATAATCAAGATAAATGAAATTGACCTTGTTATAATATTATAACATAATGAATGCCAAAAATGAAGTCCTTTTTATCATTTTGAAACATTTAGTCAGAAAATTTATCTTTTAAATAAAAAATTGTAATACTTGGGAAAATAAATATACAAAATTAAAAAATTACTTTTTCAATGGAAAAAATAATATAAATTATTTATAAAACACGAGTGAAATATAATCCATAAAATGACTACATATAAATCAAAACATTCATTTATTTGAATGATTTACATATTTTTTACATAGAGAGACCTTCCTCGATTTCATGATGAATGATACACCCTAAATCTATAAAGATAACCATTTATTGTTCTTAAATATCTCTTTATATTTTCATTTACAATATATTCCATGTTATCCTCTCTCTTGACCAACCACGACACAATTAGGAAGGGAATAAAAAATGATAAAATTGATATAAACTAAGAAATCTCTCTAACATCACCAATATAAAATGATTTCTAAACCATTAAATTTATATTACATTCTTTAGCATAATTTTATTTTTAATTGCTTCATAAATACATTGGTTAGATTCTATATATAAATCCACATTCAATACCCCATTAAATTTCTATACCTTTCTTAGTCAACACATGTCTAACATATTCAGATCCACTTTAACATTTCAACATCTCCACTACCAAAACAATATATCACATGTGAAATTATTTATTTTTTAGAAATTATCTTTATAAAAATAATTTCATAAATAAATAAATAAATAAATAAATTAAATAATTCACCACATGTTGATTTTAATATGATAATTCTACCATCTTTAAAAATTATAAAATTATTATTCTTTTATAAACATCATTGTCTACATCTATTGAAATTCTCAAAATTTCATTTCAAAAACCATAAAATAAACATTTAACCATCTTTAGATAGTGCATGATAAACATTAACAAGAAAAAATACAATATTTTGGGTCACTCTAATATAAAAACTAAAAAAATTAATAAAAAATAAATACCTCATATATGATATACCCATGGATTTGTTAGGTACTACTGAGTATGGTTCATTCAAAAATACAATGTTTTTACAAATTCATTCCCTTTTAATTTGACCTCTATGGTTAATTAAAGTCTTGATATATCATATTTGATTATCATCCTCACTATGCAAGAAATAATAATAATAAAAGCACAACGCATTGGGATTTATAAGGTTTACCTAAAAAAGGGGGATCTATATTTTTTAACTTGAACATCCGGATGCATTTTTGGAGATGTATGTAGGAAATATCATATTCAAAAAATTGTCAATATTTTAAATCTTCAAATTATATATGATTTACCACTTCTAATGTATCCATATTTTATAATTCCTTTCATGTTATTACAAAAGAATATATATATATATATAATGGAATAATTAGGGATCTATTTTTTTCATTATAAATATAACTTAGGATGATATTTTCATCTCAAATACTCTTTTTTCTTACATCCTTTTAATATTAGATTTAGAATATATCACTTTCATCTACTATTCTGTTAAGATTATATTAAATTTTTTTGTTCCATGATATATTTTTTAACACCTTTCACTCTATAGAATTTACAATTCCTCATTTGAATATTAATTCTAATAAAATTAACTTCTTATCTTTTACCACATACTTTCCTTTTAGTTTTTTCTGATTCTTATCTTTGTATATATTTTGAGCTTCTCACAAAATTAATTGCAAGAAATAGATTGCCACACTACCTTTCTAGTTTTCTCACTTAAGTTATGAATAATATCACTTAGTAATCTAACACTAAATTTATTTTATATCTATATTTGTTGACTGTTTCTTTCCTAAAATTCATTTGAGAACTAATATTTGTTTTTTAGATAGTTTATATGATTTATTGTTCAATGGATTATCTTATTTATTATTATTTTTTCATCTTTATAGAATTAATACTCTATTATTCACGGATATCTCTTATTAATGACAATTTATACGAGAATGAACCTGATTTATGATTAAACAATACACCACATCAGTAGTTTCCTCTGAACCTTGATATTTATGACTAATAATAGATCTTCTAGAAAATTTTTGGTTGTTTATTTTCAAAAAAGTGTTTTTAGACCCCCGAAATTGATTCTCCACTATAAAAAATGTGATTACTGATGTAATTTGTTATACACTCTAATTACAATCTCGTTATCCTCTCCATCTCTAATTAACATTCAAAAGTTGGTTAGACCCCCCAACTAAACCATACTATCAAGTGATTATTTATACACTCCAAGTCATAATCTTCCTGCAACTGGTTAGACACCCATCTACAAACATCTTATTCTCATTATTTGATACACTATAGTAATATATATTATACTTATTGATGATTATCCTCCTACAAGGGCTTACTGGATCAAACCTTCTTTTGATGACATCAATAATATCCATTGTATAATTTTCTTCTTTCTCAAATTTTTTTGATCATCAAACAATGATAGTTTTCTAAATAGAAATAATTCTTGAGTAATTTTACCTTATAAATAATATGTGTTGTCCTCAAAAATTATATAATACATTTGAATATATTATTTCTAAATATTAATCTCCTCCACACTCAACTCACTACACCATATTAATACCAATTGTAAAGCATGTGCATTTAATAATAATCATGAATTTATAATATAATTCATGGTTTTACCAATTTACTATACTTTGTTTTATAATTAAAATGAATAAATATCACATTTTTTTACTAAATCTACTACCTCAATATTTGATATCTCATTTAGGATTCTTTATATGGATGCATTTTTATATAAAAACAAATATTATCTTCTATATTTAATTCATGAATGCAATAATTACATGAGAATATTGTATCAGATTAATTTTTTTCTTCTGTTTCATGATTTTATCATTTAATTCCACAATTTTATTTTATAACCCAAATTTTTTATGAGATATGTCTTTATGTAATAATTGAATTCACAATCTCTTTCTCAAATCCATTTTAAAAACAATCTTGTATAAGACAATCACTTAATATAATTAATCTATTATATAACATGCATGAAACTAAAATTAATTTCTATAATTATATAAATGGGATCACCATTTACTGAATCATTGAAGATCCGGAAAATATTTTTCCATCATGTGAACAAAGCAGATAAATTTATTTATTTTATCACATCACTGTATACCCCTAAAAATTCATTAAATATGAATAATACAAGCATAGTTTAATTGATTATATGTATTATTTAAGTGATTGTTAAAGAAAATTCACAATACACACACATGAAATTCTACAAATGGATACATGGGACTTCCTTTACTCCATTTCACTATAAATATCTCTCATATACAAGAGTGTAGACATATAAAAATCATTGAAGAGATTCCTTTTAAACTACTTTGAATGATGTAAAATATTATATTAAATGTCCTTTTGAAACTCTGTATTCATATATATGAACATTCTGGAAATATATAAAAGAACATGGACAAGAATGATAAAGAGTTTAAAAGACTTAAAATTACGTATTATGGGAACATCCCTTACCTTGATCCATGAATGATTTTGTTCATATGTCTACACACTAGAGTAATAATATTATTTTAGTTTCCTTTTTTAATAACATTTTTCATTTTTATTTCATTATTATTATTATAGTAAATTAATTTTTATAATGTTTTATTTAGTTACTAAAATGGTAATGTTCTCATTGGTCATTTTGAGGATGATCAGTTTTTAACCTAAAAATAACAATGGTGCACTCACAATTGTCAAAGGGTTTATGGTGTCATAAAATGAAAAATCTTAAAATGATATAATTATTATATTTTTCATTATGTACATTTTTAAAACAAACCATGTAATATGATCATTTAAAAATAATCACATCTTTATAAGGAGATATAATTACAAACGTAAGCATAAATGACATTTTCATTTTTTTGTTGGGTTTAAAATAAATAAGTTAGATAATATTTTACTTTCACGAAATCAAATTGTTTTTATGTATATCATATTTATTCATTATTTATTAAATTATTAAAATAATTTTATGATGTAAAATAAAAACAAATCACATTGATTTGTCGAGGTGTTAGTCCATAAATACCCACAAGTGATGTTTTAATTTTTCAAAAAATGGAGGGATATAAAAGAATGTAATATAATATATGTAAATAAAAATAAATATGTTATAAATTTCAGATATATATTAATTTTATCCATCTTTTTGACAAACTACTTAACCTGATGATGAAAATTTAAGCACATCACTTAATGAAGGTGGTAGTCCACACTTACACATGAGAGATTCTTTGATTTTACATTGGATGAAAAAGTATGGAAAAATGTATTATGATAATAATAATAACATTTATATATCTAGAATATATTTATGATATTATTGTATCATGTTTATATAATATTTATTGGAGGTAGGATAAGTACTAAACTTAAAAAACTCAATTAATAATTATACCTCTTTTTTGAAAAAATTTCCTTGGATTATAACTTAAGCCTTCTTAGGTTGGTATTTCAGTGAGAAAATGGCCTCTAGGATGTGGGGAGGGATGTAGGTAGGCATCTGAGTGAGTATTTTGTGATAAAAATGGAAAATAGTGTGTGAATTTGTGATGATATGTGGTTTCTTTTAAAAGTGAGGTGAGTAACATAGTTGAAAATATATAAAAATTCAAAATATATTATATGTATTTATCAATGGAATGTCTAAAAAAATTGAAAACATTCAAATTAAAGATAGGGTATGGTATAAATACACATAATAAATCATATTTATCCATTTTTAGATATATTTGATACCTTATATCTATTTTTAATCCTCATTAATCCCTTTAACCCTTACCCAAGTGATGATGTTTTACAAAGGTTTCTACACATAATAAACATAAATAAAATAGACCTTATTTTGAAATCAAGATCTAATTATTCCAAAAAATGAAGTCATTTGTATCATTTTAAAACTTTTAATCATGAAATTTTACATTCAAATAAAACCATGTAATACATGGAAATATAAATATGCAAAATTAAAATATTACTTTTTCGATAGAAAAATAAATATATATTATCTATAAAACATGAGTGATAAATAATCCATGAAATGATTACATGTAAATCAATATATTAATTTATTTGTATGATTTCTAGATTTTTCACATAGAGTGACCTTCCTTAATTTCATGATCAATTATATACCTTAATTCAATTAAGATAACCATTAATAGTTGTTATATATCTATTTATATTTTCAATTACTATACATTCATGCTTTTGTTCTCTCTTGACCAACCACGACACCATCCAGAAGGGAAAAAAACATGGTAGAATATATTTTAAATGAGAAATCTCTCTAACATCAACAATTTAAAATGATTTCCTTACCAGTAAATTTATATCACATTCCTTCCCAAATTTTTGTTTTTATTTGGTTCATAAATACATTGGTTAAATTACTTTCAAAACTCCAATTCAATATCACCATTAAATTTATATATCTTTCTTAGTCCCCACATATGTAACATATTCATCTCCACTTCCTTTAAAATTTCCACACGTCCACCAAGAATAAAACTATATCACATGCCAATTTATTTATTTTTTAAAAATAATCTATATAAATGTAATTTCAAAAATAATTAATTAAATAAAAAATTTCACCACCTCTTGATATTAATAGGATAATTCAACTATCTCCAAAAATTATCAAATTATAATGATTTCATAAAAATCATACTCTACATCAAATTAGATGTTCAAAATTTCATTTCAAAAACTACAAAATAACTATTTTACCATTTATAGATTGACAAATGATAAACATTAATAAGAATAAAATTCAAAATTTTGTTTCAATATAATATTAAAACTAAAAAATGTAATAAAAAATAAATACCTCAAATATGATATACCCAAGTATTGGTTAGGTACCATTGATTATGGGTCATTAAATAATACATTGTTTTTACAAATTTATTCTCTTTAAATGTGACCTCATTGATTGATTAAAGCCTTGATCCATCATCTTTAATTTTCATCCTCGCTATGAAAGTAATAATAATAAACAAATAACAACACATTGAAATTTATAATATTAAATTTAAAAGGGTGTCTATATTTTTTTCACTTAAACATTTTGATGCATTTTTTGAGATGTATGTTAGAAATATCATATTCCAAACATTGTGAATATTTAACTTCTTCAAATATTTAATGCTTCCCTCATGGAATGTGTACATATTTTTTAAATACATTCAGGTTACTACAAAAGACTATATATATAATGGAATAATGTAGGACCTACATTGTTTAAAATAACACTCTAGATGAGATTTTCATCTCTACTACTATTTCTTCTAACTTCCTTTGAATCTTATATTTGGAATATTTCCCCTTCATATGCAGTGCTGGAAATATTATAATGAAATTTTTTGTTCCATGCCACATTTTTTCATAACTTCCACACTATATAATTTATAATTCATCATTTTAATATGAATTTTAATAAAATTTAACTTCCATAGCTTTCACCACATACTATCCTTTTAGTTTTTCAAGATTTTTATCTTTGTATATATTTTGATCTTCTAACAAAATTCATTGGTGACAATAAAATTCATTAATATAAAAATTTATTCCTAACTTTCATTATGAGTAATATCACTCAGTAATCTAACTCTGAATTTCTTATCGTTCTACATTTCTTAACAGCATCTTTCATAAAATTCATTCAAGAACTAATATTTTCTTTTATTGATTGTTTAGATGATGTCTTCTTCAATGGATTCCCTTTTTGATTATTTTATATCATATTACTATAATTAATACTCCTTTATTCATATATATTTACTATTAGTGACATGTTATATTAGTATGAAAATTATTTAGGACTAAAAACTCCACAACATCAACATTAGCCTCAAATATTTGATCTTCCTAATTTATAATAGTTCATCTAGAATATATTTTTTATGTTATATTTTTTAAAAAAATTGTTAGACCCCAAAAATGGATTATCTACTATAAAAAGGTCATCCCATATGTAATTGGTTAGTCACCAAAATCCCAAATTGGTTATCCTCTCTAAATCTAATAATCCTTCAAAAGTTGGTTAGGCCCCCAATTGCACCTTATTTTCAAGTGATTAGTTTTACACCCCCAGTCAGAATCATCCTATAATTTTTTAGAACCCCATCTACAAACTTCTTAATCAATTTATTTTATACACTATTGAAATATATTTCATACTAATTGATTTTTATCTTGGAAAAAATGGATAACTATATCACACCTTCTTATGTACACTTTAATATCCTTTGTAGATTTTTGGTCATTTTCAGATATTTATGATCATCTAAGTATGATCAGTTTCCATAGAGAAATATTTCTATAGTAGTTATTCCTTCTAAATATGATATATTATCCTCACTAATCATATAATATGTAGGAATAAATTACATTTAAATACCTCTCATATTCACAATTAACTCACTTCAACATATTTATAAAAATTGTAATGAAAGTTCATTTATAAATCATCAAGCATTTAAAATAAAATTAATTATTTTATCAATTTATAGTACTTTTTTCTGTAATTAAAATGGTTAAATATCAAATTGTTTATACATAAACATCAATCTCAATCTTTGATATCTCATTTCGGATTCTTCATATGCATTCATGTTTATTTAATAAACAAACATTGTCTACTTTATTTCATTCATGCATGCATTACATGCATTTCACTAATTTATCAAATAAAATTTTAAATTCCATTACATGGGTTTATCATTTCTTTTAACTATTTAATTTTATAACCAAAATCATTTTTATGAAATATGTCTTTGCTTAATAAATGAATAAACAGTCTCTTTCCCAAAGCCTTCTTAAAACATATCTTGTATAACACCATCACTCAATCTAATTTATCTATTATATAAAATGGATGAAACTAAAATTCCTTTGTGTAATTATATAAATGGGATCACCATTTCCTGAAGCTTCGAAGCTCTTGAAAATATTTTTCCTTCATGTAAACTAAATAGATATTGTTATTTCCTGGATGTCCTAACTATATAATCCTAAAAAATCTAATGAGAATAAATCTAGCATGGGTTAATAAACAAAATGATTATTTATGTTATTTTATAGGAAAATTCAAAGTACACACACATGAAATTCTATAACTTGATATATATTAATTCATTAACCCCATTTCACTATCTATATCACTCTCATACATGAGTGTAGTCATATGAAAAACATTGAATAGATTCCTTTTTAAACCATTTTAAATGAGGTAATTTTTTTATAAAATGACCTTTAGAAACATTTTAGTCATATATATGAACATTATAGAAAACATATAAAATAACATGTACATAAATGATAAAGAGATAAAAACATTTAAAATATTATTTTAAGGGAAAATCCATTACCTCGAGTCCCAAATGATTTTGATCATATGTAGACACTCTTGGGTAATAAAATTATTTTAGTCTTCTATTTTATTAATAATTTTTTTAATTTTTACTTCATTATTATTATAACCTTTATCTCAATTTTATATTTTTTTATTTACTAAAATGGTAATGTTCCAATTGGACATTTGGAAGAAGATTAGTGTTTAACCTGAAAATAACTATGGTTCACTCACCATTGTCGAAGGGTTTATGTTTTCAGAAAATGAAAAATCATAAAATCATATGAATATTATATTTTTCATTATGTAATATTTCAAAACCTGCCATGCAAGAGGCTCATGAAAAATTAATCACATCGGTATAAGGAGATGGTAGTCTATATGTATGCATGGATGACATTTTTATTTTTCTAATGGGTTTAAAATAAATAATTTATATAATATATTATTATCATGGAATCATAAATTATATATATATATATCATATTTATTTATTATTTATAATAATATTAAAATAATTTTATGATATAAAAGAAAAACGAATCACATTGATTCTTGGAGGTGTTAGTCCACAGATATTCACAAGTGATGATATCATTTTCCACAATATGGTAGGGTATAAAGGGATGTAATATATTATATTTATAGAATAATAATTAATTTATAAATTTCATACATATTAATTTTATTCATCATTTGAACTATCTATATAACCCAGTGATGAAAAATGAAGCACTTTACTAAGTGAAGGTGGTAGTCCACACGTACAGATGAGAGCAGATTTCATTTTACATAGAATGAAAAATAGGTAAAAAGGTATTATGATAATCATAATGACATTTATATACATTGAATATATTAATGTTATTATTTCATCAAGTTTATATAATATTTACTAGAGGTAGAAAAAGTAATAAACCTAAACCACTTAGTTAGGAATTATACCTCTTTTTGGAAAATATTCCTTGAATTATAACTTAAGCCTTCCTAGGTTGGTATTTTGGTGAGAAAAAGGCCTTTAGGATGTCGGGAGTAATATAGTTACATATTTGGGAGGGTATTTGTGGTGAAAATGGATAAATATGGATGATATAATGAGGATACGAGTTTCCTTTTATAAGTGAGGGGAGTAACACAGTTGTAAATACATAAAATTTTAAAATTTAATATATGTATTTATTAATGTAATGTGGAAAGAAATGGAAATTTTTCAAATTAATGATAGGGTACGATATATTTATACACAATCAATAATATTTATCAGTGTTTTAGATATATTTGATACCTTATATCATTTTTTTAAACCTCATTAATATCTTTAACCCTTACACAGGTGAGGATGTTTTACAAAGGTTACTATATATAATTAACATTAATGAAATTGAACTTATTATTAAATCATAACTGAATGACTCCAAAAATTGAATTCATTTTTATCATTTTAAAACTTCTAATAATGAAATTTAACTTTCAAATAAATCCATGAAATACTTGGAAAACTAATATGTAAAATTAAAATATTAATTTTTTGATTGAAAACTAAATATAAAATATTTATAAAACATGATTGAATAATAATCCATAAAAAGAACAATTATAAAACACAATACTCATTTATTTGTATGATTTCATGATTTTTCCCGAAGAGTGACATTCGACAATTTTATGGTCAATTATATATCTAAATTTGCTAAAGATAACCATTGATTGTTCTTATATATCACTTTATCTTTTAATTTACTATTTATTCCATGTTATTCTATCTCTTGGACAATAATGACACCATTAGGAAGGGAATAAAAATGAGATAATATATATGAAATTAGAATTCTCTTTAACATCACCAATGTAAAATGATTTCCTTACCCTTCAATTTATATCACATTCATTCATATAAATTGATTTTTAATTGTTTCATAAATAAATTAGTTATATTAAATTCAAAACTCACCATTCAATACCCCAATTAAATTTCTATTGATTTTTTATTCACCACATATGAAACACATTTAGCTCTACTTCATATAACATTTCCACACCTCTACCGCAAATAAAACTATACCACATGCGGATTTTTTTAAAAGAATAATCTATATAAAAGGAATTTCAAAAATAAATTATTAAATAAAAAATTTAACTGTCTCTTTATATAAATAGTATCAATCAACCACCTCAAAAAATTATAAAATCTTCATGCATGTGTAGACATCATCCCCAACATTATTATAATAATGATTAAAATAATGAAAAATATGCCCTCTCTCCATAATAAATACCACCCTCACTCTCCTCTTCTTCCCACAACTCTCAAGGCTTGATTCATGACTAATTTCAGACCAATTCGGTTAGAGATTTTTGGTATCACAAAAAGATCAAAACCAAATCCCTTAAGAAGGATCTCAATGAGAAAATATAAAAATGTAAATATCATCTTTTAATTTCATTATTTTATTTCATTATATGTAATTCCCTTCATTTACCTTTAGATTATGTTATGATATTTTATTCTATATCCACCCTTACTATGAATACTATTTATGATCGATATGTATCACCTTGATATCATCTAACTATTTTTAGGAAATATTAAGAGACACTGTTAGGCTGCCGAATTTTTGGGAGAAATTTCTCATGTTTTCTTTTATTTCAAGTTTCCTTTCTTATCTTATTTTTCCCTCACCAACTCTTATGAAAGAGAAAATAATGATCTAGAATCATGTATTTTCTTTATGTTCTCATGTTCATGGAATATTCATCATCACTATTCTTCTCCTCTCCCATATTTTCAAGGAATAAAAACATTTCCCACGATGTGTCAAATTACCATCATCGTGGATGATGTGATTTCAATTTCAATTAATTATTTCTAGTTTGTTAAAGAAATAATATCTATAGTTTAACCAGGTTATAATATATTTATCGTGTCTCATCCATGCTTCTGGAATTCTTTTGCACTCATGGTTTCAATTTATATGACAAAACGAGGTTGTTGGTAACACTGAACAACTAAATTGATCTAAACGAACATCGTTAATGTTTTTACATATGATTCATCTCCATATAAAACATCAAAATGATAAATGGTATAAATTATGATACTGAAAATATGTAAATACCATTCCATTCCAATTCAGGAGTTTCACTACCAACCGACCAGAACATCTATCATGATCCAATCATGGAAATATTGTAAGGAACTAACAAAAAACAATGCATGGAACAAAATACTAATAGTTAAAGGGTGAAATGAGGTTATGAAATTATCATATAATATGTTAGAAACATGAACATGTTTATTTAAAATACTAATAACACTCTATTAACCATTATACAAGGAGTTTAAACTTGTTTGAAGTAAGACAAACCTGAAGTAATAGGATTCCTAACCCGATTTCCATTCATTGGGTTAACCTTCTACATTGGTATTTTTGTGGTATTAAAGTTGTATGTGTGATATATTTTATTATATTATGTTGAATTATGTCTAATTACAGTGTATATACATATTCCTTCCACTCTAATAATCCTATCTTCAATTTTATGATTTTTAAGGGGCTTTTCTTTTAAAATCCTCTTTTAAAATTATGTCTTACAAAATTCAAAAGCAATGTTTTTATGAAATTATTTATTTTTAATGATTATGTTATGGTTCTTCATCATTTTCTAAGATGAAGTGCGGGACCTATATTACACTCCAATGCATTGGGTATGTGTATGTTGGAGGTCAGCCTTATTGTTACTCAATGTGTAACTGTGATTGTTACACAAATTGTAAGGTAGTTGTAAGGGAAACAAATTCTAAGGTAGTCATGAGGGATACAATATTATTTAATTAATTCCAAAATATAAATTTATTATTATAATTAGGTTCTTATGTTTAGTGGGAATCTTGGGGAAATCTCATGTTTTACAAAGTATATGTAATATGGGTGAGAAGAATGAATTTGGAATGTTATTTCATATGTTACAAGTATTCGTGGACTATTGTGTTAATTTTTATATCCATTAATGAGATTATTGTGATCATTCCATGTTTTTAAATTTTTTTCACAGGTTTTATGGATTAGAAATAAAGTGAAGGAAGCCATATTAAATGTTTTAAGAACTATCAAAGAAATCATGTTTTATTTGAATAGTTATAAATTATGGGAGGAATGGGTACATTTGTTTTGTATCAAATCTATAATAATGTGTAATGTTATGAATTTATTGCCCCAATTCTATAAATCTATAAACATGAAAAGATCCTCAATGTTAAAGGAAATGAATTCTTGACAAAATTAAATACTATGTAATGTAATATGGGTGGGTCCTTATATGTGGTATCGAAGGATGTCTTATATAATTTTAGGGGTTATGATGATTTTAATATAATAAAATAAATTATTTCCTCTCTATGAATAATTGTAAATGTTATTGCATTTAAAGATTACCATGTTGGTTCATTTAAGGAATGTCTGTTCAAGAATGTTTTTCCACATAAGAAATTGGGAAGCTGAAGAGGAGATCCATTGGCCATGTTGTCATGAAAAAACAAATTGACTATGATTATATGGTTGATTTATATTCATGGGAAGACCCAAGGTCATCTCTCAAGGAGAATTGGTGGGTTTAAAGTCTGTATTTTTATTAAGAAGTACTTAAATAACGGGTGGTTTTGAAACTAGTTTTAGGATGAAATAACTTCATTAAAGAGTTTAATAGTTGGAAATAAGAGGTTTTTTTTATTAATTATGAGATAAAAGGGTTCATTATGAGTTCACTACACACATTTAAAGCTCATTGTTAATGGAGATTAATTATGGTTTGATGTAAGTCATGTGTTGAAATAAATCGGAACCTCGATTACATTCAAAGCTCTTATATCAAAGAATGTTGAGAAAAACCTTGACATACCAATCAAACAGAAAAGGTCCAGCTGAAATTAATGGTATAAAAACTTCTAACACAAATTGAAATCTCAAAAAAGTGGGGAAGAAAAGGATTCTTGTGCTGTCCAATTAGAACAACACAAGTCAAACACTCAACACTTCGCACAGATCGGTTTAAAGTAATGACCATTTCATTTGGTTAAATATAGAAAAGATAAATCAAAGTATGATACTTATAAATGAAATGTTTTCAAACCCAAAATACATCAATATAGTAGTAGTACAAGTGTCAAAACTCCCTTTACATGTGTGTAGCTCCCTCACAATGGACACCCACTGTTTATCTCGACATCGAGAGGAGAAAGAAGCTCAGGTGGAACTCATTCTTCATTTTTGATCCCCCAAGGGAGATAGGGGCCTCTATAACTTCTAGGATGAAAAGGAGACTCCTATAGGTCTCCTAAATGGAAGAGATTCACTTCTTGTCCAAAATTACGATTGGGGTGCCCAAGGATCCATTTTATAGCCAAAATTAGAGGTGTTTTTGGGAACAAAAATTTTGATAAACCTCTTAGAGGATGGTTTTCTGCTACTAACCAATCAGATATCCTTTTTTTAAAAATGAAAAGTTGTATCACAATTCCTTGTCTATCACCTCAAAATGATTGGAATCATTTGAACAACCAATGCTTGATATATTGACATATTACTTAACACCACTTTTGACATTGTGTATATTCGATGGCTTGGATAGATAAGTTTGAATGGGCCCCATTGAAGCCGAATCAGGATTGGGTTCTTTGAGATGAAATGTATATTATTAAATTTTGGACTGGCCCACAAATATTCATCTCATTAAGATGCACAGATTTATCGTACTATTTGAAATAGTGGACATAATTACTTGGAATGACATTTTGTTTGGCCCATTTTTCTTATGGATAATCTCTGGGCCTCCAAATCACCTCCACCTTCAATGAAATTTTTTAAAAAAAGTGTAATTACACCTTTTAAAAATTATATACATTAATTCACTAAATAAAACATGAAGTAAAATTTATTATTATATTTTTAATATTCATTACAAATGTTGTTTAAAATAGCGGTATGAGGGTGGAATTGAATAGTGAATCACTATGCAATCACACCTCCACACCAAAACATTTTCTCTCCGAGGAAAAGTCAAAAATCCAAAAAAATGATACATGTATATATTCCCAACATCATGAAGATTTATAATTTGAGGAAATTTTAATTAATGTAACGTGATCAATGCATGAACCACACCAAGGAGTTATTTTTTGTTAAAATAGAAAAAGATGTCTCGTGAATCATATCACAGTGAAAATTTAACAAAATCTTGATACCTAATTGAGTAAGGAATTAAGAAGTAAAAAATGACATTAACTCTCCATGTGTCTGTGTAAAAACCACTCCATGCTATTCTTTCCACTTTCTATCCAATAAATATTGGTTAGTTTAACATTTTTCCCCTTAAATGATTTTGTCCACCAAAAATGACCAACATCCTTTGCAATCATATTTCAATACATTCTCACTTAAGAATTCCCAAAAGTCAAACAATAATCTCTAGAACTTGATATCCCCATATGTTTCACATTTTATCACTCCCCTCATTTGATTATTTTTGTTTTTCTAGGTTTCATTTGAAACAAATCACACACTATTCTCTCAACCTTTGTTTAATCTCTTCATGACACTAATTGCAATATTTAAAACAGGATCAAAGGTTGATGAGGAGTTGTTTTTGACCTTCCCAAGACACAACCATTTTTTAGGGTGTACAATAGTCGGACATTAGGTACACAGTTATAGGTTAATATGGTATAGTAATGAAACAAATCATATAAGGAATGAACATATGGAAATATCATTTAAATCTAATAAAATATTATCCTAACATATTTTTACATTATATTGGGTAAGGAATATTCACACTTTGTGGTGTGGTGAAAAAATGTGTGGAGATATTATTGACACAATTTTCTCAAAAACTACTCACACAATGGGCATCAATCATCTTAAAGGTTTCACATAGATACAACCATTTATATCATTGAAAGAAAAAAAATTCACTAAAAATCACTCATTGATGTTAAAAAATTTATTCTTTTTCTCATTCTTTATGGTATTTTTACTTTCCCCCCTTTATGTTCACCAAATGCATGTTGAAATTTATAATGGTTAAAAATGAAAATACCAAAATGAAGGAAAAAATGAGAAGAAAGAAAAAAGACAATGGAAATCCAAATGAACCCAGGAAAGAAATAAGAAAGAGAATGGAAATCAAAATGAACCCAGGAATGTATCCACCCCCCACACCAGGAATGTGTAGTTTCCTCACTGTAATAAAAGAGAATTTGGGAAGGAAGGATAAAACCCTTAAGTTTCATTCATAGACTGCTTCGTGAACCTAGAGTTCCTCCTTCAGGACTCCAAAATGGATTCGTGGAAGTGCATCAGCCACTGCCCATTCACATTGAAGGTTTTCCTGGTTCTTTAATATTGAACCTGGACAGAAAAAAATGGGGAGACGTTAGTAATAGTGTATGATCCAACCAGCAAGAACAAAGCTTAACAGAAAGAAACTTCATCCATGAATTATAAAGGGGGACCTTCAGTCAAATGTGGAACTGACGATAATGGATAAGACAATCGTTGGAATCCTTGGTTCTCTCCTTATTAATCCTGGAGTTTTCATCTTCATATCTTCTCATTTCCTCCAACTCATGAATATGTAACTACGATTGTGCACCCACACCAGAATGAATATAATTTCATTGTTTGATGGCCTAGTAGTTCGGGTGCTCAATATCAACAGGGAGGTGACCACTCCTTCCAAACATAAGATGATAGGCTAACATTCCAATGGCAGTTTTGAAATCACTACGGTAGGACCTTAATTACTCATCAAGTCAAAGACTCCAATATTCCTTATTGGGTTGAACTATTTTTAATGAATTTGTTTTACCTCTCTATTTGACACCCCAGAATGGCCATTGATCTATCGGTGATATGCAGTTGACACTTGATGACCGACCACATACTGAGTCAAAAGTGATTGCACTGTTTGGTTGTAGAAATGAGAACACTAGTCACTAATAATGATCCTAGAAAAACCAAACCATTTGAAAATTTTCATTCTAAAAAATTCTACAACTACCTTAGAATCCTGAGTCCTTGTATCTCTTACCTCTTCCAATTTTGACACATAATCAACTACTAGAAGAATGTACAAGTTTCCCAAGGATAGGAGAATCCTATTGATATGGTCAGCCACCACATTCTCAGATCCTTTTTTATCTCTAATTTTAAGATAGAATTCTTGTAGGAGGGTCATCCAACGAATGATATTTAGTTTGGCTTCCTATTTGTTAAGTAGATACCATAGGGATGCATGGTATGAGAACACAATGACTTTGGTCCCCAAAAGGTATGACCTAAATTTGAACATGGGAAACATAATGGAAATTAATTCTTTTTCAGTTGTGGTGTAGTTTTCTTGGTAAGGGTCCAACGTATGTAAGACATAGGCTATGACATGTGGAGCTCGGTCGACTCTTGGTAACAAAAATTCCCCAACTTCATAGTTAGGGGTGTCACACATGAGATCAAATGGTAAATCCCACCAATATGGTTGAATTAATAGAGGTGACATGAGAATCAATTTTAACATATTAAAATATTCCTCACATTCATTATCAGAAACAAATTCATTTGATTTACGGAGTAATCCGGATAGGGGGAGTGCAATTTTACTATAGTCAAAAATTAAATGATGGTAAAATCATGCATTCCCTAGGAAAGAACGCACATCCTGTAAAATTTTGGGGAATGGTAGTGAAGAAATGACATCCACATTTGATTTATCTACTTGGATACCGTCCCTAGAAATGACATACCCAAAAACTATACCTTGTCACACCATGAAATTGCATTTCTCATAATTTAATACAAGATTATTTTCAAAATAGCGACGTAGGACTAAAGCGATACTACTGAAACATCAATTAAAAGAAGATCCACAAATATTGAAATCATCCATGAATACTTCGAGTCAATTCTTTTGGTAATACGAGAAAATACTAACCATGAATCATTGGAAAGTACCCCGAGCATTGCACAGACCAAATGGAATCCTCCTATATGAAAATGTTCCATGGGGGCAAGTGAAGGTTTTCTTTTTCTGATCCACAGGGGAAATATGGATTTGAAAGTATCCAGAATTCCCATAAAAGAAATAGTAGTGGGACTTAACCGCTATCCTTTCTAGCATTTGGTCAATGAATGGAAAAGGGAAATTGTCCTTCCTAGTGTGTTGGTTTAGTTAGTGATAGACTATATAGACATGCTAACTATTCTGCACATGAGTTGGAACCAATTCATTGTTTTCATTTTTGATTACTATGAAACCAATTTTTTTAGGAAATACTTGAATGAGACAGACTCATTGGCTATCAGAGATGGGGTAAATGATTCTAGTAGAAAATAATTTTGTTACCTTATTTTTCACAACTTCTAGGAGGTTTGGTTATAGTTGACATTGTGCCTACCTCACTAGTTTAGCCTCATAATTTAATAAAATATGATGTGTACACATTTATGGGATAATACCAAGAGTTTCCACAAGTGTACATCCTAATTCTTGTTTTTACTCTCTCAAAATTTCATGCAGTCACAATTCATGCTCAGGAGGGAGTGAACTAGAAATGTTGATGGTAAACTGGTTTCCATTCTCAAGATAAGAATATTTTAAATCTTGAGGCAGCTATTTATGATCCAATTTAGGTGTATTTTGTATTGATGGGAGTGTGTTTGAATGTGAGAGATCACTAATCTCATCTAACTGCTCAATGTTATCATCCTCGAATGAGGAATGAGCTTTTACAAGATTAGTAGTATCATCAATCTTCAGTGGATCCTCAGTGTTTAAGAAATCATCAATCAATGAACATGCATGACAATTTTCTAGACCACTACAACAATCAATGCATGAATCATTTCATATAATTTCTATCAATGAATAAAACTCAGATAGGGGTTCAAGGGAATGAAATAATGTTTTTTCAAGGGAATGGAGTACATCTATAAAATTAAGAGGGAGAGAAATGCTCTTCTGAGTGGTGCTTCATGGGCATCATGGATTTTGAAATGGACTATGTAACCACCAAATTCCATAGAAAATTTTCCATTGTGGACATTAATTATATTTTTGGCGGTTTTCAAGAAGGGGCTCCCCAATACAATCAGGGCTTGTCAATTCATCATATCATTCTCCATTTTGAGCACATGAAAGCAAGGTGAAAAAACTAAATTTTGAACCCTCACAAGAACATCATATAACACATCAGAGTGGTGTGCAGTACTCTGGTTATCCAGTTGAACAATAATTCTTATGGTCTTAAGTTCCCTGACCTACAATGCAGAGTAAATTGAGTGAGGCATCAGATTTATAGAATCACCTGAAATATTAATAGCATTAGAAAAAGAGTAGTCTCTTATGGTGCATAGAATTGAGAATGTCCCAGGATCATTTCACTTGGTGGGAAGTGATGGCTCTATCAATGATGATATGTTCCTCCCCAAAATCACTTTTTCATCTCTAGGAAGTCGCCATCGGTGTGTATACATCTCCTTCGCAAACATTGAATATCTTTTAATTTGTTTAATTGCATCAATCAAGGGGATGTTTACATGCAAGGTTTTGAATTTTTCCAATATTTTATACTCTAGTTTTGTTTTATTTTCTTTCTTGGTTGGGTGGCCCTTTTAGAAAATAGAAGAGGAATGGTTGATATATGAGTCTCATTGACATACACACTCTTTCCATTGGAAGGGATTCTCTCAAGACATCGTTTTCAACATTTGTAACATTTTCAATGGTTGCGATAAAGGCTTCCTCGGGAGGGGATAACTCTAATAGGGTATTTATTTGTTTTTTATAATTTTTTTCACTCCTATGGTTGATGGCAGTAACATTTACTCTATCTCTAGGATATACTAATGGTTGATATGGTAGTTTACCTGACCCCTGACTTTTTATTTCATCCACTTAGTTAACTAGTTGGACTAATTTTGTTTTTAGGTATTGTATTGCTTATTGGGTGGTTTGTTGGAATTGGAGATTATTGGCATCCATTTGATTCATCATATCATCTAGGCTAGGCTTAGTTTTTAGAGGTGGTGGTTGGTATGGCCTTTTGGGTGGTTGAGGATTTCAGGTTGGTGGTGGTGGATGTATACCCTTACCTTGTTGGGTCCATGGTTGATGAGAAAAGTTGGAATACCCCTTCCCTATAAGCTTGGTTTTCTTTCCACCCATAGTTGGATTGATAGTGTGGTTCTTGGATAAAGGGTTGGTTATAGGGGTGTTCTGGAAATATTGGCTCATAAGTCTCAGAAGTTTCTCTCAAATGGGGGTATTTATCAAAATAATGGGTGTCTGAACAGTTGTTTCCATAATGTATGGGAGAAAGAGAATGAGATTTCAGTTGGGAGAGAGAATGTTGTCATAGAAGGGTACATAACTCCTCAAACTTCATGTCAACCTTCTTCAATAATTTAGTACTTTTCACCTCATGGACACCATGAAGTGGTACATTGGACCTTGAACCAAAATAATGAGTTTTTGTTCCATGTTCTCAATTAGGGTCCTTGCAGCAATTGGATTCTTATCTACCAGCGTACCACCTACAGCAACATCAATCACTTTTCTATCAATAGGTATTAAACCTTCCTAAAAATATTTTATTAAAAGATGGTCACTATTTTGGTGGTGTGGAAAACTTCAACAGAATATTTTAAATTTTTCCCAATATCCGTTAAGTGTTTCCATTTGAGATTGTCTTATACAACAAATTTCCTTCCTTATTGTTTTAGTTCGAGAGGATGGGAAATATTTTTCCCGAAATAGGTGTTTCATGTCAGCCCAACCTCTTATTGGTGAATTAACATATTATAACCAATCTTTCGCAGTGTCTTATAATGAAAATTGTAATGATCTAAGATTTACTTGTACCTCATCCACATTAGCAGGTTTTAATTTTAAACAACCATTATGAAATTATTATAAGTGCTTGTGTGGATCCTCTCTAGAAATTCCATCGAATCATTGTAATAGATGAATTAAACCAAATTTTAATTCAAAATTGTGTTCCTTTCATTGTAATTGAATGTATGTGGGCTGAATATCAACATCAGGTGAGGTTAGTTATTTTAGAGTTCTACTGTTTTAATCCATGTTACCCAAGTTTATTTTAGTTTTTATGTTAGTTCTAGTAGAATATGAAGGATGAGGAAGAGTTTCAATGTGTGGTGTGTCCTCGTTCAATGTTTTATTTTGTGTGTCTTGGTGTCTTTGATGTAGGATCCTCTCCAATTTAGGTTCAAGACCTACTAAATTTCACAAATTAGAATGTGTCATGCAATAAACCTACATAGAAAATAGATCATAACAAAATGGGATTGAAGAGATATAAGAGGATAAAAATAAATACTCGCAAAAATTACAAAATCCATATAAAAACACGAACTACAAACCAAAGTGCTCCTTGGAAACGGTGCCAAAATTTGGTTGTGTTATCATGACCTGATAAATTTATTATGGTTTTAAGGTTGATTTATAGTCTAGGTCAGACCCTAGGTCATCTCTCAAGGAGTGTTGGTGGATTTAGAGTTTGAATTTTGAAAAATATATACTTAAATAGGGGTTGGTTTTGAAAATAGTTTTTGGATGAAATGACATAAATAAAGAGTTTAATAGTTGGAAAGAAAACGTGGTATTTATTAATTATGAGATAAAAAGTTTCATTGTGAGTTCACTACACACATTTAAAGAACATTGTTATTGGTGATTAATTATGGTTTGATGTATGTCTTTGGTTGAAATCAATCATAATCTTGATTACTTTCCATGATCTTATATCAAAGCACGATTAGACAAAATGTGACATAACAATCATATAGACAAGGTCTAGATCACATGAATGGTATAATAGTTTCCAAAACAAATTGAAATCTCAAATAATTGGGGAATAAAAGGATTCATGTGTTGTCCAATCGGAACAACAAAAGTCTTGCACTCAAAACTTCGCACCGATTGGTTAAAAGTAAAAAGAATTTATTTCAGTTAAATCAAAAAAATATAAATCAACGGTAGATATTTTTAAATGAATAGTTTTCTAATAGAAAATACATCCATATAGTAGTTTTACAAGTGCTGAAACTTCTAGGATTAGGAGGAGACTCTTCTAGGACTCCAAAATGGCAGATCATCACTTATTGGATGAACCCACAAATGGGGTTCCAAGGTTCATTTTTATAGAGAAAATGGGATGTGGTTTTTGGGACCCATATTTTGATAAACAACTTGCATGATGGTTTTCATCTACTAGACAATCAAATCTACTTTTTGAAAAAAAAAATGGAATGTTGTAGTCCCTTGTCATAACTATCACCACCGAATGTTTGGCATCATTTGGATAATAAATCCTCGAGATATTGACATATTTTAGAACGCAACCATGGACTTTGTGCATATTCGGTGGCTTGGACAAATCAGTTCAGATGGGACCCATAGAATTTGAATCAGGATTTGGTTCTTTTGAGATGAAATGTATCTTAGAAAATTTTGGTTCGGCCCACAAAATTTTATCCCATTTGGATGCACGGATTTCTCCTACTGTTCAAAATAGTTGATTGATGTCCATGGGATGCAATACAGTTAGGACCATGTTTCTTCTGGAACATCTTTGGGCCTCAAAATCACCTCCACCTTCAATGAAAGTATCAAAACATGTATTATTGTCCTTTTTAAAAGTGATAAACATTAATTCATTAGATAAAAAATGAAGTTCAATTTATTATTATATTTTAAATATTCTTTACAAAAGAAGTTCAAAATATCAGGGTAAGGGTGGAACTGAATAGTGAATTGCTATGCGATCAGGCACCGATAGAACGACATCCTTCCAGATCTACATACTAGAATGGTATGGACTGGAACCAAGTAGTTTGTGACAGAAATAGCTCAGCTTACGTATTAAATAAATGGTGGCGGCATCCATGAATGAAAACAACTAGAGGTACCATAACAAAACATGACAATGATGGAACATTTTATGAGACGACACCCTCCTACTTTCAATGGATATTCTGACCTAGTAGTAGCTAAAGGATGGATTAAATCCCGTGAAAAGATATTTTATTTTAAGACATGATATGAAAATCAAAAGGTATGTATTTCCATTTATCATTTTAATGGTGAAGCTGATCAGTGGTGGTCAATGATAAATAATATCAATGATATTGAGGATTTTGATGCCTTTAAGTGAGATTAATTTAAAAGCCTTTTCCATGAAAAATATTTTCCTACGGTGGTGCGACGTAGGATGTAGAATCAATTCCTTGAATTGGATGAGAAATAGGAAGATTATGTGGCCGTATATAATGAAAAAATTACTTGAATTGAGAGGTATGCTCCAAATGTTATTTGGATCTTAATAGAAAAATAAACCCCTTTATAATAGATTGAAGCCAAGGTATCGAAGGGCGTTGGCCTCCCGTGGGTTCAAAAGTTATGAGAAACTTGCTTGATGTGGTGAGAGGGTAGAGATGGATTATGCTAATGATCACATGAATTTTGGAATCAAGGAAAAGAAGAGGTCTAGATGGATAGAAAAGGGTGAGAATCAACCAACAAAATCTAACGGTAAGAAAATCCAGTTTCCAGTTTTCAAAAATTGTGGAGAGAATCACCCTGGGGAATGTCATTGCAAAACTAGGAAGTGTTTTAAATGTGGTTAGTTTTAATATATTGGTAGATATTGTAATGAAAAAGATCCAAATACTAATCATGATAAGAAAACGGTAAAATGTAATGACCTGCAAATTCTCTTGGGCATGAGATTACCACGAGTCATTACTAGGCTTTAAACGAAATCCCCAAGGCACCAAAGGCTGGAAATAAATGATGAAGGGTTTCATGTACAAGAGGGGGACTATTTACCATTTATGAAATAATCCCATAAACCAAAAATAACAAAACATTCACTATATGATTCACGAACAAGTGAAGGAACAAAAACAACTTCATTTATATCAAACCAAGTCAAAGAACACAACATCAGAAGACAAAACTAAGCATCAAAGTACATAGAAGATGAAAAAATCAATACTCTCAATATACGCTACAACTCCTGGATCCACAAGATCCAAGATCCACAACATCTCCCGAGCATCACCACAAGCCACTAACAATAAGATAATTTACCTTTACCTATGTCCTGGAAAACAAAATATGTAAAATCCCCAACGTTCCAAAGCAGGGGTGAGTATAAAACTCAGTATGTTTTCACCAATGACTTCCCTACTCAAGCCACTAGGATAGAAGAGTTACCCACATTTATATAAAAACAGTTTATATAACACATTTTCTCAAAATATGTTTATAAATAAATATAAACAAATTTCCATAACCATTAACAACCAAATACATTCCAAGATAAATTGAATCCAATTTTATAGAAAATTATTTTTCCAAAAAAAATAACCAAACAAGCTTAAGAACCATTTCAAAAACATTCCTTTTTTGAATACCCAACCATTTCCACAAACCCATGCAACCAACCATGAATGATACCTAGGAGAGTGGTGAATCCCTAGCCCTTATCCATCCCAACCATGATGGGGGAGACTTTTTACCCTTATCCAAAACAAATTCACATGAATTATTTACAGAGGAGATCCCTAACCCTTATCCATACCAACACTGATGGGAGAGACTCCAAACCCTTATTAGTCCTGAATGCAATATGAATGAAGGATAAGGGAGAGCCTTAACCCTTATCCATCCCAACACTGATGGGGGAGACCCCTAGCCCTTATATTTCCCACATGATTGTGAACACACACAACAATCATACCAAAACCAAGTGTGTTCAACCAATTCAAACCATTTAAATTCTTAACCATTTCACATCCAAACCATTTTAATAAAACTCCCTTTTTATTGAAAACCAAATCCATCAACGTCATTTCAATATCAAACCATTTCCATAAAACATCATTTTTGTTGAAAACCCATTTTCATCAAACAATTAAAATTTCGGATATAATAATCTAAAATCAACATTTTAAATTCAATAAGCCAAATCACTTTGCACAACAATTCACCAAGATTTCACAATTTCATTAAAACCATAAATCATCACTAAAGAAGATTTATTCAATGATTTTCACAAACAAATCCATTCAAATAAACTAGTTTGAATCTAATACAATCAATTCTGACAAGAGGATTCAAGATTGATGCCTCCTACCTTTAGGTTTTTGACAAAAACCACAATAGTCGAAGAATACTCAAGAAACCTAGGTCGATTATCCAAAAACCCGCCTTAGATCTCTTCTCCTAGCAAGATCAAGACCAAATATAATCATATTTGGAATCCACACACATAGATATACCCATAATGGTTGTAGATCTAAGAAACCAAGAGAAGAGGAGAAGTAGATCTAAGTAGATCTAAGAAACCGATCATGAACGAAGAAGAATGATCACATGCCTCAAGAATCTGGCATCGATTCTCCAAGATATGCCTTCAGATCGCATCTGAAATGATGGGAGAACCCTATTTGACATTAGGGGAATACAAATCCAGAGTTAGGGCCACTTATAAGGAAAACCAAGGCACTTAAAGGAAAAAATGTGTGAGATCCACCTTTATAGGATCTCGTTTAAGTGCTCGCACGGTTAGTTCGCATGTTTGACAAACTTTGCAGTAACTGTGCGTTCACTACTGCCTTGGCCACCCTTCTCGCACGGTTTCGCCACACGGTTAGACAAATTCTTCCCCGACCATGTGGAAGATACTACCTCCAAGACCATCTATGAATGGTTTGGCTGCATAGTTTAGACAGACCTTGTGCCGCCTGTGCGACTTCCCCTTTTGCATCAAAACTTCATTCCAAGTTCTTTCGACTCTCCCGTTCATCACACTTAACATTATAAAAATTTGAAGCATCAAGAAAGGGATAAATACCGAAAACCAGGGGTACTTAATTCTCCCCACCATTGGTCTTTCCATCATCAGAAAGTAGAAAATGCTCACCCAACTGAAAGAGTTCTGGCCATTGCTCTGTCATTTCTTTTTCACATTCCCAAGTCTCATCCTGAATCTGACCATGCTACCATAAAACTCGCACAAGACCGATGATTTTTCCCCACAAGGAATTATCTTGCCTATCCAAAATCCATAATGGGATTTGTATCAACAAAGCATCTGGCTCTAGGTTAACATGATCCCATCTGATCACATGGTTAGGATCAGGCTGATACTTTTTCAACTAAGATACATGGAACACATTATGCACCGAACTAAACCATGGTGGTAATTCCAACTGATATTCCACCTCTTCAATATCTTCCAGTATCTCAAAAGGGCCAATGTATCTAGGATATAACTTTCCTTGCTTCCCAAAGTGATGATGTTCATGGCTTGGAGAGATCATCAAGAAGATGTGCTGACCCACAACTAACAACGACGGTCTTCGATGGTGATCTGCATAAGATTTCTGACGACTCTGAGTCATCTCTAGGCTCTTTCTAATCAACTGAATCTTCTCTGTTGTTTGTTGGAAAAGGCTCAACCCAACTAGTGATGTTTCACCAGTTTCCACCCAGCACAGTGGAAAACAGCAAGGACACCCATACAATGCTTCAAAGAGAGCAATGTGTATCAAGGCTTGATTGCTATTATAGTATGAGAACTACACTAAGGGTATGTACTCCTGCCATGAGCCACCAAAATCCATTACAAAACCCCAAAACATATATTCCAATGTTTTTATCATCTGCTCGGATTTCCCGTACGTCTGAGGATGATACACCGTGCTCATATTCAGCTGAGTCCCAAGGGATTTCTTTAATGATTTCTAGAAACGCGATGTGAACCTTGGATATTTATCTGAGACTAAAGACACTTTTACACTAGGCCTCTTACCACTTCTCATATATATATTTTTGAAAGATCTTCCACTGTGTGAGTTTCACGAATTGGGATGAAATGGGCCGACTTGGTTAGACAATCCACTATCACCCAAATAGAATTGTGTTTTCGGACCGTTCTTGGATGTCCTGTAACAAAATACATTTCTATTTGATCCCATTTCCATATTGAGATAGGTAAAGAATATAACATGCCCACTGGTCTCTGATGATCTTCTTTTACTTTATTACAAGTGAAGCATCGTGAGACGAACTCGGCCACATTTCTTTTCATTCCACTCCACTAAAATTGCACCTTCAATGCCATATAAATCATCTGTGTACCTGGATGTAAAGCCCATATTGAATGGTGCTAATCAAGAAGGTGTTGTTCTTGAAAAACCATAGGTACAATCATTCGTTCTATGAAACACAAAACTGAACCCCCATCAAGTTTCCATCCAACAATGGTCTCCTCACCATTGCGTTGTGGACTTACGACTAGACATTCTGCATCAGATGTTTTTTCTTCTGTGATCATCATTACTAAATCAAGAAAAATTGTAGTTAAAAAGAAAACAGTAGCATCACCTCGGTCTTCACATTCCACATGCATGTCGGCAATTACTGACATCAACTGTCATTCATAGGATGCTTCTTTTTGCTAACTGGGCATATAAATTTCTACTCAATGCATCTTCCACCGAATTTCCATTTTCTGTTGTGTACATCAAGTCAAAGTCAAACATCTAAAGATACTCCATCCATCTCCTTTTCCTCAGATTCAAATCACTTTGTGAGAAAATGTATTTCATGCTTTTTTGATCCGTAAACACAGTAAATTTCTCACCGAATAGCTAATGTCTCCATGTTTTCAAAGCATGGACGACTACAGCTAACTCCAAATCATGTGTTGGGTAATTTTTCTCATACACCCTCAACTGCCTTGAACCATAAGCAACCACATGACCAATTTGCATGAGAAAAAAACCCAAACCTGTTCCTGAAGCATCACAATACACCATATACCCCCATCCTAATTCAGTCAAGATCAATATGGGTGTCGATATAAGATGGACCTACAGTTCATGGAAAGGCATCTGACATTCTTCTATCGATTGGAATGGATCATTGTTCTTTGTCAGAGCTATAATTGGTGATTCTAGTTGTGAGAAATCACACAAAAAGCATCTGTAGTAACCACCTAGACCAAGAAAACTTTGTATCTCAAACATTATCTCCAGTGGTTCCCAGGATATAACAGCTTCTATATTTTCCGGATCAACAAAAATTCATTTCTCAGAAATGACATGGCCATGGAAATGTACTTCATATATCCAAAAATCACACTTTGATAATTTGGAATACAAATAATGATCTCTCAAGATTTGTAACATTGTTTCCAGGTGCACCTCATGATCATCCATTTTCTTTTAATAGACAAAAATATCGTCCATAAACACCATAAAAAAAAAACCAGATATCGATCAAATATCTGATTCATCAAATCCATGAAGACCGTTGGTGCATTCTTTAGACCGAATGGCATGACTACATACTCATAATGGCCATATATGCTTCTGAAATTTATCTTTGGAATATCCTCCTTCCAAACTCGCAATCGGTGATATACTAATCACTAGTCAATCATGGAGAACCACTGACCTCCCCTTAATTAATTGAATAGGTCATCAATGCGTGGAAGTGGATATCTATTGTTTATCATAACTTAGTTAATCTTACGATAATCAACACACATCTGAAGATTTTCATCTACCTTCTTCATGAACAACACCAATGCTGCCCATGGAGAAGTACCTGGTCGAATGAAACAAATTATTTCTAGCTCCTCTAGCTGCACTTTCAATTCCCATAACTCTGTTGGTGCCATCCTATAAGATGGAAGGGAAATAGGACTAGTCCCCGGAAATAGATCAATCATAAACTCCACTCGCCTTAGAGGTGGTAACCCTAAGAAGTTATTGGGAAAGGCATCTAGAAATTTATCCACAATAGATAAAAAATTATTCTCCTCAATCTTTTCCATTGATTCCAAAGCTCACGCTGCCAGTTGGTAAGAGATCGTTCCCACCAATGGTGAAAACAATCTCTTTGCACATTTCTTTACCATCCTCTCTCCTCTGATGATATGGTTGATTTCGTCCTCAGTTGTGAAAATAACTATTCTCCTATGATAGTCGATGTGAGCCATAAAAATTATCAACCAGTCCATACCCTAGGATTACATCATAGACATCCGTGTCCAACATCGAGAAGTCCCATATAAACTCAGCTCCATTAACAGTTACAACACATGCTTTACACACAAAGGCATGATATTCTCTTTCACCAAAAAGAGTTTTCGGTTTTAGAATAGAAGGAATCATTTCCAGTTTTAAACATATCAAGTCAACAACACGAGAAGAAATGAAGGAATGTGATGATCCATTATCAAACAACACTTTCACAAGGGTAGAAGTCAAAAGAATTGTCCCTCTCACCGTAGATGGTCCAGCCTGATCATCGACCATCATTTTCTCATATCTATACAATTGCCTCGTCACTGCACTGTTCTCTGTGTTTCCTTGCTGAGATTTCCCTAGTTGAGGATTCATGGTATTTTGAGAATCACCATGGATATATTTGTTATCCTGTCGCAATTGATTCTGTTGTCCATGTCCTATCGAAGCATATGATGCTTGCGATGCCTGGGAAGTGTCACGCGCACTCGACCTCAGTGCATTCCTACAATAGCATAGTAGATTTCCCATCTTCATGAAATTGTTACATGCCCTAGGTCGCGCCAGACAATATCTCCTTTTATGGTCAAGAAAAACTCATTGAAAACAACCTTCTCTGCTCTAGGGTAGTGTGGGAAGGTTCACTAATCCCTCTGTCTGGTTATGATTTGCACTCACACCGTGGAAATATGTGTCCCTTTTCCTATTATTCCCAGAGGATTATCTCCCACCGTTTCCCATAGGTTTCATCATTCCTCCTCCCATCGATCTTGAGAAATCATGTTCAGCAACAGTCGCTCTGTTCACCATATCTGTATAATACGTAATACAAAGCACCGCAATCTTTGATCAAATCTCTTGCCTTAGCCACGATTTGAAGATGCATTCCTTCAACGATGCACATTCTGATACCTCTTGTGGAAAATAGACTAAATTCATGAATTTAGAAGCATACTCTATGACAAAGAGACTTTCTTGTATCAAGCTGAAGAAGTCCGTCATTTTCTAGATCATGAACATGTGAGGATATAATTGTTTGTTGAACAATTCTTCAAAATCCTCCCATGTAAGGCCTTCATCCAATTTAGCCTGCACCACTAAATCCCACCATTGACGTGCAAGATCCTCAAGCATATACATTTCCAACATAACATTGGGCTCTGATGGTGTGCCGATGAAATTGAATATACGATTCATCCTACATAGTCACACCAATTCCTTCTTGGGTTCAACATCACGACAAATGCTCGATGGATTCTACTTTATAAACTGGATGGTATGATCCACATGTCATGGATCATTCCTCTAGTTACCCATATCCACAGCATGAAAAGCCTGGAAGGTACTCTAAACCCGCACTTGTTTCACACATGGTTCTGGTGCAACCACATTCTCTACAGCCTCTTCGAGTTGGTTTTGATGATACCTACCATGTGCCATTTTATATACTAACATCAAACTCCATCAATCTCACTCTTTAGAAACTGATGGATTATCATTTCAAATTCTATCACATCATCTATCACAACATTTTTTTCAAAAAAACCTTTTTCCCATGTTCAACATTTTTGAAAACATTCCTCATGCCTTTTAAAAATAAACCCATTTTCAAAATAAACCAAATATCCTATTTTCAAAATCTTTTACTTGAAAAACAAATTCTACATTTTTTAAAAATTCACACATTGCCTGAATTCATAAATAATTCTTTACAAATAGATATGATATAATAGTTGGAAGATGTTAATCTGTAATTAATTTCATGCTCATCTCATTGGATAAACCCATGACAATGAGATTTACAACATTCTAGAAGTATATCCAAAACACTTATGTACCCAATACCATTGGTAACATGAAGTTCAGCATAAACGGGTTAGCTATGTCATTTTATGCTATACATTTCATGTTCCAACAATCCTACTCCTGTCAAATATTTTGATCCATGGAATAGATGAGAATGAATTTCATCTCCCAGACCAAGAACATCGATGACTACTTGTTAGGGAAGGACCGAAGAAGCTGATACCATTTGTAATGACCCACAAATTCTCAATGGCTTGAGAGTACCATGAGTCATTACTACAACTTAAGCGACATCTCCAAGGTGCCAAAGGCTAGATATAAATGCTGAAGGATTTCAAGTACAAGTGGGGGATGATTTACCCTTTATGAAAAAAAATCATTAATCAACCATAACCAAACATTCACTATATGATGCATGAACAAGTGAAATACCAAAAAAAACTTCATTTATATCAAACCACATCAATGTACACAACAATGGAATACCAAACTAAGCATCAAAGTACGCAATGGATGAAAAACTCAGGAATATCAAAAGACACTACCACACCATGCTCCACAAGCACCAAGATTCTCAACATATCCAAAGCATCACCACAAGCCACTAGCAATGAGATGCATTACCTTTACCTTTGTCCCAGAATATGAGATCTGCCAAAGAACCAACGTGTCAAAGCTGGGGTGAGTATAAAAATCAGTAGATTTTCCCCCAATGACTTCCCTACTCACACCACTAGGATAGAAGAGTTATCCACATTTATATAAAAACAGTTTATATTAAACATGTTCTCAAAAGCAGTTTATAACTAAATATGAACAAATTTCAAAAACCATTCATAACCACAGACATTCCAAGAGCAATTGAAACCAATTTTCAGCAAGTTATTTTTCCAGAAAAATAACTAAACAAGCTTAAGAACCATTTCACAAACATTCATTTTAGGAATACACAACCATTTTCACAAACCCAAGCAACCAACCTTGCAAGCTACCTTGAAGAGGGGAGAAGACCTAACCCTTATCCATTCCATCCATGCTAGGGGGAGACTTCTTACCCTTATCCAACACAAATGCACATGAATTCTTGATTGGGGAGATACCTAACCCTTATCCATCCCAACACTGATGGGGGAGACTCCTAACCCTTATAGGTCTTGAATGCAATATTAATGTTTGACAGGGGAGAGCCCTAACCCTTATCCATCCCTACAATAATGGGGGAGACCTCTAACACTTATCCATCCTACATGCCTGTGAACACACACAACCATCATTCCAAAACCATGTGTGTTCAACCAATTCAAACCTTTTAAATGATTAACCATTTCACATCCAAACAATTTCAATGAAACTCCCTTTTTATTGAAAACCAAATCCATCAATGTCATTTCAATCTAAAACCATTTAAAAAAACTTTTTTATTGAAAACCAATTTTCCAAAAACCATTACAACTTTAGAAATCATTATCTAAAATCAAAATTTTAAATCCAAGAAGCCAAATCACTTTTCACAACAATTAACCAAGATTTCACAATTTTATCAAAACCATAAATCATCACTAAAGATGATTTATTCCATGAATTTTACAATAAATCCATTAAAATAAACCAATTTTAAATTACGATAATCAATTCTAACAAGAGGAGTTGATATTGAAGCTTCCTACCCTTCGGGTTTTGACAAAAACCACAACCGTTGAAGAATGCTCAAGAAACCCGGGACGATTCTCCACAAACCCACCTTAGATCTCTTCTACTAGCAAGATCAGTACCGAAACTCATCATATTTGGCATCCACACACATATATCTTCCCAAAACAGTCATAGATCTAAGAAGCCAAGAGAAGAGGAGAAGTATATCTAATTAGATCTATGACACCGATCATGAATGATGAAAAACGATCACATACTACAAGAATCCGGCATCGATTCTCCAAGAGAAGCCTTCAAATCACCTATGGAACAATGGAATAACCTTATTTGACATTAGGAAAAGCAAAATCCCACGTTTGGTCTTCTTTTGAGAAAAAACAAGGTACTTAGAGGCAAAAATGTGTGAGATCCACCTTTATAGGATCTCGTTTAAGTTCCTGCATGGTTAGTTCGCACGGCTTGAAAAATCATGCGCTAACCATGAATTATCTAATGCTTTGACCACCCTTCTCGCACGGTTTGGATGCACGGTTAGACAAGTCATGTGCCACCCCTATAGAAGCAACTGCCTCAATGACCAGCTACACATGGTTTGGCCACACTGTTTAGACAAACTGTGCGATGCCCGTGCAACTTCCCCCTTTTCTTCAAAACATCATTCCAAGTTCTCCAGACTCTTAAATTGTCATCCTTATGTTTATAACCATTAAAATCATCATGAAAGGTTCACATACGAGAATCCATGGGTACTACATAAAATGTCTTAAATGTGGTGAAATGGGATATTTTGTAAATGCCTTCCCAAAGGGAGATATGAATGATACAAAGAATCCAGACTACAAGCATAAATGTGTAGTAAGATCCTTTGAGACCATGTCAGTTGATTTCGGAACATCCAATGAAGTTGTATTAGGTACACTATTTGTTTACTCAAATTTTTCTAATGTTTTTTTGATATAGGGTCTTCACATTCCTTCATCTCTGAGAAATTTTTTATTAAATTGAAAATATCACCTCAAAAAATTAGACCTAAACTTGTTGTTAAAACACCAAGTGGAAATATTATAGCAAAATGGAATTATATGAATTCTTCTATTATGGTCTGTGGAATGAATTTACCTATGAACCTTGTTATTTTTCCCTTATTCGAGATTGATGTGATTCTAGGAATGGATTGGATTTCTGTTCATCATTATATGATTTACTGTAGATCTAAAGAAGTTTTTTTCAGAAAGATTTTCAGTTCCTATATAAGAAAAAACCCATAAAATTGATTATATATCAGGAAGCTAAGAAACTATTGAAATATGGGAATTAATGTTATCTTTCTCATACTGTTGAAAACAACAGAACTATTCAGATTAATGATGTACCAGTGGTAAATGAATACCTTGATGATTTTCCTGATGAGTTACCTGGTTTCATTCCTAATCAAGAAGTTGAATTCATAATTGACTTAGTTCCTAATGCTAAGACAATTTCAAAACCCCCATATCATATATTTTAAATAGAAATTCTTGAATTAATAAATTAGATGCAATACTTTCTTGAAAAAGGCTTCATTTGTCCTAGCACATCACCATGGGGTGCCCCTATTTTGTTTGTTAAAAAGAAATATTGTTCCATTAAACTTTGAATTGATTACAGAGAATTGAATAACATCGCTATTAAAAACTAGTTTCTTTTTCCCCATTTCGATGACTTGTTTGATCAGCTCTACAGAGCTTAGTAACTTTCCAAGATTGACATGAGATCTAGATACCATCAGATGAAGGTGAAAAAGGATGAAATCCCAAAAACAGCCTTTTTTACAAGATATAGGCATTATGAATTTGTGGTTATTCCATTTGGGTAATCTAATTCACCTGCAGTATTCATGAATCTTATAAATAGATTATTTCATGAGTTCATGGATATGTTTGTGGTTGTGTTTATTGATGATATTATGGTATTATTAAATATAAAGAGGGCCATGAAAAACAACTAAGGGTTGTTTTAAAATCATTAAAAGAAGGGAATCTATACTAAAAATTCAGCAGGTGAGATTTTTAGTTGCAAGAGATTTCATTTCATGGGTACATTGTAAATAAGAAAGGTATAAAAGCTGATCCTTCCAAAACAAAAGTGGTAGATGAATGGTTAATACACACAAATTCTAGAATGATTCGTAGTTTTCATGGATTAACAGGTTATTAAAGACGTTTTTTAATATCTTGTCTTGGTTATCTATCCCAATAAATATGTTAACACGGAAAGGGGTTGAATTTTTTTCGATAGAAGAATGTGATGTTTCTATTCATGAACTGAAGAAGAGATTGGTGAATTCTCATGTTTTGGCCTTCCCTTCTAGAAATTGTGAGATTTTCATCTACAGTGATACTTCTTTGAAGGGACTTGGTATGTTTTGATGCAGAATGATCAGGTAATTGCTTATGCTTTAAGACAACTAAAAACTCATGAGTTAAATTATCCAACACATGATTTGAAATTAGTAGCTTTGGTTTTTTCATTGAAAATTTGGAGGCATCATTCATACAGAACCAAATTTCAAATATATACTGACAATAAAAGTTGGAAGTATATATTCACTCGAAAGGAATTAAACATGATTTAGAGAAGTTTTCTTGAACTGATAAAGGATTATGATGGCACCATCAATTATCATCCTTGAAAAGAAAACAAAGTGGTGGATTCCATGAGTTAGAGACATCATGAATCATTAACCATGTTACATTGGGAACATGATCCTTGATTAATTTTTTGAGGAGTATTGGCTTAGAAGTTGTTGGTGTAGAAAATATATTTTTTTGGTTTCAGGTTTCAGTGCAGTCTTCATTGTCAGAAAGAATTGAGAAAGCATAGATGGAAGAACGTTAGCTACGAAAAATTGTATAATTGGTTAAATTGGTTAAGTTTCAAGAATTTAACCTTGATAAATATTGTGTTTTAAGATTTGGTAAAAGCTTGGGTGTGCCTTGTGATTCTCTATTGAAGAAATATTTGTTGGGTGAAGCTCATAGTTCTCCATTTTCAGTACATCCTGGAAGTTCTAAGATGTACAGAGACCTTCAGGACTATTATTGGTGGGATTGAAAGAAAAGAGATATTTCTGATTTTACTATGAAATTCTTAACAATTCAATATATTAAATTAGAGCGGTAGTTACTGAAGGGGATTATTCATCCATTTCAAGTGCTAGAATGGAAATTGGATAATTTATCCATGGACTTTGTGGTGGGCTACCAAATAATTCTCGAGGTAATAATGTGACTTGGGTTACTGTTGATCGACTGTCAAAAACATATATTTTTTCCCATTCAAGATACAATGTCTTTGGATTAGCATTCTCAACTGTACCTCAAAGTGATTTTTCGGCTACCTAGATTTCCTTATTTTATTTTATTTGACCGAGATCCCAGGTTCACCTCTATCTTTTAGAAGGTAATTCAGAAGTCATTGGATACATAGTCAAATTTCAGTATAGATTTTTATCCACAATCATATGGGAAATTAGAATGAATGATTCTGACTTTGGAGGATATGCTTTGAGATTGTTCAATGGACTATCAGGGATGTTGGGATCAACATATTTCTATAGAATATTTTTCTTATAATAACAATTTTCATTCCAGTATACAGTTGTCACCTTTTGAGGCTTTGTATTGGAAGAGGGTTTGGACTCCAGTTTTTTGGGATGAAGTCGGTGAAAGAAAGTTGATGGGGCCAGGATTAGTAGAATAAGTGGCTGAAAAATTGAAGATGATCTAGTAGGTCATTTGGTCATCTCAGACAAGGAAGAAAAGTTATGAAAATAACAGAATGAAAGACTTCT
Organism: Viscum album; assembly: GCA_963277665.1. Classification (NCBI taxonomy): domain Eukaryota; kingdom Viridiplantae; phylum Streptophyta; class Magnoliopsida; order Santalales; family Viscaceae; genus Viscum; species Viscum album. The sequence continues at coordinate 116,516,413 of OY728159.1, read as the reverse complement.
CTTTCAAGGTAGGTGACCATGTTTTCCTTAAAATCTCTCCTTGGAAACATGTGATGCATTTTGGTTAGAAAGGAAAGCTAAGTCCACATTTCATGGGTCCTTTAGAAATATTTGATAAAGTTTGAACAATTTTATACTGAGTAGCTTTTCCTCTGAGTTTGTCTCAGGTACACAGTATTTTTCAGGTTTCGATGTTAAGAAAGTATGTTCCTTATTCATCAAATGTCTTGAGCCCAGACGTTGCTCAACAGGAAGAGAACCTTTCATATAAAGGAAACCAGTTCAAATTATTAATCGAGGAGAACATGTGTTACGGAATCAGGTAATCCAACAGGTAAAGGTTATATGGCGAAACCACATAGTAGAAGAAGCAACATTGGAGTCTGAAAATGTTATGAGGTAAAAGTACCCTAAGTTGTTTAATAAGTAAATAAAATTGTAAGGATGAAATTTCTAGAAAGCGGGGATAATGTAACACCCTAGTATTTTATTAAAAAAAATAGAAATGCATGGAACATTATTTTATGTAGATTTCTTATAACTATCCATTAAACATTATTTTTCCACTTTTATGTTTTTAATTTCATGAAATTATCTTCTCCAATTGTGTTCAGTATGTTATTTGGAGTCTGATAAAACCAACTTGTTTATGTGTATAGAAACATAACCTTATGGATAGTAATATGAACCGAAATATAACCCTAATGAATAAAAAAATTTATTATTATTTTATTTTTTTAATTCTTGAAGATAATAACTTCTTGGTTAATTTTTCATCGTAATATAGACGTAGTTATAGAACTAGGATTGTAAATTATTGAATTATGTATGATTTTATTTAATAATTAATGTAATAATCTTTAGAAAATTATTTTTAAAAAACGGACTTCATTTTTGAATTCTACTTTTCGAAAAATGGTTATGGTGAATTTATGGGATTTTTCTGAAATTATTGAATTTTTTAGGAATAGTGAAATACGATAAAATGCCGCATAAACAAATTATGAGTGAAATATACTATTTATGACATCATAGGTGATGAAAGAATCTCATTTCGAACACATAATCCATTATTACTATTTCAGGTCACTCAAACTAAGACTATTCATAATCATAGGCAAAAATATTATAATAATGATTAAAATAATAAAAATTACCCCTTCTCTCCACTATAAATACCACCCTCACTCCCCTCTTCTTCCCAAACCTCTCAAGACATGATATAAGCCTATGTTCTTCACAATTATCCTCCCAAGGATCTCCCACACATCCTAGATCTACTAAACTCACCAAATGTCCAAAACCAAATCCCTTATGAAGGATCTCAAGGAGAAGAGATCAAAAGGTTAACATCCTCTTTTAATTTCTTCCTTTTCTTTCATTTTACGTTATTCTCTTCCTTTCCTTTGGATTAAGTTCTGATATTTCATTCCATATACACTATTATTGTTAACAACATGTAATATTGATGAGATATCCAATTTCTCTCATCAAACTACTTTTATGAAATTTTATGTGACGCTGTTAGGCTGTAAATTTTTTTTTAGAAATTTCTCAAGTTTTCTTTTATTTCTAGATTCCTTTCTTTTCTTCTTCAATAATCACCTCTTCTTATCCAAGAGGCATGAAGGCTCCATAATTGTTTATATTCTGTATGTTCTCAACTTCATTGAAAATTCATCATCACTATTCTTCTCCTCTACCACTATTTTAAAAATAAAGACATTGTCCATGATGTGTCTTATTACCGACATCATGGATGATATGATTTTCAATTTACATTAATTCTATCATGTAGTCTCATGAAACAATTTCTATGGTTGAATTAGGATATAATATATTTATTTTGTCTCATCCATTGTTCTGGAATTCTGTTTTACTCATGGATTTAATTTATAAGATAAAATGAGGTTTTTGTTAACAAAAAACCACTAAAATGATCTAAACGAACTACATTAATGTTTTATCTTTTGAATAATCCTCATATAAAACATCAAAATGATAAATGGAATAAATTATTGTAATAAAAATATGTCAATACCTTTCTATTCCAATTCTAGAGTTTCACTACCAATTGACAAGAACATCCATCATGAATCAATCATGGAAATCATGTGAGGAACTCACCCAAAACAGTGCATCGAACAAAATACTAACAATTAAGGGGTGAAATGAGGTTATTAAATGATCATATATGTTTTTATAAACATGAACATATTTTTTTTAAATACTAATAACACTATTCTAACCATTATATAGGATGTTCAAACAATTTTAATGTAAGACATGCCTGAGGTAAGGGAATTCTTAACCTGATTTCCATTCATTGGGTTAACCTTCTACTTTGTTATTTATGTGGTATTAAAATTGACTCTCTGATGAGTTTTTCTTATATTATGTTTAATTTTTTCAAATTACATTGTATATACATATTCCATCAACTCTATTAAGTTTCTATTCAATTGTATGATATTTTTTAGGGGCTTTTCTTTTAAAATCTTCTTTCTAAATTATGTTTTACAAAATTAAAAAGAAATATTTTAATGTTGTTATTCATGTTGTTTGATTATGTTATGGTTCTAGGGAAATATTTATGATGATGGTTGGGATATATATATCCCTTCAATGCATTGGTTATGTGAATTTTTGAGGGTGGGCGTATGGTTACTCTGTTTGTAACTGAGATGGTTGCACAAATTATAATGTAGCTGTAAGGGTAACAAATTATATGGTAGCTGTGAGGGTTAAAATATTAAGTTAGTAATGCCTCAATATACCTTTATTGTTATATTTATGTTCTTATGTTTTGTTAGAATATTTTTGAAATCTCATGTTTTACAAAGTAAGTATATATGGGTGACAAGCATGTCTTCTAAAAATTATTTCATATGTTACAAGTATTCTTAGACTATTGTGTTAATTTTTTCAAATTCCTTACTGATGTTTTTGTGCTCATTCCTTGTTTTTAAATATTTTTTAAATGTTTTAAGGATGTGTAAGAAAGTGAAGGATTCCATGTTTAATTATTTAAGAACTATCAATGAAATCATGTTTTATTTGAATTTTTTTAAATTTTGAAAGGAATGAGTACTGGTTTTATAGTATCCAAACTCTTATAAGGTTTAATGTTATGAATATATTGTCACATTTCTCTAAATATCTAAACTTTAAGTGATCGTCAATGTTAAATGAAGTGATTTCTTGACAATATTCAAGACTATGTAATGTAATAAGGTTAGTTACTTAAAAAAACCAAGGGGTAAGGGTCCTTGTTTCCAAGGGAATGCATACTCACATTCACCCCATGGAACCCACCGATCTAGTTGGACAAGTTCAGGACACCTCTGACCAAAGGAATGAATACGAAAATAGGATACATTTTCCTATTTCCATGGGGTTTTATGTACATAGTATAAGGTGGAGGTTTTAATTTGGTCACTTATAAAAAAGGATCCAAATAAATATAATATCTACAATTGAGGTCTTTGAAGAGGGCATGAGATGTAGATCACGTAGGGTAGAGGCATTGAAATCAAAGGGGTTGTTACACAGGGTATTCCTGCATGGTTTGAGAGTAGATCACAAAGGAATGTTTTTGTGTACTGAATGGTCTTTGCATAAGTAGGACTATGCAAGTTGAAGGTACTTTGGGTGACTTCCCAATTGGGAAACCAAACACGGTTTATGCTTTTATCAAGGCTTATCCATTGGTGTTCCAGAAAGTGTCTCATGTAGGTCCCTGTTTATGGAAGGTGACCTCGCACAATCGTTCATCAACCACAGGGAGAATGTGTTCTACACATAGGTGATTAGTATTTTAGACCCTAGGAGGATTGTGGTTCCACTAACCCCGTTAATTTTATCATCTTATGGATTTTTTGGGCTACCTAAAATGTTTTGACATGCCTGAGCAAAGGACTAGGGTAAGAATAGCATCAAAAGTTATTTTATAATTTTAATATATACAAATTAATATCCATAAGGTATTATTTAGAAAAGATATAGGACCCTATGTGAAATATATAGCTCAAATAGGTATTTCGAACATGCTGATGTGCAGGTCTATCATCGAGGATGATGTGTAGGACCATCATGTATGATGATGTGTAGGGTCATCTTGCATGTTGATACACATGTACCTTGTCTGTAGACACTATTCTATGGGACCTGTATGGATTTACATTATTGGATTTAATATCTTTGGATTTTATCACATGTATTATTTTATTCTACTTACGGTATTTTTCATTAACACATCATCATCCATGTGAGAAACTGGATGGTAAACAATCATATAACATATATAATTTCTATTGGGGTGTCCATTATCATAACCTCCCTTCTTAGAGATTAATGAGTGAAAATTTTATTAGAAGATGTCTCAATGCCCCATGAACCACTAACACCTGATATTTAAGCATCATTTATGTCTATAAAAGAATGATTATCTATACTCTAAGACGTATGGTTAAAAATATTTTCATTAAATATATATATTCTCATTATAGTGATGTTTTGGTATTTAACAATAGGAATTCAAAACATAATAGTTTTCTATTTATAATTTTTAGGATAAATTACCATTTCATATCGTTTAATTATTTTATAATTGTTTAAAATTTTATATTTAATAACAATATTTGATAAATATTTTATTTTTTTAAATGATTAACAGTAATTATTTAAAAACATGAGTTATTATTTAAAATATTTTTATTTTAGTATCTATTCAATATATTTTCAAATTCATATATATTTATTTTAAATTACTATATATGCTATTATACATTTATTTATATACATATTCAAAAAAACACAAACATATAAATAAATTTATGATTATATTATATTCTTATTGTATTAAATGTTCATCATCATCAAGATAGTTTTCTTCTCCTGCCGCATATCATCTAATTCCTTTTAGATTTACCGAAGATCAACTATTTACAATGTGCATCTTGACCTTATATACACCTATCACACTTATCATGGTAGTAATGTGTTTAAAGTTACATGAATGTGGATCATCCACTATATGAAGGTAAGTATAGAGACTTAGGATTAACATACATTGTTATTACATCATTTTAGTAGAATATTCAGTAGAATATCAAATTACATGCATGAGGACTATAATATTTTAGTTAATTTGGAAATGTGGAAATAAAATATTCTGTCATCATGAATGATCTTTTAATTATCTGATAAATATCTCAAACATTAATACTTATACCAAAAACATTTCTTCATAACCTTGATATGGAATCTTAAAAGGGGATGAGCTCAAATGCTCTTTAAGGGTAAATATGGGAGATATGTAAGCAGAATTTTGATAATAAGTGTATGAGGACCTGATCAAGAAAATAAATGGTCATACCTTGCATATAAATGACCAAATACATGAATAATGTTATAAATCATGTCAGTTCATAAGACATTAATCATAATGAAATAAAGAACATAAGCCATAAAATCATAACATAGGAATTAAACATGGACTTATGGAAGACATAGTTGTATATAATAATATTTCCATATTATCCAATGAATCTCTACCAATACCATCTTAGTAGTAGGGGTTCACTCCCCCACACCATATTGGAAGTCATAGTTCACTCCAATGGACATCATAATAGCATGAATTTACTCTTAATACCATCATGGTAGTCATGTTTCACTCCCATAGACATATTATTATCACAAGATCACTACTCATACCATCTTTTTAGTTATGGTTAACTCCCATGGCCATCTTTGTAGTCAATGTTCATTCATGAGACCATATTAGTCTAACTCATGGGATATAAACCATTAACCAGTACATTAGAGGGAGATGTAGGTCCCACCAATCACATATTGATATCATAAATATATGTTCAACAAGATCATAAATAATCATATCATAACCAGGGAAATTAAATAGGTTTTATAAACATGTAATCATATCATAACATCGAGAAAAATAATTCTTTAATGGAAAAATGAAAGGATTCATAATCATTTAACCATTAACATAACCCAAGAAAAGAGGCATTTTTTAAAATAATATAACCCATGAAATAGGAAAAAGTTTCATCACATAATATCGTAGAAACATAATCTATTATACGAAATTATATGAATGGAAACATTGAATAATTTCCACAAAATGGAATATGTAACACAAATGGATGTTATCAATGATGTGAAATGAATTTGAATGATCTTTTAAAAAAATTATTGAGTAAAATATCCTTTATTATTTGGAAAACTATTTTTTATTATATAAATCCAATTGAAAATTATTTTTTCAAAAAATACAATTAAGGCATATAATGAATACATGAAATCATTTGAAAACCGCTTTTCACAAAAATTATAAAATATGATTCAAAACAATTTAAAATCGTTTTTCTTTCAAAAAACATTTAAATGATATAAAAAATCATGAAAATGTTTTCAAAACCATTTCATTGAAATTAAATTGAAAAATAATAAATAGATATTGAAAATATTTAGAAACCCATTTCATTGGAAAAACATTGGAAACCTATTAATAAATATAGATAACTTTTTGAAAACCGTTTCATTAACAATTCATTGAAAACATATACATACAGATTGAAAAACTTTTGATAACCATTTTCCTTGAAAATAAATTGAATATTTATAAATAAATCCTGAATACAATTTGAAAAACAGTTTCATTGAAAACATATAAAATAATATCGAAAACATTTTGAAAATCATTTTTCTTGATAAATTAATAATGTAACTTGAATACATTTTGAATTTTTTTTAAAATTATTTAAAAAAATATAAAAAATTAACCCTTTTAACATATAATGGAATCTTCAATGAAATTATGGTGGGTAAATTCATACATTTCATATGAGGTAAAATAAATATTCTTTTTGTATTGTAAAAATGTTATAAAATTGATTTTGTCAAAAAGAAACATAAAGATTCATCTTAGAATTGTTAAAAGAAAAAAGTGTAAAAATTTATTTTAATGATTTGAGGCAATTAGTAGTATATTCTCCGAAACCCTTTTTAGAAAACATGGCTTTTAAAGAACAAAGATTTATAACCGAAGAGAAGGTAATGTCTTGATTTCCTAAAAAAATTCTTAACTATCTTACATACCAAAGAGTAAAAAATGGTACCCATACATGATTATATTATTAATATATAGAGGAAAATAAATTTCATGATTTTTCTAGAGATATGGATCTTAATATTTCATCGAAGTAAACATTAATATAAACAATATATAAAAGCAATGAGATTGTTTAAAAAACACTAATAACTTCATAGCATGGGATCATAAAGAATATATAAGGAAATAAAATTAAATTAATCATAAAATAACATAAAATTAGTAGATTTATCATATAACATTTAAAATGGAAGTATATACACATTGAAAAAGAATTTTGGTGAATAAAAAAACATGAGTCTCAAAGTGGGTAATTGAGACACAATTATTTTTAGAATTTGGTATTATCATTAATTAAAACCCATGAAATAAAGATAATATAATGGTTATGTAAATAAAAATAAAGTTAAGTATATTAATCGTTGGATACATCTGTGGGAAGTATACACACAACACAAAATTAATGGGTGGTGAATAAAGCATGTATCTCACTAAAATAAAAACTAAGATGAAATCCACGTGCCTTATATCTTGACTCTCATTATTATAATTAAAAAACGTTATAATAAACATAAATTTATTATATATCATTTACATAACAATATTTATATATATATATAACCATATATGCTTTGATTATTACCTTATATTACCTTGTTGATAATAATCCTATGTTCAGGTTTCACTACGTGTAATATTCGCTTTGTTCTTCACATGTGCCGTAATTTTTTATGTACTTTTTCATTAAATTTATTTAGAGAATCCATAATTTAAAATAATATTTGAATATAATTAATTTCCATTATATTTTTATTATGATAATAAATATTATATATAAGAATAAATTAAATACACTGTTCATAGAGATGTTAAGTTGTACGAATGCTTGAACTTTGTTTCTGATGTTATTTCCATATTAAAAGAAAGAAGGAAAATAAAATATATGTATATATTTATATCATTATTATAGTAGTTTTAAGATATCATATATATCATATGTACTCAAAAAAGCTATACTGAAAACATTTTATATTGTGTATGAACGAATTATATTGGTTTGAGGGGGCGGTAATCCACACTTCCTCAAACAAAATTTTCGAATTAACAAAAAAATAGAATGTAAAAAAAGATATGTGTTTTAAAAAGAAATAAATAAGGTTGAATATAAAATAAATATAATATAAAGAATATATAAATAGTGTTTATATTATAATTTCCACCATTATAGGTGGTAAGGATAATTGAACCATAAATATTTATTGAGGTTTTACTTCACCATACACATAAACAGAACATTTGATACCCATTATGTGTAGGTGTGTGTAATTTTATATCAAAAAATATCTCAACTAAAGAAAAGCATATTTATTTGGATTTTTCTGTTATAAAAATATTTAATAATGGTTGTTTAAGGGGTGTAGAGGGAAAATAAAACCAAGGACTAGAGAGAAGATGTTACCTCTTAATCGGGTAACAACATTTTGTCTATGACAAAAGGCTTCCATAGATTTTCTTGTTCTCAATGAAAGGATTCTAGTAGGAAGGGCTGGATATTGAAACATTTATTGCGAAGATAATGGATGAAACTAATAGTTTCTATATGAGTGATGATGTGGGATAGATGGTTGTCTTTTATTGGGATGAAAAAAGACTCTATTGGAATTTTTGAAAATAAGTTAAGTTTACACATGTTCTTACAAAACAAGACTCGTACAAAATAATCCAAAATTAATAATCTAATGTTTTTTTCAGTACTACATCTATAGAAGTTTTTTTGGATATTTTTATTGTTCATTTGTGCCCTTAATATTAACGATTAGTCCCTAATTAAAATTAGTTTGAACTTAAACGTTGGGATTAAATTAATCGCTTTTACTAATATTTTTGTTCAAAAATTAAATTTATATTATTAGACTAAAAATATTATACTGATTAGAATGGTAGATAATTGTTATTAAAAATAAAATTCACATATTTGGGAAAATTAAGGTCCTTCATAATCCCACATACAAGATGAAAATACGTGTATTAAAGTAGTAGTATGTTAGAACTTTTATTATGTTTTTATATTCCATTTCATTGTGAAATAGATTCTAATGAAATAAATTATATTAATAGAGCTATAATGGATCTAATGTGAAATCATAATAAATTTTAAATACTATTTAACATTAATAAATATTTAAACGGAATGTCATTTTGTAACAAAAAATTCATATTTTTCACTATTCAATGAAAATGAAGTTTCTCAAAAAAAATCCACATATTCATTCCTATATAATTTAGGCATTATAAATAAAAAATGATGTTTATTATATAAAAATATATTTATAAATGCGTCTAAAATTTATTTTATCATTATTAGTAGTTCATTTGAGAAAATGGTATTTTATTACAAATAAAAGGACTTTACCATAAATCATATCTTTCATTACCAATATATATTATCTATATAAAATTATAATAAATAACATTTTTTAATTTATTAATTACTAGTAATATGACTATGTGTTATACTACACTTATTTTAATCATATTTTAATGTTCACAAATCCTATACATTTTATAAAGCTTGTTAATCCTATTTAATCTATCTCCAATCTTGTGTACAGGTTTTTGGTTTTATTATGCTTTAAATAATCTTATCTAAGATCTTAATTTCTAAAAATAATTTTATATTTGTGTAAACTATAGTAAATTTTGTTTATAATGAATTTATATAATTAATGATTAATTGTAATTAATTCTATGGATATTACTGCTTATGTCTATTTACAAATATCAAGTTATCTCTTAGAAACACTAAGTCTACCACCGGTTCTATTTTCCCGGAAAACGTACCAGACACCGTGACCAGACATGGTGAATCAATCACCATGACTAGACAACATGAACCATACACTGTGACCAGAAACCGTAACAATACACAGTGACCCGACAACATGACCAGACAGTGTGACCAGACACTGTGAACCAGACACTGTGACCTAGCACACCCTATATGCTACTAGTTCCTGATCTCTGTACAACTATTCCAACATAGTTGTATCACCGCTCAACAGAAAATAATGAGACTCTATTTTTTGGTGACACCATTTCCAAGTGACACCGTTTACAGATACACTGTGACACCATTACTAAATCTATTTTTTCATTTTCAATTTAATTTCTAATAGTCATACTTGAGTCTTTAAAATTCACTAACATAATTAATAATTCATTATTGATATGTTAACTGATAGTATGAGGTATGAGGTATAGAATAAATTGATCTTCTCAACTTCAACATAAGCACTCCGGGAATAAAAATAATAGTGTTTTTGTGAAACAAGAGTGGTGTTAGAGCAGCAGACACACATGCATTTTGTTATAGAGAACTGACACATGAAACAAGATATATCTGAAGAACACACGAAGCATTGAAAAATTAAAAGGCTATAATACCATATATTAATGTCAAGAATAACTTTATAATTCCAAATCTGTGAAGATCATGAGGAAGTTCTAACATGAAACTGGGAAATTCGGACTTGCGATACTCTGTTTCTCACAAGAGGACTCGATTATTGCATCTGCTTCATCCTAGAAGTCCACAGCTGCATATATTAACACTCTGAGCAATTGTAACCTTATCTCATTATATATTCTTTGTTGTGTATTTCTGTTAACTTTCAAGCAGTCTGTGTGTCTGTATTATGAACACACAATGTCTCCTATATTAAACTAGAGTATTCAAGATATCCTTCTTGTCATATATTTTTACACCTGTTTACTCCCACAGATATGTGTGGAAAAGGTCCTTGTGTGACCTGTTAGTTTAGAACCATGATGAAATGTGAAATAAGTTCTGTGTTTTAGATAGTCTTGTGTAATGTCGTTTACCCCGATCCAGGGTATGGATCATGTTTATTAATATAATCTTCATGGTGGCAGGTTATTACTATGTGGAGTAGACTATGTCTCAGCTTGAGACCGAACCACTTGTTTTATATTCACTATGTTTTTTTAATTTCGTTTTCACAGTTTTACTGTATAATTAGAAAATCTATAAATTCACATTAATATTTAATCATGGATAGAAGTTATAATTACATTTCCTTGTTAGAATAGAACAAAAAGTAATATCAATAAATCATATTGAGATTAATAATAATTAACCAATCATTTGAGAAGTTATTTGAATAGATAATATTTCATAACTGTATTTCAAGGATTAACTAGGTGGTATTTAATTTTATTGGGGAATATTTTAAGAATACTTTTCAAATAGACTATTTTTAGATACTCAATTGTCCCCCTCTTGAGTACTCAACTCTGACCAACATTTGTAATCAAAAGTGTTTATTAATACTATATTTTTGAACCTATTCAACTGTAATTATTCTTATACAATAAATATATATAAATTTCTATTAATTATAAATTTCTAACTCTGTCAATGTATATCTTTATTATGGAAAATATACTGGAAGGTGCTTCTACAAACAAACCTCCATTCTTTAATGGAACCAATTATGTAAAATAGAAAATCAAAATGAAATTGCACTTAGAGAGAATGAGTTTTTACATTTGGTCTTTAGTTGAAGAAGAATATAAGCTCCCTAATACTACTAGGAAGACATGGGATAACCTAGCTATGTATGCCTATAATCACAATTACAATTCTATGAATGATTTATTCTGTTTATTAGGATATGAGGAATTTAATCATATATTATCATGCAGAATTGCCTATGAAATTTGGGACACTCTTTTTGTTTCTTGTGAAGGAATAACCAATGTTAAGAAAATCAGACTAAATACATATACTATAAAATATGATAACATTAAAATGAAAACTGATGATCCTATTTCTGACATGTATCTCAGGCTCAATGAGACTTTCAACACAATCACTTCTCTTCAAGGAGAAGTTAATAAAAACTAAAAAATCATGAGGATACTTAGATGCCTACCAAATAGATAGAGAAAAACCTCTTTCTCTATTTGAGATTCACGTGCCATTAAAAAATTACCTATCTAAGAAATTATTATAATGTTAATGATGTATAAAGAAGAATTAAAAGTTAATCTGGAGGAGGAAGAGCCAACCAATCTTTAGCCTTCATGACTACTACTTATAATAGCAATGATAAATAAATAGTTTAGGCTACTATTGATAGTTCAAGACGTAAAGAATCTTCCTCAGACAGTGATGATGAAATGGCTCAGCTAGAAAAAAGATTCATGAAATTTTACATGAGGATGAAATTTTTCAAAAATCCTAAATTCAAAGGGAAAATATGTCAATAAAAGAAATTGGAAAAAATAATTGGAAGATTCTTGATATATATGAAGAAATAGATTGTTATAAATGAAAAAGAAGAGGGAATGTCAAGGCATACTGTCCCAAGAAAAATATAAAAAGAAGTATGAGTATAATGATAGGAAATATAAGAAATCAATGAAATCCATATGGAGTAAATTTGAGGATAGATCCATTGAATCTTCTTCTTCTATCGATGGGAAAGAGTAAAAAATAAAACATTTGTTTCATGATTGACACATCTGAGGTAACCCTTGACTCAGATGCATATAATGATTATTATTCTAATGATGAATCTGAATCTGAAAAGATGACCATTGATGAACTGTTTGATTATTGTAATATATCAGCGGAAACCTATAATGAACTAAAATATAAGTATAAATCATTAAATAAACATCATGCATTCTCTACAAATATTAAATCTGAACTCACTATTGATAACTTGAAAAATGCACAGCAACTAAATGAGAATAAGATTCTAATGTTTTCTAATGATCAATAAATGAAGGTTAAAGAATTTTTTTCCAATGGGAATGATACACTCACTCAATTACATGATAAACATATTGATCATAGTTATACTACTAGATTGGTATATCATCATGGGAAAATAAGATTATCCAAAACACATTTTACAACCAAAACTAGAAAATCTGCTTCTCTATCCCAAAATAAAAATTGTACACCAAGTTCCACCTCAAGTAGCTCATCCACATAATTTATTTTAACACCTTATATTAGGCCAAATAATGATTGTTTTACCAAATATTTAGAATAATCTTATAGAAAACATATGGGTCAACTCTGGGTTCCTAAAGACTTTATTACAAGTATTTCTGGATGCAAACATGTATGGGTACCAAAAATACTTTTTGTTTAATCTATTTTACATGAAAAATGCCTAAATATCCCGTGTAGAAATTTTTGGTACATGGACAGTGGATGTTCAATACACATGACTGTAGACTACTCAAGTATCAATAATCTCATCTAGATAGATGGAGGACATGTAATGTTTGGTGAAAATAGTAAATGAAAAAATCATCAACTTATGCCATATTAGAAACATTTACTCTATCTTGATTAACAATGTACTTTATGTTAATGATTTAAAGTATAATTTACACATCATATCTCAATTATGTGATATATGTATTTAATGTCAAATTTTAAATTTATTCATGAAATGTTTTCTCTTCCAAAATAAGGTTAGTATTTACTGCCCATCGAAGTGATAATGTATATGTTGTAAATTTAGACTCATTATCATCACAAAATATATCTTTCCCAAGTACTTTTCAAATAGAATATTTGATTCAGCATAGGAGATTAGGACAATGTAACACCAACTAACTAAATCAGTTTTCTAGAAAAGGATTAGTTAGAGACATAAACAAGCTAGTGTTTGTAGACAATAATGTGTGTAATCCTTGTTAAAAGGGGAATAAACACAAAATATCATTCAAAACAACGAATGAAGTTACTAATTCTCAACCTCTCCAGTTTGTTCACATGGATTTATTTGAACCTTATAGAGTATCAAGTCTAAATTGGAAGCACAATGTTTATGTTCATATCAATGACTTCTCTAGGTACACATTGACATATTTTATTACCCATAAAAGGTAAGCATGTAATAACATTACAAAGTATTCTAGATATTTAAAAAACATTAGTGGACTTAAAATCAAATATCTTAGAAGTGATCATGGTCATAAATTTTAAAATCCTGACATTGAATATTTTTTTACTCAAAATGTCTATGGACGCATATTTTATGCTTCTAGGAAACCTCAAAAAATGGTGTAGTTGAAATAAGAAGTTAAACCCTAAAAATATTTCTACGACAATGCTCAATGAATATGAATTTCTAATTTATTTTTGGGTTGAATCTGTTAATAAATCTTATTATGTAATCAACTCATTCATGATAAGACTTATCCTTATGAATACCCCATATGAATTATTGAACAACATGAATCCAATGGTACTATATTTAAAAGAATTTGGATCTAATGATTATATTCTTATCAGTAATGATAATTATATTAATTTTCATCCAATTGGGATGAAGGAATCTTTCTAGGATATTCAATCTCTAGTAAATCCTATAGATAGTTTAATAAAATATTGAAATGCATGGATGAATTTTTCCATGTCTAATTTGATGAAAAAGACCCACACGAGCCTAAGACCACTCTGGGGAACCTGGAAGATGATGTGTCAAATATGGAAGTCAATAAAAAATCCTCTTACCATCCTATAGTGGAATCTTTGAAAACCACATTTTCTAGAAATTCTTTAGATTCACGTTTTAATGAACCCGAACTAGTTGAAGAAACTGAAATCACTAGTAATTCTTTTTATAGATCTATTAGAACCCTTAGAACCATAATTTAGATGTCGTTGTTGGAGATTAAGATAAACGAATGAAAACTAGATCTTCCTTGAGAAATCAGGTCAAACATCAAGCTTTCTTGTATCATCTTGAACCAAAAAAAATCAATGATTCAATCAATGATGAATTTTTGGTGATGGATACGCAAGAAGAACATAATCTGTTTAAAAGAAACAAAGTTTTGAAGTTAGTATATAGAACCAAATATACCATGATCATAGGTACTGAATGGGTGTTTAGGAATATGGTAGATGAATCAGGTAATATAGTTAGAAACAAGGATAGATTGGTTTCACAAGGCTATATTCAAGAAGAAGGGATTTATTATGAAGAGACCTTTGCACCAGTAGGTAGACTTGAAGCCATCAGAATTATTCTAGCTTATGCTGCACATCTCAATTCCAAAATATATCAAATGGATAAAAAAAGTGCATTCCTAAATGGTTATGTAGCTAAGGATGTCTTTTTTGAGAAACCTCCTGGTTTTACAAATCCTTATTTTCCAAATCATGTTTTTAAATTATAAGAATCATACTATTGTTTAAAAAAAGCACACAGATCATGGTATGATAGAAAAGGTGCATTTCTTATTTCCAAAGGTTTTAAAAAAGGAATAGCTGATTCTACCCTTTTTATAAAATGAATTTCCAATGATGTTTTAGTAGTTCAAATTTATGTAGACGATATTATCATTGGATCGTGAAAAAATCCTTTAGTTATTTAGTTTTCTAAAATAATTCATGTATAAGTTGAAATTATTTTAATGGGTGAACAAATTTTTTTTCATTGATTTCAATTCATTAAAAATAATGATGGAATTATTTTAAATCAACGAAAATATACAAGGGAACTTCTAAAACTTTTTGGCTTGGATAATAGAAAAATAAGTGATAATCTAATGAGTACTACTTGTAAGATGAAGCTTGATCAAGATGGAAAATCTCTTGATCAAACCACATACAGAGGAATGATTGGAAACATACTCTACATAACTTCTAGTTGGCCTAATATTATGTTTAGTGTATGTATTTGTGCTCATTTTCAATAAAACCCTATGGTATCTCATTTATATGTTGTTAAGAGAATTTTCAAATACTTCAAGATTACCCATAATCTTGGAATTTTATATCCTAAAAGACAATTATTTGAGTTAGTTAGTTATTCTGATGCTGATTTTTGTGGTTATAAGTTAGATAGAAAAATATCCTCTAGAACATTTCAATTTTAAGGAAAGTCACTAGTATTATGGTCTAGTAAGATACAAAACCATGTTTCATTATATACTGCTGAAGATGATTACATAGACGGTGGCTTTTGATGTGCATAAATTTTTTGGATGAAACACACATTACTAGATTATAGATATCAATTTAGAAATGTACTTATAAATGTCACAATACTAGTGCTACTAACATCTAAAAAATTCATGTTTCACACACTGTTAAAAAGCATATTCATGTAAGACATCACTTTTTGAGAGACCATTATCAACTTGGTGATATAATATTAGAATTAATCATAAAAAAATATTGGATTTCTGATATATTCAACAAACTACTAAATTCTGAAATAATATATTACAATATACATGAATTGGGAATGATAAATCTTAAGTAGTAACTGTATTTGTTCACAGTGTACTTTTTCAGAACATACTATTTCACAATTTATTATTTCACAGGTCTCTATCTTAAGATTACTATCTAACTCTTCTGTTCTATAGTTTACTGTCATAGAGTTTACTATTTCAAACAATACAGTCTCACCATTTAGAAGTCACATAGTAAATATGGAACCGTGAAAACCTCTTATGGTCTGACCATGAAAACATGTTATGGTGTCACCAAGAAAACCTGTTACTGTCTCACTGTGAATGTCTACTATGGTTTCACTATAAATATAATTTATTGTTTTATTTCCATATTATGTCTTATATCACTATAATTAATTATTTTACTCTTTTACTTTCTTGTGCTCTTAATTTGCGATGCATGATATCCCTAAATGATAAAAACAAAAGAAGTTTCACTCGTTTCTTCACCCAATCTCTCTTATCTCAAACTATAATACCTCCTTAAACTATTTTATCTATCTCTCTCAAACCTACATTGTATTCACAAAATGAGTCATCTATACTCGTCAACTCCAGAGAAGTGCAGATTAAAGAAGAAGATGAAAATATCACTGAAGATAGCGCCTGAAAGTCCTTTGAATCCAAACCTGGTAGACAGAATAGTGGTACCTGAAAAGGAAATCTTCCCCAAGTGGCTTATTTCAAGTATGTATTTTGTATTTAAATTATGACAATAACAAGGATGGCTAGACTGGTTCACAAAATATGAATGAATGATTTACCCAAAGATAGTTTCACCGTTTTATTAGTTATTTCAATTCCCTTTTGATGTAGAAGATGGTTTTGTTGTGAGAAGCTAGATCAATGGCCAAAGATTCATTTTTTATTTGAGGTTATGGGCTGATTTTCTAAGGATACCTCATGAGGGATTCTTTGAGGAATACCAAAGAGTTCATCCTCCTCCAAGTGAGATCTTTGTTTTAGAAGAATCCAAGGGATGCTTGACTAGAAATGAAACATAGAGAAGATTTGGAGATATAGATCTAGATGTTGAAACTAAAGTTTTGTTTATGTTTGTTAAGAAAAGGATTAGTCCAAGAAAATAAGATTTTTCAACACATATGTATTAGGATTTATTTTTGATACAACTTATAATGAATAGACATAATATTAACCTACGTAAGAATGTTATACTTCATATGTGTGACTGATAAAGACAACCACAATGTCAACCACCATGTTCTACTCAATGTTAATCTCTACTATACATCATGATAATGTGATGGTTGGACCAGATGAATAATTCATTATGGACTTTGAAATTTGAATCTCAAGAGTTACAGTTAAAATAATAAAAATAAGTTGGAATCCCTGGAGAAATGCATGGGTAGAAGAAAATGAGAGGGTCTTTGAAAATTTCAATTAGGATGAGAATTCCTCAAGACCTAAGGAAATATCTGACCCATGTTTGGAACCAAATATGATTGCTGGAAATCCTGTTGATGAAGAGGACGAAGTTGTTTTTTCACCTATAGGGGAAACTTCCCTAGATACGAAAGTTCATGAACCTATTCTTCAATTCTTAACTGAAAAATAAATGACTATTCCTGAAGATTTTTTTTGTTATAAGAATAACCTGATTTTAAAGAAGAATATTTGGTTAATTTAAGGGGAATAGTTGTTTGGGAAGAACATCAAAAAGAATATCTTTCTATGGAGAAGGAAGCTGGTTTTGAGGAACCCATAGATGAACAATTTATTCCCAAGATTATGCCATCTGCTGAAGAATGAATGGAGCAAGCCTTTCGGTTGGCTAGAAGAGAAATTGGTGAGGATATTAGGGATGAAAGTCTGGTAATAGGTCAATGGTATAAATATCATATTTTTGTAACATATGCACTATTTGAGGGGGAGAATATCCCTAATAAGGAATTTGTTGAAGTTCCTAATCTAGTTTATCCAAGATCTATGGATACATGGTATAAATTCAATAGAAATTTTGACGTGAAGGATTCCCAAGAAGTCTCAATTAGTGGTATAAATGTTTCTAAATTATATCAACTAAAATCTATCTTTGATCTAGAATCTTCAAAGGAACCTAATCTTGTCTAATATCCTAGACCTGAACATTCACAAGAACCTTCAACCTAAGTGAGTAAAGATGATTTGATGCATTTAGAGCTAATTTTTTAGCTGGAGTTGAAAATATCATGAACACTAAACCTACTACTATGAAAAACATGAGTAAAAGAGATGATTCCCTACTGTTAGAAAAGATTATAATGACGATTCAGCCCAAAATGCTTCATGAAATTCAAGAGGTTATAGTTGAGAAAAAAATAGCTAAGAGATATTGTAAAGTCTCTTAAAGTAGTGGGTGAAGATATGCAGTGAGCGTTGAAATAAAGATCAGAACTTGTTTCTCATCTTATTGAGGATATTGGTAGTTAGATTCCACAAGAATTTGCCTCCCTGACTCATCATAACCTAAATTCCATAGATGAAAAGTTGGATTAAAGAAACAATAAAATAGTTCAAGATATGTGTGAGCTTGTTATTGGTCTTAACAAGTAGACTGATGAGTATAAGGGTTGTCACCAAACATTTATGAATTAATTGATGTCCCTTAGATTTTTTGGTACATCTTCTAATACATCTCGACAGTCATATCATCCTTCCTTGGATTGTGATCTTCTCAGAAAGGATTTTAAAGAAGAAATAAAATCAGTTCTCAGTGGCTTTGACAAAGAGTCTCTATATGTGTTTGCAAGAATAGTGACAGAGTTCTTTATCTTGTAACAATTCATTCTAATATTGAAAATGATTATCTAGAAGAAATTACTAAGAATGTGGAATTATAATTTAATAGGATCTTCTATAGTCATGATACAACAAACCATTTCAATTAACTTATAGAGAATCTGAACATTCCTCATATCACACAAGAGTTCAAAAATAAATTTTAAATGATGAAGGATTTCACTCTTTTGATAGAATAGTTCATGGAGAACAAATATGTCTTTGATAAATATTTTCAGTGTGGTGGTGAGATTAATTATTAATTCATCAAGATATTGTGGCCTTATACTCATGTGGATTGCACTGATATTGTGGCACCTACAGATTCACCCTTACGACCCGGTTTTCCCCCTACCTCTTTCACTGCATATGGCTCTACTTCTATGTCTGTCTCTTAGGCTCTGAGTCAGATTAGACCTGTTTTCATCAACCAAAAATTATCTCGGTCTATTACCACACATTCCTTGTCCCCTTATATGTTTTACGGTCTCTATATACATTCTCTGACACGTTGTTCCCTTCCTTCTTCAACGTCCTCTTCTGATCCTCTGGCTTCTCCTGATGTTGTTTCCAAGGGAAAAAAATACATCCATTTCTAACGAAAAGTGAACAATATCATCTGATAGGGACATTTTTTTATTTTTGTTTCTTATTAGTTTTAATGACACATATTTCTACATCTAATGGTCTGTGAACTCTTCAAGTCTATTATCTTATTTAATTTTTCCCTCTTTTTGATAATCCCAGAAGGGGAGAGACTTGCACTCATGCACTCTAAATTCACACTAAGGGAGATACACATCCACTAAGAACATATATAATACTAACATGATTTTTGATCATAAATAAGGGGACGATTTTTGGAATCCCTCTATTTTAAACATTTTTAATGGTAAAAAATCCTATACATTCTATAAATCTTATTAATCCACTATAATCTGTCTCAAATCATTTAAACAGATGGTGGTTTATTTATTCTTTAAATAAACCTATCTAAAATCTTATTTCCTAAAATTCATGTCTGGTTTGTGTAGAAAATAGTTATTTTTTAATAATTAATTATTTTAATGAATGATTATGTGTAATCCATTATATAGATATTACTGATTAAGTCAATATATAGTTATTTGGCTCTGTATGAGAAACTGTTAGTCTACCACCTATTATTTTTTTCTAGAAAAGGACACATACGCAATGACCAGACACCGTGACCAGACACTATGAACTAGACACCATGACCAGACACCATGAACAGACACCATGACCATACACCATGACCAGACACTGTGACCAAACATCATGAACCAGACACCATGACCAAATACCACATCTATGCTACTAGTTCCTAATCATTGTAAAACTATTCCATCGTAGCTATCTCACCACACAACGGAAATGAAGGAGACATTTTTTCATGGTTACACTGTTTCCAGACATACTATGACACCGTTATTTAATTTATTTTATCGTTTTCAGTTAAATTTCAAACAGTTATAATTGAGTCTTTTAAATGCACAGCATAATTATTAATTATTGATAGACATGTCACCTAAAATCACGTGGTACGAGGTGAAAAATCCATGCATCCTATCAGGTTCAAAACATTTACTCCAATTATAAAAAGAAAAGTGTGGCCACGAAACAATAATGGTGTTAGAGAAGGAGATGTAGGGTTATTCTTTTGAAAATAACAGACTCATGCAACATGACACATCTGAAGAATTCACAAAGAATTCACAAATCCAAAGGTCATAATTCCATAGATCAGAATCAATAACAATATGGAAGAAATAAAAAAACAAAATAACATGATCTATATCTTACTAGAAAATAAATCAATAGACTTGAAATACTATATTTCTCACAGGAGGACTCGAATCTTGCATCTGCCTCAACCAAGAAGTCTAGAGTCGCATTGACAAACACTCAAATCACTTCAAATCATTTCTCATTATATTTTCTCTATAGGGTATTTCTTTTATCTTTCGAGCAGTGTGTGTGTATGTATTAAAAACACACATTTTCTCATGCATTAAACTATATGATACAATATATTATAACCCTTATATCTTTTGAAACTTTTCTTCTCCCACATATAATTGTAGAAGGGGTCCTTTTGGTACATGTTAGTATATAACCCTGAAGATCTATGGAAGTGGTCATATGGCATGGATAGTCTTGTGTGCTGTTTTTTACCCCAATCCAGGTTTTGGATCATGTTTATTAATATATACTACATTGTGGTAGGTGATCACCAAGTGGATTGGACTAGTACTAGACATGATACTGAACAACTTGTTTTAGATCTACCTTGTTGTTTAATTTAGTTGTCTCTATTTTACTGTTAAATTCAAAAATCTCTAAATTTTCATTGATTGTTCATCTTTGAAATAATTTATAATTTCTTAGCCTTATTATAATAGAATAAAAAGTAATATCAATAACTCATATTGATATTACTGATAATTAATTTTCCTTCTGAGAAGTTATTTGAATAGTTAAGCTTTCATAACTATATTACCTTGATTAACTGTGCGGTATTAATTATTGTTGGGTAATATTTTAAGAATAATTTTCAAACAAAAAGTTATATAGATACTCAATTCACCCCCTCTTGAGTACTCTACTCTATCCAACAGAATGTTTAATAGATGGTTTATACTTATCTCATTTAAATAATTTTAAAAATAAAAATATGTTATCTAGAAACATCTTTGTTTCATGTAATGTATGTCAAGTAAATATTGCTGGTAGCACAGTCCATGTCGGTATTGTGAGTACCATAATCCAAGTCGGTATTTCTTATAGTGTGTTCTAATTTGGTTCTAAGTGAATGGTAGTTTTACTATGTGATTTAATATATATATATAAGGAACTATTTCCAGTTTCCAATGAAATGATAAATTTCAATAGATAAATTAATTTGAGAATTAAAAATAATTAAAAAAATTCATCGAGTAACATTATACCCCCCTAAAATGAATTTTATCCTAGCAATTTTTTTTTGTTATCAATGGTTTAATACTTGAATGTTCTTTTCCTAGAAACCAACATAAAAAAATGAAAACTAAAACTAACTTTAATAATGGAATGTTTGAACCATAAGGTTTACCCAAATTAACATATAACTAGGTTTCCACATAAGTTAAAAATGTTGGGTGTTAATATTGGACATGGTGGAAAAGAGTAAATATTTTTGGGAGTGATTGAGGTCATAAATTTAAAACAAGTGAATGATAAAATAAAAGTTAAGGGCCTCATAATTCATAAATCTTTGATTATTTTAATGACCATCAGTTCAAAAAATTTAATCTATTTGGACAACAACTATTCTTTTGGTCATTATCCATTCATTGAATAATTATTTTACTGATCATGAATGTAAGAAAAAATACATAATTGATATATATAAATATATATATCTTTTATATTTTCTTTTATTAATTTCTATACCATCTATTAAATCAAGAAATGGTTGTCTATAAATTAACATTGATCCATGATGTGATAAAATATACATTTATCAGATCTTAAGGCCCATAAAGGGAATATAATTTATAACCATTTGTCTCTAAAAATTAATAAAAATAAATATGATTAACACATTAATCTAAAAACATAAAAATAACAATACTATTTGTTTATAAATAAGTATTCATCCAAAAAATCATACATCATCCAGGACATCTTGTTGACTAGTGGTAGGCCTGAAACCCTTATCATCCTCAAGACATGGGTTCCAGACCTGTGGCCTTTTTATACTTGATCATATATCACCTGACATACATAGTTTCCTTTTTGGAAACCATACTAATATCTTTTCCAAAATATGAAGGAAATCTTTGAAATAAGGTTAATAGATAAATATCATTTTAACAATGGTTTTCAAAACAATACCATTACATAAATACTTCCTTTAATGATTAAAATAAACTTTTCATGAGTGAATTACCTTATAACCCTACCAAAATATGAAAATCCATATCCTTAGAAATAACATTATGAAACTAGATTGACTTTGATCCCCCATATATCAAACTGTAACTCCTAGTTTTTATATTCGAAACATGTACATTTTCTCATTGTAAATCTTCTTGGAACATGGTAAGAACCTTACTTCCCATTAAATCATTTTGTAAAATGTGAATGATTCCTTATTCCATAGATTACTGGATATATTACATAACTTATAGAATTTTTAACTTCATCCATGATAGCTTGAACTACTTTTCAACATGTCCTTAATTAGTCCCAAGGTAATCAGTACATTCCAATTTAATTATTTATAGAATCATTATCTAATTAAGAAAGAACATATTTAGGGTTACCTTCCCTTATTAAAAATATCACATTGTCTTTAAATAGCTTAACAATTACACTGGAAACATTCAACATGAACATGTAAATACTGATAAAAAATTCATGTAGAAGAATTCTTGTATTTTTAATTTTTTATATAACATAATTCTTTATAACAAACACATAAAAACATTCATTATTCCACTTCATACTTATATCATTCACATGAATACCTCAACATATTAAACAATACCTTTTTCCTTTCACATTTCATTTGTTGTGTCTTTATCATTTGCAATGTAACCAATACTCACACTACCTTACTAGTTCCCTTAAACAACATTAATCATAGGAAATTGATATGAATAATGGTAGTCTACTCCACAATTAAAACATTTATCATTTCATGATTTTATAGGGAGGTCAAAATTATCATCCATTTCATTAACGAAACTCTTCATTTTTCAATTGGAGCCACTTTATTTGTGTCCTTCATTTATATAGTCAAAATATATTATTGTTCCTATAAGACATTCTCTACGTTGATTATTCAAAAATACTTGGCACAAAAGAAACTGAATATTATTTCCTTTATAGTTTCCATTACCCAAAATCTATGGGAACTCCTTCTTTATCTTTATTGGTGAGTCTCATTGTTGGTTAAGATATATGTTGTTAATCTTGTTCCATGAATACAGATTAGGCATGATCACAACATCTCTCACTCCATTTATCATCCCACCTGACTAATCATCAGCAAATCATTCATCACCTTCAATATTAATACAGTTTCTTCTTGTCCCTACCATTGGCTAAAATAAGAAGCATAATGTGATCATTACTTATCATAGAATAAAACCACATATTGATGAAAATAATTACTTATAGGATGTTAAATCACAAAACAATAATTAATAAATAACACCCTCAGTTTATCCTAGGTTTTGATATAAGATTATTTTTAAATCCATCATGGTAGTTCAAGATGAATTTGTGAATTCCCAATGCGTATACCCTCGGGGAGTCATACTAAGTATGCAAAAAAGGCCCATTATCATGTATCAGATTACCCTGATTCAGGCCTAAAAAATCTTTTTGGAGTTGTTATGCATAGGTACATATTTTCTAGGGCCACATCGACTTGTATTATCTAGAAATAGATATATTATAGGGAAATCACAGACTTTATCTATTTCCAAAATTCCATAAAATTTTCCTAAATGTGGACTCATACATAAACTTATCCTTAGAGACATCCCTAGATACATCTGTAAAAATATACCTAGGGATATCACAAATTTGTCTCATCCTAGATTCCAAATGATGACTAAACCATTATTTTGATACCAACTATAGTGACACAAGATTAACATACATAGATATTGCATCATTTAAATTAATATTCAGTAAATTACAAAAAAAATCCCAAGAAAAATAATATATTTGTGTCTTTGGAAACGTAGAAACAAAATCTTCTATCCTGGTGAAAGATCATAAAAATCACCCATAAATATCTCTAACTTTAGTAATTCTATATAAAAACATTCTTTATAACCTGGGTAAGGAAAAAAATGGGTGATATAAAATGCTCAGTAAGTATAAATAAGGGACATACATAATCATAATTATGATCATAAGGGTATAAAAAAATAATCACGATCATAGAATATCACACCTTGAATATCAATGATCATTTACACAAATCCTAGAATAAAGAATGGTAGTTCATATGAGATGAATAATATAGGAATAATGATCTTATTC
Source organism: Viscum album (assembly GCA_963277665.1). Classification (NCBI taxonomy): domain Eukaryota; kingdom Viridiplantae; phylum Streptophyta; class Magnoliopsida; order Santalales; family Viscaceae; genus Viscum; species Viscum album. Next base: position 116,491,134 of record OY728159.1, on the reverse strand, counting down.
TATCAAACCATAACATAGGAATAAAAAATGAAATTTTTGCACACACATATCCATATAATATGATTTCCAAATTAGAAATAGAATCACAACCTAGACCATCTTGGTAGTATCGTTACACTCCTAATACCGTCTTGGTAGTTAAAGTTCACTCCCATGGACATATGAGTTGCATGAGTTCACTCCTTTTACCATCTTGGTAGTCATGGTTCACTCCCATGACCATGTTAGTAGCATGATTTCACTCCATGTATAATCTTTGTAGTCATGGTTCACACTTATGTCTATCGTAGTAGTCATGGTTCATTCTCAAGACTATCGTAGACTATCCTAAGAGATATAAATCATTACACAGTGAATTGGTGGGAGATATATGTCCCAATAGTCTCATATTGAAATCATACATACATTTTCTTCAAGATCATATATATTCATTTCATAACCCATGAAATGAAATTGGTATTATAAACATGTAATCATATCATAACCTATAGGAAAATACATTTTTCATAAACATTTCTAAAAAACACAACTACTAAAAAGAAGTGGGTTTGAAAATCATATAACGGATGAAATAGGATCCAGTTTCCCCTACATCATGATATCAAAACATAATACATTAATAGAATGTGTATTAATTGAAACATTGTATAATTTCCACAAAAAGTAATTTGTAACACTAATGGATGTAATTTTAGAATATAAATAATTTGGAAATATCATTTAAAATGTTTTATTGAGAAAAATATCCTTGCTTATTTGAAAAATTATTTTTAATATGTAAAAGCATTTGAAACACAATTTCATATACATTACCTTTAAAACATATAAATAATATATGAAGTCATTTGAAAAAAATCATTAAAAAATATTAAATAATCTTCAGGAAATTTAAAAAATAATTTTATTTGAAAAAAATTTAAAAACATATAAATAATTCATGATAATGCTTTAAAAAAAATTCTTTGAAAATAATTTAAGAGAAAATAAATAAATCATCAAATATATTATAGACCATATCATTGAGAGTGGATTGAAATTCGATAAATAAATCTTGAATTTTTTTTGAAAACCATGTTTCGTGAATGTACATGGAAAACATATAAATAATTTCAAATGATGTATTGAAAACTAATATCCTATAAAAGTTATAAAATAATCTTGAAAATGTTTTCAAAACAATGTTTCTGGATGATTTATAAATGATCCAAGAAAAAACATTGAAAAACATTATTTAAAAATAAATTAAAACTATTTTTAAAAAATAAACCCTTTAAACATTAAAAAAAGAATTATCGAAATGATGGAGGGTAAAACTGTACATGTCATTCAAGTTAAACTGAATATACATTTTTGAAGTTAAAAAGAGTAAAAAAATTCAAGGATTGAAAAGTGAAAGGATGATTCCATTGAGAATTGGTACAATAAAAAATATGAAAAATTAATTTTAATGATATTAATATATTAATAGAATATTCCAGAAACCCTTTATAGATAACATGGTTTTTAATGAAGACATATTTCAAACAGAAGAGACGTTAAAGTCGAGATTTCATAAAAACACCTTCTTAACTATCATATGTATCAAATGGTAAAAAAATGGTACCAATACATGATTATATTATGAATATCTATAGTGTAATAAAATTAATTAATTTAAATTTGATAGGTATCATAATATGTTACCAAATAAAATATAAACATAAAAATAATTAATCTCAAAAAGCGATGATATTGTTTTAATAAACTCTTTTAACTTGGTCACATTGGATCTTATTCACCAAGTAAGAAAATTAAATTAAATTAATCATAAAATATCATGAAAAGTATTATATTTATTATATAAAAAGTAAAATTGGTTTATATAAACATCAAAAAATAATTTTGGTGCATATACAAACATGAGTCTCAAATAAGGAAAATTGGGAAAAAACTATTTTACTAATTTGTAACTTTTGAAACCGAAAACCCAATAAATTAGGACAATGAAATGGATATGTAAATAAACATAAATTTATGTATAATAATTATCGAATACATCCATGTGATGTCTAAACACCACAAAAAACGTGTGGGGAATAAATCATGTATCTTAGAGAAATAAAAAGTGAGATGAAATCCCCTTACCTTAAATCTTGACTCTCATTGAACTCATTCAAAAACACCTATATAATTAATTAAAATTTATTATTAATACTTTATATAAAAATATTATTATATATAATATCAAATATGGTTTGATTATTATCTTATATAACCCACTTGTTAATAACCCTTTGTAATGGTTTTACTTTGGTTAATATCGCTTTGTTCTTCGCATGTGTCTTAATTTGTTATATCATTGTTCCTTATACATATATCATGATTCTAGAGTTAAAAAAATGGAATAAATATAATTTATATACATTATATTTTTATTATGATAATATATAGAATATATATGTATAAAATGGGTCACGCTATTCATTGAGATGGTAAGCAGTACGTACGCATGAACGTTGTTTTTGTTTTTAAGGTCATATTGAAAGAATGAATGAAAATGACATATATGTATATAATTATTAATTTAGAATTATGATATATATATATATATATCATATATAGTCACCAAACCTATCCTGAATTCATTCCTTGTGGTGTATGAATGAATCATATCACATTGAGGGGCGGTAATCCACACGTCCTCAAATGAAATTGCGGTATAAAAACAAAAATAGAATATAAAAGAGTTATATATTTTAAAAATTAATAAAAAATGTTAAATAAATAATAAATATAATATATAATATATAAAAACCATTATAATGGCCACTATTAATAGTGGTAAGGAAAACAGAACAGTCATCATTTAGTGAGGCATTTGTTCACCAAGCACGTAAACAATATATTCACTACCCATTTAATGGAGGTGCGTGTAAGTGTATGAAAAAAAACAGACTAAAAATAGTAGTTTAAGGAGGATTTATCCATTTTTATAAAATCATGGAATATATAGAGTTTTAGGGGTGGAACATAAAATACATGAAAGGATTTCGGAGAAAATGTTACCTCATAACCTGGTAACTCCAATTGGTTTGTGCCAGAGGATTACTTGAATTTACTTATAACCAATGGAAGGATTCTAGGAAGAATTAATGGATTTTTGTGAGTGTATTGGGTATATATTTGACGAATAAAAATGTTTTGAGAGGTTTGAGGTTGTGGGAGAGGTGGTGGCCTTTTAAAGGGATGGAAAAGAGCTCTCTTGGAATTTTTGAAATCATGTTTTCAATACACATGTTCTTACATAAAATAACTGTTTCCAAAAAAAACACAAAGAAATAATATAAGATTTATGTACTAAATAAGGACATAAAATGGGTTTTTACATGATTATTGGTCACATGGGCCCCTAATATTAAGGTTTAGTGCCTAATTATGTTTATTTTGACTTTGACCAATATTATAATTTTAATCACATATAGTAATATTTTTGGTAAAAATATAATTTGATCTTATTAGACACTAAATATTATATGACTAAAAAGTTAAATCCATTTTTTTTTCAAAATTCAATTCAAAAAAGTGAGAAAATAAAAATTAATGATAATTCTACAGACTAGATGAAATTACAGGTGGTTAATGTAGGAAGAAGTTAAAATGTTTATTATGTTTTTATATTTAATATCAAATTGAAATTGATTCTAATGACCTAAAATTTACTAATAGATGTATAATTGACCTCTTTATACCTTTAAAATTGTAAGATAATATTAATCAATATTAATTATATAAATGGAAAGGCATTCTTTATCTAAAAAGTAGTATTTTTTACAATTCATCTAAAAATAAAGTTTCTCAGAAAAATTCCAAAAAATTACCCTTAGATATTTTCTAGATTCTATAATAAAAAATGAATTTATTTTGTAAAATTAAATTTCTAAATGTTTCTAAAATTAATAGATTTTTAGAAGTGGTACATTATACAGAATGTTATTCTAAAACATAAATGGACTTCAACAAAAATCAAATCTTTAATTACCAATATGTTTAATCTATATAAAAAATAGTAAATAATATTTTAAATTTATTTATTACTACTCATATAACTATGTTTAAGGGATATATTATAATAATATCATTTAAATAATTTTATAAATAAAATGTTGTTTTGTAGAAACATCAGTTATTCCTGTAACATAATCCAGGTCAGTGTAGTGGGTACCACAAATCATATAAGTATTTCATATAGCGCAAGCCTAGCCTGTACTGGGTGAAACAAAAAAACCAGTCAGATCCATAAGAAATGAATTTCTGACATTGTGTTTTAATATATATATATATATATATATAGAAACAACTATTTCCAATGTCACGTGATATGAAAAATTTCATTAGGATAAATTAATTCGAGAAAAAAATAACAATATGTGGGGGTGTTACATTATACTACCATTAAAATAAATTTATACCTAAAAATTCATATGGGGTATAGAAGGTTTAATAATTAAAAGTACATTTAATATAAACCCGCATCATAAAATATGAATACTAATACTTCCTCTAAAATATGATAGTTGGAACCATTAGGGTTACCCATAGTAATATATAATTATGTTTTCACATAAGAAAATATAGGTTGGGAGTGAATAAAAAAACCTAGAGGAAAAGCATAAAAATTTATTAGGATTCATTGAGGTTATCAATCAGAATCAAGTAATTTATCACCGAAATGTTTAGGGTCTCAAATTTATAAATCTGTTATGCTTTAAAGGGCCATAGATTCAAAAAAAATATGTTATTAGGAAAACATATTTTATTTTGATGATTATCCTAGTATTGAGCAATTATTTTGTTAACAAAAAATGTAACGAAATATATTTACTTGACATATTACTTTAAACAAAATTTCATTCTAGAGTTGTAATTTTATCAATTTATAATTCATCCATTACATAATGAAATATATATCAAGAAATTTAAATTGATACCTAAAGTGAAAAAATATACTTTTGAAAGATTTTATGGCCCATAAAATAATGAGAAGTATAACCATATTCCTCTAACTATTCATCAAAATCAATATGGTTAATACATCAATTTGCACCCATAAAGGTTAACAATATAGTTTCATCATAAATAGTTATTCATCAAAAATAATTATATATTAACCAAGACATCGTGTATGCCAATAGTATAAGTGAAGCCCATATCATTCTTTAATCATGGGTTCATGGCATGTGACCTTTCCTTTCTGTATTTATTATCCCCCAACACACAAGGTTTCATTTTATAAAACCATATAAATATAATTTCTAAAATATGATATACATCTTTGAAATAAGGTTATTCAAAAAACATGCTTTTGACCAAGGTTTTTAATACAATCTCAATACATATATACTCTCTTCAAAGTTTAACTTAATATATTCAGGAACAAATATCCTTATAACCCTTCTTAAAGAAGAAAATCCAAATCCTTAGAAAGAAACTCATGAATCTAACTTAACATTGATCCCCCATATGTCACAATAAAGCTCTTGGTTACCATATTCCAAAAATGTGAATACCCTTATATATTCTCTTGGAACATGGTAATGACCTGAATTACCATAAAACCATTTTAGGAAACATGTGAGTTTCATTATTCCATAGATAACTGGATATATTACATAACTCCAAGTAGTTTTATACTTCATCCATGATTATAAAAACTACTTGTCAAAATGTCCTTAATTTTGTCCAAGGTAATCATTTATGTGAAATTTACATATTCAAGAAAACATTATCTTATCATAAAGAACTTATTAATTGTCAACATAACTTATTCAATGTATAACCTTATCATTAAATCACTTCACCAGTCCATCAGGAACATTCAACATGAACCTATAAATACTGATGAAAAAACATAAGTATAACAATCCATGCATATTTCATCATTCATATAACATATTTTTTTTAATTGAAACACATCAAAACATTGATTATTCAACTTAATCATTATTCCATTAACAAGGCTACTTCGTCTTATTACACAACATCTCTTTTCTTCGGCATTTCATCTATAGTATCTTCATCATTAGAAATATAACCATTACTCGCACAACCATGCTTGTACCATTCAAGGGAATTCATCAAGGATAATTGAGTTGCATAATGACCATTTACTCCACACTTAAAACATTTTAACTTATAGGATTTCTTAGGGAGTCCTCCATTACCATCCATTTCATTAATAGTATTCATCATTTTTCACTTATAATCACTTGAATTTTTATCTTCTTTTCCATAGTCTGAACATCTTCTAGTTCCCATAATAATTTCACATAGGTGATTATTTCCATAGACTAGAACAAAGGAAATTGAATCTTATTTCCACTATGGTCTTCATTAATAAAACTCCATGATAACACCTTTTTACCGCAAAATTAGCAAGTCTAAGATTTGGATATGTTATATTTTTTAATCATGATCTGTTAAATCTGAATAGGCATGGTCACAATATATTTCTCTCTAGTTTTCATCCCACTTCATAGCTCATAAGAAAATCATCCATCACATTCAATGATAATAAAATTCGTTTCATTCACTTCCATTGTCTAAAACTAGAAGACAATGTGATAACTAATTATCATAGTAAAAAAACCTAGTCATGAAATAAATTACATATAAGATATCTAAATCATGACGCCTTCCATAAACAAGGACACCCTAGGTTCATGATATGATATTTATATCCAATTTATATTTAAGTCTATTATGATGGTTTGTGCTATGTTTTTGATTTCCCAATGCATATCCCCTGAGAGTATCAAACCAGGTGTGTAGCAAGGCCAGTTTCCATGTAACAGATTACCCCAAATCAGGCTTGGAACAACATGTTAGAGTTATTATTCCTAGGTAAATATGTTCCAGATCGACATACATTTGGAGTATCCAGACGTGGATATATTTCCAGAAAACCACTCACTCTATCAATTACCAAAATTCCTATACATTTTCCAAAACATTGACTCATCCTTATACTTATCCTTAGATATATCCCTAGGAATATCTTTATAAATATAAATATGGATCTCACTAAATTTTTCTCATTCTGGTTTTCAAATTTTTACTAAAAATTTCCTTTGATTCCAACTATATCATCATAGGAATAACATACATGGATATTAAACCCTTTTAGATTAATATTCTATACATTATAAAATACATTCATGAGGATCATATTAGTTTATTGTCTTCAGAAACATGGAAACAAAATCTTCTATAATGGTTAATGATCTACAAAATCTCCCATAAAAATCTTCACATTAATTACTACAAAAATCCTTTCTTCATAACATGTGTAAGGAAACAAAAAAATGTGTGAGATGAAATGATCAGTAAGTGTAAACAATGGAGATATGTAAGAATAATTAAGTGCATAAGAGTATGGGAACAAACGATGAAAATATAATATCAAACGCTGCTAATCAATGGTAAAATATATGAATCATGGAATAAAGAATGGATGTTCATAAGACAAGATTCATAAAGAAATAAGGAACATACGTCATGAAATAATCAAATAGGAATACAACAATGAATTTTGGAATACATATACATATATAATATGATTTTCATAATTTCCATGTCTCCACTACCAAGACCATATAGTCATATAGGTTCATCCTACATTCCATATTTGTAGTCATTCTTCACTCCCATGGCCATCATAGTTGCTTGTTTTCACTCCTCCTACCATCTTATTCATCATGGTTCACTCCAATTGCTAACTTAGTAGCATGAGTTGACTCCTCAAACAATGTAGCTTGAGTTGACTCCTCAAACAATCTTAGTAGTCATGGTTCACAAACATGTTCGTATAAGTTTTCAAGGTTCATTCCCAATACCATCTTTGACTATCTAATGGGAAATAAATCATTACCCAATGCATTATAGGGAGATATAGGTCCCATATGTCTAATATTGAAATAATACATAATTGTTACAAGGGATCATAAATAATCATATCATAAACCATGATATTAAATGGGTATTAAAAAAATGTAATCATATCATAACCAATGGAAAAAATATAGGTTTCATAATCATTTCATCATAATAATAACCCATAAAAATAAGTTTGTTTCCAAATAATATACCCATTGAAAGAGGAATGGGTTTCATCAACATCATGTCATCAAATCATAATCCATTCAGATAAATAATATGAATAGAAGCATTAAATAATTTTCCTAGAATGGAAGTATTGATAAAATGGATATTATCATAGATTAAAACAAATTTTGAATGAAAATTTCAAAAATATTCATGTTGAAAATATACACACTTGTTTGAAAAAACATTCTTAATACCTAAAATCATTTGAAAATAATTTACATAAAAAAACCTTTTAAAACATATAAGTAAGATTTAAAATCAATTGAAATAATTTTTCCTTGAAATTTTATAAAACAAGCTTCAATCCACTTTTAAAATATTTTCAATGAAAATACAATAAAACATATAAATAATTCATGAATTTGTTTTGAAACCAATTTCTTTGAAAATAATATGAAAATAATTAATAAGTCAAGAAAAAATTTGGAAACCATTTATTTCAAAATATATGAAAAATTTATAAATAATTCCTGTATATTTTTTGAAAAACATTTATTTAATACATCCATGAGATGTATACACACCACATAAAAAGAATGGGAGGTGAATAAACAAGTATCTCATAGAAATAAAATGTGATAGGAAATCACCTTACCGTATGTCCTGTCTCTCGTCGTACACATGAAAAAAACCTGAATAATAAATGTATATTTATTATATATATTACACAGAACCATATTCTTATATTTAATACCATATATGTTGTTATTGTTACATTACATTACCCTCTTGTTAATAAAATTTTGTTAAGGATTCACTTCTAGTTATATTTACTTTGTTCATCACATGTGTCTTAAATTGTTATATAATTGGTCATCATAATTATATAATGATTAAAATGTTTAAACCATGATATAAATTTAATTAATTCCCATAATATGTGTATTATTATAATCTACAGAATATATAGGTAAAAATTTCAATACACCGTTCATGGAGAAGGTAAGATTTACGTAATTACGAATGATGTTTATGTTTTTAAAGTCATATTGAAATAATGAAATAAAATGAAATATATGTGTATATGTATATCATTTTCTAGAAACATTATTATATAATATATATAATATATACTCACTAAAAAAATCCTTAATATATTCTATGTTGTGGATGAATGAAACCTATTTATTTAAGGGGGAGGTTGTCCACACTTCTTCAAAATAAAAGATCATATTAACATGAAACTTAAATGTAAAATGGTATGTTTGTTAAAATTAATAATTTTTTTTAAATAAATAATAAATATAATAAATATAATATAAACAAATATTTTCCACAATAATTTCCACCATGATTAGCGGTAAGTAAAATTGAACAATCATCATTTAGAGAGGCGTTAATTCACAATATACATAAACAATATGTTTGTTACCCTTTAGTTAGAGGTGTGTGTTTGTATAGGTCAAAACATTAGCATAAAATCATATTATATTGATGATACTTTAATTTTTATAAAATGTTGGAATAAAGATAGTGTATGGGGTGTAGAATAAATAAAAAAAGGACTTGAGAGAAGGCGTTACATCTTAATCGGGTAACTCCATTTGGTTTGTGAAAAAATGCTTCCTTAAATAGCCTTATCCTAAGGTAAGTCTTATAGGTGGAAGGGAGGTATTTTGGGATGTTTATTGGGTGTATATTGGACAATACTAAAAGGATTTAGAGGTGTGAGGATGTGGGAGAGGTGGAAGACTTTTATCGGGATGTAAAATGACTCTCTTAGATTTTTTGAAAATAAGTTAGGTGTACAAATGTTATTACCTAACAAAATTATTACAAAACCAACCTAAATATAAAATTGAAGGTTTATGTATGATATATTGGAATAAAATGGTGTTCGTACAACTTAATAGGTCATTTTGGCCCCTAGGATTTATATTTTTTCTCTAGTTAAACATAATTTGACCTTAACCACTTTGATTAATTTTATTCACTTCTAATCATCATTTTTTTCTCAAGAATTAACTTGATGTTATTACACTCTAAATATAATAATAATCTCAATGTTTTATGTCATTTATTCAATATTAAATTCATTGAGGCAAGAAAAATATAATAAATACAAATTCCATAGATGAGATGAAATTGCGATTTACAAAGTAGAAAATATATCAAATGTATATTGTGTTTTTATATTCAATTTAAAATATTAATTTATTATAATGACCTCAATTTTATTAAAATATCTATAATTAATTTAATTTTTCCTTAAAAAATTTAAAATATAATTTATCAATAGTTATTAATTAAACAACAAAAACCTATATCTTTCTACCCTAGGGGATATTCCATACACATGTAACCATACAAATATTCGAATCATGCTGAACCCCAAACATGCTGCCCACCATGAACGAAATCACAATGAATAGGTAGATACCTCATATGAACATATTATCTAGAGTGATATGGAAATAATTAACATCAATCAATCATACAATGTATGATCATGAATATCTGTACATGTTCACCTCATCCACAGTTGGATCAGTGAGGGTGAAATTATTGTCTTACCAAGATATATGTAACCTACCTCCTCTAAGGGTATGTGTCACTTCTATCAATGGTATATGAAAATATATATTTAAAATGTGATCCAAACTATATATCAGCGGTCCTATAACTTTATGTCAATTTATATGAATACCTTATAATATAGAAATATCCTATAATGTAATCATCATCTACCCTTGAGGCATATGAAATATATACATATCTGGCTTCCATCACTCATCAAAAGTATAAATTAGTAAATAGTCAATGGTTATATACCCACACATGCTCAACCCATAGAAACTGAACTAACAAAAATAATTTATGATAGGATCTGGTTGGTTCTCATGTGAAAATTGTTTATCAATGTATAATTTCAATATCTAATCTTCACTACAATACCATAAATATATTGATATCTTCTTACTCAGTATGGTAAGATGATGTGGATACTTGTGGTCTAGATATATTTTTTCAGAGTTTATTTATGTAAATAGAAATGAAAAGTATATACATATACATCTATTAAATAATATGTATCTCAAGTGGAAAAAATATTAATATAATGGGAACAACTACACCTAATAATCAATTGTACGTGGAAAGTAAAATAATTGATATAAAAAACCCAGGAGAAGGAAATTATGTAGGTCGTGATGATGAATCCTCCATGTTATCATTCTGAATATATTGACAAAAATTATGTACCTTTTCCCTACACATGCCACATCCATGACACATCCCTTTCACTTGAGGCCATTCCAATTAATTTCTTATACATGAAAATTTTAGAAGATATTTTCCACAAAAAAAATAATGGATTGATAACTACAGTTTAATGATGCATAGGGGGATTTAATATCGATACATATCCAATTTGTCTCCTCTCTATACTATAGAAATTCATTAATGTGTCATGTGGATACAATGGATTGACATAACAATCTCATGAGAGGAGAACATGTGAACATGCCCCAACAATATGTGAGAAAGGAATCTTGTGCCCTTATAAGTAACCATATTCATAGGTCAGGTTCATGTGAAAATTGGACACCTGATATGAAGTGGCATGGGATCTACTAACCTCAATATGATTTTTAAATTTTCTCATGTATTGATGACCCTACAACAGATATTTCTCAACATCATTTGATATGTCAACAATATATGTAACAAATATTTGAAATTTCTGAGAAATATTAACTATTATTGGTAATTTTATATCCCACATGAATAAACTATTAATGTATTAAAAAAAATTATATTATTCTGCCCATATCTCTTCCCTTCATCAAATGCCAATGACCTTTTTTCATTGGGATGCACGTCATGTACATATATACAACCTCATTTTTTCTTATTATTTTTTCTATAATTTGATAGAAAACTTGTTTTTTGTGAAATGTTTTGTAAATGTTTGTATGAGACATTTAATAAAATGGAAATTGATATAAAATATGCATACATACCGAATTTTTAGAAAATGTGATCTAATAGCTAAGATGATGACTTCTTTTTTCACATTGTCTTTATGAACGTTTGTTCATTAATTTCTACCAATATTTATCCTTATGTAATGATTATATACATGAAGGGGGGGTAACTTAACATCATTATCAATATTCCACACTTCATTTAAAGAGAGATGATAATATAAAATAAGGCATATCACATTCTTCTTAGTGACATGAACATTCAGAAAATATAGAATCTAACTCCAATATTATCGATTCTCCATTGATACTATTGAATATTCGTGTGGCACATGAAATTTATTTCCTTCTTGAGTGGATGAAATCAAGATAACATAGGTATACATTCCATATAGAAAAGTACATTTCAGTTGTATGAATTTTTTCAGTACGGGAATGTTGCGATGCATAGAGGGACTGCCCAATATATTTGATGAAATTAGATATTATCCACAGAGATGTGATAGTTCACCACATGATTCATTTTATTAAATTCTTAAAAATTATAACCATTTTGAACCAATCACTTGATCCAATAAGGAAACACCTCAAATTATGTTTCTCAATCACTATAACCCTTCTCCACAACTCTCTTCATTGAAAACCATTCTTTATAGTATGTGATTTTATATACATACTAAATATTAATTCATTCCTGTATTGACTCTAAAATGATTATCCTTATTAAATTTTATCATACCAATAATAATAAAGAGTATGTATTTTGAGTCATGGTGTCTATGATATTGAGTCATCCTTGGATTTAAACATGTGTATGGTACTATGAATTTCAAATTTTCCAACATTTTGAATTTCTTAAAAGGGTATCACTCAACCATATCTTTCATGTGTCACCAAACTGTTAACCTTTTATACAAAAACCAATCACATCGACACATCCACAAGATAATATTAATTCCTCTTTACAAGGTAATGCTTTATAACTATTTATAATGACTCTTTTTAATCAAATTTTCTTCCAATAGAAAATTCCTAATCATTTTTTCAAACATTTATATGTTGTAAAATACCATGTAACCTAATTATTATTGTCACTACATCCAAATAAAACTCAATAACCATTGGTGTAATATATTATTATGTATTCATGTATCATACATGTTGTATTTCTGAATCATTAGCTGGGATTGTCTCATCTTCTCTTCCAGATACTTCCTCTTCCTCTAGATTATTATCAATGAAATTATTGATCAAACTATATTAGGATCAACTACAAAAGATGTTTTTTCTGAACATCTACACGAAGTGTCATATGAAATATTTTCTCTTCTCAACATGTATTTTTCTCACCTCATCCACCTTGATAAACTTTATGAGTTGTAAACATATACACCTCAACAAATCCACCATCGTCTTATTTGTTTAGTTCTATTTAAGGGGTATCTTAAATTATGCTAACATCAATATACAATTCCAGCATACTAAGCCTTGCATTATTTTGATATGTATCACAAGAAAACCTAAAATCTACATCATCAAAAAAAATAATGATGAATGTAATATATATTATCTTGATTTTGAGGAAATCTATAAAAAATTGATGATAAACAGTGATTCTCAACATGCTTCAATCAATCACGATTTTTACAATTAATTGTGTTCATTGTATCACATTAACTAAGATTTTATAATCTTACAAGAACACCAATATATAATATCCCATATTCATCATATATTATTTCCTCAATATGATATATAAATGGAGATAACTTTTGGGCCGTATTTCTAAAACAGTTATTTGAATGCAAATTTAATTACAATTATATACAATGAAATTTCTATATATAAATATAAAGCCATCAATCTCTAAATATTATTATTTCAATTAGAATTTCTATAATCAGAAGAGAATAATAAAAACTAACAATGAAAATGGGAAGTTAGGGTGCACCAGAGAATGATTTCTGAATATAATAAATACAAAGAAATAATATTTTATTAACAATGTAATATTATTTTAAAATATAATATATATATATATAATTCAAATGAAATTTAAAAAATAGTTTATTTCACTAACAAAAAATATTAACATACAATTATCTTAATATATTACCATATATAGTAAAAATATATTATTTTCAAAATCATTTATTAATTTACTAATATATTAAATACATTTAAATAATATATATACTGACACGTATAATAGAATAAAATAATATTTATGGAAATATTAATGTAATATATATAAATTTAATAAAAAAAAATAATGAAAAAATAATGTTAATTAGAAAATCAAAATTAGCAAATAATATTTAACTTAAATAATAATTTCATTTTTCATATTTTAAAAAATAATTTATCATCAAATATCAAATTGAATTATTTGATTTATGGTTTTTATCAATAGAAATTATATAAAACACAATTAAATTTTATAACTTAAAATATTTTCTTACAATTATTTATTAATTAATATATTTTTACATTGAAATTATATATTAATTACAAAATTTCTTATTAACTGACACCTAATATATTTTATAGAATTCCATAACATTTATATTAATTATTATGATACATTAATATATATATATAGTATACAATGTAATAAATATATTAAATTCAAAATAACTGATTAATTTAGTAATTTATTTTTTTGAATTAAACAATATATATATTCGATAAAAAAAATTCTTATGCAATAAAAACAATAAAATATTATAAAATTGTCAAATAAATATTATAATCCTATAATGTTTTAAAAAAACCCCATTATCATAGGTACAATAAATATTATTCCAATAAAATATAGAAATTATTAAATTAAATACTAAAATATGGCTATTGGATCTCAGGATTTGAAAAAGTAGCGAATGGGGTACTACGAATGAAGATTCGTGGGATCACGAGTGAAATGTAAGGGGGTTGTGATGGGGTAAACCTTATGCCCAGAGCTATTGTAGAAGTTGAAAATTTTCTTGCATATAACATTCTAGGTAGGATATGTCACTGAATGGGTTGTGTTAAATGGGTTTAAAGAACCAAATATCTACTTTTCGTGGAAGTGCTATCTGAATTCGAGTAAGATGGACTAAAACATCGAAGATCCATATTCTCGGGTAGCGTTGAATTGTTTCTAAAAACTAGGACAATGCATCCCCATGGATTGGAATCTCAATTCAATACTAAAAAACAAGAACTTTTATTTTTTCACAAGAGAAAAAATGAGTATTTCTCAAAAGAGGACAGTGATGGGAAGATCCATAACATTAGAGATTGGGTGGCACCGACTACAATTTTTGATATATAGTGTCAGGAGGGATTTTAAAGATGAGTAACTGGATCTTTATCATATAGAGTCTTATTCTTCGCATTTTCTATTGAGTCTCTAATTAGAAATGTGCCTTCAATTGAATATCTTTAGAGAAGGTTCCTTACAAAAATGTGAATTATATGAAATAAAAGTGAATAATGTTCTTTTAAAAATGTTTCCATCCAAATATATATTTCTCAGAAGGCGCGTATTGGGAAAGAGACATCCAAAAAAGTATTTCATAGAAGGAAATTTTAATTAAAATTATTTCCTTTTCACGCAAACCAATAGAGAGTAGCCTTATATAGGTGAACTATTTCCCTTCTACACAAATTATGTAATTTGTTTTTATAATATTTTTATATAAGGAAATAATCCTTGTTATTCTTTTCAAGAATTAAAACATGAAAACCTATGTCCAATGTAACACATTGTATCCCTAATATACACAACATACTTGACCCCTCTATTCAAACCATTCTTTAGCAGTGCCGAAACATTAGTTAAATGATGATAAATGATTTTACCACAATGGAAGTAGTACCTAGACCTTCAAAACAACACCATTGTTCAACCATGGTAGTCTTAACATCTATATATCATCCAATAATGTAGCATGAATCCATCGAAAAAGTATTTGGAGTTATGTAACCTAACTATAAAGAGGTGGTATACCATGTTATATTGAACACATAGTATCCTCCTTACCCTGAGTTGTGCCAGACATGTTATGTTATCTTACAGTGAAAATTTAGTTTTACATTATTGTGAAGAAGGTATTTTCGTTATAACAGGTTATTAATTTTCAGTTTACCACAAATATTTTTATTCCTTAAAAATTTATTTTACCTTAAATTGAAATAATATTTCGAAGGTTATTTTTTATATTAATTACATATATTTTTTTACCGTCTGCATGTAAGCATATATTGACCACACATGAGAAAATGTTCACATAGTCAGTAGACCAACCGCCTGACCATATGGTTCACTTGGTCATCATACCAACCATTTTCAGAAGGAATGCATAGATACCAAACATGATCCAATTATGGGAATACAGAAAGTGAATCTTTTGCCTCACACAATCAACACATTACTTATATTATATCTAAACAAATTCTATTTTCGCCTAACACATAATTTTTGTGTTATTTCTTAAAAGAAATTAATACTAATACTTTATACAACATTTTTTAACTATATAATGGATTTATAAAACAAATAATCATTATAATGAATTGATTATATTTTTTTGAATAAACATTTTTATAAAAAGTTTCATGAAATTAAAAAATCTATTGTTAGGAATTTAATGTTCTATTTTTATTACATTCAGGTTATTATTTTTCTACAAGATTATCAGAGAAATATTAATTTTTTTAATAATATCAAATGATCTAATTTATTTTATCAAATATATTCGAAATTATTATAATAATATTAAAGAAGAAATAAAAGTGAGTGAATATTAGTATTGATCATTTGTGAGGTATTAGCATGTAATGACGTGTTTAATAATTTTAAATTTTTTAACAATTTTATATTGGAGATAGTCTTTTGAATCCCCCATATGAAGATAAAAAGGTGAATGTTGTTACTTAAATTATAAAAAGAGATAAAAGCATACATTGTAAATTCATTTTCACTTATACAGAAAATCTTATGTAATTTTTGATTTGTTGTGACAAGACTGATCTTCTTGGTAAGTTACAAGGTTCTTATGTGATTTTTGTCTTCCCTACTGTGATCATGAAGAATATTAAACTATGAAATCCTCCTTTTTAATTGTGATCAAGATCATTGAACTACACCATCATCATCTATATGATCATCTTCAGGTTTCCTAGTATTTTTTCAACATGCTATCATTGATTCCATATGTTTATGATTTTCAATTTAAAAATAGTGTCTTACATAGTGATTTTATAACACCACCAAAATGTATGTTAGACTTGTGACACCTGATCAGAATTCAAGCCATAGACTGATTATAGTCTCCTGTAATAATATTGGTTTGTGTATCTAGTTATTTATAAAATTTAGAGTTTGCAAGAGGTTGTAACACCGTTAGAACTAAGTTTCTTAGTGGGTACCAATCTAGTCATGGAGTATTGAAGGTTTAGTTGTATACTAGGAACATTGTGATATGAACCACTATAATTCTTTGTTTTATGTCTTTTTTATTCCAATACACTTCATTTCAATAACAGAACCCTTAATGTGTATCCTATTTATGAAATTCTCATTTGATTTATAATTGAAGTTTTAAAATTACTATTCAACAAACTATAGTCATTATTTCAATCACTATTTGTCTAAAAATTTCTATCATCAGTGGTAGATTCTTATAGTATATATTGTGTATCTATTTTCATAAAATGATACCAAATTTTTTTATTATTGGGGATTATTTCTTAAAAGGATATTAAGAGTCTCTATTCTTTATTAACATTATGTAAACCTGATATCCAAAACATTACCATCTAAGGAATAAATTTTAAATTTTCTTTTAAGAATACTAATGTAAATGAGAGTGATATATGGATTCTTAAAAACAACCATTCTTCTATGGATGTGACAGTAGAGATGGGCATAAGAGAATGAAAGCCTACTTGAAACAGTTAGTTATGGATCACTAGAATATTATGGATAAGTTGTAAGAGCTACACAATGTTTATTAGGATACACTTTTAGATAATGACATGGTAAAATATGGTTGGAATTTTAAATTAAAAAATTTATTTTTTAAACAAGTTGAGGTACATATATACATGTATCATCTTATATAACATACCATGATATGTGGAGAAAACATGATATGACACACTATGGGACACAAATCTCAAGATAGCCAAGCTATGAATGGTAAAAGAAGAATTTGAGGACCTAATATTAGTGATGTAGACTCAGTAAACCAGATATTCCATATTTTTACAATTATTACAAGTGGTACAGGTTCTTTTGGAGAATATTTGGATAACACCAATATTGTGGAATGAGAATTGAGGATGTTCAAAATATATAGAATAAAAACAATGTGGATGTCCCTGATAATATGAATTTTAATGAATATACATTAGATTAACTAATAGGATCTTTATTGTAGTACGAATTAGAGTAGGAAAACATTCTTGGTGAGGCATCTTTGATAGCACCATACTGATCATGACGGTGTTTGTTTTCATGTTTTGTCTTTTTTTGTCAAAGAATGTCTATTTAAAGAAATAAAATCATCAAAAAAATTATTTAGTATAAAATCAAACTCAATTTGTTCTGGAATGTACATTGTAATTAAAATAGGTTGTGTGGTTCTAATCAAACTCACCTCAAGCCTGTAATAGAATGTGATGATTATTTACTGATTTTTATTTCATATAAGTCATAAGTAAGTGGTAATATTTATGTTGAAATCATCTTTAAAAGGAAAGGGTGATTGTGGTAGTATAGAGGCCAAATGAATAGTGTTAAATCATACGTAGGCTTAGGAAGAAAATAATCGGACCTAAAAATGATCACACTAGGAAATGGTCATACCCAAAAATGATTAGACACATAAATGATCAGACTCCAAAATGATCATGTAAACAATTATCATACACATAAATTATCATACCTAGAAACAATCAAACACAAAAATGATAGGAGTCATAAATGATCAGAACCATAAATGATCTTACCCAGAAATGATCATATTAGAAAATTATTGTACCTAAAAATGATCATAACTAGAAATGATTTTAATTCGAAACAATATAGAATACAATCATCCATTATATTAATAAAAATATTTCCATAACTAATAGAATCATACTCAAGCTCAAAGAATAAAAAATCAAACATGGATTTTTGAGTGAAAATTCAGACTGGGATTTTTGAATGAAAAATCAAATTGATATTTCTGAATGAAAAAATCATATTGGTATTTTAGAATGAAAAATCAGACAAGAATTTATGAATAAAAAATAAAGAATTCAAAACCAATATTCAATGGAATTGGTGATGTCAAATATTGATACAATATTTAAAGTGATTTGAAGATTCAAGAAAGTATTGATGAAGTCAATGATTGAACTGAGATTTGCAGATCAATTGAGGATTTGGTAACATTGGTGAAGTGAGAAACTTATTTTTCGAATCCCACCTAAACTATTTTTTTATCCTATAAAAGAAGGATAACACTCTGTATAATTTGATGGTGTGAATTTTATTTCTCTATTTTGAGCATAAATAAGAACCATATTTTTAAAATGTAAAGAAGGTTTTCTGTAATATGTTTTCTTAATGAATTCATTATTACCTAAAAAACAAGAAATGATTGTTTTTAGTTTATCATTGTATTCTACTAGATTGAAAATCAGACATATTTTTCCTTAAAAAAGTTTAGGATTTTCTTATCAGCTTTTGGGTAAGGAAGTGATGAATTGTTTTTTAATTGATTTCATTTTTTTGAAATTGAAAAGTAGAACATGTATCATGTTTTGTTATACAATCATTATTTATACTATTTCATCTAACAGGGCGCACACACACTATTTAATTATTTAAAAAGGGTTATATGATTGAAAGAGAATATCTTAACCACTTTAATTTAAGGATTTATTTATACTAGATTGTGTGGTATTGAATCATGTCTATAAAATACCAAGAACATAACTATTATTATTGTATAATTAACCTTGTAAATTCTTGTGATCCTATGAATCTGTGTTTGTTTTTTTCTATTGGGAAAGAAATCATTAATAGGAGGTGAAGGCTGTTTCAATTGAAAGGAAACATAAATGAAAACATATCAATGATTCAACCCTCCACTTTTTAGTGATATAATTAATTTAACTGCACACTTTCAAGGGATACTACAGTGTAATGTTCCCTTAGCATATTATTTATAGATGTTTTGATGAGTTGGATGGGGGAGAATTTGAATTACTTGAACAGTAAAGGTATTTTGGTTTTCTATGGAAATAATTTTTATATCTAAAATGATATAATTCATTCTTATCCCATGTATATTGTATAGGATGTTCATGAAGGTGCAACATTTGGGTTTAATCAAATAGATAATAAATCTCATATTACATCGGATGATAATAAAAATATTTAGAATGATGGAAGGAACAAGAATAATATATTATCTTCTCTTTTTCAATGATAATTCTTAATAGTGAAAGGTTTTCCCATAGCCAATAGTATATGGGATAAATTGAAAAACATAAACGAAGGAATAATTAATGATAACGATGAAAATATACAAATATGAAGATTGAAACATGAAAATTTATAGATGAGTGAGCATGAATCTTTTGAGGAAATCACTAATATGATAAATGAAACTGTGAGTACTATCATATGTCATGCTGAAACGTTACACGATTCTACAGTTGTTAAAAAGAACATAGGAATCCTTCCTGATAAGTTTGATTCAAAACTTTCATCATTAGAAGATAGAGATCATGGATGATTATCTCTTGATCAATTTCATTGTGCTATCATATCTTATGATATAAGAAGGGAGAAAACAATGAAAATAAAAATGAAAGTTGATAGATAAATTTATTTCATGGCTTATAAGAAATACACGTCAAAGAAAATTCTTATTGAAGATGAATCTAGTGAATTTAATTATTAAAATGTGGAATGTAAAACTCTTAATGGTATTTTATTATTTTTTTCTAAATATTGGTAATGGTACATGGAAATCCCAAGGAAAACATCCATTTTAAATTTTATAAATGTAGAGGTATTGGTCACTTTGATGTTAATTATCCTCGATGAATGAATGAAGCGGATATCGAAAAACAAAAAAGAAAGCTAATAATATCCTAGAAGAAACATGATGATAAAATAAAATTGTTTCCCACAAGGAACGAAAATAAATTCTCCAAATCTAAAATAAGAAGTATCTTATATAAAGATCTAGAAGAACAAGTAAGTGATATTGGATCCTAAGAATCAGTTGAGTATTGTATTTAAAATACATTTTTTTAATATTTAATGAGGAAGAATAAGGATTAAATAGTTTTGAAGAAGAATCAACTCAACATGAAATTCAATTGAAAGACGAGTTGAAATAATGTCTAAGAATGATTATAATGCTTGAAATAAAAAAAATTGGTAGATTAATGTGACTTAACAATAAATCCCTATTTTTTTCTAAAAAGAATGTATGAATTGTGAAAGCGATTAATTATTTGAAGAAATCTCTTGATGACGAACAGAATCATAATTTGCATCTGCTGGTCAATCGAATAGAAAAAAGAAGAATAGTTGGAACTTATTCATAAAAAAATTATAAAGATGATATGGAAAGTACATGTTTCAAAGAAAATATATTAATGAAGTAGGTGGATGTCATCATAATTAGATAACTAAGATGGTCCAAAAAAAATTATCTTTAAACGAGGAGAAGAAAATTATAATAATTTCTGAAAAGAAGATTGTTGGGAATGTTATATATAGGTCCTAGAACTACAAAGTTGTGAATTAAAAAGTATCAAATGACCTTGATTCTAATTTTTTTAAATATAAATCTAGAAAAGTATCAAATACTTCTGATTTTGATAATTCAGAATACAGAAAGAAGAATTATATTGTTAACAAAAATGTTATTGTCATAGAAAATAAATATAATAATGTTCCTAAGAAACATATTCATAATTCCAATCAGTATATAATTATTAGAGGAAAAAATTATTTTAAGTGGAATGGTTGGTATTGTGGTGGATTCATACACACAAAAAATATAATTTGGTTCAACCAAAAACATTTATATTATCCTGCGGGATATAGAAGGTAAGGGTTGGGGGTAGTCTAACTCCTAAATGAAACAATTCTAAAGATGTTGTTGTGAAGAAATAATAAAAGGTTGTATAAATGTTTGAAAATAGGTTCCAACCCCTGGGAACTATTGGTTAATGGTGTGGACAACCTAGGAACCATGAAATAGGATGTACTATTTTTTTACCATCACAACAAAAGGTTCTTAAAAATTCTCAAAATCTGAAGATAAAGAAAGAATGGGAAAGGTAAAAATACCTTGTTATTGAAACTATATTGAAATCCATAAAAGGAGAATGAACATGGATTCTTGATTGTGAATTTTCTTCTCATATGGAAATATATTTAAAATTGATAAAATTACATGAAATATTTTAAAGAAGGAATAATGAAATTTAGAAAAGTTGAATCCTTGAAAATCAAAGGTGTTGGATCAACTCTCATTAAATAATATAAGAGGATACAATGGAAAATATTTTATGTTGATGGGTTAAAACATAATATAGTAAGTGTTTTAAAATAATGTTATTAGGGTTAAAAACATATATTTAGAAAATATGGATTTGTTGTGAAAAGTGAATAATATAGAAAATATTGTTACTAGAGTCCAATATACAAAAATAAATCTTAATTGGATTGGGGAAATACAAAAATCTTGTTATATAAGTATAGTGGAAGAGAATAAATTATGGCATAAAAGACTAGGAAACATGTTTTAAGGAAAATGAAAATGTTATCAAGATGAGATAATTTCTGAGGCAATCCTGATTAAAAAAAAGATATTGGTGTTTCCCCATTATTCAGAAAGGCAGTATTACAAATGTTCTGCATATGAATGTTGAGATTTTTTCAAGAAAACCCTTAGAGAATCATCATTATGATAATTATGGGCTAATGAGAAAATAATTAATAAAATTATATAAATACTTCATCATCTTCATAGATTATTTTACTCGCATTGCATGTGTTATAAATATGAAGCACAAATAAAATGCGTTGAAAATTCTCAAATGTTTGAGAAGGAATGTAGGAATGGAATGTGGGTATACAGTGAAGAATTTGATAATAGAATGGTGGTAAATGGAAATGTGAATAATTCAAATGTTATCTTGAGAAAAATATAATTTTGTATGTGTATAGTTCCCCATCCCCTGATCAACTAAATTGGCTTACTGAAATAATGAATATATGTTAACTGGAAATGATAAGAACCGCGTTACATGGTTATGGTTATTCACATTAATTTTTCATGAAATCCATGAGTACTGCTATTTGTATTCAGAATTATTGTCTCTACAAGCCTCAATTATATATAACTCCATATGAATTGTTTTATGGAATTACTTCATTTTTGAAACATTTATGTGTTTTTGGGAGTGACTTTATTATAAAGAAGAATGGAAGAAACAATGGAATGATAGAGTAGAAAGTTGAAGATAGATATTAACATGGTTGTGACCGTGAAAGAATATGATGTATATCATTCAATAATTAAACATGAACAAATATTGATTCAAATGATGTGAATGTAATTATAATATCTGAGGGATAAAAATATAATTGGGAAAATAATGATGTTAAACATGATAAGAAAAGTTTTGAAAACAATTATGATAAGGATGAAGACTAGTATAATCCTACTCAAGAATAAATATCAGGCACATCTAATTTCAGTGATGAGGATGATACTAAAGAATCTCATCATAGGATGAGGAAGAAAGTGGATGCTCAAAACATTATTGATTATCATCATATGAGGGTTCAAAAAAGAACAACCAATTCCAATAAAATCACATCTTTGTATTCAAAAGTGGAGACAAATGATGTAAAGTAAGATTTTGAGTATCTAGAATGGGTTCAATACATCAATGAAGAGTTAGATCAAAATTAAATGAATTATAAATGGGAACACATACTCAATCCATAAAAGAAAAACATAATTGTATCAAAATGGGTTTTCTAAAACAAGCAGATTGAATTAGGTTATGTAATAAGAAACAAAACAAGATTGGTTTGCAAATTTTATTCTAAAAATGATGGTATTAATTATTATGAATCATTTTCCCAAGTGGAAATATTAGAAACTATTATAAACATCAACTCTATTCCTGCAAACTGATGCTACAATATCATTCAAGTGGATGTTAGATCAGCATTCTTAATTTTTAATCTTCAAGAGGAAGTTTAAATTGAAAAACATTGTGGATTTATTGTGGGGAATGATGAATGATGTGTGTTCAGATTGAAAAGGTAATTTTATGGTATAAAACATGATCTGACGGAATGGTATGGCAAATTGGATACATTCATATGAAAGATGAGTTTTAAGAGATAATGTGTGGAGAACAACCATTACATCAATGAAAGTAAAGGTTTTCCCCTATTTGTTATTTTTTATGTTGATGAAATTATATTTGTTGGGAATGATGAAAAAAGATGTGGAAGGTTTGATGAAAAATTAAAAAGGTATTTTAGATGTCCATGCTCGGATGAATGGAATACTTTAATGGGTTACAAATACAACAATTATAGAAATACATTTTTCATTCTCAAGAAAAGTTAGAAAAGTAAATTCTTAAGAGATTCAGAATGGAAAACCAAAAACTTGTTTCTACCCTGATTTTTTTGGAACTAAATTGTCTAACGATAGTGGAGGAAAAAAAGTTTATTAGAAATAATTTGGAAAGTTGATTTGACTTTTCTTGTATTTAGCTTCCTCAAGTCCCGATATTTTTTATGTTTTCTTCTTATGTGGATGATTTTAGTGTTCCTCAAAAGATTCATATTAACATTCTACAATAGAATCTCAGATACATCAAAGGAACAACTAATTTTAGAATATATTATAATTGCTAAGAAATGATTAATTTTTATGGGTATTTAGATACTAATTGGGCATGAAATGTTGATGATAGAATATCCACATCTGGTGGAGTATTCCTTCTAGGAAATAATTGCATTAGATGGAATTCAACAAAATGGAATTTAGTAACTCTTATTACATCTAAAGCTGAATATGTTTCTTCCACTCAATACTCTACTAGAATTATATGGGTGAAAAATAAATTAGATTATATACTTCTTTAAGTGATGTTACCCCTCATCTAGGGTTATTCAAATCAAGGTATAATCAATCTCACTAATAATCCTGTTCCAAATTTTCATTCAAATCATATTGATATCAAATATCATTTCAAAAAAGAGAATGTGGAGAAGAATGAATTGATGGTAGAATATGATTCAACATCTGAAAAAGTTGCTGACATTTTCATACAACCTTGAATAATGGAATTTGTTTTTAAATTGATGTTGAACTTGTGTGTCCAACCACTTTCCCAACTTAGTTGAGGTACGTATTCCTTTCCCCACTTTCATTTACATTTTTATTTTATTTTCAAGGGGAGAATTGTTTCATAAATAAATCCTTTTGATTACCTATAAAAAGAGGGAGTTTTGGGTAATCTATGAATTCAACATTGTTTTGTTAATGAACTATTCTATTTGTTTTTTGGAGTTGTCATAGATAACAAATTTTATTGATCATTCTAGGAAATGATAAGAGCAAAGAATAAATTATAAAGTATTTTTTCATAATCACTTATTTTGGATAACATGGTTTTCTATAACTTATTCTTATTTCTTACAATGTTATCAATCACATAAGCATAGAATTGTTGATAAATGATTCATTTCATAAGGATAAAAACTTCAATGATTTATGAAATTTATTTCATAATAAATATAAAGGGAGAGATTATTAGGACCAAACTGATGATAAAGGTGTTTGTTTTCAACTGTTTTCTTTTGTTTTCCCAGAAAGATAGTTTGAAGAATGAAAATCACCTAACAATGTATTTAGTTAAAAATTGGACTCACTTTGTCCAACAATGTCCATCATAATGAGAAGTGGTTTTATTGTTCCAATCAGAATCACCTCGGCTTAGGGAAAAAATGTTATGATGCTTTGCTGATATTTATTTCATATAAATCAAATTTAATTGGTAAGACAAAGGATACAATATCAATAAAAAGAAAAGTGTGATGGTGATAGTATTCTGGCCAAATAAATTTTGGAAAATCATACATCAGATTATGATGAAATTGAATAGACCTAGAAATATTGGTAGCCCGAAATGATCATACCTAGAAATGATCAGACACAGAAATGATCAGTCCTAGAAATGATAGAACATAGAAATGATCGTACCCAAAAAATTATCGTACCCAGAATTTATCGTACCAAGAAATGATCAGATAGAGATATGATCAGACCAAGAAATAATTGTACCCAAAAATTATCATACCTAAAAATGATCATACCAAAAAATGATCATAGATAGAAAAACTATGGCATCTGATCATCCATTTTCTAAATTGAAAATATTTCATACGATGGATGATCCTACTCAAGATCATTGTACAAAAAATTATACAAGGATTTGTGAGTGAAAATTAAGACTAGGATTTCACAATTTAAAATAGTACTGGGATTCTGAATGAAATAATTGGACTCATATTTTTGAATAAAAAATTAAATTGGGGATTATGAATGAAAATTCAGATAGGTATTTATCAATGAAAAATCAGAATAGGATTTATGAATGAAAAATCAAACTAGTATTTCTAAATAAAAAAATGGATAGGGTTTTTTAAATAAAAAATCATACATGAAATCTTAATGGAAAAAATCATACTAATGATTATTAAGAAAGAATTATGTTTTGATGAAGTCAAAACTGAAATTGAATGAAATTAATGAATTCAATGATTGCTTCAAGATTTGAAGAGATTATTTTCATTCCAGAAAGAATTGGAGAATTCAAATATTGACTTGAGATTTTATGATCAATTGATGATTAAGGGACCTTAGTAATGTGGAAAAATTCTTTTTGTGACCCCGCCTAAACTATTTTTCAGAGCCTATAAAAGAATGAGAACAGTTTTGGTGTGAATTTCATTTCTCATGAAATAGTAGAGGGTGTCTTAATATTCCAAAAAAGTGAAGATGTTTCTTGGGATTGTTCATTCATAATGATGCTTTTTTAACAGACATTAGTGGAGAAGTTTATTTTTATTTTATCTTTGTATTCTGTAGGATGGAAAATAAGGCTGTGTTTTTCTAAAAAATACCCATGAATTTCTTACCCACATCTGGGTAATAAAGTAATGAATTGTTTATAAATTGAATACATCCGGGAAAATTGAAAATAATCACATGTAACATGTTTTGTTACAAAATCATTGTTTACCCCATTTGTGCTAAGATGGTGATTTTGACTATTGATTTTTTTACATAGTGCTCCATGAGTGAAAGAGAATATCATACTTTTTTTAATCCAATGATTATTTTTCTAGTTTATTGTGTTATAATGGATTATTTCCATACCCTACTAAGAACGTACCTATTCATTTTTTATAGTGAACCATGTAAAATATTATATTCTTTTAAATGTGTGTTTGGATTGTTTTCAAAATGGAAATAAATATTTATGATAAGGGGAATGTTTTTTCACATTAAAGAAAACATAAAAGAAAAATTATAATTGATTCACACGTCCTCTCTCGGTGATACAGTAACATTGACAGGGTACTATCATTCTATATAAAGGAAAGATATTTCAATTAAATTTATTTTTATTGATTCTTATAATCCCTATAAATATGAGTTCAAGGAAGGTGACAATGAATTGAATACTTTAGTAATAAGATTACGATGTTGATGAGAATGATGTGGAGAGATGTTGTTTCTGAGGAAACATTGAAATGGATACAAGAAAAGTAATTATGATAAAAAATGAGTTTTTAGAATTAACTAGATATTTGTGCATAATTAATGGTTGCATATAGAATAAATTCCCAAAAAAACATCAAATGAAAGAAAAAGAGAAAAAAAATGAAACGAATTAATTTTTTGTTGATTAGGAATCTTCAAACTATTTTAAGTCAATATGTTATTTTCTATGTGAGAAAGGCAGATGGAATATTTCCCTAATAGGTATAAACTCTGTGGTAAATTATTCAATATTTACACTGATAAAAACTCTTTCAAATATTGATCATAATTCTATATCTGAAAATGAAAATGAAACAAATTTGAATTCATGTTATGATTCAAATTATATAAATTCCAAAGATAAATAAATTCTTAATGAAAATTAATAAATCAGAAATGATGGAGTTTAGATAATGGAAACATATACCGATAAAAAAATATGTTCATGAAAGAAAATGAGAAAATAAATATAGTATGGTGATAAAAAAAACATTGTTTCCCAGGATAATAAATATAAAGAGAATTATGGTTTTCAGTTTGTAAAACTAAAATAAGATACTAACTAATTAAAAAAATTATGGAAGTAAATGAAAATGATCAAAAAGAATATTTAATTTAGTCCGAGATGATATTAAAAATGTATTAAATAATTTAATACATTAATGGATGAAAAAATATATTATGAAACGCAACATCAGAATCTAATGAGAATGTATGTACAGACATAGGAACTATTCAAAAAGAGAATAGGAATATGAAAAATGATGTTTTCAAAAATAAATATAATTTAACTAAATTTGTTTTTTGTAAATACAAATTTTATAGAATTATTTCATTAATGAAACGAAAAACAAATAATAATGTTTTTTTATATAACAGTGTATCAAAATGGTTAAATAAGACAACCCATTTTAAAATATACTATGGAAGTAATTATAGTGTAACCTATTTTAAATGTAGAATGAAATTTCAATATTTCAATGATTGTTCATTAAAATTTACACAATCACATGGACATACTAGAAATTTAATTTCTGAAGATATATCTTCTAAATAGACCAATTATAAAATCATTAAATAAATTTAGGTTCTAATTTTTTTCTACTAATCCAGTTTGACCGCAGTTAGCAACGGTTGAAAAATAGTCTTTTTAAATTGTTTAATTTCAATCAATATTCCATATAACATAATAGACTTGTGGATGTTAGAAAATGGCTTCTCTATGAAAATAAAATGAAATATTTTAAAAACATTATACTTCATTTCATGTAATGGTGGCCCTATCACAATTTGAGAAAGCTATATAGGTCAGATAAATGTTTTTAGTGTTGTTGGTTTTTCTAAAACAATTATTATTTAAAAGGATATATATATTTATATTTATATTTATATTTATATTTATATTTAAAACATAAAATTATAAGTATTTATAAAATGTAAAAATATATTAAATGTTATTTTTGAAAAGATTAATGTATAGTTTTGAAAAAAAATTATACGACTATAAAAGAGAATGTTTACATTATTGATTTATTTGATTTGAAAAAACAAATGGTTATCTATTTGAATGATGTAGAAGTATTTTATAATCATTGGAAATATAATCTAGGCCTTTTAAAATTTTTAACTATTCCACAAAAACTCAAAGTATTAACAAGTTCTACAATTTCTAAAATTACATCCATGTAAGTACTTAATGTGTCATTTCTATTTAAAATATAGGCACCAGAAAGAAGGGTTTATATCTATAAATTATTTCAGTACTTTTTGATGATTATAAATTTTTAATTTTTAATTTTTGGAACAATACAACTTATTATATATTTTGTTAACGAGTATGTTTTTGTAATTTAATATTATTACAATTGGTTCTTATAGAGTTATTTCTTATCAAATAAAAACGAAACTTTTATTAAATTTTGTGCCTCCTGTAAAATTAATCAAAACATAAAAAATATCAAAATACTATCTATTATAACTAATATAGTGGGTTAATTTATGAATTTATATTTTGATAAAAAAATTGTGCAAATTGATATATATTTGTTTTTTATGCTCCTAGGATACGACATCAGAATGGTGTGGTAGAAAAAAGATTAGATCTATTCATGAAATGACCGGTCTCTGAAAATGGAATTTACTATACTAATATAATTTTGGGAAGAATATATATACATATCTTTCATATTTTTAAATATATTTTCAAATAGACAATATTTAAATTTGACCAGTTCTGAACTATTTAATGGGTTTAAACATAATGTTGAATTTATAGGTTATTTGGATATGAATTATATATCGTAAACACAAAATATATTATATAAATTTTTAATTCTTAATAAAATTAATGGTTATTTTTAGTATATTCTAATTCATGAAATTTATATTGAGTTTTCAAAAAGAAAAATATATTTTATGGAAAATCTATGCATGTCAAGTATAATGAAAATAATTCTATCAAGAAGGATTTTGATGTAAAAAATGATAGTTATGAATACAAAGAATTTGTTTTTGTTGAAGATAATGACCGAGATAATGAAAATGGATTAGTTGTTAGGGATAATATCTCCTATCAAACAAATCCTAATGCTCAGAAAACACATAATTAGTATCCAATTCAAAACATAATTAGGAATGTATAATCAGATATAGAAATGAAAAAATATGTTTTACTTTATTGTGAAAACACTACTATTGTAGCTAATTTTTTCTAGTCAATATTGAAAATTATTTAATTAATTCAAATTCGGTTACTGTAATGTATGATGAGTTAAATAAATTTGAAAAATAATTATGTGTGGGATTTATTTGATTTACCAAAATATTAACATATAATATGAATTAAATGAATTTTTTATAATAGTTTTGTGGAAGATGGAAATATTGATTAAAAAAGAAAAACTATTTGCTCATGGTTATTACAAAGACTATTTAATTGAGTTAATATATACTATATCACAAGTTTCAATGATGGAAAAATTTATAATTAAAATTTGTTTTTCTTATATTCAATATATCAAATTATTTCAGATGGGTGTAAATGGTTCCTTAAAAAATTGATTAATTTATAGGAAGTGTATGTTATAAAACCCCCAATATTTGAAAATTAAAAGTTTCCAAATCATGTTTTAAAACATAATAAATATTTATATGATATACAGCAAGCTTTGAGAGCTTGTTATGATGAAATAAAAAAATTAATTACAAATAGATTTCGTTAAAGGTAAGTTTCATAAAAATATTTTTAAAAAAGGGATTAAAATGATATACTGATTACACATATTTATGGTGAATATATTATATCCATATCAATAAATTATTTAATTTGTAATTATTTTTCTAAACTCATGAATAGTGAATATTACATGATTTTAATAGGAGAACAAATAATTTTCTTTAATCGAAAAATTTATAAATTAAAACAACTTATTTTATCAAACCAAGATAAACATGTTGAAAAGATTTAAAAAAAAATTGATCTTGATTATTGTAAAAATTTGAAAATATCAATGAGAAAAAATTCCAAATTGGATTTAGATATTATTTGAAAATTAGTTAATATTAAACCTTATTGAAAAATGATAGTTTGTTTATTGTAACTCAATACACTTTGATTCTACATAATGTTATATGTTTTTTATATTCCAAATTTCTGTCAAGTCAAAAATAAATTCATATTTAATGTTTTTAGATATTAATTAGATACAAAAAGGGTACTATTTGTACAAGATTATTATATTCTAATGAGATATAATTTTCATTCTTATCTTAAATTGACTAAAGCTTTTGAGGGTGTAGACTTGACTCGAAAATCACTATAGTTATGTTTCACTTTCTCTGAAAAACATTAATTTAATTAAGTTATAAGAAGAAACTATTAGATGAATTATCATTATTTGATGCTAAATGTTTTCATTTTTCTGGTTTTTTCAAACATTGTATATTTATTAAACAAAATTTAATTGGTTTTGATAATATTTTTTATAAAATTTCAATATTCTATGATAATTGATATGGTATATAAATTTCTAAAAACCCAATGCACCACTCTTGAACAAAACACATAGATGTTAGATTTCATTTTTTGAGTGATCTTAAAAATTAATGTTATAAAAGATTATAATTTTACCCAATAATAAATAGTTTTCTAAAATATTAATTATACAATTAAATTGAATGCAATTTTGGAAAATGAAATATCAATTGTGTATTGTAGAAACCTAATATTTTTATGATAATTTGTACTTGTTTTTAATCTAGATATTGCATTAAATATATATATATATATAGTATATTAAATTCAATTATCAGTAACAAAAAGATGATACTATTATTTTTTATGAAATAAAATTGTTATTTTTATTTAATTTTTTATAAATTTTGAAAATGTTTAGTTTTGTCTTTTATTTAATAAATGGTATATTATTTAGTATACAAAAAAGGGAGATTGTTTGTATTTAAAACTGGGTTTTCAATACACTAAAAATGTTATTTTAACATTAGTTTTGATAAATTACTATTTCATCTCATTTACTAAAATTATAATTGTTTAAAATATTATATTTAATAATTTTATTTGAAAATTTTTATATTTATTTTTTTAATAATTGTATAAAAAAATTTGTTATTATTTAAAATGTTCTTGTTATAGTATTTATTCAATATCTTATTACATTCATATAATTATTTATATATATTTTATTTCTTATATACATGTTATACATTTATTTATATACATATCTACATATATATATATTTAAATAAAATTATTATAATATGCACAATTTACCATATTCATGCCATAAAAAATCTCCTACCTCATCAGAACTCTTTCCTTTTAGCTTTAATGATGATCCACAAGAGATAAGGGATGGGTTGAATTTGTCTCCACCTAGAACATGTCCAATGGTAGAAACACGATTCATGTTACATGAAATTAGATCATCTACAATTTGAAGGATTTATACTGAATGAACAATGCATGGATATCTCTCATCATCTATATCCAAATAGAGAAGCATTTCAAATTCTTCACCTATGTTATCTAGTTGAGAAGAAACTCAATTACCTTGACGTCCTAGTCACCAATTTTCTATTAATTCATGACAACCCACCAAAATTGGTCATGTGTGAATCATTGAGGCCATAATGAATGTGACACCTTTGACCCCTCAATTAACACTATTCAATAGTAGTAATGAAACATCAGTTCAAAGGGGAAACCTTTTTTGAAACATGATAGAAGTAACACATTTACCATGGAATCAACATTAGAGATCATCCATGGAGGTCTTAGTATCTCCACATAATCTATGAGTGAAGCTTTAATCCTTTAAAAAAGCATGTGGTGGTAAGTCTCCATACTATTAAGTGGTGGAAAATCACCTTAAAATGAACACATGTTATCCACCTTAACATGAGAAGCGTTAGGTTGAGTATGTTATCTTATTGTGAAAAGGCAGTTCTACCTTGCAATTATGGTGATATTCTTCTTACCACAAGTTATTTTTTACTTCAATTTTTTTACTTCATATAAATATTCTTTACATTTAATTGAAATATTTTATGCAATTTATGTTTTTTATTTTAATTTCATATTAATTTTTTAATAACCAAACGTCAAAAAATATTCACACAGTTATTAGACCAACCACGTGACCATTTGGGTCACCTGGTCAACATTCCCACTATGTATACAAGGTAAGTGTACATTCCACATGTGAGTGTATAGTGATCATACGAACCATGAGTATTTTTCTACTCATGTTCAGTACATTACTTATACTTTTTTAGAAAAAAAATGTTTCTTCTTACAACACCCTACTGAGTGATATTAAAAAAAATACTCAATATAAAATTATTCAATAAATTCTCATGAAATTAATAATTTTATGATTAATAATTTTATGAATTATTTTTAATATAATTGAGTAATTCTTTAACTTCTAGTTTATAAGATTAATTTATGTATTTTTAATTACATGAAATACATTTATTTATATTATGAAATATATTATAGATTAATTTTTTTGTTTAATGCTCTAATGAAGGAAATTCAATATTATTATTGATCACAAAAGAGGTATTAATAACTATTAACCTGTTTTATTATTTAGAATATTTCTAACTGTTGTATTGACATGATATTTTTAGGAATACCCCATGTGAAGATAAAAACATATGATCATCATTGTTTAATTAAAAAAAGATATTATGTTATATAGTGAAAATATTTTTTCAATTCAACTCTCACAGTCAATGAGTTTTTTATTTCATATACAAAACTGAACATCTTGATAATCGACAAGTTTATTATGTGATATCAATTTTACCTAATGAGGTAATTATGTGACTTCAACTATATAATCCTCATTTCCTATTGCGATCAAGATCATCATACTGCATATTCTTCTTCTATTTAATCGTATTCTAATTTTTTGGGGTTTTTCATCATATAATATTGGATTTATTCTATTTTTATTTTGTTTAAGTCTGATATATTTTTCCCAAAAAAAAGAAAATCTTTCATAATATGGTAATTCCACCACTATAAATGATGATTGGGTTGTGTCTCTTGATCAAAAGTTAAGTCACAAACTAGGTTTAGTCTATTATAAATAGGCTTGGTTGTGCCTCTATGTATTTTTAAATGGGAGAGTCTATAACAGGTTATGACACATTTAAAAGTTAGTTTATTAGTGGGTGCCAATTATTTATTTCAGTAGAGAAAGATATGGTTTGGAATAGGATATTTATTATCTAAACCACTAAAATCATTTTTTTTTGTTTTTTTATTTCTGATTCACTTCATTTATAAAAAAACACCCATTTCAGATATTACGTTTATAATATAATTAATATCAAATAAATTTTTTTAATTGACTATCCATCCCAAATTATTAATTATTTTATTCACTATTGAACCAAAACTATAAAATTATATAAATTTTCAATAGAAAAAAATAATATAAGGACATTATCATATTAATGTAAAATAGAAGAAATACTATCTTGTAATAAGGTGTTCCTTAATATTTTTGGTAGTTGAAAGTATAATGTTAGTTGGTTATTTGGAACCAACTCCAATAAACGGTATCTTACATTAGTTCATACTATTAAATGATTAATTATTTTCCCTAACTTTATTAACATGTTTATTCTTAGAAATTTCAATATATATTGGCCAAATTGTGTTATACTATTGCGATTCCACTATATCCAACTTCACTCTTTAGAGAAAATTTATCAAGAGGTGATAGTTATTAATAGTGACCTTTTTTTTCTCTAACATGAACCTAGAATCTTGGATAATATCATTATCAAATTTTTGGCATAATTTTTTATTTTAAAAATACAAGCATTATACTTTTCCAAAATATGGAAAATTATATTGTTGATTTGCTTCTTAAGCTAGATAAAAATATCTAACGAACTCAGTGTATGAATATATATATATATATCTACCACTATGATTATATTTATTTTTTAAATTATACTATCTATGATACTACTCAAAATTGATATATTTTGAAAATATTTTTGAATCCCCTTGATGACTTCTAATCCCATTTTTCAACCACTAGTTTCTCATAAAAAGTACATTCTCATGTACTGTAAAATAGTTCAAACTGCTAACAAATGGGGTTCTAGTAGCTTTATTTGATATTTTACCATTATAATATAAACATAAAAATATAAAATTTGAGTACATATCATGGAATATATACTAGATACAAAATATTTAAGTATATCAAATTCTGTACATAGTAATATCCCATTATTATTTGACACATCTTTTTGGAGATATTTCACCCCATGTAGCATATGTATTAATTATATATATGAATTTTTCAATATTGTATTCTCTAAAACATTTAAATATATGTATATTATGACTTGATATAATAACCCCATATATCCATCATGGTAGATTGTTCCCCTTTGAACCTGGGTTGCTACTCTATGATATGTATCTTGAAATATATTTTATCTACACATTAATTTACTATTTTACTAAATATATATTATTCATATTTTATCAACATATTTGTCTTAGAAGACTATGGTTATCCCAGTATCTTTTTATTGATATATGGATAATTTTGATTATTAATGAGACCAAATATACTTATTGATTTATAGAATGAACATTTTGTGATATCAATGCTTACTCCAATCTATAAATGGATTTTAGAAACATGCATAACTTAATGGAATTTTATGGTTTCACTGTCCCTTAGGGTTATGTCATGTAGAAATATTCTATATTATTTCCTTTGAATAATGAAACCTTCATATCATTTTCCTCAATTATTTTGTTATATAATTTTCTAAGATAAGTATAATTATAATTTATTTTATAAAACCAATTAGTAAAAATGATTTATCATATACTATTTCTTGAAATATCTTGAATCCTTATGTAACCAATTGTTAATTTATTGGTATAAAAATTACCATCCATTTCTTATTTCTTCTATAATACACACCAATAGTTTTACATCAACTGAAGAAACTACCAAAATGTGAAAATAGATTATTGTGCATGGAATCCATTAACATATTCATATGAAATTTTCCAGCTTACCTTATTTCCCCTTATTACATCCTCATAGAATTAATTATTAATATAAATTTTCATATCACCAAAAATGCTTACTTAAAATCCCAATATGTGGTTTTTACATTCCAACATAGTATTGTTTTTATATAACAACACCTCCCACAAATATATGTAGAGTATAGTGTTGATATTACAGCTAATATTTTTCTCAATCCATGAATTCATTGAAAATTACTTTCTCCCACCTTCTTAAAATATAAGTACTTACCTATTATATAAATATAACTTATAACATGACCAATACCATTCTATATTAGAGAAATTTATATCCTCTATAGATTTTAGGATAATTAATTGAGATACACATAGTGTTTACGTTATAAAATATTGTGTCTAAAATTATGTATTAAAATGACTCTCATTAAACCCATAAATTTTTAAAACTATGTATTTATTTCCTACCATAACATATAAGAAACATATTAGTCAATATTTTACCACATTTTTTGTTATTAAAAATATAATTTTCAAAAAATTCCTCACACAAATTATGGAAGACTGGAAATATGTATAAGTCTCTTCATGGATCCTCTATTTGACACTATTATCATTTTGTTAATTATATATTATGCTATGTTTAATAAAAACTCTCATAAACATTTAAATAAAAAAAATATTGTTTAATATAATATATCACAATCTTACTTGTTGAGTCTTATATATTTTACCAACTGTATTTACTACTCAATATTTCATCCATAATTTTTTAGTGGTATCACATGACGTAAATAAATTTCCTAGAATATTTTCTTCAGAATAGTTTACAAATATATTGTAAAACAAATTATTATTGTTTTCTAGTGATTAATTTATATGTAAATTTTTATATACCATTAAATGTAATAATATGATGAAAATACCTTAAAATTTCATCTCACATATATCTAAAACTCTTTTCATTATATACTTTATTTTTTTTAGTTTTTCAGGACAATGATTCATTTTTCAAAAAAAATTATTTTTTTATATTTTTTATTCATAATTATACACTGATATTGGATATATATTACTCAAGTATTGTTAAAATAATATCTATGATGTAACATATCAATATTCATTCATGAATGAATTAATACCTATTTGTTTATAGAACTAGACACTATGATAATTTTTTTTCAAACAACCACTAAAAATATATACTTTTACAAGAATCAATCCATTTAATGATATGAAGTTGTGATATCCTATTTAGTTACATGGGAGTCTCCTTCCGTCAACTATATTTAATGGTTGCCCAAATTATTGTAAAAATTTTTAACATTCTTGTTCACTATCCATGAATAAACATATATGAGTTACATTGTTCATTTAATTCATCGGATGTGAATTGGAAAAATCACATGCAATGTTGAATAAAACTAAAGTATAAGCCTATTATTATTTTTTTATAAATTAATTATGTTTCCTCTTCTAGTGACATTTGATGCCACCTTTTTAGTAGATATCCTCCCATTCATTTACCTCACTCGGCATACTTTTTTACATTGAAGGAAATTATCAAATATTCATTAAATTTAATCATCTAGAAGGATTTTCAATCATGTACCCATATTTGATCACTATATATTGTGATGATCCGTGTTCCCACTAGTCATTATCAACTTTTAAAGGCATTGTCAAATAATGCATGAGTATCTTCTTGGTTCTACTTATTTCAAAATTCTTATGGAATATAGAGGTTCAATGTGGTAATGATGATATTATGAGAATAATGATTTTCTTTATAATCCATGTAAAATCCCAACATTTCTAAATGATTAATTTATTTCATTATATTAAATAAAAGAATACTATCTAAGTATTCATCTTCATATTTACACTTTTATAGTGCATGGAAAATATATTTTTATCATTATTATCTATTTCACTTTTTCTAGTCATGGGAGACGAGTTATCGTGGTATATGCATCTGTTTATTTTTGTTTTATCTTCATCTATATTGATATATGTATGTGTGGTAATATGATATAACAAACATTTAAAAAATCATCAATTTATCACTTATAGGCATCCATCTCACCAATTATAACTCATTGAAGTGGCTGGTTAGGAATATGAAATACCAACAAAAAATAAAAATTCCCCTATATAGTGAAATTTCGTAAGTGATTGTAAAAATTTTAGAAATTTATGCTAGCTATTGAACTGTTTTTGTCCTAGAATGATCCTAGTATTCCCATTGTTTTGATTTTCATTTTTTAACAACAAATTAATGATGATTTTAGTGCATTATCTTGACTACAAGTTGTGACATATTAACTTAATTTGATTAATCTCATATTATTTTTTCAAATACAAATATCCTTCACTAGTGGGTTAATTATATACCATTTCTTGGATATTATCATGGAAATGATCTTTAACCTCTTTATAATTACCAAATAATATCTTGGTTTAATTATTTAAAGGTTTGTTAGTTTGAATAACATTTCCACCGCGTTGAATCATAGTTTTTTGATCAGTTGAGAAGATTAATGAGTACCAAATTTCTAAAATCATATTTCCTTCATGATTTCTTTCATCTAACACCTAGAATCACAATAGAGAATTGTTTTTTTAAAACATTGTTATTTCAACTCAAAAAACTTATTTTAATTCCTTAAAAAATGAATGTTTCCTTATAAGGGATGGAAACATATTTTGATCCTCTATTTTATACTTTCAAAAGGAATGAAAGGTTATTATTGAAACAATATTTTATATTAGAGATTTTATTTAACATAGGAAAAATTATATTTTATTTTATTCATCCCATTCTAGTCAATATGATGTGGATTTCATATAAATAATTAACTGTGCATGATAAATAATTTATTGATAATATAATAATTTCAGTTCATCTTAGAATTCATGTTATTTTATTTTATTTATGTGAACTATTTAATCATTATATAAACCATTCATCACATATATACATAAATAATAATAATTAGGTAAAATAATATAAGTGTGTGACATGATCATGAGATTTTAACAATTTTATAGATTATAATGTGGATGATAAAATAATTTTTACCCTATGGAAAATAATACATTGAGTCGATACATTGATTGAGTTACAACATAAAATGACTAAACTATGTGTCAATTTGATTATTTTCACATCTCATAAGGTCCTAAAATGTCTCCTTATAATGGTAACTCAATCGTTTACAAATTATTATTCACTCCTTTATAAGGGAAAGCAAGGGTTTGGGGTTATATAAAATAATCAATGGAACGTTTTTTTGATACATAATAAATTAATAATGGTTGATACATATATCATAATATTTTATTCAAATAATATATTTATCATGAAACCCATGAAAATAAAATTTTAGATTAAATAAAACCCTACACATAATATTTTTTGTGACGCTCTCGACCATCCACTGTATTTAAAGACTACATATTTAAACCTTTTACCAATGACATAAATTCAATCTTTATTAAGATAAATTTTATACAATTATAAAAAAATTTATATTAATATTCATTATAAACCGTGGTTGATATTCCCTTCCTATATAATTTTAAATAAATTAATTCAATTTCATTTTAATTTAAAATTGTTATGTATATGGTTTTTATTAATGGTGCGACAAGATATATCCCTTGCTAATTAGAATAAATTTACCACGTGAATTTAATATTTATATATATAATGTTTTAGATTCAACAAGACATTTACCATTGAGGTTCAGATTAAATCTATTTATGGAGCTTAATATTTACATGAAAATATTTATCACTTGATGTGGTGTGTGGATTATGATATGTATGTTTCTTGTCATGTATTGTGTCATGACCCGACCCAAAATGGCTCAATTCGTTACTCCCCATGCCAGCCTTTAATAGGCTAGGGGATGTCGACCAGCGCCGAGTAGGTTATCACAGAAATGGGAGGCATTAGGCTAAGATACTCGCACCCACGCAACCACATACACCTCGATGCAACAGTGAAGATATGTATACAAATACTGAAAAAGAAAATCATGCATAAATCAATCCCAAAATAGAGTGCAATAGATGTATAAAGGGAAAAATAGGGCACACCAAATTAAAAACTACAAAAGCTTCTAACCTTCTCAGAAGGAGGGAAAACGCTGCCGAAAGCACCTTCCAGTATGCTCCTCATCACAACTACAGTAAACACCCCAGTCAGTCATGGTCACTAAGCTCTGCCTCCTCAGGGACATCCTAGAACTCCGTCGAAAGGAAAATGGTCTACATAAGACACGATCATGTCCAGGAAAATCCCGCATATGGGTGATTATATAAAATAACCAATAGGCACCCTAACTCCCCCCTAAAATAAAAGGAAGCAATTGAAAGGCATCTGTCAGCTCATCC
Source organism: Viscum album (assembly GCA_963277665.1). Classification (NCBI taxonomy): domain Eukaryota; kingdom Viridiplantae; phylum Streptophyta; class Magnoliopsida; order Santalales; family Viscaceae; genus Viscum; species Viscum album. Next base: position 116,450,239 of record OY728159.1, on the reverse strand, counting down.
CTGCCAGAGGGAACCCAAGCAAGAGGGAAAGTCTATATCCAGACCATCCTTGGCTAAACGCAACTAGTCATCTCAGCTCATGTGTATTCCTATACATACACCATGAGAATCTGCTCAGGTAGATTCCCATACATATACCATGAGAAAACATATATACTCAAACCATGCACCAAGCTTCATGAGGTTTCAACATCATAAGAAGCGACATGTACACAACTTGGATAACACACTCCATGAGCTCTTTCACCCCAGATGAAACTCGTCCAAGGGATATACGATCATTGGATATCATCATTAATAACACCAGACTAAAAATGCAGAAATAGCCAAACTCCTCGGATAGAGGATCGCTCCTAGGGTCCTTCAGGGGAATACAAGAACCTACACCGGTAACACAAAGATCTCACAGATAGGGGATGACTACCAGGAACTGCTGGGGGATACCACAACCCAATATGGTGCTTCATATATCACATCACCTAGATAGAGGATCGTCACCCGTGCGAAGAGGGTCACAACGATCCTGGAAACCACATCGGGTATAACTCGTGGTGTAGGTGATCAAATCGACGATGTAATAACCCTACCGAAACCACACGCTGAGTAGGGGATCATATATCCAATTATTCCACAACCTTACTGAATGGCCCACGACATAGGGGATCATATTCCCGATGACTCCTCAAACCCTATGGACTTAACTTGCAAGATAGTGGATCGCCGACCATGGATAAGCAGTCATAGCGATACAAAGAACCCAATCTAGGGAAGCAAATCTGGAGGATCCGGCGATGAACCTGCCGATTGGATTCCACAACACTAACAAAAATATTTCCTATCGAGGGGATCAGATACCTATACTGAGGTAGTAATTCCACACGAAACCTCATAGTAATGAACTAAGGGAGTACACTCAACCACTGCTGGTCCAAATGTCCAAACCCTAGGGTCTTGCCTCATCGCCACATTGCACACCTCCTAGGCCTATACCGAGGCCACAATTGTGATCTACATGGAAGAAACATGCATGTTAGGCTATTAATTTACCACGAATGGACTTAGGAAGAATTAGTCACCAAAATGCAGCATAAGCCTGGAATCCTCCTCATGGGGCCCATGCCTCGACCCCAAATTTAGGAAGGAAGATTTCACTATAGAAATACACACAGAAAAACACACAGAAAAGAGAGCTCAAACACTCCAAACAGATTCCAGGTGAAAATGTGAAATTTCATTGTAAAACGTGAAAATTGGTCCATATGTGTCCCACACCCTGTCTTCCACTCTAACTCTGAAAGGAGTATCTCAAAAATTATTCCTGAGAACTAGGATCACGCTGCTACTGATGGTGAATCCATTGGATGTCCGGTTCATGAGGTACATCTGTTGCAAGAATTAAAAATTTATTATTATTATTAAACTAAAGCGTTTTAGGTCACCTGCCTTCGGGAACAGAACCCAAAAACACCGAAACCCATTTCAAAAATTCTGTCTTGATGAGAAAAACCCATGGTCGTACACAGAGCATCGACTAGATGCACCCTTTAAAAGATACACCCCTTTAAACACAAGGGGCCCAACCGGGCCGATCCTCCCCAGTCGGCCTGGTCCAGACCACCGGCCCGCGGCCCAGCCCCAGGTTTATCCTAGCTCACTGCGGCCTACTGGTTGTAGCCCACCCTAGCACCACTATACCCCTTGGGTCTGATTATTTCAAACAATCCAACCAAACATCCAGTCTTTGTCCGCACACCACACCAATAGGACCTACATCATGCGGGTCCTTTTCCGCAACTCCTCCCAAGGTGATGACCTCATGGATTCCCGTAGACCACAATAGGCCGACATCATAACCCATTCCTTAAAAGTGCACCACTGTGACACCACTGTCAGCCTTAGCCGGCAACCAGCTCAGCTCCTCCCAGTCCCCAGCTACGCCACGCCGCAACCACCATCCTCCTGGACACACCCGAGCTCACCATACCGGCCCCTCTCGACGTTGTCATCCCCACTCAGAAGACCCGACCGCTCCTCACCAGAGCATCAAGCTCCCGGCCACTCCTCCAAACGCCCGAACCCCTCTGGACTCCGCTTGTCCGTTGGCTGCCGTACACCTCCCTTTCCAGAGTCAGGGCTTCTGTCGGCCGCCACTACAACTTTGGGGCCTCAATTTCAAATCCAAAGGCGGATTAGGGATCCTTCAGATGAGGCCTCTATACTACCTACCCCTGATCAATGATCCATCGAGGATTTGTTGCTTCTAGAAAATTCGGATGAAGAACGACGAAGAATGTGTCGATCATGAGAGTTAGATCGGGGAACGGATGATGGCTATGTTCATTCGAGCATCATCCAAATTCTAAAATTATAGAATGTAAACAATAGATATGATGAAAACAGAAGAAATAGACAAATTAGTATAAAATTAATTGAAAACCCTACCTCGATCCGGTCGTTCATCATTGGCAATGCACCTGGTGCGATCCCACTTTGATCTGCCGGAGTTCGCTCTTAAATCTGATGAAGAACAGTGAAGAATGCCGAAGAACGTTGGAGAGAGTGAGAGAGGGAAGATGGGAAATAATGGGAATTCCTGTAATTCCACACTAAAGCGAATTTATATGAAAACTAACTAAAATGCCACTGACTGCTGTAGATTTTGAAACCTCCACCCCTGCAAATTTTATATCACACCTAGGCATAATAGCCCGTTTCAAACATAATGAAAGTCTCATATTTCCATTCTGAGATTAAATGTTATTCATAATGAATACCAGTGATAAAAATCAATAAATAATTTTTTAAAAATGTTGATTTTTCCCCTGGGTGAATACTCTCTCATTAGGCATGTGCCAGTAACTTTTACACCTTACCTATGTTAAACGACACGCTCTGAACGCAACCATTCCATCAGATTTCAGATATGCGATACCATTTAGAAGAAAACACAAATCTGCCATGTGCATACTATAAAAATACTTAATATTTTTATAAAATTAATTTCGGGCACATTGGGCCTTGGTATCACATGTCGTCTTCGCCCCTAGCTCTGGAATTATTCATAGGAATACTCCAATGTTTGACAAGTCCAAAACCCGAGTCGCTACATCTTCACCACCTTAGAAATTTTCATCCCTGAAAATACATAAGCATAATGAAAGAAGTTGAACTCTCAACTGGGTCTCCCACAGAACCGAGTTCTCTAACACAAACCCCTGTCTAAATGCATATGCTAGAGGGACTCATCCCCCACACCTCAACACTAGCTACTTTTGGTAGTACTGACTCGCTCTCATGATTTTTATTCACATCAAAAAAATGAATCTTGGTGGGGGAAGGATCCCACTTCCTCAGGCATATGAATCACACCAAACAACACCCATATAAGCTCTTATCAATGCCTTGAAGGAAACTAGAGCTAGCAATGGAAAGAAAAAAGTACAGCTAAAAAGTGTATATTAAAACTACTGTAGAAAGTGGAAAGAACACACAGTGTACCTCTATCCATCGACAAAGCCTCTGGGTCATCAACCTCTAAGGTTTCTAGTTGTCATCGCCCTCACCCTCCACCTTCCTCAGCTCGACGTAGACCACCTAGTGGTGGTGGTGGTGGAATCTGATACCGCCAACCACACCCCACTACTACGCCTGCTCCTTTTCCACGTCTGCCGCCCTGAGGACCCCGGATCTCAAGACGTTGCCACTGCCAAGGAGGCTTGTCGACCGACTCCCTCTCAGCAGCATGATGGTGAGGAAAATCATTAGCAAGATTTCGCCGACCGTCATAAGTGTAACACCACCTCTCCTACGATTGACCCAAAATGGCATGTGAGCCCTGAGCCTTAGATCATCCATCCTTGGGTTGCCTCCTAAAACGTCGGCCATGTTGATACCCCTACACCTGCCAGTGGCTACCATCTGCCGATGTCTCAGCTGCCACATGCCCAACATTGATGGGCTGAATCTACTTAGCTAGAAATTTCTCCACCACCAAGGCTCTCTCTAGTACTCCAGCATAGGTGGGTAGGAAATTGGAAACCACACCTTCCCGGATGTCCCTGTATATCCCCTACCCAAAGGTCTGAGCCCTAAAGAACAATTTTGAACTATATCTATAAAGTAGCATGATAGGTTTGTAAACCTCACTGAGTACTCCGACTCAGTCATGCCCTCCTGTCGAAGCTGTAGAAACTCCCGAATCCACACTGACCTCAGTGTCCCCGGATAGAACTCCTATCAGAAGAGTCACTCAAACTATGTCCACGTGATTGTCTCCTCATCGTGGGACCGCATCACCAAAATCCCCCATCTCCATAGAAGGCTTGCCGCTAAAACCATTATCTGATTTGGAGGTCTCCTCACCATACGTAAAACCTGGTTGACTGCTTCTACCTAGTCATCTACTGCCTGAGGGTCTGGATCACCCTGGAACCTCAGCGGTCCATACCTCTGTAACTCGTACAGTGCACTCATCCTGCACGCAACCCCCTCCTACAAAACCGGCACAACCGGCTTCTCGGAATGTTGTGGGTCAATTGGAAGAGAAATTGGTGTTCTAACCTCAGTACATGCACCCTGGTCCACAACCACTACATGGGGTAGATCGTCACCAATATCCCGTTGCGGAACCCTCACTAGTCGTTATCATGGAGGCATCCTAAAATACAATCAAGACGCATCATTGTAAAAGAGTATATCTGGGGAGATGACTCAAGAAGAAAAAGGGAATCCCATAACATGGTCCAATATGATTCGTGTACCATTGTTTCTCTACGACTATTGTCCAAATATCCCGAGTCGAAAGGAAGGTTATCAGGGTCCTAGTGAATTGATATGTTAGCCACCACACCAACACCAGAGTCCTTATCCTGAATGCCAAACTAGAAACACATTAACATTGCAGCTATGAAACCAAATCCAAACTCACAGCTAGACCTGCTATGCTCTAAGATCATAAAGGAGGAATCTCCTCTTATACTACTTTGTCATGACCCGACCCAACGTGGCTCAGGTCGTGACTCCCCAAGCCCACGTCCAATTGGCCAGGGGCTAGAAATCAGTGCTGAGTAGTATTTCACACACATGGGAGGCATTAGCCTAAGGCACCTACACACACGTACCCTCATACCCCGCAATGCAATAGTGAAAATATGTATATAAATACTGAAAAGGAAAATCATGCACATATATTTCCAAAACTAGAGTAAAATAGAAGTACAATGGGTAAAATAGGGCTCACCAAAGGAAAACTACAAAGCATCCAACCTACTCAGATGGATGGAAAATGCATCCAAAATCACCCGCCGGTATGCTCCTCAGCATAGCTCTAGTAAACACACTGGCCAGTCTCGCTCACTTAGCTCTGCCTGCTTTGGGTCCCCCTGGAACTCCCTCAAAAGGCAAGTGGTCTGCACAAGACAAAAACATGGGCGGGAAAATCCGTTACAGGGTTGAGTATATAAAATACCCAACAGGCACCCCAAAAACCCCAAAACAAAAGGTAGAAACCAAAAGGAAACAATCACCTCATCCCTTCCAGATGGAACCCAAACAAGAGTGAAACTCTATCTCGAGACCATCCTCAGCTAAACGCGACTACTCAGCTGAACTCGGGTGTTTGCGAAAACAAACACCATGAGCATTTGCTCAGGTATATGCCCATACATATACCATGATCAAGAAGATATACTCAAACCATGCACCAAGCCTCATGAGGTTCAGACCTCATAACCCATGACAGGTACATAACTAGGAGAACACACTCCATCAGCTCTGTCACCCCAAATGACACTCATCCGAGGGATATATGCTCATAAAATATCGTCATTGAGAACAACATGCTAAAATAGCAGAAAAAACAAACTCCCCAGATAGGGGATCACTCAAAGGGTCCGCTAGGGGAATATAAGAACCCACACTAGAAACTTGAATATTTCACATATTGGGGATCACTCCAAAGAACTAGTAGGTGATACCACAACCCGATCTAGTGCTCTACATATCACATCACTTAGATAGAGGATCATCTCCCATGTGATGAGGGTCATGATGATGCTGGAAACCCCATATGGTATAACTCACGGTGTATGGGATCGAACTGACAATGTACTAACCCGACCAAAACCACACGTAGAGTAGAGGATCGTATAACCAACAATTCTGCAACCTTGTAGAACGACCCACTGCATAGGGGATCATATTACCAATGATTCCTCAAACGCTACGGAGTTAACCCGATAGATAGGGGATCGCCGCCCATAAATAAGTGGTCACAGCAATACCAAGAACATGATCTAGGGAAGTGAAGCTAGAGGATCCCGCTCTGAACCACCAAAGGGACGCCACAACTCTGATATAAATTCATCATATTGAGGGGATAAAAAACCTATACTGAGGTAGTAATGCCACACGAACCCTCATTGGAATGAACCAAGGGAGTATACTCAAAAGTCGCTGAACCAAGCGACCCGCATCATCACCACATTGTGCACCTCCTAGGCCTATACCAAGGCCACCATCATGATATATGTGAAACAACATGCATGGTAGGCTATTCATTAGCCCCAAATGAACGTATGAAGAATTATTCTAAAAATTTCAACATAAGCCTAGAAGCCACTTCATGGGGCCAATTCAACGATCCTAAATTTAGGTGGGCAGATTGCACCATTGCAATCCCCTCAGTAAAACACAAAAAAACGAGTGCTCAAACACTCCAAATAGATGTCCGGCGAAAATGAGACATTTCCTCATAAAACGTACAAACTAGGACGTATGGGTCAAACACCCTATCATCAGCCTGAACACTGAAAAGGAGCATCTCAAAAATTCCGCATGAGAACTAGGTTCACACTGTCGCTGATGGTGTGTCCACTGAACGTCCGGTTCGCGAGGTCCATCCATTGCAAGCATTAATAATAATTTATTATTATTAAACTAAAGAATTTTTGGTCCCCCACCATCGAGTGCAGAACCCAAAAAACCCAAAACCAATTTCAAATAGACTCTCTTGATGAGATGAGCCCATGGCCATAGACAGGGCATCGAACAGACACGCCATTTAAAAGATACGCCCATTTAAACACAAGGGGCCCAACAGGGCCGGTCCACCGCTGCTGGGATGGTCTAGACCGGTGGCCCGTAGCCCAGCCGAAGGTTCATCCCTACTCGCCATGGGCCGCAGGCGGTGGCCCACCCCAGAACCACCAGACCCCTTGGGTCTAGTTCTTTCAACCAGACTGGACAAGCTGCTGATCCTTTTCCGCATGCCACACCAACAACACCTGCATCCTGTGGGTCCTTATCTACAGCTCCCCCCGAGGTGCTGATCTCAAGGCTTCCCCCAGACCACGATAGGCTGATGCCATTGCCCCCACCTATGGAGTGCACTACCGCGACACGGCTGTACGCCTCAACTACTGACTAGCTCGGCTCCTCGAGGTCCCCTCCTATGCCACGTTGCAGCTGTTTTCCACCCGGTCGCACCCAAGCTCTCCACACCTGACATCAGGGTCCCCTCTCTGAATCCCCAACAACTTTTCACCTGAGCGTCGTGCTCCCGACCACTTTTCCTACCACAAGAACCCCTCCGGACAATGCTCGTCCGCTGGCCACCATAATCCACCCTTTTCAGAGCTGGGGGCTCCATCGGCCACCACTACATCTCGGGGGGGGGGAAGGATTTATAATCCGTAAGAGGATTATGGATCCTCGAGACGAATCCTTCATAGCGCCTGACCCCGATTGACGATCCATTGAAGTTTTAGCACATCCTAAAAATTCAGACGAAGAATGACGAAGAATGAATCGATCATGAGAGTTAGGGCGGGGATCAGATGATGGAAGTTTTCATTCAGCCATCATCCCAATTTCAAAATTATAGAATTTAAACAACATATGTGATGAAAAATGTAGAAACTGATGAAGGAGTGGAAAATTAAAATAAAAACCAACCTTGATCCAGTCATTCGTCATTGGCAACATGCATGTTGTGATCCCACTTCAATCTGCTGATGTTTGATCCTGAATCTTATGAAAAACAATGAAGAACACTGAAGAACATTGGAGGGATAGAGAGAGAAGGAATAAGGGAAATCATCGTAATTCCCTTAATTCCACAATCAATGGAATTTATAAAAAAATTCACTAAAACACCACCGAAAGTCGCAGATTCTGAAACCTCTGTGCCCTCCTATTTTATATCACGCCTAAGAATAACACCCCATTTCAAACTAAACGGACATCTTGAATTTCTATTCTGAGACTTCGTTATAAAGTTATTCAAAAAGAAATCCAGTGATAAAAATAACTATGTCATTATTTAATAATACAAATTTTCCCCTGGGTGACTTCTCTCATAGTAGGCTCGCGCCCATAACTTTTACACCCTGCCTAAGGTAAACGGCATGCTCCGGACGCAACCGTGCCATCAGATTTTTGATCTGAGATACCTTTTAGTAGAAAACACAACCCCGACACATGAATAGTATAAAAATAAATAATATTTTTATAAAATTAATCTTAGCCACACCGGGCCTCGAAATCGCACACCTTCTTCGTGCCTAGCTCTGGAATTATTCATAGGAATATTCCAAAGTGTGTACCTAGTAGATATTTACACTTTTCAAATAATGTTTATAGCATGATAATTTCCATGTAGTTTTTGTCTCACATAGTTATAAAATATCTTGACATTTACAACACACCTGGCTCACCATGTATGTTACATGATTTGGAATGTGATACCCTACATATACAACTAGCCACCCATAGAACATAAATAAAATTTTATCATGTAACCCAATTAGTTTATTGTACATCACATTGTGTGTACAATAATATAAGCTATAAATTTTTTATATGTTCCATTTGTCTCAAATCGAAATCATTATGTATCATGTAATGAAACCTTTAACTTGGACTAAAATACTTATTGTGATTTCTGCAGAGTCATTACTATGTGGGGTTACATAGTGTGTACCACTGTAATATCCAATGTACTCCCTATTAAACGGTTTGATTTCTTGTGTACAATACATAGAGTTTTATTCCATTACATACAGATCCATATATCATGTAATGATTTAAATTAAAAAAACCTTGTGTGGTTGAACATGGGTACATGATGTGTAATTTTCATTATATACTTTGTATAGTTGACATAGGGACAACAACCTTGGAACATTGGATGAGATATTTGAGTGTTATTCCTCAATTTTTGGTATATTATTGGTCATATGAATGTTAAATAGGGAGTTATATTGGCCTTGGGATTAAATGTAAAAACATGAAATAAATATTAATAAAAAATGATGAATTGATCAAATAATTAATAAATTATTACAAATTATAACATGAACAATTTGTTATCACTCTAATGTTTTGGGGTATAGTGAATGTTACCAGATCAATGGGAAAAAATTATTTTGATATCAATAGATAATATCTGAAGAACATAACTAATTAACCACATAATATTGTCGAGTGTGTATGTTAAATTTTATTTATAATTAATATAATTTTATAATTACCTCAAATGAGATAAATTATCATGATTATTTCATTTACTACTCTTTTGGTATCATCATTATAGGAAGGAATAAAATATAAAAATACTATATGTACAAGTAAATGTTCTTCATGAATCCTTAATGAATGACCATGTCATTTCGGGTACTAATTCGGATGAACCAAAGACCTTACATTGTTAATCATTGATCATAATAAGAATACATCTTCTATATCTCTCTGTTAATTGGAGAGAGGTAGGAGGTTTTTTATCATTGTTATTGATATAATTATTATATATTATACCTTGGGAGTGAGATAATCCTATAGAGTACTTCCATTGTGTACAATAACTATATTATCTAAAATGATATATTCAGAATTATTTTCTATGGTTAAACCAATCGATAATTGAAATATATCACTTTATCTAATTTTTTATTCTATACAAAACCACATGAATAATAATAATAATTATATATTATAATGACATGAACTAAAACTATAGATTGTTATATATATTCTCCCTTAGACCTTTGATTGGGACTGTCAATCCTCCTCGACATTTATCAAACAATGAATAAAAAATAATTACATAAATAAATATTTATCAAAAAATATATTATAATTATTTTTACTAAACTATTGGGTAAATATTAATTTTAATATTAATGTAACAAAATAAATATTTATATTTATCTATTTACTAAACCATTAAAAAATAAATATTTATTTATTATTTTGTGAATGGTAAATGTAAGATAAAGAAATATGATATTCATTACAATTGAAAATAAATATTTATCTTAATAGTCAACTTATATATTCTAAACATAAATATATCGTGATTGAATTTGTGTGATTGGTGATCCTTTAATAATAATTTTTTTCACAAGAAAGTTATAATATTCTTTCTTATTATAAAATTCAGTAAATTTAATAAGATTCTATATACAGCCTGTGTATGAACCTCATTGAATCCTTCTTATTAGAATTAAGTGAAATCACCAAATGTCCAAGACTAGTAAATGTAAAACTATAATTGAAACTGTTGATAAGGAAGTTAATATCAGGATGAAAAAACCTTCCTATGAATTTTACAGTGTAATATAATCCTTTTTTCATGATATCTCGTCTTGGAGGTTTCATATGTTGTTTCATCAACCTATATGACTGATTTATGTTTCATCAAATCTCTAATATAAAATAATCAACAGACTATGTTGGGTATGGATTTAATTAAATAATAATAATCTAATTTCTAGAGATATCTTCTACCATTATGTTGGAAGCAAAAAATACTTTACAAAATTATTTAATTAATTTCATATCTCTTATGATTCACCCAATGAATGTTACCTTTCCAGGATCATATGTTTCTAGGGATTTCTCCATGTATGAAATTAACAAATTCATGATATACATTAATAGTATAGTCATGTTTAATGAACAGTGAAGACATGCATAGAAGGGAATAACCAATGACATATATAACATGTAGAATTATTATTGGAGGGATTTTCCACATAATCTCAATTCATGGAGAATATAAATTGTGAACATAATGAGAAAAAGTATCAATTTCAATGAGACCCCACACTTGAGAGAAAAATATAATCTATGTCCTATCAGAAAAATATTATATTGACTATAATATATATCTCTATTAATATTTCTATATAATCTTTATGTTATCTTTATAGTGGAGAACAAATATAACCTTTAAATACTATAAATAATATAATAAATTTTCAATTTAATGTTACAGAGAAGAGAAGTTATCCTTGATATTATATTTATTAGCATTTAGATTATTTAAAGTGAAAATATAGTTGGTTTTAGGGAACTAAATCAAAAAGGTGAAATAATATAATAGGATTTAAAAATGAGCATCCATTAAAGATTGATATAATAAAAAACTATGCATGTTTGCAATGTTCTTGGACACCCCATAAGTAAACATGGCATTAATAATAGAAGGATTGATTGTTAAACCTTATTGGGAAATTAATTTTTATGGAAGCTCGCCAATCACATTAAGAAATTTCACTTGGAAACCATTCCATGAAACTATTTTCATCGATAATATATCTAAGTCAACTCTAAAATAATAAACATATTCCTTCTTTATCAATTAATACATTATGGTTTTTTCAATGAAGACAACCATGAACAAATAAATAAACTCTAGAAATACTGAGTTCATTAAATCAATGAATATGTTTCTGGTCTTTATGAATAAAAATGGAAAGAATAAATACTCAATGTATGAATCATGACACCTGAAGGATGTCTTACGAACACCTTCCTCCTTCACCCTCATTTGATATTACCCCAACCATAAATCATCATTTAAAAATTAGATATATAATTTTATTTTTCTTAATATGTTATCAGTCTTTGAGAGAGGATAATATTTCTTCACTATTTATTGGTTTAACCACTAGTAATCTATAAAAACCCACAAAGTATTATCCACATGTAGTACATAGTAATGTGTTCAGTCTCCTGAGGGGGTGGTGGCATGAATGAAGGTGGATTTATTTGCGGAATTATTTTATACTTTTAAATTTCCCTCCAACATACACAAACCGATTTTATTGGTTATGATAATATATGGATATGTTTATTATGTCCCTAAACACATTCACACCACTATGAAAATTAAAATTAAGATGGAACAACAGAAATTTGTTATTATATGGATCAATCCCTATATAGATAGATAATTATTATTATGTTTGGTTTTAATTTAAAATGATAGTATCCCATATATTTTTCCTTTGAATATAATGTGCTATATAATATAAATCACTTGCTATCATATTATATATTCTTTATACTATCACCATCAAAATTTCAATATCCATATTGGTTCTTTACTCTAGATATTCCTATTGTACAAATTATCCGAGAAAATTCCCTAAATAATGATCATTAATAATTCTTAATATGTTTCTACATCACTAAAATAATATATTCCTTATCAATAAATTATTCATTGGAAGATAGAATTTGTTCAGAAACATGGAATGGACAATGGCATAGTTCTTCAACTCATTATAATATATTACGATTACATAGGGTGGGGCATTCTTCTTACTTTTAACATATCAATGAGTCTAGACACAACAACATCATTGTCATCCATCTTATGTAAATAGTCTTATTATTTGGATTCTTAATCATCTTATTTGATATGGATATATTATAGGGCACATTATTCCTATTTCATCCCAAAAAATACGATATTTTATTCTTTATGTCATTTAATTTACATTTTGATACTCTATTTCTTCTTTTTAATGAAATTATTTGGATTACAATCAATTGATTATTAATCATAGTGTCTTATCAAACTTATTAAATTAAAAATAACTCATAATATATATATATATATCCTATATATTCATTATAAAAATATTTCACCATTGGTGGTGGTTTGATATCATCTTTTATTGATGGTTAAAAGAATACTCTAGCTTGTTTCTCTTCTAATCCATGTAAAATATTTTATAGTAATTAGGATACTAATTATTTAAAAATTTAAAAAATACATCTATATTTTATTCAATTTATCATGCGATGTATGAAAACCATCTTGGTATATAATTTATCAATTGTATTAGAGCCTCTAATTTAACATAATCAACTTCATCTTGATTCTTAGTACTATACTCATCTTCACAGTGTGATATAATTATTCATTGTTTGAATGATTAGTTTGTCATTAAAATTAACAATTATTTAGTTTAATTGTGATGTTTAAAACAACCAAGAATATTTTGAGCATCATATGAGTCATTTGTCATATTATATATTATAATACCATGGGTTGTTTACCATGTGGTAACTACTAGTTTTACCCCTCTCACTCTATTGTATCTAACCCCAGCATGAGCCCCACTAAACTCATACAATGTGCATATTATGAAGAGGGTGATTGTTTTCCATTTACCTGATTGGGGAACATTCAATGTGCTCTAGCCTTGTCGGGGCCCCAGTGGTAGGCGAGAATTACCCTTACACTCGCTTTGCAGTTTATGGCATGCCTGAGTGGTAATGGCACCCCGTAATCCTGCATCATACCTCAGTTCAAATATGGGTGGGATTGAATTCCCACTAGCAGGCAGTGACACATGAATGAATCATGCATGAGGTAGGCAGACATAGATGTTTTCATGATTTAGGCATGACGCTACACTGGACCTTCAGGGTTGTTTTCTTGAACTTTAGGCTAGGAAATGAGCTTCATTCCCATGTGGTCCTTGGTCCATGTACTAAATAAATAAGGCTTGATGGATGACCTATCTCTGGGGCGCTATGGCCTGACATTCTAGACTGTATGTGTTGGGTGAACATGCATATTGTAATTTAACCCCCAAAATGATATATATATATATATATATATATTAAAATATCTGGATTTTGTATTCTATGACTTCATTTTTCCTCACAGAATCTCACATTTTTTTTAAACCATTGGAATCCATAAGAAACATGATTACATTTATATAACTTCTACAAAATACAATTTATTTATACATAGCTCAAAATTACTTAATTATTTCATTTTTTTCTAATTGAAACATTTTCTCATCAATCTCCGAAAAAAATATTATGATTTATAAAATATGTTATGTATCATAATTAATTTTCTTAAAAACAATATATATCTTATATACTAAGTAAGGTTTCATCATTTATGTTTTTTTGAGAATTATCTTGTATATTCCATAATATTTTCATATCCCATGATATAATTTTATTAAAACATTTATATAATATAGGAAAATACTGTATATATAGTGATTTCAATAAATAGAAGTTTTTTTGTCTTAGAAAATACAAATGTATTATAGGGAGGTTGTAGACATTGTCTTTTTGAACCAAAATACACAGTTTATTGAATAACAAGATGTCTTCATATAACTAATTAATATCATACAAAGTAAATTACAATCACATTATAGTATATCAAATGAAATATAATTACTTTATAAAATATCATAATATTTTCAGACATTTCCATCTTATCTTCCACAGTGATTCAACATTTAAATACTATATTAGGAATATTTCAATAACTCTACACTGACTAATTAATTATAGCTGTAAATTTATAAATATTTATCATTTATCTAGGATTTATTTTTAACTTATTACAAAAAATAATAATGTTGATTAATCCTTTAGATATATACTTAGTCTTTCAGTGAGATTTTACATCATTATGAATAACTAAAAATTCATCTAATATAGTGTACAACTTCTCTTAGAGATCCTAAAATATATTATAAAAAATTATAACAATAAGTATATCATTTAAAAGAATTTTTTAACACAATATAATAATTTATTTAACATGTCCAATAATAAGAAGCATCTAAATAAATGATATATAGAAAATAAAATACATATTTAAATTTCCTTCTGTTATTATTATTCAGAAATCATCTCATTATTGAACCCTTACTCATACACCCAATACATATTAATATTATAATTAAAAAAATACAATAACAATCCATTGGGTTCTTAAATATATCCCATTGGATTAATGGTAAATACCCTTACCATATTTAATATTAATAACTATCAATATATGTTCAAGAATTATTCTCTCTTTCAATTATTGATAATAAATAAAAATGTAATAAGGCATGGTAGAGTACTATCAAATTCATACATCCTTCCTAGTATTCTTTAATTTCACTCTTCTCACTTACATTATTCATTCATTTTCTATAATATTATTCACTAATTGAGTGAAGCAAGGAATCCCATAACCCATAAAATTGAGAATTAAATCAACAAACATTATGTCAATGTGGGTAATGATTAGTGTTGAAAATTAGAGTGATCAACTCACATATTGATGTCATCCATAAACTATTCCTCATATGATACCACAATTAATATTATATATCATGAATATTATAATATAGAATTTAGAAAAAATTTATCACCTGCATGTTTTAAAAAAATACTCAAAAAATGATTATGTTCACAATAAATCACTCTCCATTCCAAGATAAAAAAAATGCTTCCTATAAAATAAGAAATGATTTATCCAATCAATGAATTTTATAGTGTGATAATCATATATGAACATTAACAATGTCTAAATTTTTCAAATTCTAATGATATTATAGATTTATAGAATCTTGATCCACATATTTCCCCTTCAAGGGATGCACTCTATTATTATTTTTAATGGTTACTCTACATCATAATTTAATTCAGGAACACTCTTTGAGATTCCACATTGAAATATTATATATAGGTAGCATTTAAATCAATATATGTTGGATTATAATATATATATTATGTATTAACCACAATTTTTATACAGTTCACTACCATTGATTCATCGCTAATAAATCCCTACACATAAATAAAATTAAACACATATCGGAAAAATTTTAAACATTATTGTTCTTTAAGGAAACCCACATTGATTATATTTTATTCATAACCATGAAAATATTTTATATATAGATTCATATTTAAAATAACTCTTTATAATTTATCTACCATTTATTTTTTATACTTATTCATCATTGGGATGCATGAATTTAATACCTCTTTAACAATTTTCATGTTTGAAACTTTCTTATAAACATCATCGTAAAAAGAAATTGTAAATCATAGAGTTAAATTTTTCTTATTTAGAAATTATTCTTACGATGGTATTATAATAATAAATTTCCTTAAAATATGATCATTTTAGTTTAGACTTCCATATTTTTCATAAAAAATTTATTAATCATCTATTTTAGACAACCACTTAGGAAATTCAAGTTCATATTCATGTGGAATCACCTATATCCTTTTACCACATTCACATTCATTTGGATACTCTAATTATATATCCATTTCTAATTATGATGAAAGAAATCATGGAATATTTTTTCACATTATCAGAATTCTTGAATTTTAATCATTTTTTATTTTTATTTTCCGAGTTACTCAATTTAGGAAACATACCATTCTCTTTATCTCATGCTTTTCCACTAAAATCATATTATATCCTTTATAGATTGATTCTTTTTTAAATCCAACTTTCATCTTCAATTCGTTATGCTCATGTAAATTTTTGATGTTATATGATGGTGCATCTTCTACCACAATAAATGAATCTAATTTTTGTTGGTCTAAAATCATTCATTTTATTCTTCCTAGGATAACCTTGCCTAATTTTATTGAACATTTTTTACCTTATGGAAGACTGATCATTCATTTCTTTGAAATTATTATTTTTTGGTATTCTCCTATCATCATCAAATAATTTTTTCTTATTATATTCGTACCAATTGTATTCATCATAATGGGAACCTATGTTATAATTGCACGTTATCTAAGATGACACAAATAGTTATTAAACCAGTGGTTTCTACCAGATCTCTTTTCCACCTCCTCATATTGAAAGGGGTGTTTTATATTTTAAAATGCCTTTACCGTTATACTGAGAATAATATACAATCATATAAAATTGAGATAATAATGAATTTAATCCAAACATTATCCAATAAAAAAATAAAATTATGAAAGAATAAATAAAATAAACATGATATATCGAATTATATAAAGAAGAATCACTCATAAACACTTGTGGTATATCAAAAATACCACAACTAATCATCATGAAAACCGATCACATATATAAAATAAATAAATAAAATAAAATACATAAGAGGATTTTCTACTATACAAGAGCCTCACCTCATCCCCTTATCCAATCTTGACTAAGCTATCTCACATTATCCTGAAACACTAGATATCTTCCCTACACAAACCTATGAATAATGTGGTTTTCTTGGATACCCAAGTGCTCTGGATTCCCAAGTAGGGTGTGAGTATTACTCATTATGAAAAACCCAATTCAGTCCCAAAAAATAAATGATAAATACATTTTATACCTAGGTTATACACTTAGAATAATAAAAAATGACTTTGATTGAATAAATAAATAATCACTATCGATCCTCAAGTTATAACGCAAAATATATTACCATCTATACCTTACATATATTGTGATAGAGTGTCAATTAGAATAATTTATAATTTAGGGGAAATATACCAATCCCCAATATCTGATAAACTACTAAAGGTAATTATTCCCATATAGAGAACCATATAAATCCTCCTATGGAAAATATAGCCATCCCTAGAGCTATAAAAAATCTCTAGGTGGTAATATACCCATCCCTAATGTATGAGAAACCACATAGGGGAGATATAAAAATCCTTGAATCCTATAAAAATTATTGTCAAAATATATCCATTACTAGAACAATAAGAAAAGTTATAGACCCATAGGGAAACATCTCATACCTAGAAGCATGAATTAGGCCACTTCTAAATGGAGTTATATATTTTCCCCACCACCTAAACCCTCATCTAAAAGTATCATAAAAATATATAAAACAAATATACTCAAGGGAGAGTCCTCCCTATAACCTTGCATTACATTTTTCGTATACCCTATGTATATCCTCCCAAGAACACCATGTCATGGAACATGGGGTGGCCATTTTCCCAAAACCAACCTATAGCAGGTAAAAAATAAAAACATGGGTATAAAACTTACTCAAACCATATAATAAAATTAATTTTCAGATTCTCATAATAATGTCCTATGTTTTCCACCTCTTCCCTACCTAGATCAAATCATCAATTCAAGTTCTATGGTGACACTAAAACATGAAAACTATACATGGGTTCTTCTATATAAACCCCATATCATGGTTCAACCATTTCACAATAAGGGAATAACATCCCTAAGTATCATTATATTTATTTCATATCCTCCCTAGAATCAAAGGATAATCCCTAATAGAACTACTACAGGAAGATGGAATAATTTCTATCTCATATCTCAGGTCACTCGAAGTCAATACACTTCCCAAATTAGCATAGAACTCACCAAGGTTTACGCATATGGGAAATATCATAGTTATGGGGGAGGAAAATTCACCTAATAGTAAACTCTACTAGCCCTCCATCATAAAGGAATCTATGGATTTTATAAAGGCCTTCAAAGGATAATTACTCCCAATCCATCATGTTCTTATACTCAGTTGTCACCAAGGAACCTACACTAAGGGACAATTCATCTTGTTCAGTACGCATTATTTCATTAATATATTTACTAATTCTATGTATCACATGGAATATATTTATAACCATGGCCTCAACCACTATAGAACAAGGATTCAACTAGTTTCTTTGGGACAATTGTGGACCTTGACACTTAAATCTATCCACATGTAGTGTAAAACATATTATTTAAATAAAATTTCATCACCCTCTATTGCGAAACACTATATCACATACATATAAATAAACTGAATTTTACATATGGTGATACTCAATGTATTTTACTCCGTTCCTAGAGTTATTATCCTTGATCATAGACTATAAACTCTTTCCCAAGATCGTCAAAGTATAATCAATTTTCACCAGATATAATGTGGCTTTATCTCAAGCCAAATAACTAAATTATTTAATTATAATCCTTTATAATTAACAAAACACTTCAATTCATCAAGGTGTAATGAACTAAAATTATTTGTGCACAACCACTTTTCATAACTCTGAGTAGCATTATGTTTTCCACTCTTGAGACACACATGAACATAAGTTACACCAATGAACAAAAATATTTTCCTAATTTAGTTTCCTATTTCAACATATTTAATATGAAACCTTAGAAAATATAATATTAAAATGTACCATCATTTAAACAACATGAAAAACGTGAATTTATTCTCTTGGAATTCACTTTAGATACATCGAGTTGAAGCTCCACCATCAACACTTTTTCCACCATGGTAATATAGAATTTCACCATGAAAATAGTAGAAATTGAAAAAATTAATCATTTAGTGATTGAAAAACAAAATAGAATGATGTAGTAGGATAATATTATTTTAAATCTATATGAAATCACCATAGAACCTCCTTATATCAATGGGAAAACCAATGTTGAATTTTAGGCGATGGACTCACCAAATTTTCCGAAAACCATCTCCCTTATCCATCAAAAAAGTAATGTTCCTGATAGTGAAATGAAAAAATATCACCTACTTAAGAAACAGCCACATGATGTAAAAAACATGACTATTTGTTTCATGGCATAATATACCACATTTTCCAAAAAAAGAGGCACAAATAGGGTTCATGGAATGAACACCCCAAGAAGAGGGGCCATCCATTACCTCAACATCATCACTTTTCACGTAGGGGCCAATATATGAAGAACCCCTTTGCAAAAGAGAGAGAACTTCCTCCATCATTCATAGTGAGGTTCTACTGACTTTGCACCATGATCTCCCTACTATAGTTCTTCACAATGTGGCCAAGCAGTCATTAAAAGAACTGATGTAGTAGTAGAATTTCAGAATGGCCACCGGCCTAAACCTGAGGCTCACCTATGTTATTGAAATACTAATAGGGACTTATTTATATTCAAAAATATATCCTTGTTAGTTTTAAGCAATAATATTAATTATTTTAATTATAGTTTTCAAAATAACCCTCTCACTAGAATTAAAATTCAAATTCCTTCTAAAATTCACAACATGAAATAGGTATAGGACTTTACAACATACCCACAATTTCATTTCCCATCCACATGAAACCAAAATAATTCATAACAATATAAATAAACCTATAATGATCAAAAATTCCATATCAATTTATTATGTTTTAACCCAAAATGGAGAAAAGTGTTCCACTATGAAAATATAAACAAGATGTACACATTTCTACAAAATTTGAGTGACCACTCACTACCATCTCCCAAACCCCAAGTGATGATCACCAGAACAACCCCATCATGAGACACAAAGGTGTCATAAATCAATTTATCTCTAGACTTATGGATCTCTCCATTATAAAACATTGAATATAATTGATTATTTTGAGTCCCAATTCTCACCACCATATGAAAATTTTCTATAAAAGAGAGTTTTTAGTGGTTTTCCGACCCACTCTAAGTATATTCTATAGAAAGGAACCTAATTACATAATAAAACAATAGTTTATCCTCTTGTGGATGGAAATTCTAAAAAATGACCATTTTCAACCACTTATATTGTATCTTATTTCTCGACCATGATGCTTAAATCCCTAAAATGAATCTTGAGATCATCAAACACACACACAATTGTTTGATCATGACACTAATTATGTTTTCAATGTTATATATTCACTGAAACCAATAATCAACTATGATTTCAACCCATGAATATGTTCACCACCAATACTCTCATGCCCAGATCTTATCCAAACCATCCGGATAACATCACCAATGAATGGACTCCATCTAACACCACTTTGAATACTAAAATATGTTTTTCACCAAGGAACGAGATAAAACTAGATTCACATACACACCAGAATCAAAATTATTTATCAATAATCCTATGATAAATCTCATCAACTACCCGAGATTACTGACATAGGGTTTATTCCTACATGGCTCTTGCTTTATCCATTACTATGTAAAATAACTAAACACAACCATCTCACTCACTCATGAACAATAATGTGAAACATTAACCACAACTTGTTCCTATAAAACATTAAACATTATTCATAACATCCACTAAATTAAATCCATAATGATGGTCACACCATACAATTGGCAATGGTGAACTCCCCACCATTTAGATATCTTTAAACCACTCCTCACATGTTACCTCATTAGGTTTCATAATTAAATAGGTATAGATCCTTCTGATCAATGCTCATCCAGATTAAAACCCTTGATACCACACATCTAAATGTCCAACATGACCATAAGGGAACATTTCTAATAAAAAACCTGGAAACCAATCCTGAATTATTCTATCAAAACCATTTTCCCCCTATATATATATATTTACTCATTGATTAATATCTCATTGGAACTGTGCGTAATCAGTATATGCTACCTCGATCTATTCCAATCCCAATTTTGTTATTCTCCCAAACAAACCGATCATTGAATGGGACTCTAAATCCAATGAGTCAGACACCAATAAAATATCACAACACACCATCTCTATGATCTATTTCAAAATTAAAGAGACTAACAAAATCCTTCCATAAAAACCTCATTCAACCCCATGATTCATCCACTAAAATAATTCTAAATATCACCCATTACAAAATGGAACATCTTTAAGTAGTCATATATCCTATTTTTACCCTTTCAAAACATCTGACTGAGATAATATTAGTATATTTGAATATTTGGCTCACATTACTAAACCACATAACATTATCACTACTTTTTAATATCATGTAATTATAAGCACCTCGGTGTTCTAACCTCATAATCCTATCATCACATCTACTCTAATAGTAATCACATTATCACCAAAAAATTCTTGCATTATCTTAAAACCAAAAAAATCAACACATGATATAATATTCCTAGATCTAATCATCTATGAAAATGATCTAATATCTCATCAGGAACCACACCTAAAATCATTAGGTTCATACATCCTTCTAATCCCTCCCATTGAAACCAATCCATTATATGTAAGCACATGAAGTGGTATTCATCACAACAACTCAATGAATTTCTATGACTAAACCACAACCTAGTATCACATCACATGCATAAATCTTATATCAGAGGAATGTACCCTTTATTCAAATTTATTTGTTAATTAGAACCCTATGATAACCACTCTCTCATGTTACCATGTATATATCACAACAAGACGGTCACTATGACCTCTCATATATTCCATAAAACACACCTCAAAAAGTTCACAAACCCTGAGGAAATATCACTAATCTAGTATCTAAGATAAAATGAAACATACATACTAAAACAATCACTCCATGGTTTTCACATATACATATCCATCATCAAATGTTGAATCAACTTAACTCCAATGGAACCCATCATCATTGGGGCATCTAAATACCACTATAAAACTATGAGGGTCTCGTAACATCCATTGACACAAATTAGAATTATCATATTATTATCTATATCATGGATACCACAATCATATGGTTTGGCTAGGTTGAATACCGCCAATATGAAATATTGGAAAACACCATATATGATTTTTTTGAAACATTAAGTAAATCAACCTATCTTCCAATTAAACTCAGTGGTTTCATCACCAAGGAATATAATTATAGTATAAAACCATCATGGATCACCATAAATACCATACATTAAGGAACTATGAATTCATTATCTATGGAATCACTCTATGGAATATACATGGCATAAAAATAGAGAAAACTAAATGGGGTTCAAAAGAGAATAATTATAGAACAATGTTATTTAGTAAAACACTATATAATATATTTTCAAAAGGTTAATCATCTTAAATCTCATGACTAGTGAAATTAATAGTAAAAAAGAATAAACATTTCATGATAATCCTATGTTCAGAAAATGAGTCATGTACATAGGCCTGTTCATAATGGGCCAAGAAAAAACCCAATAATCATAAATCAAAAACATAAGTGTATCACAATAGGTGAAATCAAAAAATAATAAAAGAGAAAACTAATAATAATAGTCTTATATCATTGGAATCATATACATTCCAATATAAAAGGATTTAGTGAAACAATAGTCTATGTTTTAACATAAGAACACACCACATTATTATATCGTACATCCTCAGACTATATGATGGGTTCTTTGATTAGTGGTCATGACATGACCTCAAGAATTATTTCTTATGCACTAAGGGCTTATTCACACTAGGAGAGTGTATAAATTTTCACTGTGTGGATATTATGTAACACTACGAGATTTTATGAAAAATATTCTTTTCATTAATCTATTGTGTTGTACGCTACACCAAAGGGAGCTTGCACAACAAGCATCATTGACTTGCCTTGAATTACATGCATTTGTGACCTTCCTCGATAAAGTGTGTAGTACGCAATACCGAGTTTCACTAAACAACGATACGTTATTAAAATATTATTAAAACTAGCCGTTATGAATAGTAATAACCACTTTTTGAAATTTTGTAAATTTTATTTTTCAAAATGGACTTCATTTTTGGATTCGGAATATCTAAATTAGCTTAGGGTCAAATTTTGGAACTTTTCGGATAACTTTCATATTCTGATGAATAGTGAAAATTACTAAATTTTAATTAAAAAGAACTTTTTTAACAGAAATAATTAATAGTGATAAATTATTATTTTGAGTGGTTTTAAAGTATATTTAGAATATATTTTAACAATTTAATACAATGTTGTTCATTGAATATAATTTCACATTTAAACCAGACATAAACAAGTGTCAATATTTTGATAGTTATTATCTCTTAAAAACATGCCATTTGTTTTGACGACGGGAATTAATTTTTAAATTAATTAATGCAACTGATATGTTTTGAATTTTGTAAAATATACATCAATTTTTAGTTCATAATATCAAATATATCTTAGGCCTATTTTTTGGTATTTTTCTGGAAACTTTCATTTTTTGATGAATAGTGAAACCACTAAGTGGTAGTTAAGAAAAATGAATTTTTCATAAAACATAATTTTACCGCTTCTATGAGTGGAATTTCAAAACTCCGAGAGACACGGTTGATGTCAGTAAGTAAAATGAGGTTCAATGAGATGAAAATAATTTTTTGGTGAATAGTAACTTTTCACTTTTTTTACCACGGTAAAAATTAAATAGGGTAATTAAGGGTAAAGATGATGTTATTATTACCCTAAAACATGTCCTAATTCTATTGGATTAGTGTTATTCGACCAAAAACAACATTAGGAATAAAATATGACCATTTAGGCCCACATGGATTAGATTAGGACATTTATTATTAATTTATTTAAAGAAGGGTTAAAATAGTTAAAACCAAAGTTTAATAAGTAAATCATTTTTAATATGGGGTTATACATAAGATAAATTCGACTATAAATATTCATTAGAAAGATAAAAATCTTTCCTACATAATGGTATTTTATTTGTAATTTTTAGACATTAAATAATTTAATTTATTTATGACACAACGATGATGCAGTAATTATCTTATTAATGTAATATTGACATAATTGATGTTATAAATACCCAAAGAAATTTAATTTGAGACTTTTTATGAATTTCACTAATTTTATAGGTTAATATGACATGTTAGTATTTATTTGAGTAACTTGGTTTGAACTAATCATTCTGTTATGATTATCAAAAAAATCAATTACTAAATAGTATCAAAATTGACATAAAATAGTTTTTTAAAACAAATATTATATTAATAATTGTTATTTTATTCCTAAAAATCTATGGTTCGGCCAAATGACTAAGATAAAGTTATATATATTAATAATAAAAAACATGGGGTTCGTTTGGATTGATATTGTATGTTTATTAACCATATAGTGTATGAAATCAAAAAGACACTGTAAAAGTTAAATTATATAACTTAGAGTTAAATATAATTGATAAGGTTAAAATAATAACCTAAACTTGTCTAAATCCTATTGGATGAGAGTATTTCAACCCATACCCACTTTAGCTTCGAAATAAGACCCTTTGGAACCATTATAAACCGAATTTGACCTTAATATAAAATAATATTTTGAGATTTTCCTAAGGTGGCCCTCTCCTCCCTTATATAAGGGAACCTCCTCCCCCTCTTCCTCACACCACATTGAGCCTTCAAGCTCAGCCAACCCCTGCCAATTTCACTTCTCCACTTCCCTAGTATCATCCTAGAGGTCTTGTTCTTCTTTAAAGACCATCCTTAGTTCAATAAGTGGAGGTTAAGTGAAGGCGCGTCAAAAAGAGGAGGTTCAGACACTTACGAAGCAAATCGGACCTAAGATAAAGGAAATATCACAATCTCATTTTTATCCAAGATTGTTTATACTTTGGTATTTACTGGGGTGTATTTTATCATCCACATCTATGTTTCCTCAATATTTAATATTATTTCCATTCACCTACAATTGTTTAAATCCAATTTTTCCCTTCGGTGAGTTTTTATTAAAAGATATAAAAGGAATATTTTTTCTTTTTTCGTATGAGGTATTTTTTGAATTTTCTGACAAAATTACGAGAAGAATGTTCTTTATAACATATACGGCATGAATGGATTTTTAAAACATTATTTCCAAGAAGCTTCCTTTACAAGTTTTCATGTTATTTTTAATCAACTTCTTTTAGTTTAAAATTTTATGACATGAAGGTGTTTTTAAAGTAGAAAGGATATTTTCCTCAAGATTGGAGTTCAAGTGTTTTATCAAAATTATTTTCCATCTAAGATAATAAAGGGTTCTGTTTCTATCCCTATTATTACATTGATTTTATTATGTTGTGATGGAATTATTTTTATTAAGTCTTTTATCTTATATGAGTTGTTTTATGATGTCGCGGTGTTTAAGATTCCCATTTTTGTTACATGAGTTATGCTATGATGTATGGTTTATGATTATGTGGAACACATAAGAATGGTATCATTATGAGATGGGTGGGACCTATATCTCCCTCCAATTCATTGGGTAAAGATTTTATATCTCATGAGATAGACATGTCTGGAACGGTAGGTTATACCGGTTCAGTGAAACAGGACTGAAATGAGGGTGACTCGGTTCAGAAATAGACTTTGTCCCCTAAGATAGTCTTGGCAATGAGTGTTGACTAATAATATATGATTCTCTATGATTATGTGTGTATTCCACAAAGTTTCATGTTTTAAGTTATGATTATTGGGATTACATTTCACTACTATGATTTATCCCATGATATGAAATTATGATCTCTTTTGCAGGTTAAGATTTCCAAAAGATATTTTCTTATGAATATGACGTGATTGATATTTCTTTTGTTTACCCTTACTGAGCATTTGAGCTCACCCTTTTATGTTTTCTTTTCCCTAGGACATAAAGAAAGGATTTAGGTTTAAAAAAGAAGAAGATCTTTATGGGAGATGTTGAAGATCTTTCACCATGATTAGAAGATTATATTCCGAGTTTCCAAAGACACTAAACTATTACGGTCCTTGTGTGTGTGTTTTTGTTATGTACTATGTATTCCGCAAAAGTAATGTAATGTCCATGTACATTAGGCTTCGGGTCTCTACAGTTGGTATCAGAGGAAAGGTTTAGTCAACCTTTGGAAACTCGGATGCGAAAATGTTAGTGAGATCCCTAGAGATATTTCTAAGGTATGTCTAGGGATGTCCCTAAGGATAATTATACATATAGGATACAGTCCTAGAACTATGGTAACGATCATATAATTTAACCTAAGATGTTAGATATTGAGGATACTCCCCCTTTATTATGTTGTTTTCCCTAGCATGATTTTTGCCTCTCACACTATTCTTTTTGTGTTTTAGACGATTACTGGAACCCGAAGGAACCGTGTTGATCAATGCAATGGACAATGCAATGATTGTCCTCCTGAAAAAAACAAATGTTATGGGAGATGGAGTGAAAAATCTCATTGTTATACTTACATAATCTATGAATCATTCTGGACTTCCAAATGAGTAGAGAAGGGAAAAATATTCTATTGAGTTCTTTATGAGGCAACGTCCACCTTCTTCCAGCGGGTCTTATGATCCATTAGTTGCTAAAAAAGGGATTAGTACTACTGAAAAGATATTTTCAGTTCTTCAATGTTCTGAACAAGATAAAGTCATCTTAGCAGTACATTGTTTGGAAGGTGAAGCTGATCAATGGTGGAATCTTATCAGGAATACGAGGAAAAGAGATGAAATTGAGTCCATGGAATGGGACGAGTTCAAGAACTTACTTTTCAATAAGTACTTCCCTCGTATTCTTCGAACAAAGATGGAGAAGGTGTTTCTTGAACTAAAGCAAATGAATGATGAATCTGTTGGTGTATACGAAGAAAATTTTACATTGCTTGAAAGGTATGCATCTGGCTTTATCATCCAACCTAAAAGTAAAGTTGATTGATTCTTCAATGGATTAAAACCAAATCATCTAAGGGCATTATCTATAAGAGACTTCAGTAGCTATGATGAAAATGTGTGTTGTGCTATCAAGGTAGAAATGGAAGTTGTTGTTACTTATCAATCTAGTAGTTTTGACAAGAAACGAAAGATGGAGTTCAAAGAGAAATCTATGAATAATGGTGAAAAGAAGATGAATGTTTCTTTATGCTCAAAGTTTGGAAAGAAGCATGGTGGAGATTGTCTTAAAGGGACAAGTAAATGTTTCAAATGTGGAAAGGAAGTTCGTCGGGCATTTTAATACCGCAATGATGGGAAGAATATGTCTAATGATGCAAACAAAGGAAGGGATACACAAAATGAACCTACTACACTTCAATGTTTCAAGTGCAAGGAGATGGGACATTATGCCAATAAATGCCCTAATCCAAGGGTTAGTGATGATCGACATGAGAAATCACTTAAGGAAAAGGACAAAGGGAATTCACATGTGATCACCATTGGTAATGTTGAATATGACAATGCTGTGGTGGAATGATTAAGTGTTTATGTAATGGGATTCCAAAATAATGTAGAGTATTGGAATATTTATGTATTGGTCAATTGTGGTCTTCAATAATTTTATACCGGTAACCATGGAAAGTGATTGAGATATTTTTGGAAAAAAAGCTGATATGCACATAATGAAGGGAAAATGAGAAAATGACATATTTGATAGTATTCATGAGCTCATGATTGTTATAAGGACTAAGTGATATCATGGTTTGAGTATATAGAATTTTGAGGATTTTGGTATATGGAATGTGTTAACTTTTAACTGCATTAATGTTTTCGTTAAGGTTCAATGGGTATTCATTTTTCAAGAGAATACATGATTAAGGCCTTCGAATGTTTGGAATGTGACAAAAAAAAACATATCTCATGATATACGGGGATCAACGATGGTATTAACATGCTTGTTATATGAACTCTTTGGTAATTGTTTTCACTATAATATGAGATTGGACAGTAGTATTATAGATAAGCCTAAAGATTGGAATGGACTATGTTGGACATAAGTTAGTATTGTTTAAGGATAAAAGTTTTTTCGATATTATTGATGGGATGTTATAGTAATGTAGTTTTAGGAAAAAGACAACCTGCAGGACGAGCGACAGCCTATCGCATCGGACAAGGCTGTGGGAATCGAACCCACAACCGAAGTGCGACCGGACTTTATCACCTACCACTGGCCTATAAGAAGTCCCTGGTTAGTAGAAACTAGTTTTATTTTATTATGAGTTATGATATATGAAGTATAAGTTATTTTTTGGAATCGTATATGATTAACTTCACCATATATGGTCTTATGTATTTTTGATAACTTTTGTAACCTTTTGTTTGAGACAGATGGAATGACCCATCATTCTATCACATGATCTGCTAACACTTCACAAATGACAAATCCAACTTCATTTATTTAAGAGTTAAAGTGGAAATTTTCCAAAGAATGACCAACGGTGACACAGTACCAAAATCACAAAAGTATTTCATCTAATTCCAATTTCATCAACTTTAGGGAAATGATCGTGAAAACCAAAAATGTTTTCCTAGTGCTCTTATATCTGATGAATTAGATGGTACCTTAGATCGTCACAAATTTATGGCTTTGTGATTGCTGTCTTTTCCATATCCATGTTCTCTACCACTCTCCATCAGAACATGATGGTTAGATTTCTCTTCCATATCCATATTTTCACCTATGTGGAAACCAAATGATTAGTTTATTTGGGTAACTGTTACATTTCATACTTTTATTTTTAAAGAATGGTTTTGTTATTCCTTTCTACGATGTGGGTTTTTATTAAGGAAACTTTCAAGTAGTAAACCATTTATAACCCCGACGAATTTCGAAGGCGAAATTCATTTTAAGGGGGGTAGAATGTAACACCCCGAGATTTTATGAAAAATATTGTTTTCATTAATATCTTGTATTGTAAGCTACACCAAAGGTAGCTTGCACAACACACATCATTGACTTGCCTTTCATTACATGCAATCGCGACCTTCCTCGATAGCGTGTGTAGTACGCAATACTGAGTTTCACTAAACAACGATATGCTATTAAAATATTATTAAAACTAGCCATTCTGAATAGTAATAACCACTTTTTGAAATTTTGTAAATTTTATTTTTCAAAATGAACTTCATTTTTGGATTCGAAATATCGAAATTAGCTTAGGGTGAAATTTTGGAACTTTTCAGATAACTTTCATATTCTGATGAATAGTGAAAATTACTAAATTTTAATTAAAAAGAACTTTTTTAGTGGAAATAATTAATAGTGATAAATTATTAATTTGAGTGGTTTTAAGGTATATTTAAAATATACTTTTACAATTTAATACACTTTTGGTCATTGAATATAATTTCACATTTAAACCAGACATAAACAAGTGTCAATCTTTTGATAGTTATTATCTCTTAAAAACACGCTATTTGTTTTGACGACGGGAATAAATTTTTAAATTAATTAATGCAACTAAAATGTTTTTAATTTGGTAAAATAGACATAATTTTTTAGTTCATAATATGAAATATAGCTTAGGCCTAATTTTTGGTATTTTTCTGGAAACTTTCATTTTTTTGATGAATAGTGAAACCACTAAGTGGTAGTTAAGAAAAATGAATTTTTCATAAAACATAATTTTACCGCTTCTGTGAGTGGAATTTCAAAAATCCAAGAGACACGGTTGATGTCAGTAAGTAAAATGAGGTTCAATGAGATGAAAATAATTTTTGGTGAATAGTGACTTTTTAATTTTTTTTACCACGGTTAAAAGTAAATAGGGTAATTAGGGGTAAAAATGATATTATTATTACCCTAAAACATGTTCTAATTCTATTGGACAGGTGTAATTCGTCCAAAAACAACTTTAGGAATAAAATATGACCATTTAGGCCCACTTGGATTAGATTAAGACATTTATTATTAATTTATTTAAAGAAGGGTTAAAATAGTTAAAATCAAAGTTTAATAAGTAAATCGTTTTTAATATGGGGTTATACATAAGATAAATTCGACTATAAATATTCATTAGAAAGATAAAAATCTTTCCTACATAATGGTATTTTATTTGTAATTTTTAGACATTAAATAATTTAATTTATTTATGACACAATGATGATGCAGTAATTATCTTATTAATGAAATATTGAAATAATTGATGTTATAAATATCAAATAAATGTAATTTGAGACTTTTTATGAATTACACTAATTTTATAGGTTAATATGACATGTTAGTATTGATTTAAGTAACTTGGTTCGAACTAATAATTCTGTTATAAATTTCAAAAAAAATCAATTACTAAATAGTGTCAAAATTGACATAAAATAGTTTTTTAAAACAAATATTATATTAATAATTGTTATTTTATTTCTAAAAATCTAAGGTTCGGCCAAATTACTTAGATAAGGTTATATATATTAATAATAAACAACTTGGGGTTCGTTTGGATTGGATATAGTAAGTTTATTAACCATATAGTGTAAGAAATCAAAAAGACACTGTAAAAGTTAAATTATATAACTTAGAGTTAAATCTAATTGATAAGGTTAAAATAGTAACCTAAACTTGTCTAAATCCTATTGGGTGAGAGTATTTCGACCCATCCCCACTTTAGAATCGAAATAAGACCCTTTGGAACCATTATAAACCGAATTTGACATTAATATAAAATAATATTTTGAAATTTTCTTAAGGTGCCCCTCTCCTCCCTTATAAAAGGGCACATCATCCCCCTCTCCCTCACACCAAATTGAGCCTTCAATCTCGGCCAACCCCTACCAATTTCTCTTCTCCATATCCCTAGTATCATCCTAGAGGTCATGGTCTTCTTCAAAGACCATCCTTAGTTCTTCAAGTGGAGGTTAAGTGAAGGCGCGTCAAAAAGAGGAGGTTCGGACACTTACGAAGCAAATCGGACCTAAGGTAAGGGAAATATCACAAACTCATTTTTATCTGATATTTTTTATACATTGGTATTTACTAGGGTGTATTTTATCATCCACATCCATGTTTCCTCAATATGTAATATTATTTCCATACACCTACAATTGTTTAAATCCAATTTTACCCTTCAGTGTGTTTTCAGTAAAAGATATAAAAGGAATCTTTTTTCGTTTTTCGTATGAGGTATTTTTTTACTTTTTTGACTAAAGTACGAGAAGAATGTTTTTTTAACTTATACGGCATTAATGTATTTTTAAAACATTATTTCCAAGAAACTTCCTTTACATGTTTTCAAGTTATTTTTAATCAACTTCTTTTAGTTTAAAATTTTATGACAAGAAGGTGTTTTTGAAGTAGAAAGGATATTTTCCTCAAGAATGGAGTTCAAGTGTTTTATCAAAATTATTTTCCATCTAAGATAATAAATGGTTATGTTTCTATCCCTATTATTACATTGATTTGATTATGTTGTTATGGAATTATTTTTATGAATTCTTTTATCTTGTATGAGTTGTTTTATGATGTCACGATGTTTAAGATTCCCATTTTTGTTACATGAGTTATGCTATGATGTATGGTTTATGATATTGTCGCACACATAAGAATGGTATCATTATGAGATGGTGGGACCTATATCTCCCTCCAATGCATTTGGTAAAGATTTTATATCTCATGACATAGACATGTCTGGAACGGTAGGTTATACCGGTTTAGTGAAACAGGACTGAAACAAGGGTGACTCGGTTCAGAAATGGACATTGTCCACTAAGATAGTCTTGGAAATGAGTCTTGACTAGTAATATATGATTCTCTATGATTATGTGTGTATGCCACAAAGTTTCATGTTTTATTTTATGATTATTGGGATTACATTTCACTACTATGATTTATCCCATGTTATGAAATTATGATCTCTTTTGCAGGTTAAGATTTCCAAAAGATATTTTCTTATGAATATGTCCTGATTTATATTTCTTTTGTTTACCCTTACTGAGCATTTGAGCTCACCCTTTTCTGTTTTCTTTTCCCCAGGACATAAATAAAGGATTTAGGTTTAAAAAAAAGAATATCTTTATTGGAGATGTTGAAGATCTTTCACCACGATTAGAAGATTATATTCCGAGTTTCCAAAGACACTAAACTATTGTGGTCCTTGTTTGTGTGTTTTTGTTATGTACTATGTATTCTGCAAAAGTAATGTAATGTCCTTGTACGTCAGGCTTCGGGTCTCTACATAATATACACTCATATTTGAGTTCAATTATAGTATATTATAAACAAAAAATCATCCATGATAAAAAATCTGTGTCACTGGGAATAACTAATTGAATCTGGTTATTTTGAATGGAATATAGAAGCATAGAGTCATATATATTATTATTTTCTACTATAAAACACCTAATCACCAACTGGGGTGATCACATATAAAATATAAATATTTAAATTGAAATAAAAAATTGGTTCTACTTCCATCCTCAAGACTAACATTATCCCAAACTCCAATCCTATCAAGTCTATCCCACTATATAATGAAACACCAACCATTATTACATTATTTACATGTATACAATGTGGTCTACAAAATTAACATTATCCCATGGACACCAAACTATAATGTGATTATAAATTAGTATGACACTATTGATATGTCCAAAAATTATCTAGAAAATTGAGATTATGTGAGGGTGATATTCATATAATCAAGAAAATAAATGTGGAAGTGTAAATAATTAATCATCATTTATTATTGAGTTCTAATGTGATTCCAATAAGTAACATGTTTTTCTATGAGATATGGATTAATTAAATTTTGGTAATTTTTTTTATAATTGACCTGTACAGTTTTACTAATGAGGTCATGTAGTTTTCGGGGTGTATCTGAGGCTTGTTTGGAGCTCAAAGCCCTGGCTAATAGAAAAAATAACTGAGATGCACAGTTAATTTAAACCGTACACCCAACCCTTACAATTTAAAATAAATAATTTTTGTGTTTTATTTGGGAATATATGGTAAATTTTCTTACCTAACCATGAACCTAGGGTTTCACACTCTTTAATAATGTAAGTAGTTTATAATTGAGCGACGTATAACATTTGGAACATTGTTTCTCAAACTTGTGGCCTAACCATGTAGGGTTCCTCCTTAGAAAGTGGGAGGTGTATGGTTGATGCATGATTAATAAGAACATGAATCCAAACAATGAGACCTTATAATAAATGGTTAAAATTATGATTGGATCCTTAAAATTATTATAATCTCTTCATTTGTCATATTTTTATCCTCTAGTGGATTAGAGGACTCTATTTACTCACATTTAATCTCCTAAACTCCATTCATGTTTTCTCTTTTGATTTCTTCTCCATCCGATCATAGATTTATGAATCACTGGTCTCATTGGATTCATCTAGGTAAGCTATTCAATCCATTGGATCATTTCATTATTCATCATCTCATCAGCTACTCTATTTTTCTTTTAGCTCATATAAAATATTTTCCGGGAGTTGATTTTTTTTTCTATTATTTTCAAATCCATAACAAACTAAGGGTCGATACTATATGAGGATAATAATATAGGATTTAGTTTGGTTGTCTGTGTATCATATTTAGTGGCTCACCACTTTATAAACTTTAAGCATTGTGTGCATGCTGATTTCAACAGACATTGTTTGTTAAATTCATAGTTCATGATTTTTTTCACTATATTGGTATTATATATCCCTATCTAAAAATTATCATCATTTTATTGGTGGTTAGAACCTCAATTTCAGTCACCCCAAGTAGGGTTTCCCTATTTTAGGCCTCTACTGTGTTGTTATGACAATCTAGCCAATCATTTTTGCATGCTAGTCTTGAACTCATAAATGGTAATTGTTTTATTAAATTGATGAATTGTTAATTGTTAGTAAATATGTAGTATCACCTGACCATCTATGGAAAGTGTTTTAAATTAATCAATGACCCATTTAATTAGTAAATGGAATGTATATTAGTATATATATCACTCATACTATTTATTTTTAATTGAATGGTAATTGGTTTCATGTCCTTGTCACACTTTTTTATGATTAAGAAAGGTAAAGGAATGAAAAAAATAATTAAATATGGAATGAATGAAACAAATAGAGATACATCCCATTTACCCTTATCACTTTTTATGAATGAAAATAGAATGAACATTTTGAATTATTAAATGAAATTTTTACTACATGGTGAAAATTAGATTATTTATTAATTATGTATAAGGTGCCTATTGCATATAGACAATTTATCTTTTATATGAGTGGTCATACTCGATCCAGATTTGGTTTTCTGAGGGAATACCTTGAGCACTCATAGGTTTCCATTCTAATTCAAGGTGATGGTTTCCAAAGGAGATACACACCTTGAAACATGGTACTTTTTTCGTATTGGATATCCTACATGATGCGTTATGATTCCATAAATATCATTTAGATATTATGATTCCTTAGATACACTCCTTGGTGTATGCTTTATATATTCATAACATATAACCAGGGATACACCCAATTAGACCCATACATTATTAGACTTCAATTACCTTGGAAAATCTCCATGAACCTGATTAGATTCATTTATTTGGGAATTATCTTTGTTATTCACCCCTCAGATTACAATCTGACCCCTTATCTTGACTTTGTTTTATTACTATGAGTAGGATCAAACCCCTAGGACATGGATTCCTTGATTATTAAGTTGTATCTTCTTTGTTATTATCAACAATACAGTATTCATTAGTTAAAACATGAATCGTCTTGAATTTACTCTATATTATATAGTACGTTTGAAAATTATTATAAACTATTAATTTATTAATTAAATGATTACATGTTTATAAACATGATGAGGATAAATCATGTATCATGGTATATACATTATAGTAATTTTGTTCATTTTATATATACCTACACTATTTTAATTTATATTCATAGATTGGATTGTATATATTCTATTGGTAGTGGCCTATTGAGATTTATCTCACACCCTATTAGTGCCACCGATGGTACCAAAACAGATTATATGTTTACATGTGTTGATAAGTTGAAGCATACAATTTTAGACAGTTCATTTTATTGCTTACATAGGATAGAGTTTGGTAGAAGATGATAGTTCAAGAGATTCCGATGTTTGGATAGTTTTTGGATTATTTTTGTTTCTTTTATATAGCATGTGTTTCCTACTTCTATGTATACATGTTTTCCAATTAAATAGATACATGGAATGACATTATCATTCTGTATAAAAATCATTTTCCAATTTTTTACTACTATTATATACGAGTTGAGTTGTTTATGGTTTTCATCTACTTGTGTTGATTGATTTATTTATATTACGATTATTCTATATTATATATTGTAATTATATATATTGTTCTCATCTATAACATGAGGGAATAGTCTCCCTAAGAACACAAACTAGGCCCTCACTAACAGTTTGGAACAACTAGTATAATGGGAGGTGCGCTTGAGGCCATGTAGTCCATCGGATCAGGGAAACGTTGTGTTGAACCATGGTCATGACATCACAATGTGAAATAAAAGGTTTTATTTTTCTTATTTTACTATTTTTATAATTCATACATGATATTTAGATGTGTTTGAAATAAGTTATAAACCATTCATAGGAGTAGTTGACCCGCTTTAGCGTTAAATACCATATTTCTTGGGAATTGGGATATTATTGTCCGGTATTTTGCCTATTACAGTTGATATACATTCACCATTGGGTGATGCACATAAATTGTGGTATTTTATATGCTTTAGGTATTTTTATGTTAGTAATATATAATAAGGGTAACATAATAATATTCATGATTATATTCAATTAGATTTCACATTCCATTCATGTTCCATGACATATTGGTGCATCCCAGTGATTTCATTTCTTATGTTTCCTATGATTTTTTAGGGAGAAATGATTTTTATATATATTCATTTGCTTCTAAAATATTCTATATCATAAGGGAATTTTCTTTTTAAATTGTAAAAATCAATCGACTAGTTTTTTAAAATATTGGATGATGGGGTCATCTTAAATAGATGGTTTCTACCCATGCCATCTATGTATCAATAGTTACATGAGCTTAACTTTGGATATGAATGAATTATTTCTAGTTGTAGTTCATGAGGTGTATGGGACACCATATATTGGAATGGGAAGTTAACAGAGTCGATACATCATATGTGGAAGGAAATAAATTAAATGTGTATCAATTTCAGAAAAATGTGTATGGGCCGTTATTAGTTTGAATGAAGATCTATTTAATCAAACATTGATGTAGGTATGTTAAATAATACAAATTTAGAATGTCAATCTTGAGTTATAAAAATGAATTGGTTTCTAGTAAATTAAGAGGCAGTGTATATTGGACCATGTACCTACTAGAACCCATGTAAATTAAATTCATACACATAACAACACCATATCCTTGTAAAAAGGTAGTTAGGGTGGTTTTCTGTGGGTATTGATCCCATTTCTGTATATTCCTCAACTAGTGCTTTTATTTATTACTATGTCATGATCTGAGGCATGTGCTTCAGATTTATAAAGCTATAAAACCTTGATTTCCTCGACTAATTCACCATGATGGTGGAAACAAAAACACTCTATATATGGAGTTCCCTAATCTACCATCATTATCAATATGAGTACCACTTTAGGCACCACTTGGTTTTCCCAATCTAGGAATTGATGGTTAGATTACAGAGTTTTTTATACATCTAATGTAGTCAATGTAGGGTGCTCCACAGCCTCTACCTAATGTGTATAAAATAAATCATGAGTTCCAGTAAAAATAACATCATATAATTTCATGTGATAGTGGTCCACATGTTGTTGGATCTTGAATAGAAACTGGACTTTCTATTTTTCAACATCTATAAATGAATCTAGAGAGGAAGGTCAAACAATCCAGGTATATGTTATATGATTCGTCCAAGAACTAGTGTGATGTGACTACCCAAGAAATTTGAAAATAGGGCACGGTATGTGTGGACATCTAGACTACCTTTTTTGATATTTTCCCTAATATGGGGTATGTTGAATGAGAGAGAGAGTTCGTACACCTCGAGCAAGGTTTTATGTCTAGTTTGGATTATTCCACATGTTTTATAGATGTATAGTTCTTTACATTGGTTCTAGATAGTGATGTGTTTTTGTGAGCGATATATATCAAGGAGTGGATCAAGTATTCCATCTTCTCATAGGTGAATATCTTTTTCCTACATACCTTTTATGAGATCGTAAATTATTCACTTATCACTCAGCATAACCTGAGAGAAGCCCACAATAATGGGCATAACAGTTCAGTGCAGAGGTGGGGATGTAGTTCTTCTAGTATCATGATGTGTAGCTTTGACATTTCTCATGAGAGTAGTGGTGACAAGAGTATTCTCACTGATATCTTTATCATATTCCACCAATGTGGACAACATGTGCATCTGAAATCTCACGGTGTTAATGAACCTGTAAAGTGTTGTTTCTGTGGAAATATTGGACATCATTAGAGATTATATCAAACCGTTATGTATTCTTTTAGTGGAAGAGGATCTGAACCAGATAAGACTTCATGAGTATGACAAGTTGTGTCGTCCTAGGTAGGGAACCATAGTATAACTAGTAGGACTAGACGAGGAGGATGTCGTGGTCATGGTATCCAAACTTTTGATTACTAGTGCCCACAAAGTGGACCAACTCTAGGTAGCCCAGTTGTAGCATAGGGATGCCGATCTGGTCATTTTCATGCTTTATAGTCAACCTCAATGTAGAGACCCAAAGCTTGACGTACATAGACATTACATTACTCTTGTGGAATATCTAATACATAACAAAAATAGACACCAAAGGACAGTAGTAGTTTAGTGTCTTTGAAAACATGGAATATAAACTTCTAATAATGTTGAAAGATCTTCAACATCCCCCATAATGATCTTCCATTTTTTTGTTTCCTTACCTGAAACATTTCTTTTAATCCTGGGGGGAAAGAAAACATAAAAAGAGTGAGCTCAAATGCTCATTAAGGGTAATAATGGATAAAATAAAACAACCCATATACATTTTAACTTCAAAACATGAACATAATATTTAAACCTCAAATTTTTGAGAAATGACATAAAACATGGCAGTATATAAGGTATAAATCATAATGGAACATCAATAATGATAATATGGCATGGGAATAAAACATGTAATTATGGAAACCATTAATAACATGTTATGATTTCCATAGTAGCCAAGGCATTGCTTCCAAGACCATCATAGTGGAAAAAGTCCCTTACTGAACCGGGTTTACTTGCCGTTCTAGCCATGTATTACTGAACTGGATTTACTTGACGTTTCTTCCATGTCTATATCATGAGATATAAATATTTACCAAATGAATTGGAGGGAGACATAGGTCCCACCCATCTCATAATGAAATCATTCCTACTTGTTCCACAACATAAACATAAGTCATTCATCATAACCCAAAGAATAAAATGGGTTTCATAAACATCATCACATCATCACATAATCCATATAAAACAAATGGATATCATTTCATAATAAGAAAAGTGAAACAATGTAAATCATAGAGACATTGTACTTGAAGCATACACATATGAAATGATTTCATCTTAGATGGAAAATGGGTTTGATAAAACACTTGAAATGAATTATTGAGGAAAATATCCTTTCTTCTTCAAAATCATTTTCTTTTCAAAAAAATTCATGCAATTTTAAAAGAAAAGGATTTTGTTGAAAATAGTCAATAAATCTTTTAGAGAAAGAATCATGAAAATAAGTCATTATAAAATCGTAAAAATCCATTCATGCCATATAAGTTAAAAAAAATTCTCCTCGTACTTTTTTCGGAAAAGTCAAAAAGGACCTCGTATGGTAAACAAAAGAAAGATTCCTCCAAAACCTTGTGGTAAAAGTCATAAAAGGGTAAAAATGACTTTAAACATACATGGAAGAATACTAAACATTTTATGAATAAAATTTAGAAAACATTGACATGGATGATAAACATAACCCTAGTAAATACTTACGAATAAAAAATCTCGGATAATAATGATATTGGAATAATTATCCCTTAGCTTATGTCTGATATGCTTCATATGTATCCAAACCTCCTGTATAAAGATTTAAATAATTTCATTGACTTATTTCAGAATCATATTCATTGTTATGATATCATATATGGTTCACTTATGTCTTCATATTACCTGTTCTTTTGTAAATTCATGTTAATGTAGCATTTTGGTTAAAATCGTTTCATTTTTCATACGTGTTTTAACTTGTAATTAATAATATGATTATTTAGATCATGATTACTTACATCCAAAATGTAAAAAATTATTTATATATAATATATATTCATAATATACATATATATAATAGATTGAAAAATGGAAAGAAATACACCGTTCATGGAGACGGTAGGTCGTACATACGCATGAACGCTGTTTTTGTTTCATTATTGAATTTAATGGAATTTAGTATATGAAATACATATATATATATATACATAAATCTAGTAGCATTATTATGTCATATATTTCATTACTACTTATTATATATACTTTATAATTATTCTTGAATTGTTAACATGGAAAATGAATCTCATCGCACCGTGGAGACAGTAATCTGTACATAAGCACATGTGATGATATTGTTCCCATATTTATTGAATGGAATTGGAGTGTGTTTTGAAAAAATACATCAAGAAATCATTGAAGCATTTTTGAGGTGATTGTGTTTGTTGACAAAGTGGACAACTTTGTTGTGATTGTTGACAAGGAAAAACATGACATACAAATTTGTTGACAATGGGGATTTCACAGTGGAATGTTGAGTTCAAGATCTGTGGTCAACGATCCATGTTTGATTCAAGAACATCGATAAAGGAATGGATGATCTGGAGGCAGTATAAAAAGAACAGATAGAAGGTGGTGTCGTTTTCCAGTGTTTTCCAAATGGAATTGCGTGTCGAGTTCATGGAGGAGAAAAAAGTCACATGCTTGCTGTGAAAATAATACTTCAGTATATCCAGGGCACAGTGGATTTTGGCTTGAAATATACTGATAAATATCAGACAGAGTTATTGGGATATACTAATGCACACTAGGCTGGTTCAGAAGATGATATAAAACCAACGTCAGGTGGTGCATTCTATCTTGGTGGGTTTTGTATTTCTTGGCTTAGCAAGAAGCAAGATTGCATTTCATTGAGCACCGTAGAAGTTGAGTATAATGCATCCACTCAAGCATGCACACAATTATTGTGGATAAAGAAGCAGCTTGAAGATATGAGAGTTGAAGAGAAGTCTTCGATCGTAATCCAGTGTGATAACTCAAGTGCTATAAATCTCATCAAAAATCATGTCCATCACTCAAGGACAAAGAAAATTGAGATAAAGTATCATTTTATCATGGAGAATGTTGAGCAAGGAATCGTGAAGTTGGAGTATGTGCCTACAGAACTATAGGTTGCAGACATTCTGGCAAAGGCCTTACCCAAGGAATCATTTGAAAGGAATCAACTGGCTCTGGGAGTTCAGTCAACTCCCCGCACTTGAAATAGAGTGGATATGGACCCCCACCCCCTCTCCCCAAGGTATTATGTGTTTTCCCTAATGTACTAATATGTGTTCTCTACTCTATTACAGACTACAAAGGCATGACCTTTGGGTTCGTTGACAAAGGGGGAGAAAACTGTTATTGTTCAAGGGGGATACATAGTGGCTATTTGGGAAATCATGATAGATATGGGGATAAGCTGACCAGTAGAGCAGCGAAATAGGGGGAGAAATGAGAAAGGGGAGATTTATTAAAATATGACGATGCTAGAAGTGATCAATCAAAGAATAGATATCACGACATCTAAGGATCGTGATAAAAGAAAAATAGAGATGTTGGAATGTGGTATGAAGATATCCAACAATTGGAATCAGTTTGGTAAAAATTGGTATCAGTTTGGTGTCAACAGTAGATATCAGAGATGAAGTGATTCATTGATGAACTTTTCATTTACTCTTGTTTCTCACGCTGAGCATTGCTCTTGTGGGCTTAGAGTATGTGTTGAGTAAATCCTTGATTGCTATCAGAATCGCAAAAGGTGAATGGCGGCTGAAGAATCAATGATGTATCCTTTTATGGAAGAGTTGTCAACAAACCCAAATAGGGAGATTGTTGGGCAAAAATCCTTCAAAATATCATTGAAGCATTTTTGAGGTGATGGTGTTTGTTGACAAAGTGGACAACTGTGCTGTGATTGTTGACAAAGAAAACCATGACATACAAATTTGTTGACAAAGAAGATTTCACAGTGGAATGTCGAGTTCAAGAGATATGGTCAGTGATCCATGTTTTATTCAAGAACATCGATAAAGGAATTGATGATCTGGAGGTAGCATCATATGAACAGATACAAGGTGGCGTCGTTTTCTAGGGTTTTCCAAATTTTTGGGTTTAAAAATCGACAAATGAAGAAAGGGTTTTTGGAAAAGGGACTTGCGCGCCGAGGTCTTGGAGGATAGGAAACTTTCGTGCCATATGTTTTTGAAAATCAGATAATCAAAATGTGGCAAAGGGATAAGGATTGCGCAAGTTTTGGTGAGATCGCATAGGTGACTTGCGCGTCGTGAAGAGCCGTGTGCACCGATTCCTAGGAGGCATGAGAATTTGCGCGTCTATTTTTTTCAAGATCATAAGATCAAAATATGGAAAAGGAAATAGGGTCGTGCAGGTATTTGGTTTGGTCACGGAAGTGTCTAGGTGGAGAGATAAACAGGGAGTGACCCTTGGGAAAGCAGGGAGCTGACCCTAAACTTGTAAAGGTAGTGAGCCTAGGCTTAATAGTGATCTAGCCCGAACCTTTTAATCCACACCTAGTGAAGTTTAGTGGAATTGGTATGACCCGAAACCTTTCGGCGTATGCTCTCTGGACATAGCCCTTATCGGTGAACCATGTAAAATTGTTGTGTCATGTGCTTGCTTTTCTTTATTTTTATATTTTGCAACAGGAAAGAGAGAGAAGAGTGTTTTTCTTAACATCAAAAGAAGATCAGAACGGGATTTAATTTTAAATTAGTCATACCCTGATTCACCCCCCCCCCCCCTCTCAGGGTATTCAGCCTTGTGGACCTAAAAATCGGTATCAGAGGTTGGTTGATAGTAGTTCTTATCTCAATGGAGGTCATTAATCATAATGGGATTCTGATCTCAGATGGATTTAATTATCATATATGGAAGAATCAGATGCAACACTATTTCCGATCATTGGTAATGGACGTGTTTTCAGCAGCTATGCATGTTATCACAACCGATATTAATAGTGGTGTTTTATCAGAAGCAGAGCATAAAGAATTGGATGCTAATGTAAAATCAATAAATGCCTTAGGGGGAGCCCTTTCTAATCCCATCTACAGAAAGGTGATTTCATGAAAAACATCACATTCCATGTGGGAAATTTTTTAAAATATATATGAAGGAGATACAAAGGTCAGAGAGGCAAAGCTGCAAGTGCTGTGGAATAGGTATGAAGATCTGAAGATGAACCCGAATGAGTCTGTTGATGCATTCTTTGAGAGGGTAAATATTTTTGTGGAAGATATGTGAGGACATGGTGAAGTCATTTAAGACATAAAGATCGTAAAGCGCATCCTAAGGAAGCTTCCACATCAGTTCAATCCGAATGTTTCGGTACTGGAAGATAAAGATCCCAAGGTGCTGACATTGGATAATTTTCACAGTACCTTCGTTGCATATGAAATGAGTAATAATGATAACGAGGCTGTGAAAAAGGGGAAATCCAAAGAAGTGGCATTCAAGGCCATGAATATTCTCACCACTGAATATTCTCATGATGAGGAAGAGACAGATGAGGTGATGTCATTCCTTTCTTTAAATCTGTAAAGAGGAATAGGAAAGTTTAAAGGGAAACTTCCACTTGCATGCTTTCTATGGGGAAAGGTTGGTTATCTTGCGGCAAGATGCCCCAAGAAGTTTCAAGATAACGATAATGATGATGATGAAGTGAAAATTCCCAAGAAGTGTACTTCATCATTTGTGAAAGGGAAGAAACAATTCAAGAGAAATTACATCAAGAAGAAGAATCTTCTTTCACAGGAACTTGAAAGTTCAGATGAATCTGAGGATGAGGAGGTTGAGGAGATAGAATATTTTAGAGATCGTGGGGTAAATTCCTTGGTGGTGATTGTTGGTAGTAATCAGAAAAAGGAAGAAGCTGACACTGAAGAAGAAGAAGAAATTGAAGGGAAAGTTGACATGGAAGCTGAATTAGAAGCAGCTCTTGAAGAGATAGATGTTTGGAGAGGAAAAACAAAGAAAGCCAACAAGGTGGTACATGATGCCAAACTCTACATGCTACAAAAGGAAGAAGTGAAGTCTGCGTTGATGGAAGAAATTTAAAAGCTCAAGTTATCAACACCAAATAACTCAGAATCAGTAAGTGAGTATAAGCTCAAGACTATAGAACAGAAAATGGAGATTGATGGATTCAACAAAAAAGTGAAAGATCATGTCATGTGTATCGAAGATCTTGAAAAAAGAAGTTATCGGTCTGCGGAGAAAAGTTAAAGACTAGGAAAAAACCTTGATTCCCAATACATTATTTGGAAATAAGGTCATTATAAAGACTGAAAAGATGAAAGTGGAACCCAGTAGTTCAGCAGGAAAGTAGCAGTAATTGAGCCTAAACATTAAGTCTGATTCATAGCTTGATCAGAAGCAAAAATATGTAGCAATTGATGTTAGAATGCAGGCACCCTTCCCAAGATTGAAAGTTGATTTGGGAACAAAAAGAATCGAAATTTTCAGAGATCCCAATGGGAAACCCATAGTGATGATGTAACACGAAGGAATGCACCTTATATCAAGTGTTATTGTTGTTGTAAGGTTGGAAATTCACAGTATGTGTGTTCCATATGCAAAAGATACCGAAGAAAATAAGAATAGACGTGGCAGCCAAACAGATAAAGGTTTTCCAGAACATATTTTTAAGGACACTATTTTTGGTGTGGAGGATTTGGGCACATGGATTGGTAGTACACTTTGACCATTCAAAGAAATGTGCCAAAGAAGAATCAAAATGTTCGTAAGTAGCAGATCAATAAACTGACAAGTGAGTTAAAAGTTCAGAACATA
Source organism: Viscum album (assembly GCA_963277665.1). NCBI lineage: Eukaryota > Viridiplantae > Streptophyta > Magnoliopsida > Santalales > Viscaceae > Viscum > Viscum album. Next base: position 116,405,654 of record OY728159.1, on the reverse strand, counting down.
TTTGCAGTTCTTTAAGATGATGATGGTCCATCGAACTCTGAGAATGATCGTGAGTGTCAATCTATACCGAGTATGGAGAAAAATATATGGACCAAGAAGAAGAGATCAGAGAAGGCTGTAGTTGCTGAAATTTCCCTTAAAGCATCAGATGATTCTGGTGTGTGGATTCTTGATAGTTGTTGTAAATCTCACATGACAGTCAACAAAGATCTGCTTACAGGAATATAATAAGACAAATAAGGATTTGTCTAGTTTGGAAATGAAGAAGGCCTGAATTCAATTAGATCAGGAAAGGCTAGGTTTGGGGGCAAAAAAATCAGACATGCTGATGTCTTGGTTAGTACATGCAGATGTTTGTGGACCAATCTCACCCCGAGCCATAAATGGACAAAGGTACTATGTACTTTTCATTGATTATTATAGAAGAATGGCCTGGGTTTTTTTCATTACACATAAGACAGAGGTGTTCAGTTTCATAAAGCAGTATAGGAGGGAATCAGAATAGATGCTTGGGAAGAAAATTCTAATGTTTCATACTGATAACAGTACAGAATTCACAAACAGTCAAGTTGAAAACTATCTCGAGAAAAACGGGATAAGGCATCAAGTTTCATCATTATGAACTCCCAACAGAATGGAGTGGCTTAAATTAGAAATCATATCATCAAAAACATGGGCAGAACGATGCTTATTGATAAAGACCTACCAGAGAAATTATGGAAGGAAGCAGTTTTGACATCGATTTGTGTTTCGAACAGGTCACTATTGTGTCCGAAGAATGGGAAGACTCCGTATGAACTATAGTAGGGAAAGAAACCAATGTTGAAATACTTTTGAATATTTGGAAGTAAGTGTTTCATTCTCAACAAAGAAAATCACCGAATGTTTGAGGCATGAGGAGATGAGGGGATATTACTTGGCTATTCAGGGAAAAGTTAATCATATAAATGCTTCAACAAAAGGCTGGAAAAAATTGTTGGGAGAAATGATGTCACAATAGTTGAAAATGAACAAAATACTCAACAACCCAGTGAATAGTTCCTGGATGAAATTGATGATGAGGTAAGCAACACAGAGGGAGAAAAAGTGGTAGAGGCTGACTCAGAAGAAGATACTGATGATGAACAAGAATGTTTCAAGTCTGTGTCTGCATAAAAGCCAAAGAGTCGAGCTGAAATTGATAGGCAGAATATCATTGGTGATTAGATAGCTCTGGTTCAAACTCGAAGAATGAAATCATTACGACAAACATCGTTTTTGTCTCAGGTGGAGCTGAAATGTTTTTCCGATGCAGCTGAAGATGAAAATTGGGTTCAGGCTATGAATGAAGAGCTTGATCAGATTGAGAAGAACCAGATGTATGAGATTGTTTCGAGGCCAGCAGACAAGAGTGTCATCAGGACTAAATGGGTCTATCCCAACAAGATGAATGAATATGGAACACTGATTTGGAACAAAGCACAGCTAGTGTTCAAGGGATACTCCCAGATAGTGGGAATAGATGTTGATTATACATTTGCACCGGTTGCAAGGCTGGAGACAATCAGATAATTTTTTGCCATAATAGTGCAAAGAAAGGTCACAGTGTTCCAGACGGATGTTAAATCCTCATTCTTGAATGGTGTTCTGGAAGAAGAGGTGTATATTAAGCATCCTGATGGTTTTCTCATTTATGAGGATGAGAAAAAAGTTTGCAGGCTGAAGAAGGCGTTGTATGGGCAGAAACAAGCACCAAGGGCATGGTACTCAAGGCTTGATCAGTATTTGAAGAAGCGTGGTTTCCAGTGTGGAGGAGTTGATTAAAATCTCTATTTCAGCAATGACAGTAATCAAAGGATGATGGTGCTAGTGTATGTCGATGACATAATTTTTGGGGGATCAGATGAAGTTCAGTGAAGACAGTTTTCCGAATTCATGAAAAATGAGTTTGAAATGTCAATGATAGGAGAGCTAACGTTTTTCCTTGGTCTAAAGGTTACAAATGGATGGAATGGGACATTCATTTCTCAATCTAAATATTCCATGGATGTTCTAAGACGGTTTGTAATGGAGAATTCCAAGGATATGAATACTCTGGTTCCTACCCGGATGAAATTATCAAAAGATGAGGATGGCATGGCAGTTAATATCACAGAATACAGGAAAATTATTGGAAGTATGTTGTACTTAATACGCAACAAGGCCGGATATTGTTTTCGCCACATGCCAAGCAGCGAGATATCAGAGTAATCCCAAGGAAAGACACATTCTTGTAGTGAGAAGAATACTTTGGTATATCCAGGGCACAGTGGATTTCGTCTTGACATATACTGATAAATCTCAGAATGAGTTATTGGGATATACTGATGCAGTCTGGGCCGGTTCAGCAGTTGATAGAAAATCTATGTCAGGTGGTGCATTCTATCTTGGTGGGTTGTTTATTTTATTTCTTTGCAAGAAGAAAGATTGCATTTCATTGAGCACCGCATAAGCTGAGTATATTGCGGCCACTCAAGCATGTACACAGTTATTGTGGATGAAGTAGCTGCTTGAAGATATGTGAGTTGAAGTGAAGTCTTCGGTCAAAATCCAGTGTGATAACTCAAGTGCTATAAATCTGATCAAAAATCCCATCCATCACTCAAGGACAAAGAACATTGAGATAAAATATCATTTTATCATTGAGAAAGTTGATTAGGGAATCATGATGTTGGAGTATATGCCTACAGAACTACAGGTTGTAGACATTCTAACAAAGGCCTTACCCAAGGAAGCATTTGAAAAGCATCGACTGGATCTGGGAGTTCAGTCGACTCCCCGCACTTGAAATAGTGTGGATATGGAACCCCCCTCTCCCCGAGATATGATGTGTTTTTCCCTAATGTACTGATATATGTTCTCTACTCTGTTACATACTGCAAAGGCGTGACCTTTGGGTTTGTTGACAAAGGGGGAGAAAAGAGTGATTATTAAAGGGGGAGACAGTGTGGATATTTGAGAAATCATGATAGATACGGGGAGAATCTGACCAGTGGAGAATCCATATAGAGGGAGAAATTAGAAAGGGGGCTATTTATAAAATCTGACGACACTAGAAGTGATCGATCAAAGAATGGGTATCACGACAACTGAGGATCGTGATAAAAGGAAAAGAGAGATGTTGGAATGCGGTAAGAATATTTCCAACAATTGGTATCAGTTTGGTAAAAATTGGTATCAGTTTGGTGTCAATAGTGGATGTCAAAGATGAATTGATTCATTGATAAAATTTTCATTTACTCTTGTTTCTCACGCCGAGCATTGCTCATGTGGGCATAGAGTATGTGTTTAGTAAATCCTTGATCTCTATCATAATCACAAAAGGTGAATGGTGGCGGAAGAATCAATGATGTATCCTTTTATGGAAGAGTTATCAACAAACCCAAAGGGGGAGATTATTTGGAAAAAATCCATCAAGACATCGTTTAAGAATTTTTTATGCGATTGTGTTTGTTGACAAAGTGGAAGACTGTTCTGTGATTGTTGAAAAAGAAAACCATGAAATAAAAATTTTGTGACAAAGGGGATTTCATAGTGGAATTTCAAGTTCAAGAGATGTGTTCAATGATCCATGTTTGATTCAAGAACGTCGATAAAGGAATGAATGATCTGGAGGAAGCATAAAAAGAACAGATACAGGGTGGCGTCATTTTCCAGTGTTTTCCAAAGGGACTAGCGCGCCGAGGTCGTTGGGGGTAGAAAAATTGCGCCCCATATGTTTTTGAAAATCAGGTAATAAAAATGTGGCAAAGAGACAAGGATCACGCATGTTTTGGTGAGGTCGCATAGGTGACTTGCGCGTCGTGAAGAGACTTGTGCACCGATGCCTACGAGGCTTGGGAACTTGCTCGCCTATTGTTTTTCAAGATCATAAGATCAAAATATGGAAAAGGAAAGAGGGTCACGCAGGTATTTGGTTTGGTCGCACATGTGTCTAGGGGGACAGAGGACTTGCGCGCTGAGACTTGTGCACCGACGGGAGACTTGCGTGGCGTCGCGCAGGGTGTCCAAAATGCCTATAAATACTGGACCACCCCTACTCATGTACCTACTAGAGTTCAAAACTTTGAAGATTCAGAGCTCCCTTCATGCAGGTTTTGTGGTTGCGCATGTGGTGGTGTGTCGCACAAGTGGGACTTGTGCGCCAGGGAAAGAAGTTGTGCGACAAGTGTTTGTTGTGCACCTGAGGTGGTTTGGGAAGTAAAGGAAGTGTGTCACGCATGTTTGGAGAAGCATAAGATTGAGTCGCGCAAGTATTAAAAAATACTTGTTCACCAGAGTTGTCTTGGGCACCGAGACTTGTGCGCCGCCTTAGAGAAGGGTGCCAAGTAAGGTTGATTTATGGCAGTGATTTGGGGCTGTGTGGAAGTTGGGTGATTTCCCGGTACCTTTGGTGCAAAGGTAAATTCATCTACGGGTGATGGTTGAGCTTCAACAGAGTATCTACATACAGAAGAAGATGCATTCCTTCATGAAAATGAAGAGACCTACATGTCTATAAACTGTTAGTGGATTCCTTCCAAGAGCAGTGAGCAAAGGAAGAGAAAGAAGGTGATCCTATCCTCCGACAGTGAGCCAGAGAGAGAGAAACATGGATTGACCCTTGGGAAAGCGGTGATCTGACCCTAAACTTGTAACGAAAGTGAGCCTGGTCTTAGAAGTGATCTAGCCCAAACCTTGTAATCCACAGCTAGTATAGTTTAGTGGAATTGGTAAGACCAGAAACCTGTCGGCTTATGCTCCTTGGACATAGCCCTTAGCAGTGAACCAAGTAAAATTGTTGTGTCTTGGGCTTGCTTTACATTCTATTTATATTGTGCAACAGTAAAGAGATAGAAGAGTGTTTCTCTTAACAGCGAAACATGATCAGAATGGGCTTTAATTTTAAATTAGTCATACCCTGATTCACCCCACCTCTCAGGTTATTCAGCCTTGTGGACCTTACAATTGGTATCAGAGGCAGGTTGACAATAGTTCTTCTCTCAATGGAGGACACTAATCATAAATGGATTCTGATCTTCGACAGATTTAATTTTCATATATGGAAGAATCAGATCCAACATTATTTCCGATCTTTGGGAATGGATGTTTTTTCAGCAGCTACGCATAGTATCACAACTGATATTAATAGTGGTGCTTTATCAGAAGTGGAGCATAGAGAATTGGATGCTGATGAAAAAGCAATCAATGACTTAGGGGAGCCCTTTCTAATCCCATATAAACAAAGGTTATTTCATTCAAAAAGTCACATGCCATGTGGGAAAAACTTTTGGAAATATATGAAGGAGATACAAAGGTTAGAGAGGCAAAGCTGCAAGTGTCGTGGAATAAGTATGAAGATCTGAAAAATAACCCGAATGAGTCTGTTGATGCATTCTTTGATAGGGTAAATATTGTCTTGGAAGATATGTGAGGACATGGTGAAGTCATTGATGTCATAAAGATCGTAAAGTTCATCTTGAGGAAGCTTCCACCTCGGTTCAATCCGAATGTTTCGGTACTGGAAGATAAAGTTCCGAAAGAGCTGGCATTGGATAATTTGCACAGTACCTTGGTTGCATATGAAATGAGGAATGATGATAATGAGGCTGTGGAAAAGGGGAAATCCAAAGAAGTGGAATTCAAGGCCATGAAGAAGCTCACCATTGAAGATTGTCAAGAATAAGAAGAGATAGATGAGGTGATGTAATTCATTTCTTCAAATATGGAAAGAGGAATAGGAATGTTTAAATGGAAACTTCCACTAGCACGATTTCGATGGGGAAAGGTTGGTCATCTTGAGGAAAGATTCCCCAAGAAGTTTCAAGATAATGATAATGATGATGATGAAGTTGAAATTCCCAAGAAGAAGACTTGAGCATTTGTGAAAGGGAAAAAACAATTCAAGAGAAGTTTCTTCAAGAAAAAGAATCTCCATTCACATGAATTTTAATGTTCAGATGAATCTGACGATGAAGGGGTTGAGGAGATAGAAAATTGTAGAGATCATGGGGTAAATTCCTATGTGGAAATTGTTGGTAGTTCTCAGAAAAAGGAATAAGTTGATTCTGAAGAAGAGGAATAAATTGAAGGGAGAGTTGAGATGGAAGCGGAATTAGAAGCGTCTCTTGAAGAGATAGATGTTTGGAGAGAAAAAACAAAGAAATCCAACAAGGTGGTACATGATTCCAAACTCTACATGCTACATTAGGAAGAAGAGAAGTCTGAGTTGATGGAAGAAATTGAAAATCTCAAGTTATCAACACCAGAGAACTCAGAATCATTTAGTGAGTATAAGCTCAAGACTGAAGAACAAAAAACGGAGATCGATGGCTTGAACAAAAAAATGAAAGATCATGTCAAGCATATCGAAGAGATTGATGATGAAGTTTGCAGTATGTGGAGAAAAGTTAAAGACCAGTAAAAACCCTTGACTCCCAATACATTCTTGGGAAAGAAGGTCATTATGAAGACTGAACAGATGAAAGTGGAACCTAGTAGTTCAGCAGGAAGAAAGGAACAATTAAGGTCAAACATTATGGGTAATTCAGAGCTTGATTAAGAGAAACAATTTGTAGCAATTGAAGTCAGACCGCAGGCACCCGTCCAAATATTGAAAGTTGATTTGGGCACAAAGAAGAATCAAAATTTTCAAAGATCACAAGGGGAAACTCGTAGTGCTGATGTAAGATAATATAATTCACCTTATATCAGGTGTTATTGTTGTGGTAAGGTGGGACATTCGCAGTATGTGTGTTCCATATCCAAAATATACCGAAGGGAACAAGAACTGAGGTGGAAACCAAACAATGAAAGGACTTCCAGAACATATTTTGAAGGACACTATTTTTGGTGCAGAGGATTTGGGCACATGGCTAGGTACTGCACTTTGACCATTTAGAGAAATGTGCCAAAGCAAAATCAAAATGTTCGCAAGAAGCTGATCAATAAACCGACAACTGAGTTAAAAGTTCAGAATATATTTGATGCTCTACAAGATGAAGTTGGTCCAACGAACTCTGAGAATGATCATGATTCTCAATCTATAATGAGTATGGAGACAATAATATGGACCAAGAAGAAGAGAGCAGAGAAGGCAGTAGTTACTAAAATTTCCCATTAAAGCATCAGATCGTTTTGGTGTGTGGATTCTTGATAGTGGTTGTACATATCACATGACAGGCAACAAGGATCTGGTTACAAGCATAAAATATGAAAAAGAATGAGTTTTCATGTTTGGAAATGATGAAGGCATGAAGATAATTGGATTAGGAAAGCCTAGGTTTCAGGGCAAAGAAATCAGACATGCTGATGTCTTGGTTGTAGAAGGTCTCAGTCACAGTTTGCTCAGTGTTAGTAAATTGTGTGACTCAGGTCATTCTATATGGTTTACCAAGAATACTTGTACTATCACGTAAAGAGATAGAGAAGTTTTTCTATAAGGAAAAATGAAAAAGGGAAATCTTTACCTTGTAAGTGGGGAAGAAGACATATGCCTTTTATCCAGAGAGGAAGAAAACCAGTTGTTGAAAAAGAGACTTGGTCATCTATGCCAACCATTTATGGAAGATCTAGTAAAGTGTGATGCTTCTAGAGACCTTCCAAAACATTCATGTGATCGTACTCATACATGCGATGCTTGTCAAAAAGAGAAGATCATCAGAAAAACCTACATGACAAAGGAACAGATATCAACCAGAGTGCTTGAACTGGTACATGCAGATGTTTGTGGAGCAATATCACCACGATCCATAAATGGAAAAAGTTACTATGTCCTTTTCATTGATTATTATAGTAGAATAGCCTGGGTATTTTTCATTACCAATAAGATAGAGGTGTTCAGTTGCATAAAGCAGTATAGGAGGGAATCAAAAAAGATTCTTGGGCAGAAAATTCTGAAGCTTCGTACTGATAACAGTACGAAATTCATAAACAGTCAAGTTGAAAACTCTCTCGAGAAACATGCGATATGACATCATGTTTCATCAGTAAGAACTCCCTAATAGAATGGAGTGGTTCAACAGATAAATCATATCATCAAAAATATGGCCAGAACAATTCTTATTGATAAAGACCTATCAGAGAAATTTTGGAAGGAAGTAGTTTTGACATCGATTTATGTTTCAAATAGGTCTCTGTTGTGTCTGAAGCAAGGGAGGACTCTGTATAAACTGTGGTACAGAAAGAATCCAACGTTGAAATACTTTCGAATCTTTGGAAGTAAGTTTTTCATTCTCAACAAAGAAAATCAGAGGAAGTTTGAGGCACGAGGAGATGAGGGGATAATCCTTGGCTATTCAGGAAAAAGTAAATCATATAAATGCTTCAACAAAATTTTGGGAAAAATTGTTGAGTGCAATGATGTCACTATAGTTGAAAATGAACAGAATACTCAACGACCTAGTGAATGGTTCCGGGATGAAAGTGAAGATGAGGTAAGAAACATAGGCGGAGCAGAAGTGGCAGAGGCTGACTCAGAAAAAGATACTAATGATGAACAAGAAAGTGGAAAATCTGTGTCTGCAAGGAAGCCAAAGAGTTGAGCTGAAATTGATAGACAGAATATCATTGGTGATCAGACAGCTCCAGTTCAGACCCATAGAAAGAAATCATTATAGAAAAAATCATTTTTGTCTTAGGTGGAGCTGAAATGTTTTTCCGATGTACCTGAAGATGAAAACTGGGTTCAGGCTATGAATGAAGAGCTTGATCAGATTGAGAAGAACCAGATGTGGGAGATTATTTCAAGGCCAACAGACAATAATGTCATCAGGACTAAATGGTTCTATCGTATGAAGATGAATGAAGATGGCACATTGATTCAGAAAAAATCGCGGCTAGTGTGCAAGGGATACTCCCAGATAGAGGGAATAGATGTTGATGATACATTTGCACCGATTGCAAGGCTGGAGACAATCAGATTATTTTTGGACATAGTAGTGCATAGAAAGTTCGCAGTGTTCCAGATGGATGTCAAATCTGCATTCTTGAATGGTGTTTGGGAAGAGGAGGTGTATATTGATCAGCCAAATGGTTTTCTCAATCATGAGGATGATAAAAAAGTTTGTAGGATGAAGAAGCCATTGAATGGGTTGAAATAAGCACCAAGGGAATGGTACTCAAGGCTTGATCAGTACTTGAAGAAGCGTGGTTTCTAGCGTGGAGGAGTTGATTATAATCTCTATTTCAGCAATGATAGTAATGAACTGATGATGGTGCTAGACTATGTCGATGACATAATTTTTGGCGGAATAGATGAAGTACATTGCAGTCAGTTTTCCAAATTCAAGAAAAATGAGTTTGAAATGTCAAGGGTTGGAGAGATAACGTTTTTCCTTGGTCTATAGGTGACACCAAGAAGGAATGGAAGATTCATTTCTCAATATAAATATACCAAGGAGTTTCTTAGAAGCTTTGGAATGGATAATTCCAAGGAGATGAAGACTCTGGTTGCTACTCGGATGAAATTATCAAAAGATGAGGATGGCAAGGTAGTTAATATCTCATAATACATGAAAATTATTGGAAGTATATTTTACTTAACTAAAATAAGGCCTGATATTGTTCTCTCCACCTGCCAAGCAGTGAGATATCTGAGTAATCACAAATAAATACACATGCTTTCTGTGAAAAGAATACTTCGGTATATCTAGGGCATAGTAGATTTCATCTTGACATATACTGATATATCTCAAACAGAGTTATTGGGATATACTAATGCACACTAGGCTGGTTCAGCAGATGATATAAAATCAACGTCAGGTGGTGCATTCTTTCTTGGTGGGTTGTGTATTTCGTGGCTTAGCAAGAATCAAGATTTCCTTTCATTGAGCACCGTAGAAGCTGAGTATATTGCAGCCACTCAAGCATGTACACAGTTATTGTGGATAAAGCAATAGCTTGAAGATATGGGAGTTGAATTGAAGTCTTCGAGCAGAATCTAGTGTGATAATTCAAGTGCTATAAATCTCATAAAAAATCAAGTCCATCTCTCAAGGACAAAGAAAATTGAGATAAAGTATCATTTTATCATGGAGACAATTGAGCAGGGAATCGTGAAGTTGGAGTATGTGCATACAAAACTATAGGTTGCAGACATTCTGACAAAGGCCTTACCCAAGTATGAATTTGAAAGGAATCAACTAGCTCTGAGAGTTCAGTTGACTCCTCGCACTTGAAATAGTGTGGATATGGAACCCCCCTCTCCCTGAGGTATGATGTGTTTTCCCTAATGTACTAATATATGTTCTCTACTCTGTTACAGACTACAAAGGCGTGACCTTTTGGTTCGTTGACAAAGGGGGAGAAAACTATTATTGTTCATGGGGGATACAGTGTGGCTATTTGAGAAATAATGATAGATATGGGGAGAAACTTACCAGTGGAGAAGCCAGATAGGGGGATAAATTATAAAGGGGGAGATTTATAAAATCTGGCGATGCTAGAAGTGATCAATCGAAGAATAGATATCACGACAGCTGAGGATCATTATAAAAGCAAAAGAGAGATGTTGGAATGTGGTATAATGATTTCCAAAAATTTGTATCATTTTGGTAAAAATTGGTATCAGTTTGGTGTCAACAGTAGATGTTAGAGATGAATTGATTCATTGATGAACTTTTCATTTACTCTTATTTCTCACACCGAGCATTTATCGTGTGGGCTTAGAGTATGTGTTGAGTGAATCCATGATCACTATTAGAATCGCAAAAGGTGAATGGTGGATGAAGAATCAATGATGTATCATTTTATGAATGAGTTGTAAACAAACCCAATGTAGGAGAATGTTGGGAGAAAATACTTCAAGACATCATTGAAGCATTTTTGAGGTTATTGTGTTTGATGACAATGTGGAAAACTGTGCTGTGATTGTTGACAATGAAACCCATGAAATACAAATTTGTTGACAAAGAGGATTTCACAGTGGAATGTCGAGTTCAAGAGCTGTGTTCAATGGTCCATTTTTATTCAATGACATCGATAAAAGAATGGATGATCTCGAGGCAGCATAAAAAGAACAGATACAAGGTGGCGTCGTTTTCTAGTGTTTTCCAAATTTTTGGTCTTAAAAATTGACAAATGAAGAAAAGGGTTTCTGGCAAAGGGACTTGCGCGCCGAGGTCTTGGAGGATAGGAAACATCCGCGCCATATTTTATTGAAGATCATATCATCAAAATGTGGCAAAGGGATAAGGATCGCACAAGTTTTAGTGAGGTCTCTCAGGTGACTTGCGCGCCGTGAAGAGACTGGCACACCGATGCCTAGGCGGCTTGGGATCTTGCGCGCCTATTTTTTTTCAAGAACATAAGATCAAAATATGGAAAAGGAAAGAGGGTCGCACAAGTATTTGGTTTGGTCACACAAGTGTCTAGGCGGACAGAGGACTTGTGCGCTGAGGGGAGACTTGTGTGGCGTCACGCAGGGTGTCCAAAATGCCTATAAATACTGGACCACCCCTCCTCATTTACCTACCATAGTTCAACACTTTGAAGATTCAGAGCTCCCGTCGCGCAGGTGTGGTGGTCGTGCATGTGGTGGTGTGTCGCGCAAGTGGGACTTGCGCGCTAGAGAAGGAAGTTGTGCGCCAAGTGTTTATTGTGCACCTGAGGTGGTTTGGGAAGCAAAGGAAGTGCATCACACAAGTTTAGAGAAGCTTAATATTGAGTCGTGAAAGTGTTAAAAAAACACTTGCACACCAGTGTTGGCTTGCACGCTGAGACTTGGCACCGCCTTAGATAAGGGAGCCAAGTAAGGTTGATTTCCGGCAGTGATTTAGGGTTGCGTGGAAGCTGCGGGATTGCCCAGTACCTTCGGTGCAAAGGGAAATTCATCTACGGGTGAAGGTTGAGCTTCAACAGAGCATCTACATATATAAGAAGATGCATTCCTTCATGAAAATTAAGAGACCTACAGGTCTATAAACTGTGAGTGGATTCTTCCAAGAGTAGTGTGCAAAGGAAGAGAAAGAAGGTGATCCTCTCCACCAACAGTGAGCCAGAGAGAGAGATACAGGGACTGACCCTTGGGAAAGCAGTTAGCTAACCCTAAACTTGTAAAGGCAGTGAGCCTGGGCTTAGAAGTGATCTAGCTCGAACCCTGAAATACACAACTATTGAAGTTTAGTGGAATTGGTACGAACAGAAACCTGTTGGCGTATGCTCCTTGGACATATCCCTTAGCGGTGAACCATATAAAATTGTTTTGTCCTTTTTCTTGTTTTAATTTTTTTTATATTGTGCAACAGGGAAGAGAGAGAAGAGTGTTTTTCTTAACAGCGAAACAAGATCAGAACGGGCTTTAATTCTAAATTAGTCATACCCAGATTCACCCCCCCCCCCTCAGGGTATTCAGCCTTGTGGACCTAACAGAGTGGATGATATAATATCATAGAATCAATATGATGTTATAATAACCATATATATTTATTCTTTACACTTTTATACCCATCCAAGTAAGGTGGTGGTGAAAAAATAGATTACACCACGACGTGGAGAAGGTATTCCGTACGTACGCACGCGCGGTGATTTCGTTTTCCTTAGTATGGATAGAAGATAAATTAGGGTTGTTTCATATTTACAATAACATATCAGTATATTAGTGATACTGATGTTATTATTTCATAATTAAACAACTAAAGAAGAAGAATTATAAGAAGAAATAAATTTGAAAGAATCGGTAACGGATATTAGCTATTCTTCAACACGCCTCTTTGAAACCTCCACTTAGGGCTCTAAGATTGGTCTTTGAAGATGGCCAGGAGCTCTAGAATGATTCTAGGGAAGTGGAGAAGCAATATGGGAAGGGTTTGGACGAGTTTTAAGGCTCATAAAGGTGTGAGGAGGAGAGGGAGGAGGTGCCCTTTTATAAGTGAGGAGAGGGGCACCTTTGGAATCCTCAAATATATTAGTTTAATATAAATTCAAAATCAATATAAAACCCCGCAAAAATGACTCAATTAAAATATTAGATTATATAGGGTTTTAATCTCATCAACCAATCAAATTTAGACATGTTTTGAACTTATTTTATACCTTATCATTTTGATTTATCCTTATTTAATCTATTTAATTTTATTTGTGGTAATAAAATTCGAAACTTTAAATGGTTATAAATAATCACTAATGTGTTGTTAATTTTCCATAATTGGATAATCTATGACATTTTAGACTATATAAATTTCAATTTATAATTTTTAAATATTTTTTGTGATTTTTAATCAATTTAATAATATGTTATTTTTATAAAATAACAATAGTGTCAATTTTCACACTATTCATATATTTGAATTTAAATAAAATCCATACAGAAGATATATTCGAACTAAAATATTTACTACTTTCCCAACATATCATATTAATCTATAAAATTAGTGTAGCACATTTAATAGTTCATATAATATTAATTTTACTATTTTTAAAACCATTTATTTGATAATTCTTTTTATAAAATAATTTCTACAACATTTTTTTATAATTATTAAATATACTTATTTGTTGCATAAAAATTAAAAATAAAATATTAGGATGAGGATAAATCGTATAGATTTAATAATAATACTTTTAGTTGGATTTATATTCTAAAACACCCATCTTTTAAAATATTATATTTATTAAATTATGAAGGTGACAACTTTGACATCATTTAAAATAAAATAATATAAGTGTCATAATCACATTTATAAGAATAAAAAAAGTCATATATTCGGTCATTGGATGATTATGGTGTATATATACCCTACCAATAAGTATTGGTCAGGTTTTTGAGCCTTTTAATGAGAATTATCATTTCAATAAAAACTATATTACTTATTTTTCACTAAATAAAAAATTATTGCATCATTAATGTATAAGATATTAATGTAATTACATATCTCTTAAAAATTATAAATAAATTACCATGATAAAGAAAAAAAATTTACCTTTTAAATTAGTATTTATAACTGAATTTATATTCTATATAAACTTATATTAAAAATACATTAATTATTAAAGTTGAGTGACACATATTTCACTTTCCTTTAAATAAAATAAACAAAAGGTCTTAATCACCTCCAAGTGGGTTCCAAAGGATTAAATTTCGACCCAAATATTTCTTATGGAAAAATATAAGCATCCAATTATATTAAGACAAGTGTTAGTGTAATTTTATAATATTTTATTTACCCTTATTTACCTGATTTACCTTTTACTATGGTAAATAAAATTAACCATAGTTACTATTCATAATGAACAAAAATAAAAAATAGCCTATTAACATAATTTTGACCCACTTATTCAAAATTTGGAATCCATTTTTATTAATTCAATACACAAACGTTGCAGTAATTAATTTATAATTAATCTCATTGTTAAGAAAACGTGTTTTAAAAGTTAAAACATTACAAAAGATTGAAATGATTTTACCTATGAATTCAATGTAAAATAAATGCTAATGACACACATTATATTAAATGGTAAAAATATATTCTATTTATACTTTAAAATCATTCAATATTATAATTTTACCATATAAATTATTACGATGAAAAAATTTGTTTATAATTAAAATATATCGTGTTTTAACTATTCATTAAAATATGGAAGTTATCAGAATAATATGAAAAATTTATCAAAAGTAAATTTTTATATACTTATTCCAATGAAGAATTTTGTTTTGTCAAATTGAACTTATAAAAATGTCAAAAACTAGATTTAATGTGGGTGTGCCATCAAAAGGCGGAAAAACTGCATTTTTAGAAAAATACTTATTTTACATGAAAAAATTATTTTTTTCACATACCATGTTTTAGAAAATGTTTAAGATGAATAATAATGTTATAAAAATCAAATTTTAGTTAATATTATTCATAGAGGCTAGTCCATAATAATTTTATAACAATATATCATTGTTTAATTTAACCCTGTATTGCGTACTACACACGTTATCGAGTAAGGTCGTGATTACGTGTAACACAAGCCAAGTCAGGGTTGCGTGTAGTGAATTACTTCTTTGTTGTTGCGTATAATAGAATCCAACCATATTTCATTTATACAATTAATATATATATAAATATATATATATACACACACTCAATGTTGCGTAGAATAACTAATATCAAATGAACTGGAAATTGTGTGTAACACAATCCAAGAATAGTGTTGTGTATACTTCAAGATAATATGGTGTTTCGTATAGCACAAGATAATATTGGTGTAGCATACAACAGATGATATGAAAGAAATTAAAAATAATATATCTAATAAAATATCGGGGTGTTACATTTTACCCCCCTTAAAATTAATTTCGCCCCCGAAATTCGTCGGGGTTATAAATGGTTTATTACATGAGAGTTTCTTTCATCGAAACCCACATCGTAAAAAGGAATACCAAAACTTTTCTTGAAAAACTAAAATATGAAACGTAATGGTTACCCAAATTAACTCATCATTGGGTTTCCCCATAGGATTACATAGGTGAACATATGAATATGGAAGAGAAATCTAACCATCATGTTCTGATGGCGAGTGGTAGAGGACATCGCTATGATAAAGCCAAAAGTCACAAAGCCATAAATTTGTGATGATCTAAGGTACCATCTGATTCATCGGATATAAGGGCACTATAACAACATTTTTGGTTTCGATGATCATTTCCCTAAACTTGATGAATTAAAAAAATACCTATATGATTTTGATTCAATCTCACTGTTGTTCATGAATTGAAAAATTCCCACTTCAATTATTAAAGAAATAAAGTTGAATTTGTTATTCGTGAAGTGTTACTAAATCATGTGATAGAATGACGGGTCATTCCAACTGTCTCAGACAAAAGGATAGAAAAATTTATTAAATATACATAAGTCTATTAATCGTATATGGTTCATAAAATGGACTTATACTTCATATCTCATACCACTTAATACATAAAATCTTTTTTATACTAACAAGGGAATTCCTGTAGGCTAGTGGTATATGATAAAGGCATGTCGCACTTCGGTTGTGGGTTCGATTCTTGCAACCTTGTCCGATGTGATGGGTTGTCGCCAATCATGCAGGTTTTCCTTTTTCTAAAACTACATTATTATAACATCCCATAAATAATATCAAAAAAAGTTCTATCCTTAATAAATTCTGACTTATGTCCAACAAAATCCATTCCAATCATTAGGCTTATAAAAAAATACATTTTTCCAAGCTCATATTATAAAGAAAACAATTACTATAAATTTCATCATCTGAGAATGTGAATACCATCATTTATCCCCCATATATTATAAGATAAAACTTTTTGGTCACATTCCAAACATGTGAATACATTAATCATGTATTTTCTTTAAAAATGAATATCTATTTACCATTATTTAAAACATGAATGCTGTCAAAATTTAACACCTTCCACATACCAAAATCCCAAAAATTATATATACTCAAACCATGATACCACTTTGTCCTTATATCAATCATGAGCTCATGAATACTATCAATCATATTATTTTCTCCTTATCCATTCATTATGCGCATATCATCTACTTTCCAAAATATTTGAATAACTTGTCATGGTTGCTGGTACCATAAAATTATTGAAAACCATACTGGACTAATACACAAATATTCCAATATACAATAAAAGTACCTCAACAACATTATTCATGATTACCAATACATAAACACTTCAATCCATCATCTTCAATGATTTTCATGGAGTATGTCCTTCATTGATTTTGAAGTAACCTCTTAGGTCAGGGCATTGAGTTGGGTAATGCCCATGTTCTCCATAAATAATACATTGAACTCCATAACAGTCTGTCACTCTATGACCCTTTTCTCCACACATATAACATCTTCCCCTCCATTTGAGGTATTCCTCAAGGTTCTTCTTCCCTTATTTAGAAGTCTCAATCTTCATTTCTTTATCCTCCTCACCATGTGAAAATGCAAAAAATTCCATCTTCCTCTTATTTGATGGATTAGGAATACCACCAATGTTTTCCTTGTTAATCATATATCGTGATGACTGATTCGGCATAATCAAAATATCATTCTCTCTAGGCATTATACAATTTTGTTGATCATAGTCACCAATTTGTCCATCGGAATCAACATCAACTGAATTCCTTCTCGTTCCCCTCATTGACTAAAACTAGAAACCATAGTGTAATAAATAGTAAAAATAACGAGGAACCACATAATCATTAAAATTTACTTGTGGAATGTCTAACTTATCACATATTCTTTAATCCATGACACCTTAAGTTAACCCTAGGTTATTCATGATTGTCAGAATAACTTTAGGACTATAACCTATGGTTATACTAAACCTTAGGGACATCCCTAGTCATACCTTAGAAATATATCTAGGGATTTCACTGAAGTTTTCACATCCTAGTTTCCAAAGGTTAACTAAATCCTTCCTCTAATACCAACTGTAGAGACCCAAATCCTGACGTACATAGACATTACATTACTCTTGCGGAATATCTAATACATAACAAAAATAGACACCAAAGGACTGTAATAATTAGTGTCATTGGATACTTGGAATATAAACTTCTAATCATGTTGAAATATCTTCAACATCTTCCATAACGATCTTCACCTTTTTGTTTCCTTACCTAAAACCATTCTTTTAATCCTAGGGGAAAATAAAACACAAAAAGGGTGAGATCAAATTCTCAGTAAAGGTAAGAATAGAGAAAATAAAACAAACCATATACATTTGAACTTCAAAACATGAACATAATATTTAAACATTAAATTATTGAGCAATGACATAATACATGGCAGTACATAAAGCATATATCATAATGGAACATAAATCATGATAAAATCGCATGGGAATAAACCATGTAATTTTTGGAACCATGAAGCACATGATATGATTTCTATAGTAGATAAGGCATTGTTACCAAGACCATATTAGTGGACAAATTCCCTTACTGAACCGGGTTTACATGCCGTTCCAACCCTGTATTATTGAACCTGATTTACTCGTCGTTCCAGCCATGTCTATCTCATGAGATATAAATCTCCACCCAATACATTGGAGGGAGATATAGGTCCCAACCATATCATAATGAAATGATTCTTACTTGAGCCACAACATGAACATAAATCATTCCTTAAAACCCAAAGAATAAAATGGGTTTCATAAACATTATCCCATCATCACATAATCCATATTAATCAAATGGATATCATTTCATCATAAGAAAAGTGAAACCATGTAAATCATAGAGACATTATACTTGAAACATACACATATGAAATAATTTCATCTTAGATGGAAAATGGTTGTGATAAAACACTTGAAATGAATTCTTCAGGAAAATATCCTTTCTTCTTCAAAATCATTTTCTTTTCACAAAATTTCATGGAATTTTAAAAGAAAAGTATTTCGTTCAAAATTTTCAATAAATCATGTAGATAATTCTTCATGAAAATAAGGTTTTATAATATCGTAAAAATCCATTCATGAAGTATATGTTAAAAAAACATTCTCCTCGTACTTTTGTCAGAAACGTCAAAAAGTACCTCGTATGGTAAACAAAAGAAATATTCCTTCCAAACCTTGTGGTAAAATTCATAAAAGGGTAAAAATGTCTTTAAACATACATGGAAAATACTAAAAATTTTATGAAAACATTTTTAGAAATCATGGACATGGATGATAAACATAATCCTAGTAAATAATTACGAATAAACAATCTCAGATAAGAATGAGATTGTAATAATTATCCCTTAACATATGTCTAATATACTTAGTATGTATCCAAACCTATAGTATAATGATTTAAATAATGTCATTGACTTATTACAGAATCATATTCATTGTTATGATATCATTTATGGTTCACTTATGACTTTATATTACCTGTTCTTTTGTAAATTCATGTTAAAGTAGCATTTTGGTTAAATTCGTTTCATTTGTCGTTCATGTTTTGCCTTGTAATTATTCATATGATTACATAGATAATGATTACTTACATAGAGAATGTAAAACATGATTTATATATAATATATATTTAGAATATACATATATATAATAGACCAATAAATGGAATGAAATACACCGTTCATGGAGACGGTAGGCCATACGTATGCATGAACGATGTTTTCGTTTCCTTATTGAATTGAATGGAATTAAGTAGATGAAATAAATATATATATACATAAATCCAGCAGCATTATTATTTCATATATTTCATGATTACTTAGTATATATACTTTATAATCATTCTTTAATTGTTAACATGGAAAATGAATCTCATCACGTTGTGGAGACGGTAATCCGTACGTACACACGAGCAATGATATTGTTCCCATATTTATTGAATGGAATTGGAGTGGATGATATAATATCATAGAATCAATATGATTCTATAATAACCATATATATTTATTCTTTACATCGTTATACCAATCCACGTAAGGTGGTGGTAGAAAAACAGATTACACCACGGCATGGAGACGGTATTCCGTACGTACGCACATGCGGTGATTTTGTTTTCCTTAGGATGGATAGAATGTGAATTATGGTTGTTTCATATATATTATATCATATCATCTTATGAGATATTTTTATGTTGTTACTTCATAACGAATCAACTAAATATGAAGAAGTATAAGAAGAAATAAATTTGAAAGAATCGGTAACGGATATTACCTCTTCTTCGAAACACCTTTTTGAAACCTCCTATTAGGGCACTAAAATTGGTCTTTGAAGAAGACCAGGACCTCTAGGAATTTTCTAGGTAAGTGGAGAAGATAAATGGGCAGGGTTTGGCTGAGATTGAAGGATAAAAATGGTTTGAGGAGGAGAGGGAGGAGGTTCCCTTTTATAAGGGAGGAGAGGGTCACCTTTGAAATCCTCAAAAATATTTGTTTATTATATATTCAAACTGCGCTTAAAAATCTCCTAAAATGACTCAATTATAATATTCCATGATATAGGGTTGTAATATCGTCAACCAATCAAATTTATACATATTTCGATCTTATTTTAAACCTTATCATTTTGATTTATCCTTATTTAATCAATTTAATTTTATTTTTGGAAATAAAATTCTAAATTTTACATGGTTTAAATAATCAATTATGTGTTGTTAATTTTCCATAAATTGATAATTTATGATAATTTAGACTATATAAATATCAATTTATAATTTTTAAATATTTTTTGTGATTTTTAAACAATTTAATAATATGTTATTTTTATAAAATAACAATAGTGTCAATTTTGATACTATTCATTTATTTGAATTTAAATAAAATCCACAAAAAGGATATATTAGAAATAAAATATTTAGTAGGATCTTAGCATATCATTTTCATATATTAAATTAGTGGAGAACATTAAATAGTTCATATAATATTTATTTTACTATTTGTAAAACCATTTATTTGATAATTCTCTTAATAAAATAATTTCAACAACATTTTTTATAATTATTAAATATACTTATTTGTTGCATAAAAATTAAAAATTAAAAACCAGGATGAAGATAAATCTTATTGATTTAATAATAATACTTTTAGTTAGATTTATATTCTAAAACACCTATCATTTAAAATGTTATGTTTATTAAATTATGAAGGTTACAACTTTGACATCATTTAAAATAAAATAATATATGTGTCCTAATCACTTTTATGAGACTCCAAAGGGTCATATATTCGGTCATTGGATGTTTATGGTGTATATATACACTACCAATATGTTTCAGGCAGGTTTTTGAGCGTTTTAAGGGGTATTATTGTTTCAATAAAAACTATATTAGTTATTTTTCACTAAATAAATAATTTCTGCATCATTAATGTATAAGCTGTTAATGTAATGAAATATCTCTAAAAAATAATAAATAAATTACCATGATAAAGAAAAAAATTTTATATTTCAAATTATTATTTATAACAGAATTTATATTCTGTATAAACCTATATTAAAAATACTTTATTTATTAATGATAAGTGAGACATATTTCACTTTCTTTTAAATAAAATAAACTAAATGTCTTAATCAACTGCATGTGGGTTCCAATGGATTATATTTATACCAAATTATCCCATAGGACAAAATATAAGACTCAAATTATATTAATACATGTTTTAGGGTAATTTTATAATATTATATTTACCCATAATTACCCGATTTACCTTTTACTATGGTAAATAAAATTTACCGTAGTTACTATTCATTATGCCCAAAAATAAAAGTGGCCTATTAACATAATATGGATCCACTGATTCCTAATATGGAATCCATTTTT
The DNA here is from genome assembly GCA_963277665.1 of Viscum album. Taxonomy (NCBI): domain Eukaryota; kingdom Viridiplantae; phylum Streptophyta; class Magnoliopsida; order Santalales; family Viscaceae; genus Viscum; species Viscum album. Next base: position 116,384,412 of record OY728159.1, on the reverse strand, counting down.
CTAAATTCAATAAACAAAAGTTTCAGTAATTAATTTAAAATTAATCCCATTGTTAAGAAAACGAGTTTAAAAGTTAATACATTACAAAAGATTGAAATGATTTTACCTATAAATTCAATGTAAAATCAATGATAATGATATACATAATATTAAATGATAAAAATATATTTTATTTATACTTTAAAATTATTATATATTATAATTTAACCATATAAATTATTACGATGAAAAAAGATATTTTTAAATAAAATATTGCATATTTTACTATTCATTAAAATATGAAAGTTATCAAAATAATATGAAAATTTTATCCAAATTAAATTTTCATAACCTAATTCCAATGAAGAATTTTATTTTTTCAAATTTAATTTATAAACATGTCAAAAACAAGATTTAACGTGGGTGCTCCATCAAAAGGCGGCAAAACTGCATTATTTGAAAAAAAAACATATATTACCCGAAAGAATTATTTTCTTCATATACAAGGTTGTAGAAAATGTGTAAGATGAATAATAATGTTATAGTAATCAAAATTTAGTTAATACTATTCATCTCATCTAGTCCATAATAATATAATAACAATATATCGTTGTTTAGTGAAACCTGGTATTGCGTACTACACACGCTATCGAGGAAGGTCGCGATTGCGTGTAACACAAGCCATGTCCGGGATGTGTTTAGTAAAAGACTTCTTTGTTGTTACGCATAACAGAATCCAAACATATTTCATTTATAAATTGAATATATATATATATACACACTCAATGTTGTGTAGAATAACAACTATCAAACGAACTTGAAATTGTGTGTAACACAATCCAAGAATAGTGTTGCTTATACAGCAAGCTATTATGGTGCTTCGTATAACGGAAGTTAATTTTGGTGTAGCGTACAATAGAAGATATGAAAAAAATTAAAAAGAATATATCTCAAAAAATCGTGGGGTGGTACACTCAGATGATCAAAGTGCAAGACTATCTAATATATGTGGTACTATTCTAGTAGCAACCAATATTGTATCTACAATAATTGTTATAAGAGATTCAGACTCCTTTATCTCTTTATCAACTATGGAACACCTTGAGATGGTAATTCACTACTACTATGGTGTGATGACCATAGACACGTTTTTGAGAGTGTATTTACATAACATAATCCAAACATAGGCACTACCATCCTAAATTATCCAGTTATCCCTTCTTATGGGACCTCTTCATACTCGAGTGGACATGTTTTATCATCATTTGTGGAATGGATTTGTTAGTTCCATATAAAAAATATATGGACTCCTATAACCACTTTTTGTTGTCTATATTACCAGTGGGTGGAAGTTAACTTCACATGGGTGAGTGGAATCTCTTGGTCAGTATAGATGGACCAGATCATCATGACCTATTTGGATTGACCACCCAAATTTATAGACTCTCCATAGAAGAGTAAGAAATAAATCAAAAGTATTTTCCTACAATATTAGATCATTTTAGTTATTTCATCATTGATTTTTTTTAATTACCTATTGAGGGAGAGTTGGAGTTTATAAGCATGATTCTTATAGTTTTAAAACCAGTGCTCATTCCTATATATTGGATTACCCCTACAATACTCTAAGAGCTCAATATGGAGTTGCAGGATCCAAAGTCTAAATGATTTATCAATACCAATACTTTTTCTTGGGAATCACCTGTAATTTTCACAGAGAATGCTGATAGGTCTCTTTGTTAATTCATGTATTAAAAATGATTGATCCAAATTATGGTTAGGAACTGGTATCCAGTTCCTTGAATATATGAAATAGTTGACCATATTTTAGGAGATACGCTATTTCCAAATATCACCATTAGATCGAGTTAGTATGAGGTCTAATTATGGTATTATGATATACTAGGTATGACTTTCCATAGTTGGAATGGTTTATATGAGTATATAGATATTCCATTTTGTCATAAAAATTTTATCACTATTTTCCTGGTCTTGATGAATAAAAATTGCCACCCCTATCTACATTCATTTTTCATGTTATTTGTGTATGACATCTTCGTGTATTATAATAATTAGTACGCCCATGACAAACACCTTGAGATCATTTTGAATAAACATTGAAAGAATTTGATATATCCTCATCTATCTATGTGATTCTTCTGGATAAAAAACGTGCACATCCTAGGCCATATTATATCATAATATGGAGTATTTATTGACCAAGAGAAAGTGAGTGTAGTGTTTTCTTGGGAGAATCCAAATAAAGTTTTTGATAAATCAAGTTAATTATGGTTGGATGGATATTACAGGAATTTTATATAGGACATAAGACACTTTATTTTACTTCTTATTAGTCATAAAAGGAAGGGGGAAATGTTTTTCTATCAAAATATTCCAAGAGGGCCTTTAGTAGATTAAATTAAGACTTTCAATGACACATATTCTGGTTGTTCCAGAGCATGAAAGAGGTTATACAGTGTTTTGTGAGGAATCATACATTAGCCTAGATGAAGTGAAGATGTATGAGGATATAGGTTTTGTGCATGTATCTTGTCCTCTGATGCCTCAATAGATAAATTACCCAACACAAGACCTCAATATTATAGTCATTGTTCATGAATTACACTATTGGATACACTATCGAATGGGTGATCACTTTGGAGTCTATACGAATGAATATAAACTTAAAGGTGTCATTAAAAATATTGAATTGAATTTGATATAGAGAATATGGGTCATGTATCATCAGTCCGCTTAATTTGAGCTTTCTTATATGCCATGAAAGTGAAATTCAGTAGCAGAAATGCTGATTTAAAAAACGTAGGAACTCAGCATACTGGAAGCTAATGATGAATGGAAATTGGTGGCACTATTTTCTTAATAGAATTGACTATATGATGAGAGTAATGATTATTTTTAACCATAAACCATATTAATTACCTAATTACTCATTGATATAATGATTATTATGAATTTTTATATCTTAATCACTTGGTTCTAGGGGAGATTATTGCTAGTGAGGACCTGACAGCTGATTATACTATTGATGGAGATGAAATCCTATATATACATGGATGCATCTGGGTTTCTACAGACATTAGAGAGGAACTGATACGAGAGTACCATTCATCTTAGAGGGCATTTTATCTAATAATCTTCATATTGTATCTATATATACGACTCCAATATTGGTTTCCTGGGATGAAATGTTAGATAAGAAATTTTATCACTTGGAGTTACACTTATCAGCAGGTTAATATAGAGAACCAACAACCTTCTAAAGTAGTAAAACTATTTCATGTACTGAAATGGAAATAGTAAGAGGATGCAATGGATTTATTATTTGGATTATGAAGGCTTATAATAAGCTAAAACCAAATACAATTTAAGTGTCAAGTCATTAAGTACTTTCAATGAATTACTCAACAATGAACCTGGTACATTCTTATTGATATAGAAAATAGGATTACGAGGTTTAAAATGAAAAAATGAAGAAAAATAGAAAAATTAGATGTTAAACATTGTGAAATATCATTACTTTTCTTGTAGTAGCATTTTACCACATGATCCAAGCTGTTAATTAAGGCGTAATGAGATTCAAACAATGAATCTTTAATACACAACGTGAACCATTCGTACATGATGTGAACCACATGTCCATGAAACATCACATTCAAATAAAATTTACCTCTCAAAATGATCCAATCAAAGGAAGATTCACGACATGACATGCAGTTACATGATGTGAGAAGGGTCAAAATTCGAAATATCAGATGAGATACACAAGACATGAAAATATTTTAAATTCATAGAGAAAATCATTGTAAAACATTACTAGACATGAATACCCATTACCCATCCTGAAATTTCCCATCAATTTTTATAATGTATCAACAAATGGGTTGGAGGTTGGATGAACTATGTTTCCTTAAATTTTCTCCCATTTTACTTCATCTCCCTCTTCCAAAACTCATGTTTATTGGATTATTTTAATTTTATTATGTTAATTAAAACACTGTGGATTAATTTCAATGAAATTATTAATCCATATATTCATTGCTGACGTCGTTATTCATCTATTCACCATATCCATCATCGATCATCAACTATCATTTGTTTCTCTTACTTTTTTTTGTTTCTTCATGTAAGTAATTGGTTACAATTGTGATTGAAATCATTTATATATTAAAAATTCCTGATTTTATGCTTTTTATTTGATAAATCCCAGTTCAATCCTTTCATTAATTCTTCAAAGTCAATTTTAAATTTTAAATTCAACTTGACTTTAATATTTTTACCCATTATTGATTAGTCCTACAATGAGTAGCTAAACCAACTAGGGAAGGGATCATGATTATGGGTGTATAAAATTACTGAATCTCAAATTCTCAACTTATTAATCCAAATACTAGTAATCCAGTTAAACATCAAATTTTTTCCAAATTCCTTAAAGTTTCCTTGACCACATGAAGTTTGGATGAATGAACTTTACCTGATTAGTGTAGATTAGTCTATGAGCACTATATTATGAAACTTCCTTCATTAGAAGCTATTCCTAATGTGATTATGTTGTGACTACTTAAATACCATGGAATAACCACCTCCTTGGTGGAACATGTAGGTTTGACCATAGTCAAATAAATACCTATTCATGTTTTTTATCCTGGACCATAATACCATACCATGTATGGATAAGGATTATCATTTAACTGAAACCCAAAAATGGATCCTGATCACTTCTATATCTCTATTCATAATTCAAATTTATTTATAATTAGTTTTATCAAACATGATAAAAATCATTGGGAATCCTAAAAATAGGGTTATGTTCCATAATTTCATTCTACCTGACCAATTCCTCCTTGGGATTAACCTCACACTACCACTATACTATGTCTTCGTATCATGTCTATTTTGGGAAACAAATAATCTAATCAGGCCGCATGCCCTGAAAATTATAAAATGTGTGTGAGTGCATGAAATTTTTGTGTACTTTTAAGGGAACATTTTACTATTCTATACTTGTAATCCTATGGTAAGTATGCCAGATTACCTCTCCCATTCCTCATTTCCCATTTCATTCTGAGGCCCCTATTTTCTCATTATTCTTGCGTCTTAGTGCATGCATCAGGGCCTTTTTAATCATTTGAGGATCCTTGATTCCAAATAATTTCTTGTCTTTGTAACTAAAATTTAATGGTTTCTATCTTTACACTGCCATTATCAAATTGAAGATCACAACAATCATGTAGTTCAAATTCAAACTAACACACCCAAACCGTAACTGTTAGTTCATGGAATGCAATGAACATATCTAGAACACACCATCATGGATTATCAAATTCAATCAACACATGGTGCTACACCATGTATTATGCACCATCCTATTCTGGAACACAACTTTGAATGAAAACATGTACTCATTCACATGATCCAGAACATAGGCTAGTTCAATGGGCTTCAAATCAAAGATCCCCATTATCACATTTCAATCTTCTTGGAAGTATGTGATACCTTTCATAACCATGAAGTCTCTTATGATGCTATTAGACATAGATTTGTTCACTTCTCCCTGGGAGGTAGAGAAAACTATTGTCTCAAAAATAATTCTCTTGAGTCAACCTTAACCTGGGACTATCTATCCAATATATTTTGAGACATAAAATTCCCACCAATAGGTAGTTGGAAGCTCTAAAATGACATCCAAACCTTTAATTTGATTGATGGATAATTTTCATGGAATCAAGGGAAAGATTCAATGTACTAATAAGGAAGTTACCTTACATTGTACTAGTCATGGGGATCTGACTCCAGACATTCTACTAAGGCCTCTAGCTAGTCGCACAAAATTTTTTTGATGCTATAACTTATAGAGGGTGTATGTCCAGGACACCCAAAGAAGGAAGACGTATTTTAGATGAAGAATATCACAATAATGGTTTATGAAAATTGATCATAGAAAACATCAGTGTGGTATCGACCATGTTGAAAGGAATACCTGACTAACAACACAAGTATAAGCCTTTACCATGATGCTTCAATTCATTTTTGCTACATGCTTCACCACTTCCCCCTCCTTCAACCATAATGGCAGTTTAGTCATGCAAAATGTCTAGTGTCCCACATCTCTATTAATATTTCACAAACACTATTAATGAAAAACAATAAAATGTAGTTATCATAATGAAAGTCATAAAAATTAATTGTTCAAAGACACACAACAATATTTTCAATAAATGCCCAAAAAATAATAACAATAGAATAATCAAAGGTATTACTAACAATGAAGTGGTGGGGCACCATTAAAGAATCAAGGAACACTGGGATATCCAAAAATGAATCATATAACACTACCACCACAATATGAACCCCAAGAAACCTTCCATCCAGAAGCACAAAAAATTACATCCAACTCCACCAAGACATCAACATCTAACTTGAACTCTTCAAAAAAATATTGAAAATATACTCTCAATATTTTTCTAAAAGGTTAATCAGAGGATGACCACCCAAAAAACCAAAATTCCGAATCCATGTTCGGCTCTTAAAAACCTCAGGGGTCAAATGGGATAGATATTAATGACATTGTCAGATGTATTACCAGGTAATCTTCAATGTAATACAGAAATATACCCAATGGAAGAGGAAAAGGAAGTCCTTCAAGGAGTTGAACAGTAATGGATTTTCAAAAATCATTTGTAAGGGATGAAATCCAATGTGGGGAACTCAAGAAGCATATAATGTTAATAAACTATGAAGTTGATTTAACCACTCAAAAAATACCACAAGAGGCACCCCTAAAAACCCAAACACATAAGAAACCAATGGAAGAAGTTTATCATGCTCCACCAACCTATAAGCCACATCTTACATTTCTAGAATGATAAAGTCAAGGAATAATTGAAGGGTAATACATGAATTTTTTAGACATTTTCTGGAAATTTGACAACAACATTCCATTTGCAGATGAAATTGCTAAAATTCCAACCTATGACAAATTCCTCAACGATCTCCATTCAAAAAATATGAAATTGAACGCCTAGGATTAATCTCCAGGAATGAATAGCATTTTATTATTAATCATAAAATCCGACCAAGAATGAGTGTCCATGAGAGATTTTCAATTCAATGTAATATATGGGAAGGAATGTTCCAAATATCCCTATATGATTTTGGATCTAGCATCAACCACATGCCAATGAGGGAATTCCACCATATGGGGATTAAAGAATACAAAAATAGTAGTAGTTCTATAATTAGACAAACCATTAGAAAAATAACCCTAACGATATCCCAAGGCCATCTTATTCAAATTAAGCATGTTCTTCTTTTAAATGAACACCCATATTTTTGACATTGAATATGACAGAGATGTTCTAAAATTCTTAGGCTGTCCATTACTAGAAACAAGAATGGAATGGATTTATGTGAATCAATAAAGACTTATATTTTATGAAAGAGTATAAAAATTAGCGTTTGATCAAGAAATTATAGCACAATAAATAGATTATTCTGTTAACTGCAAATAAATCTCTTTCAAAGAACAATGAGAAGGCTACCTAAACATTGAAGAATAAATTGATTATAGAATCCATGATGAAGATGATGGATATGAAATTAAGGATGTAAAATACCAAAAAACCTCTTACACGGTATAAAATCCAACCTTTCATTCCATCGGTCATTTAGCCACTGAAACTAGATCTCAACCCCTTCCACTGTACAATCATGTATTTCATTATAGATATTAATGATGCACTACTAGTTATAATTATCTTAGAACTATCACTATCATAATTGTAATTCTTTTGATGTATTGAAAATAAAAAAATAGTTAACTTCATACGGAGTGGTGGATATCAATGGAAGTAGTCATTATTTATGCAACAATAATATTATTCTTCAAAAAGGTTCAAACCCCAATCACTATCTTCAGAGGTGACTCAAAACACCGATGAAGGAGGTTGTTAACAAAGATGTGCTGAAACCTATAGATGCTGGAATAATATTTTCAATCTGTGATAGTGAATAGGTCATCCCACTAAAAGTAGTTCCCAATAAGAGTGGTATATCAGTCTAAATAAATGATAAATATTAATTAATCTCAACTCACACCTTCACGTGATAGTGAGTATGTGTGGACTACAAAAAAGTTAATGTGCCATCCCACAAAGACCATTATCCCTTACCTTTTATGGATAAAATGTTGGGGAGACTCACATTACATGAATTATATTATTTCCAGGAAAGATATTTGGGATAAAATTGATTGTATTCAACCCAAAGTATTATTCAAAAACAACTTTTACATGTCCATTTTCCATATTTTCCTACAGACTCATGTCACTCAGCATGTGTAATTCACCAGCAATAATTCAATGATGCACGACACATATATTACATAATATGGGAGATAAGTTCAAAGAAATTTTCATGGATGAATTTTCATTAAATTGAATATACTTTGAGGTATACCTAAGAAAACATGATTAAGTCCTATAGTGCTGTAATGAGAATTTCAAAGTTTTAAACTGAGTAAATTTTCACTTCTTTGTTCATGAAGCCATATTATATGGAAATAAAATATCTAATAATGGCAGGTAAGTTAATCATTTAATGATTAAATTTATCAATGATTTACATTATCCTTTAATATTCAAAGGTTTAAGGTGCATCCTGGCCAATGCTGGATTCTATCAGAGATTCATGAAGGACTTCCCAAAAGTCTAATTCCCTCAGACACACCTATTATCAAAGGAAAAACCATTTCAATTCACATAAGAATATTAGTTGGTATTCGATAATTTGAAAAAAAAATCATTGTAGCTACTCCTTTAATCATTTTACGTAATTGGGTTAAGAAAATTGAATTGATTTGTGGAATAAGTGGCATTGTTGTTGGTGTTATTTTAGGGAAACAATTTGGTCACATTCTCTGCCCTATATACTAATCCAATCAAAAAATAAATCTAACTCACTTCAACTTCCCAAATACAAAGAAATATCACATTGTAAGATTGTATGCTTTCGGGAAATTTTGTTCCTATTTTGTTTTGTCAAAGGTTATTGTGAACACTGATCATACTGCCCTGAGGTATTTGATGAATAGAAATGATTTCAAACCATTAAATATAAGGTTTATCCTACTACTCCAAGAGTTTTACATTTTCATAAAGTATAACAGAGACACAAAAAATGTGATCGTTGATCATATGTCCTAACATCCACTACCAATTATATTAGTTGATCACTATATCAACATCGAGGCCAGCTATCCAAATGAACCCATTTTCAATATATGGGTACAACCATTATTTTTAGATATTTAAAATGATCTCACTATAAGATATTTACATCAAGACCCCTCCTTCTAGTAAAGAATAAGATTTTTGGTAGAAGCGTAACATGATTACTGGGGTGGACCACTCTTGTTTAAGTACTGTGTCGATAGCTTGTTGTGACAGACATTCTAGATGAAGAAACTGAAAATGTGTTACACATGTTTTAAACATCACAATATGGTGGACTTCATGAATCAGAACACATTATAGAAAAGATGCTACAATGTGGAATTTTCTGGCCCATGCTACACTAAGATGGATGTGATTATTTTCAAATCTATGATAGGTTCATAAACACTGGTACCATTGGAAAAAGAAACAAAATTCCCCAAAACCAAATCAAATAAGTCGATATATTTTATGTATGGGGAATTTATTTCATGAAACCATTTCAAATTTCACAATGAAAGTCTTATATACTAAATTGCATTGGTTATGTCTCTATATAGGGTTCAAGTTGAATTTACAACACATGAAACCAATAAAGTCATCAAGAAATTTCTGAAGAATAACGTATTCTCAAGATTTGTATTTCATATATTACTCATTAGTTATAATGTTGCACATATTAATAATCATATTGTAGAAGGACTTCTAGAAACATATAGAATATATTATAATACATGAACTCCCTACCACCGGCAAACTAGTGGGAAAGATGACATTGGAAGATTCACTAAGTGCATACCACACTGAGTACAAAAAAAACCCATTGATACTACAACATTCATATTTCTCTATAGAATACCTTTTCATCTATCAGTTGAATTAGAGCATCGTTCGTACTAGGAAAATAAGAATCTCAATTTGGATTCACAAAAGTCTAGACAGGCTCGAATATAGAAATTAGATGAATTGAATGAAATCAAAATAGATACTTATGGAAATGAGATGATCTAAAAAGGAAAAAAAATAAATGACCATCATATTTCAAGAATCATATTTTTTTTAGAAAATATGGACCTATTATTAAACTCAAGAATAAAATTCTTCCTTCAGAAGATGAAATCTAGATAGTCAGGACCCTTCATAGGCATTCAAGTTTTCCCCTCTAGGTATATTGAAATTAGAAATTAAGGTGGAACCCTATTTTAATTTAATTGTCAAAGAATGAAAATATATCAAGAACCATTTCGTGAAAGCTATGTAATTGTTATAAAATTTACCTTATCCTCAAGGTTTAAAGCTATCATCGTTAAAGTGATGACTATATGGAGATCATGGATAGGGAAAATTTTGTAAGATTAGATTATAATAAGAAATTTGAAATAATAGGACATTATGATTGGATGGGAATAGTGTTTGAGCCAAAATGTGCAAAAAGATCAATTTCATGTCGTGTAAAACTATTTCAGGATGTGTACATTTTATGAACAAACATTCAATGAACATGAAATAATATGGAATGAAATTCAATTACATGTCTTGTAATTCCTCGAACCTGTTTAAAAAACGTCCATAAACATATAGTTCAGGGCTTTACACATCCCCTTCCCTCCCTCCGTGGCTAAAACCCCCTCACCATCCCACCATGTTGGCCGCACAACCACTATTACCCACCCTACATAGCTGTGAACCCCCTCCCCTTTCCACCCTCTCGGCTATGAAACCCATCCTCTCCTCCCTCTCAGTTATAGACCTCCCATACATCCATCTTATATTCCTTACTATTCGTGCATCCAACCTGGAGCCAACATAAATGGAACACATGAAGACCGTGTGCCCAGCACCTATAGTTTTCGCATCTTCTCGTCATGATCATCCCTTGATTATGTGTCCATAAGGTGCTTCACCAACTTCACCACCACCAGCTTAGGGAGAATCTCCCCACCTCCCAAAATATTTTCTACAAATACCACCACTCATGAATACTCCTAGTCCATCTCTAGTGAGTCATACGATGATTTCAACCCTTATCTAATGCATATCCACCATTTCTATAACCCCAAACATCATGTCATCCTAAACCGAATATAGAAAAAACCATTGAGGACGAGAAAACCATATACATGGCTATCCTTAACAACCCAAATTTCAAACATGAGATCCTCTAGTTCCCTGAGTGACTTAATATTTCATCCATCAGCAAGGTATGAAAGGAGATATACCGAGATCTGTTTCTAATGTTCATATAAACCTTCAATGTTTTAGTGGAAAACCATTAATTTAGACTAGTTTTATAACCTCATGAGATTTCATTTCCGTAATTTTGGATAGGCCTCTACATTTACATAGATGATTTAACTAGATATGAGGTATTTTATACCCTATAGATCGAGCCTCTAGAGTCTTATTTTAAGTAACTTTGGGGTATGATCACACAACATAATCACACTGATCACAATTATAGGATATCCATGTTGACCCATCTTTGAATACCAGAACTCTAGATCCTTTATCGAGAATATAATAATGCATGGAATTCCATGTCCAAGACTTATGGAAATATGAGATGTATAATTGTTTTCATCTTAGTAGCATCCATTAGTGGTCATTCTTTCAACATGGTAAAAATGATCAGATTTTACTATTTAGGTGACACTCAGAGTATGATAGGAGCATTGATGGGAGGTTTCATCATCACACATCTGGCCTGCTATATTGGAGTGTTTCATGCCTCCATACTACTAAACTTTCTTTATCCAATGGATTCTATTGAATTTTGTATTCTTCACAAGATACAGATCATGAACCAGGATGATGATGTCAATTGATGGGTGGTGGGAGTCCATGAGGCAACTGAGGAGGATCTAGTAGACCATACAACATATTGTATAACTGATATACCCACAAATTCACCTCCATCCTCAACCTCCCATATCCCTACCTCTATTTCCATGATGTATACCACTTCTCAACCCACCCATACCCTCATAATAGATATCTAGGCCATGCAGCATTGCATCCTGGATAATCTGAGACTGATTTTTGAGCATATCCACATCCCTTTCATAGAGCTATCCCATTTCAACAACCCAGGATAACCTTCCATCAATGCTCTAAGACCCTTCTACCAAGAATGAGTTCCTTGTAGGGTATTCCTGACAAGGAATGAGACCATCCAATACCCTATCCATAGAGGTTCCATTTTTTTTATACTTCTTCTAGAGAGTCGACCCCACTAAAGATAGTCACATCCCCACCACCAACCTTGGAGCATAGTTCCATCACCACGACACTACCCTCCATAGCTGACCCACCACCCCCTTATGACACCACTGCCATTGACAATGATGTACTACTATAACCACCCTATGATCGAAAGTAGAAAATTGAAGATATTTTGGACTCTCTTTAATTATATTAGATTTCCAGCATACCCATCAATTATTTGTTCATTTATATCAGGGATTCATGATTTTATTTTAAGTTTGTGATTAAATTAATTTTTTATTGTTACACTGTATCTATATATGGGAATCTAATTTTCCTCCATTTTATGTGGATTATTTTTCAACTCCCTACAATTTAATAGTAGCGATATCTATAACCATTGTTTAATATATGTTTTTTGATTACCCTATTCCACCATCTATACAATTTTTGATGAATCACTCAGCACTAGATGAGTTCAAACATCAGCACCAAGAGCTGTCACATGAAATTAATGCTCCAAATCCACCATCACAAGAACATATAACCTTACTTCAACAGTAGATTCATGCTCAATAACCTCCATAAGTGATAAATTATTCCAAAATACCTCACGAGCAAGAGGACACTACCACATGTAGCTATAGATGAAAGAGGAGAGATTGAGCCGATGGACGAAACTACCTGATACTTTGCTCCATCTTTCTGAATGATAGTGTTATTTATTGGTGCTTAGCAGAAGGCAACCCATATTTAAATTGTTCTAATTATTTATTGTTATGTTTTTTTCATGTTCAACCTTTTATTGTTTTTGTTTTTTAATGGTCACTTTGAAAGTTTTTGTAGACACATGGCTTCATTTAAATATAAACTATTTCATTAAAATCCATACTATTTACCTTCCTGTATTTCTATTTTCACAAAGTTTCAATCTAATGGTCTAAAATTTTATCTACTGCATGATTTTTATTTACGTAACATTTTTTAGGTAGTCAAAATTCCACGAAGGAATACAGTACAACATTCCCAAGGCATACTACTCTATCATGGGATCTCTGGATTCCATAGAATATCATTTCCAAATTTTCATTTCCTTATCTGAGCATTACTTTCCATAACCCTCTTATAATGCATCGATAGATAGTGAAAACATTATATTATTCTAAGTGTGGGGGACCTTTTCTTGAGTATCACTTTACATAAACTTTTCTTTTTTCATATTTTTCATCTGACAATGAGACATTTTTCATTTGGAATCAAAATTTAATCCCATATCTCATTGTACCCATTTAAATTAATGAAAATATTATGTTCAAAAATGATTGAAATCCATGTTTTTAAACATTTTAAACATTCAAAATGATTTATGAGCTTAGTAATTTTATTAAAAAAATTAATTTTTTAAATTACATTTTATTGACTTGTTAAATAGTTTTATACCCTTAGTTGTATCCAAATTTTTTTATTTACCCCCATTCAGGAGGGTATTTGGTTTCCACAATTTTGTATTTTTTCTAATAATATTACTTGACTGAGACCTAGGACATGTAAACTTATCATAACATGCATTATATATTATTGATTCTATTAATGAAGAAATAATATATTATATTGATTAAAGTTATCATTATTTATCAATGTTTTCCCTATACCCACCTTACATTTTCCCTTCATTAATACCGTATTTTTTATAAATGAAATTATACGACGCAACTTTTCCAATACGATTCTCCCTTCCTACCCGAATAATTATATAGTGTATAAAATTTCATTGATGAAGTGTAGGGAAAGTCAGTAGAGATTGAATGATTAAAAAATGGAGATGAATTATGCAACTCACCAGATTGTTCAATTATGTACCATGTGTACTTTATGGTGGTTCAAATATATATCATTCTTTTAAAAAAATACACAAGAAAAAAGAAAAAAGAAATGGTTTTGAATTAGGAAGGCCGAAATCACCATTTTTAGATAGATCAATCCTCTAAAAGATCATATGTGGTTAGGTGATGGATGTGAGATCTAGAATAAACATGAATTTAATGACATTAATGCATTATACCAAAGATCCTACCCTCTTTTTTAAGATTTAATTTCATTATTTAACCACCTTCCCATAGCCTCAGAGTCATTAGAATCTAATTTATACAACCCTCATGATTAATATTGTATATATAATTAAGAAGATGATAGTATAGAACTAATGAAAGGCTATGGTTAGAATAATGTACATAGAGTATGAGCATAAGTAATGTTTCATTTTATCCTGAGTGATGGGGGAAAATTCATTATGATGTAAATTTCAATGATCATTTAAGAAATTATAATTAAATTGTTAAGAATCTAATTAAAGAAAGGATATATGAGTCATTACTAATTCTTTATGCAGTGATGATTCTAGTGGTTGGCCTTTTCCATATACAAATAGTTTTATTTTCATGGATATAATGAATGGTTACCATTTTAAAAATATCTTACCTTTCAAAATAACCATTGAGATCCTTTTTTATTGATGATAATAAAATTTTCTTATGTGGTGGATTTTGATAAGATAAAATCATAAATAGATTTTTCTGTCAATTTGGTATGCATTTTCAATGATTTACTTGATAATACCCCTATTATGTGTTGAAAATTATAGGAAATTTACTTCAATTATTTCAAATTAAAAAATGGAGAAATTCAGAAAGATTGGATATTACACGTTGTGAAACATCATTACATGATGTGTAGCAGAACTTCTTCACATGCTCTAAGCTGTGAGGAGTTTCAATCCATGAATCATCATTACACGATGTGTAGAATTAAAATCACATTTCCCTCTCAAAATGGTCTAGTTGAAGGATGTTTCATGACATGACATCAAGTTACATGATATATGAATGTTCAATATTAAAATTATCAGTTGAGGTAAAAATGATATACATAATGATTCAAAAAGTGTGGAAAATATCTTATAACAACATTACATGACATGAATACCCATCACATGTCTTGAAATTTCAAGTCTTTTTATATGTAGTAGACAGTCATGGGAAAAAGGCTTATAGAACCGAGTTTCCTACATTTTTCTCTTGTTTCCTTCAACTATATATCCCCAAAATCTAGTTTCTTTTATTATTTTCATTATTTTACTTTAATATAAGCATCATGGATTGATTTTAAGGTCACTATTTATCCAATCATTCATCCCTAGTTGTGTTCTTCATCTGTTCTCTGTCTCCATCAACAATCATTCAAAGCTTGATTTTTTTCTTGTTTCAATTAAAAAATTGGTTATAATTGTGATTAAACTCATTTACATATTACTAATTCATTATTTCTTGTTCTTTAGCTGATAAATTCCAATCCATTTCTTTTTTTAATTCTTCCAACCAAATTGTTAATTTTAAATTAATCATATTTTCAATCTTTTAACTATTATTGATTAATATTACCAAGAGTGGATAAACCACCTATTGTAGAGATAAAGAGTAGGGGTGTCTGAAATTAATGAATATCAATTTCTCATCATGGTAATCCTATGACTAGTAAGTAGGTTAAATAAATTGTTTATCCAATTCATTTTAGTGACCCTTACCTTGGGATGTTTGGATGAAAGACCCTAACCTGAATGAATTATATTTGGAAATGACCACTAGAAAAATAATGTTCCTATCATAGAAGCATATATTAAAGTTCATAAGTGGTGATTACATATAGAACAAGTAATAGTTACTTCCTATGTAGAACTATATGGTTTGACCATAGTCAACTAAATAACTTCTCTTTCTTTGCAGCCTAAATCTTAGGACCATAACGTGTTATGATAAAAATTATATTTTATATGAAACACAAATTAATCATGATATCTTCCTTATCAAGGTTCATAATTTACAATTCTTTAGTGTTAGTTTTCCTCAACTTGATCAAACTCATGGGGGCTCTTACAAATGGGGTTCTAAGATATATGTTTTTGCTGCAAGTTTAATTCCCCATGGGTTCGACCCCACACTATTACTCTACTACATCTCATTATAATGTGTAGTTTGGGAAACAAATATTCTAATATGAACCAATAAGATGTGAACTAATCATAATTTATGGGTACTCTATTCACCTAGAGGGGGAAACACAGTTTGGGTATTCATAGATCAACAAATGAATGTATCCCACTACATTCCCATTTGGGATACATTATTAGTTGAGGAGCTGGGAAAACTATATATACTTGGAATCATATGAATAAATGGGGTACCTCATACCACTATTCTACCCAAGGAATAATTATTAACTTAAATGTTCTATATGAGGTTTGATATATCTATGGGTACACATGTGATTCTCAGAATAACCTTTCACCATCAAACTGTTGGCCAGTCGGAATATATGATACATGTTTAAGTCGATAGTTTCTGATCATGAATATTTCGTTTTAGTGGATATTGGGTGAATAATATCCACACTACTTAGTTCTCCAACCATTATATCTTGTATGAGATGAATCAAATGGCTTGGTATGTGGACTTTTATGATAGGCCATGTCATTCACCCATGTGCTAGTTAGAGACCTAAGAGGCAGCAGAACTAGGTTTTTTCCTTGTTCAATAGACCATGGGGAATGTTTAGTTGATCAAAAATCATAAACCTACTACTCATACTAGAGAAAAATTTTAGTCCAATCACCATCAATGAACTCTATTGTTTGAGGATAACTTTTCTAGCGGGTATCAGCTAGAATTTTGCATAGACTGATTGAGAGGGAAGGGAAGAAATCTCCATGATTTTCCATACCATTTGATATATTGGAGGGAGTCAGGAAGGTAGACTATCATTTTTTATTACCTAAGAGGTAACAATATATCCATGATGTCTTCTAGGTTTCATAGATTTTCCATTATCATGCTGACCTATCTCAATGTTTTGATCCTAATGATGTCGAGTCAGATATTTATTCTACTTTTGAGGAGTACCCTATAATCATCCATGACGAGAGATTGAGTGATTTATGAGGATACTATTTCCCATTAATATGGTTTTAGTAGTATTATGAACATGTATAAGATGTGACCGAGGAGTGGGAGGAAGACGTACATGCTCAGTGACCAGAGTTGTTCAATGATATCATTTTGTAGCCCTTGTAAGAGAACATAGAGAAAAAATAATTTATGGGGAGAAGACTGTAAGAACACAATTTTCTATGTGATATGTATACTTTAAATGTCAGTATAATTCTTTATCTTGTACCTATTTTGGATTCCTGAGGATGTATTTTATTTTTAGGGGTAGGTGTACATGACTTGTTCAGAGATTGAAACCCTGACTGATGGAGAAAAGAACTAGGGAAATGGTTAAATGAAACCAATAATTCTTGCCTCCAAGGTTTCACCTAACCAAGAATGGAATTTCAGAGGGAAGTAAGGGATCACAATCTACCATAAATATGAACCTAGATATGTACACTTGTGTAGATGTTCTATAGTTTTTAATATAAATACCTAGCACAATTACTTCATGGTTTCTCAAACTATTCGGCCTAACCATGTGGGGTCCTATGATAGATAGTGGGAGGTGGACGGTTGGTTCAAAATTTTACTTTCCACATGGCCAAACCATGTGACCATGTATATATTAGATAAAATTATGATATCTCCCATAAAATTCAGATAAGCATACTACTTCTCTTATTTTTATCCTATATTGGACATGAGGCCTCCCATTCTTCACTTTGGTTCTCTCAATATCCCTTCAAGCTAGGTTATTCAATTGCATCACTATATGAGCAGGAATTTATGAACTATTGGTCTTAGTGGATTCCTCAATGTAATCTCCTTAAACCATATGCTCGATTCATTGTTCATCATCCTATTGGATGCACTATTTGGGTGTGAGATTATATGACCTGTTTTTGGCCGTTGATCTATTCATGAATTTTCATTAAATCAAGGAGAAAATAATAGACTATATTAGATGAGTATAGTTTTATATGCTTGGGGTAGCTTGTCTAGAACTGTTTACTCAAGTCTTTATAAGGCCTCATACACATAAGCCTAGAGTAGGTGAATTGTTTAAATACATTTCAATCATTATAAGGAATCAAATATCAAAGGAATGATCAGTGTAGCAGTATTAGAATATAATATTATAGTCATGATACCCATAATACATTGGAAAAGGTAAATAAAACATGATACAATTGGAAATAAACTGCATCCTTGAAAGCTAATTCAATGTTTTCTTATTCATAAACTAGGGAAATGAAACATAAGAAAGGGTTCAGCTCAGGTGGTCAGTAAGGGTATGTGATATAGTAGAATATTTCATAAGCTATTAGTAAAAGTGAATAAATAATGTTACTAAAACATAATATAGATCATTATATGGAAGGAATAAAAAAATAAATGAATAATTCCATATAAATAACCACATGGATTTTCACCATGTATTTTTTAATAGTGGATAATCACATGATTTATCTATTACTAAAATAATAATTAGTGAATTAATATTTCTTACATCATAAAAATATCAATACGGCCTCAATCAATACTTCTAAAAATTCTATGGTAAGGCCTCGACCAAAACCCCATTATCTTTTGTCTCTTGAGACCTACTAATGCATCAATGGGTTATAAAGGGCCCCACCCAACACATTCTAAGTTAAATTCATTCTTTTTATGTATAATAAAACATATCTTCCTATCAAAGTGTCCCATACCACTTGGAAATTTTTGAATCATAATCATAGATGAATATAATGTATTTTAATCATTGATAAAATATTGGGGAAAATGATAAATAAACATTTCAAAGTGTCCAATACCAAATTGAAAATTTTAATTATTAGTTACACATAATATTATAATAAATTTAAAACTTATGGGTTGTCATACAAAATGTAATTAAATAAACCACATGCAAGGAATTTTTGGTGAACAAGTCTTAAATATCAAAAAATTAATAGTGTGAAGCGAAAAACCATTTTACATGGCAAAGAAGTGTTATTATGGATAAGAATTTGTAGTTATCATAAAATAATATTTGAAAAATATATATCCCAAAATGAAAATCTATATACATTGAAATACTATTTTAGGTATAAATGATTTCCCACTAATTTGAAATTTTTTAAAAATTGTTTTTATGAATCATTGGATATAAAACATTTTAGTGTGGTTTAAAGAAGATAATATAAAATGAAAAAGGAATGTTTGTTTTCATAAACAATAAATAAACCAAGATATATTTTCATGATGAAATTTGTGATTTTTTAAAAGTAAGGGTTTCTTAAAATATATTACATAGAACACTTGACAATGGGAAAGAATTCAAGATGTTCCCTTGAACTTGGATTGTTTTTTGGGAATAATTGAAAAGGAAACCACTTAAAAACATGAATAAACCCATAAAATAATGATTATATGATCTATATAGATGATTTTAAAACATATATAAAGTAATGTATATAATAAAATAACTATGAATTAAATTTGAGTAAAGGTAGAGAAAGCGTTACATTAAAGAAAAATGGGGGTTCATGTAGAATTCATTACCACTTTGTAATCAATCGAATTATATGCCCAAAAATTAATAATAATAAAATAATAAATTTAATACCTTGAAAATAAATATATAAACTATATTATAAATAACTATTTTGTATACATACACCATAAAGATTTAATAGTAGTGAATAATGAATATCTCAAAAAACTTGAAGTGAGATGAGAAAACCCTTACCTTTTGTCCAAACATATTCATCACATGCTTTTAATGTCATTAATAATAAAATTAGATTCATTAGTTAATATTTACAAAACCTTATTTATATGTAATTAGTTAATTATATCCTCAGTATTTACATTTATGGCCTTTTAGATGGGATGGGAAATGAAATTTCATCTTTTGTGAGTGCATGTTTTCTATGTTTTCATGTTCGGTTCGCTTGTATAAGAGTATGGAATTCATGTAAAATGATGAATGAATTCTATAAATGAATCTATGAGTTATTAATGATCATCCAAAATGTTAAATGATTATACAAACCCTTTTGTTATTTCTTGATATGATGAATCATAAAATTTTAATGATAAATTCTTGGATAATTTGATGGTTATTCTATCACCATGAACTAATTTTAGATTATAATTAAATACCACATGTAAAAAATGATTACAAAACATTAAATTTGATATATTAAATATATTATAATCTATTTAAACCATAAAAAGTATTTCATGATATGAATTGGAGACGATAATAGAAATTGAAAACCCTTAGTCCTTTAATGTGATAAATTAACAAATCTCGGAGGGTGTTTTCATTTTTAGTATTAGACTAGGTGGAAAAGTGATGATTATGAAATATTCAATTAGAATAATAAATTTATAGTACATGTATGGTAATATAATTATCCTATAATTTTTATGAGGGGATGTGAGGAGAGAGAAACAAAAAATGGAACTTATAACAGATGTTGAATGAAAAAGGAAGTGAGGTTTACCTCTTGATTAATCCTCCTTGAGAATCTCCTTAAGGAAATTGTTTTGGACATTTCAATATACCATAAGTTATTGGACATGTGGGTATGTCATTGGAAGAGTATTGAGATGAACATAGCCAAGGCTCGTATCTTGAGAGGTGTGAGAGGAAGAGGGGTGAGGGTTGTTTATATAGTGGAGGAGATGAGGGTTTTTAATTATTTTAATCAATAGATTATTATTTTTCTCAAGACTATGAATAATATGCCTTTATGTGACTATAAATAGTAATTCATGATGTCAGTTCTAACTAGTCTATGAATACATCATCTATGGTGTCTGGAATTGGGTATTTATCTTATAATGTATTAGTACTGTAATTACCGCATTTTACTATTCAAAAAACTCAAGTACTTCTGAAAATTCCAAAAATTTCAACTTAATCAATTTTCGATCTATAGAATCCAAAAATGAAATCCATTTTATCAATATAACATTACAAAAATGTGAAATTTTATATTTAACTAAAATCATTATTTACATTAAAATAATGATTTTAATTTTAAAAGTAATTTTACAGAACATTCAAAACTAACGTTGGTCTCATAAAATTATACAAAAATCATTGGAAAAAATATATTTATATAGAAATAAATTTTATGAAACTCATTTTTTTTTCAAATAAATTTATTATTTTAAAATTGTAAATAAATTATTATTACTCGAAAAAATCCCAACAATAAGTTATTGATTTTTAAAATAGTCACTCTCATTTGTAAGGTGCCAAAATTAAATTTATACATTCACAGGTAATTTTACTATTCAAAAGAGTAATGTTACCATTCTTAAGGGAAACATTACTATTGTTAATGGTACATTAGAATTCACAAGTGCTATGTTACTAATCGCCAAAAATTATGTTGATCTTATTAGACTCTAAATAACATACTTTTAACAATAGTGTATCTCTTTTTTTCAAAATTCAAATCACATATGTTGAAAATTATGTTTCAAGGATATGATTTGACTAAAAAAAATCATTGTTTTGCAGAGACTCAGTGTTGTGTACTTATACGCTATCTAATGACATTATATTTTTTTATGAAGAAATATTCCATAAAATCTTGTAGTGTCATATTAATAGTGAACATATTCATAACACAATTTTGTATTTATAAAATTAATTATAATAGTCAATATCTATATTAAATTTCATAAAATAATCTATCAACCAAAACTAATTTTTTAAAATAATAATCAAATATAAATATGTATATTATAATATTCTTATACACAAAAATAGTACTATAAAACATATTTTTTTAGAACATTTTTTAAATTGAATGTTATAAATTAAAAATATTTATATATATTATTATTAACTTTAATGATTAATTTTATGTTTTCTAAAATTATTAAACAAATTATTTGGGTGTTTCATTCATTTTATTTAATAAACCACCATCATTGTGAACACACTGATTTCATCGGGTGTTTCTTATTAAATTCATATTCCATGATTATAATCATTGTTCTTGTATTCTAGAACCCAATCAAAACATAATTATCATGACATTGGATGTTGGAAACTTGACTCCATTAACGCCAAGTAGGGTGCTCTCTCTTTTATGCCATTAGAGGATTTTTATGAATATCTCTATTCCAGTTACCCTGAGTTAGACTTAATAATTTAAAGTGATTTAATTAAATAATGGATTTTATAATGGTTAGAACATGTATAATATCACTTTACCCCTCAAAGGTAAGTGTTTCAAAGTAATCAATGACCCATTAAATTAGTCAATGTAAAGAATATATTTTTATATTTCTTTTTCCTAGTTATTTCTAATTGAATGGTAAATAGTTCCATATACTTATCCCCCCTTTGGGTGATTATAAAAGGTAAAAGAATGAGCCTAATAATTAAATATGCATTGAATGTAATAAATGGTATCATGTCCTATTTAGCCTTATCAAATATTATGAAATGTGATGGAATTAAACTTCAGAATTATTAAATGGATTGATTATTTAATAGACTATATTAGATATTTAATTATATATAATGTGTCATTTTCATATGGGAGTTTCATGTCATATAGAAATTTTTAGATTTACGCCAACCCTGAATTCAAGAGTAACTTCTTTGAGTACTTAGAGGATATTTTCTGATTCCCATAGCCGACTTCCAAGTGATATACTGACCTGGGAACATGGACCTTGTCCACTAGTAGTTTCCCAAAATGATTTTATAGAATCCCTTCACCATATACTGTATATTAGGATCCCCCAGATGCAGTCCATTAATACAACTTGATGTCTTGGGCACATGTCACCATGGATACACCCCATTGGACCAAGGCATTCTTAACCAATGTGTAACAACAAAAAAATTGTTATCAAAGAAAATTCCATTATTATAATTATTTTTATAGTATAATCACATAAAATCACAATAATATTACAATAAAAAATTTATAAATGATGAATGAAATAAATCATATGTATTTATGAATGTTAAGGAATGTATACTGAAGTAATGTTAACATGATCATTGGAAAAGTTATATGACCATTATGAATACTAAACTATCTAGTAGAATAGATAACTCATCCACGAATGTTTATATAAAATTTAAGCATTTTATAAAATAGAATATGAAATAATTGTATAATATTATAATTAATTAAATATTTTAAAAAATATTAATTATGTATTTTTGTTATAATAATTCATACATATATTATTACAATTGTTCAATTAATATAAATATATAAATGTATTTATTTTTAGAAAATGGTTTCTTAAATTAATAGTTTTTTTATGATTATAATAAAATTTTATCAAACCATAATTATATTTTTAATGTTTTAAAAAATCAGTTACAATTTTAAAATCCGTATTTTTCAAGTTAAAGAGGAATTTATTTGAAAATTTAATTTCTATTAATAAAATTTTTTATTTTCATAAAATTGAGTTAATTTTTTGAATTCTATATCTTAAAAAATAGTATGGGTGAATTTTTGGATTCTTTATAAAATACGTTAATATTTTATGAATAGTAAAAAATAATTATTAATGATGAAAGATAAATACATGAATTATAGATTCATATATGATGTATTGTTGGTGTAAGAACAAAATATCGATATATCCTTCATTTTTTTTGTATTTTTGGTTATAATTCTAAAACTATTCATATACATGATCCAAAATAATGAACAAATGAATAAATTAATGAGAAAACACTCCTCTCTAACCCAATAAATGATACCCCTCACCACATCTTCTCCTTACACCTTTAACATTTTTAACCTTCTCCAAATTCTTCCAAAATATCATTCAATATCATTACAAATGTATAGGATCTATTTCCACATAAAAAAGGCCAAACCATTTCCATAAGGAGGCTGTCAAGGTGGATAAATTCAAGAGGTAAATTCCTATTTCCTTTTCATTGATTTCTATGTGAAATTTATTTTATTTTCTTAATCTATCCTCCCCTCAACTCATCAAAATAACATGATAACCCTATTTCATTATCTATACTGTAATTTTATTTTCATAATGTAATAATTCATCTTCAAACCCCCTTCTCCTCTCCCTTTTATTTTAGAATGTAAAACTTCATTCGTGGGGTGTTAATTTTTCTCCACAAAGAAGAAAAATATTCAGTTTCCATTAACACCTTCAAGTCTAGTCAAAAAACAATTTTGTGTATTAAAAAATTATAATATATGTATTACAACATATTTAATGTTCTAGAATGATTCTACACACATGATGTAAATTAATGAAACAAAACTAGTTAGTGATGATCGAAAATCTGCAAAAATTATCAAAAAATATACCATTAACTATTTATATAATGATTCATCCTCATAACATATAACAAAATGATTTTATGGGTCATTTAACCTTATGGGTTTTCATTAATAACTTATAAATTCACTTCAATATTTCTATATCCATTTTACATGAAATTCCATATACTTATACAAGTGATTTAATCATGAAAACTGAGAAAATGATCCATTTTAAAGGATATAATTGGGCACTATAACTCATCAAAAATACCATAAATGATCTTAATAGGATTATAATATTTTAATATCATTTAGTAAATGTTTATTGACTTATTAATTAATTAATATAATTTTATTATTCTGGACATTAAGATCCAGTGCAGAATTGTTCGAAACATAAGATAAGAAATTCTACCCGAACCCCCATTTTTTCCATTGGGTTACTCACTCTCTAATCAAATGTAATGCTTATATATTTTTGTTTAAATACTTTAATGTTATTTTATATATTCAAAAATCATATATCAGGATCCTTTCATCCTTATATGATGGTTAAATACATGTTTTTAAAAAATCCCCTTCTCAAATCTTCCTGATAAGCAAGCCTGATTAAAGATTATTTTCTTGATTTCATACGAATTATCATATGTTTCCCTTTATATATTTAGGCCAAATATGATTTTATAAAATCAATCATTTTTATCATATTAACTATCATGGTTTTTTTTTTGGTTTTTTTGGAAACCAACTATTCCTTTTTTGTTTTAAATACTCTTTAATATTCTTACCTTTAACTGCACAAAAGTTGCTAGTATCTATGGTTTACTAAACTCTATTTATAATGATTTTACATAATCTTGACTCCATTTATCATTATATATGTCTATTTCCATTTAATAATTTCTATTTAGGGTATTAGTCCACTCTGTCATGGGGAATTTTATTATACTCTCATTCGTAATGCCTTCTGGCATGATTACAATACCCATTTCATTCTATGGATAAACCATATATTGTGATTGATTATTTATGTATAACTATTCATATGTAAAATATATTCATGAAAATTTAATGAATGGTGCACCGATGTGTCACTATAATTCATTGGGTAATGTTTAGTATAATGAGACATCGTGTGTGGATAGGGATGGACTGTGATTCCTTTACGAGACTTTTCCACAAAGTTATATAGCAATGAATGTTATCCTTGACTCATGTTTATATCATGTTATAAATTTTTTCTTCATTCCTTTAATTCACTGATTATATTTTAATATGTTTTATATGTTATTATTCCTTGTGTTTATTCAGGTCTCACACCTTTTATGTCATCATGTTATTCTATATAACTCACGTGTTATGTTTTATTGAAATTCTTATTCACTTACCATGATTTTCAGATCATCAAATTGATTCCATGTATTTCGGAGGTTATCGTATGTTGATATAGGTGGTCAATGGATGTCAGGATCTCTTTTTTGTATGTTTAATGTAAATAAATTTTTTATTCTATTTCTATTTTTTTAGTTTTATGTATCTAGTCATCCAAAAACCCTGGACTTTATGATCCTTGTTTTTTAATTTTATGTTTAATTATTCTTAAAATCATGTAATAATATGTTTAAAAGAATAGGATCATTATTTTTTGTATTAGAGCCATGTTGTGGTTATTTTTTGGTTTAAGACTAGAAAATAATAGTGAAATACTTTTGGATAAGATTGTGAATGAGAAAATATCTGTACATTTTGGTTAATATATAGTATGTGGTTGATCAATAAAATAAATTGATTTCTAGAAATTACATGTAGACATAGTTATGGAAAATATTTACCTAATAGTACTAACTCTGACAAGGTGTTCTAGGATTCACTGAGGGTAACCTAGAACAAAACTACATTCCATATTATTTACTAAGTTGGACACTCCTGGGGAGGATATTCTTTGGTAAATTCAAAATATCATTATGAACTATTATTATGGTAAAAAAAAGGACTACTTAGTACATATTCTAGGAAATTTATCATTGATAACCTAGATTGAATCCTATGGAATTAAAAATTAGGATATACTTCTCATGTACATGTTTATCCTTATATATTCCATGTTTTATTCATATATTCTTATTAGAGAATTTTTTAAGCCCCCACGTTATACATTCTTTTTCATAGAAAATTTTTGGAAATAGTAGAACATGTCCCAATAATCCATGTAATAGGAAATGTGATGACTTTCCAAATGAAATTCCAATTATAATGGGAATGTGTGCATAAAAATATATAATATATCATTCTCAACTAGATCATGTTATGAATAATAAATTGAATCATGTTGGACAAATTCCATCTCCAAAGAATGAGAATGTTAACATTGAATCCTTCATAAGAAAATGGAATCCCATATTCTGTTGATCTTTTAATCACCTCCTCACAGAAAAATGTACTAAATCCATTAATATTATATTATATATCCTTAATATGTCATAGGAAGAGAAATTAGTTATGGAATTTTATCATTTTGATTGAGAATTTGATCAGTGGTAGAAACTGATCATGAAAACAATATCCATGGAGGAAATTGATTCCATGGAATGGAAAGAATCCCAGAAAATATTTAATAACAAATATTTTCCCCAAACCCCCATCTTAATATGTAAATATAGTTTTATGGACTACTTTTTAAGAAAGATGACTCTATTGGGGTGTATGATGAAAACTTCCCAAGTCTTTCCAGAAACGCCATTGTCTTTTTTCATGAACACCGAATGAAAATTTGATCACTTAATTAGTGGACTAAATATGAGACTATGAAAATATTTGGTGATTCAATATATAGACATTTATGAAGAGATTTTCCATTGTTAACTTAACATTGAAATGGAGATCGGGTCCTCTTAGGGGTCTTATTGGCCTGGTGACAAAAATAGGAAAATTGAGATTAATTTGGGTGATAAATTCCACAATAAAAAGAAGACCCTATATCAAACATGTATAAAGTATGGGAAGAAGCATTTTGGAAAGATCATAAAGGAAACCAATAGATTCTTCAAATTTGGAAGAGAATAGAATATGGCTAATAAAATCCGTAGAAAAGAGAGGCATCCCACTATTGAGGAAAAATAAAGGAAGGTTTAGTTCATTACTCATCCTAGAGTGCAATGTATTACCTACAGGGAACATTGGAATTATTTAAAACATTTCCCTAGTTCACGGGTTTCTGGTGGAAATCCACAATAGCAACCTCCATGGTAGTAAGGAAGGGAATATTATATCACTACTACTGATATGGATCTCAAAAATAATGTGGTGAATGGTAAACTGGTTATTCATTCAAGAATATATAATTTACTCTTTAAATATAGTTCTTCACATTTTCTCATGTCATGAAAATTTAGTAGAACTATTCAATTACCACTTAAAAAATTTGAGGATGAGATATCTTTGAGTACAAGAAATCAGGAAATTATTACATCTAATGTTTATAACCACAATGGTTAATGTTTGTGGACTAAACCTCCCATAAAATCTTATCATAGTCCCTTAGGTCGTGTTTGATGATATATTTGGCATGGATTGGATATATTGATATAAAGACAATCTAAACTATCTAGAAAGGGAGATCACTCTTCACATCCCAAAGAATCCTTCAATTCTATATATGTTTGAGGATAAAGTTTAATATCCTTAAAAATCATCATCTCAATTTTGGATATTTTTTCGTAGGAGAAAATATTTCTAGATCGAATTCTTGAGACAAAGTAGAGAATTATTCACAAATACATGCCCATCTGAGTGATTACACTAATGTATTCCCTAAGTAATTAATTGTTATTTGTACTGATTGAGAGGTTGAGTTCACAATTGATCATATTATTGGATCTCTACATATATTGAAGACAATTTATATAATGGTCACCATTGAGTTAGTAGAACAAAATATTTAGTTACAAGATAATATGGATAAGGTTTCTTATATGCTTGAGTGATTCACCATAGGCTATTCCAATCCTCTTCGTCAAGAAGAAGGGTTGATCAATGTTCCTCAAAGTTGATAATTGTGATCTCAAAAAAATAGGGTACAGAACAATTATCCTTAATCATAGATAGATGGATTTTTTTGATTATCGATGTAGGGCCATTTATTTTTCCAAGGGAGACTATTCGTTGAGATATCACTTATTGACTATTGAAAAAAAAAAGATATTCCAATTATTAACATTCAAAAAAGTTATGAACACAATGAGTTCATTGTGAAGCACTTCAAACTGGATAAGGCTCCATAAATTTTCATGGACATAATGAATATAGTATTTAAGGATTACCTAATAATATTTGTGGTAGTCTTTATTGATGATATTCACATATACTCCAAGAGAAAGTAGAAACATGAGGAGACATTTAATGTTATTCTAAATAATTTGTGATGGGATAATATTTATGTAAAACATAAAAAATGGTAGTTATGGAGGGAGGAAGTATCATTAATGGTGAATGTAATCACTATCAATGGTACATCTGTGGACCCTTTTTTGAAAAATGAAATTGATGAGTGTCCTATTCCAACTTCTGTAATAGATATCTATAGTACCCTTAGTTTATCTGGTTGTTACCAGTCATTTGTGAATAATTTAACATGATTTTTAAACCAACTAACCAAGATGACTAGATAGGGATAAATGTTTGTCCAGATGACTGAATCTGAAGACATATTTAAGGAGTTTAAAAAGTATAACTATTAGTGGAGTATAATGATTCTTCAAATAATTTATTAGAATTTGTGATGATGGAAATAGATAAGGTGATAGCCTAAGACATAAGGAACATGAAAATACACGAGAAAAACTATCCCAAGCATGGTCAAGAGTGGAACCTTTGGTCTTTGCATTGAAAATCTAGAATAAGTTTCTATATGGGTAGAAGTGAGAGATATATACAGTTAAAAATAGTGTAAAATATATATTCTCATACATGGATCTTAATATGTATCAAGTATCATGGATATATCTCTTCAAGGATAGTGACTACTCAATCCACTACCATCATGGTAATGAAAATAAAGTAGAGATTCTCTATGTAAAAAAGGATATTTCAACATTATCAATGATGATAATTGAGAAGGTTTCAATCTTCTTATATTTTGAAAGCATGGGAATGGGAATCGTTAAGGAAGGAACATCATTAGTCATTTCTCTAATTATTTCTCAAACATCCCTTATAGAGAAAATAATTGATGCTCTAAAAAATTTTGAGGATATTCTAAAGAAGGTTTATGCGATGTTAAAAAGAAAATAATCAATGTTCACAATGAATGAGGAAGGAATTTGAAAAAAAGATTGTTTTGTATAGATTAGGGTTCTTGGTATGACAGTAATTGAAGTTTGAAAGGAAAATGACTAAGGGGATAATGAAACCACTACCCATTCCAACATGTTAGTGGGAGAACATTACCATGTATTTTGTCAATGGACATCCGAATACATATAGAAGAAACAATGTTATATGGTATATTGTGCATTTTATTACAATGAAAGCTAACATTTTCAAAATTATAGTGAATTTCTCACTAGATGAACTTGTACGAATATATATCAGAGAAGTGGTAGTGATCGATGGTGTAACACAATCGATTGAAACTGATCAGGATCCATGATTCACCTTCTTGTTGTGGTAATGTATTCAACACAATCCAAGAATTGTGATGAGCTTCAGTACAACCGATCATCATATAAATGATGGAAAAATTGAGATATCTAATCAGACATTATAAAAAATTTTGAGAATGGATTCTATGAACATCAATGGATGATGAGGCCAACATCTTCCTTTGGTCAAGATCTCTTACAATAAAAGTTTCTACTGATGTATCCAAATAGCTCTATATGAATACCTTTATGGGAAAATAGTTATAACACCATCACGTTTGGATGAAGTTAGTGAATGTAAGGTACAAGGTCATGAAATTGTTGATTAAATGGTGGAGAAGGTGAAAAAAATTCAGCTTCATAGCAAGGAAACCAAAAGATGACAAAAGAGCTATGCAGACAAAAGTCGATGATACCCTGATTTTACGGTTAGAGGAACAGTATACCACTTTATTTATCTAGGAAAGAGAATTATTTGATTTGGGAATAAAGGAAAGATATGTCCTTGGTACATCAACAACTTCAGGATTCGTGATCATGTTGGAGTTTTGGGCTATCGACTAAAACATTCACCAAGAATTTCTCACATACATGATGCATTCCACGTTTCCCTCTGGAGGAAGTATATATCAAATCCTTCAAAAGTATTGAATTAATAGGTGGTATAATTTGAAAATGTCCTCTTATACAAGGAGTAACCAATGAAGATCATGGTTTATAGTGATAATGTTATATGAAACTAGACTACTCATCCAATCAATGTACTACGATGGAACCATAAGTACAATGAGACAACATGGAAACCTAAGGAATCGATGAAGTAGAAGTAACCACACCAGTTTCGAACATAAAATTTATCATGAAATTTCTAGGGAGACATTTCATAAAGGATGTAGAATGTAATGACCCAAAAATTTTACCAAATGAAATTCCCTTCTTATAATTATATCATATATTATAATAACATAAACTAAAATTAATAATATAATAAAAACATTATAATTTATGAATTAATGAAATGAGATGTATTTATTGAAGTTAAGAAACATATATTTAAGGAACCAAAACATGACCATTGTAATAGTAATATAGACCTTATGAATATACAACTGATGAATAAAATAGTAACCTCACACATAGATGTTTATATAACATTTATGCATCTGGTAAAATATAATATGATATAATTATATCATATTATAAGTAATTAAATGTTTTAAAAATTATTAATTTAGATATTTTATTTTTCTAATTAATAAATACCTAATTAAAATATTATAATTAATATAATTATTTAAAAGAAAAATATATCATAATAAAATATTTTTAGAAAATAATATTTAGTTATCATAGGATTATAAGATAATTTTGAGAGACCTTAATTAAAATTTTAAAAGTGTTAAAAAATAAATTATAATTTTAAAATCAGTATCTCCTATGTAAATGATTATTTTGATTAAAAAGTATAATATTCAAATTTAGAATATATATTTTCCAAAAATTGAGTTATTTTTTGAACTCTACATGTATCAAAATGTTTAGGGTGATTTTTTTGTTTTTTCTTAAAATACAGGATATTTTCTGAATTGTAAAGTTTGATAATGTATAATAAATTTTAAATACACGAATTTTGAATCCATATTGGATGTATGGCTGATTTAATCCCAAAATTAGGGACAATTATTTAATATTATAATATTTTTTTCAAAATTATCTAACTATTAATTGTATTGAGCCAAAATAAAAAATTAATGAATCAAATAATGGGAAAACACCCCTCTCCCCCCCTATAAATGCCACCCCTCCCCACCTCTTATCCTCACACCTCTAAATCACTGATAATTGCCCATTTTATCGTAAAATATCTCCCCAAAACTATAACCCACGTCCCGAAGATCATTGAATCCACAAAATACCAAATCCCTTTTCTTTAGGAGGCCCATGAGGTATAGAAATTTAGGAGGTAAATTTCTCTTTCCCTTTCTTCATTTTCTTTTCATGTTCTTTTCTATTCTTATACTCAACTAACCTTCAATCATACAAATGGAATGACAACTATAGTAACATAAATATTGTATTATTTTATTATTCTAATGTAATAATCCATTATCAAATCCCCTTCTCATCTCACTTTTATTCTAGTAATGAAAACATCATTCATGATGTGTTATTTTATTACCAACAAGGATGAAAAAATTTCATTTTCAGTTAACAACTTCAAGGATGATCATTATATAATTTTTATGTGTAATAAATCTATAATTTATGTAATAGAACCTATTAAATGTTATGGATCTATTATATTCACAAGATTTAAATTAATAAAAATAGGTTTTTATGATAGAAAACCACACAAATCCAAATAAACATTTATAATTAACTATTTATCTAATGATTCACCCTGATACCATATAATCAAATAATTTATAGGACCATTTAACGTTATTTATATTCATTAAAAACTTATGACTTCAATTCCCTATTTCTATATCGATCTTACATGAACTTCAATAATAATTTATAAGTGAAGTGATCCTAAAAACTATTAAAATGAGCACCCTCAGATGATAAAATTGTACACTAAAACTCATCAAAAATCTAATAAATTATCATAAAAATTTGTAATAAATAAATTAAATTTATAAAAATGTTAGGGACATATTAATTAATTTATCTAATTTTATTATTCTGGACATTATGATCATGTGAAGAACTCTTTCAGAAATAAGTAAAGGGATTCTACCCGAACCCGCATTTTTTCCTTCGAGTTACTCTCTCACTCAACTCCAATGTAATTATTATTTATTTTTCATACCTCTTATTCATTATGTGTTTATGTTCAAAACTAATATATTTAGATATTATGATCCTTCTTCGTGGGGGTAATACATGTTTAACAAAGTACCCCTTCTCAAAAATACCTGATAAGCAGAACCAATTAAAAGGGATTTTCCGGTTAATTACCCATTATCATGTTCTATAAATAATATGTTTTAATAAAAAATTATTATTATAAAATTACTAATTTTTATATTGAAAAAATATCATCGTTCATTTTTATTTTTGGAAACCAATTATTCCTTCAAACTTTTGAAGACACTTTAATATTTTCTAGTAAAACAGTACTAATGTTGTTCATTTGTCAAGTTTTCTAAATACTCTTTTAAAATTAATTCACTTTAGTTAGACACTGTTTATCATTATAAATCCCTATTTTTTTAAGTAATTTTCATGTATGATTTAAATCAACTATTTCTTGGACACTTTTATGATATGCTCAATGGAAATGCCTTATAACATGATTGCAATACCCATTTATTTCTATTGGTAAGCTTTATGTTATGTTTGATTCCAGATGTATAATATTTCATATGGAACACATATTCATGATTATGTTTTTATTGGTGTTCCAAGATATCTCTCCAATTAATCGGATAATGTTTAGTCTAATGATATGACATGTTGTGATAGGGAGTGAACCAGATTCCTTTATGGGACATTGTCCACGATGTTATATAGTCTTGATAGAAAGCCATGAATCATGTTTATGTCATGCTATAGGTTGTTCTAAATTTCAAATGATGCCATGATAATATATTTTAATTTTTTACATGTTATTCTTCCAGATGTATTTTCATGTCCCATGTCATTAATGACTTTATGTTATGCCTTGTAACCCATGTGATATGTTTTATTCTTGTTCTTATTCCCTTACAAGGATTTTTAGCCCATCCAATTTGTTCTTGTATTCCCAATGATATCATATCCAGATATAGTATCTCAATATATGTTGGGATATCTTTATGGATGATTAAAATAAAATATGTATTATTCTATTTCCATATTTTTAGTTTTATGTACCTTGTCATATATGTGATGTCATTTTTTTCAGTATAATTTCCATTTAGTCATTTACAATAATTGATTATAAATATTATATCTACATAATATATTATATTTTTATTGGAGAAACAAAATAATATTTTTTTAAAGGATTTAAAAAAGAAGTAATTCATATTTAACACTTTATAATATTTTAATGGAATGTTTTCAATGTCAATCACTGAGTAGTGTGAGATTATGAGGCCTAAAAGCCTTAGCATAGGTAAATTAAATAAATTAATGAAATTATTTAAAAAGCATGAGATTTGTGAATTTTTTTTGAATAAATCCAAAATGGTGTGCCATATGGGAAATCTGATATCACTATTGTATTCGAAACATGGTTTTTTCCCTAAGGATAGTATGATATATGTTGGTGTAAGATGTTTGTATGCCTCTTGTAATTTAAATATACTAGATAATATTTTATAAATTTTTCTTCAAAATAATTAAATATCTTCAAAATGATATGTCGTATGAGAATTCTAATGCCACTGATGGGTTCAGAATGGGGGGTTTAATCGAGATGATGTATAAAATTGGTATGCGATGCTCGTTTAGATGCCTTGCTCACAAAAATATTATTTTTATTAATTATTTATTCAATTTTTTAAGTATTAAATCATTAATATATCTCAAACAGTTCATCATTTGAGAAATTTGTGATCACAGTTCGGTCTATAATTGTGTGTTTACCCTAGTTGAGGAATAATTTTATGCTTAATGTAAATTTTATATTTTTTGATTTTCATGTAAAATAATTAAATAATCTATGTAATTAAAATTGGCAATTACTGTTCATCTTCTCAATGTAACATGCTCCTCCATTGTTAACGCCATATGAAATTTCATCCTTAAAATTTCAATTGTATTTGATGTTTTAATAATGGTAATGACATAGTGAGATTAAATTAAACACTCCAAATTAATTACATCAGTCTATAGAGTGGATAAACTGAGATTTTTGTTTTTGAGCGGAGGCATGTGCATGGGTTTCCTAAATAGTTGTGACCTTCATTTTTTCTAGTGGTAATAGTCCTTAATAGTCTATTTGAAATTGAAACTCTCTATTTTCCACCAATAGTTTTTAATTGGGTAGGCTGGGACTCCCGCATCTTCCTCCGTAGAAACACAATGCATTATACCCATGATGCGCCACATTGCTCTGTGAGAGAACCTAGTGCACCCTAATGGTTAATTTTATTTATTTATTTCTATTTATTTTATTAACTATATATTTTATATCCTTTTATAATATTTTTTTTAATAAAACTAGATGGAATAATGAAAAGGGAGTATTTTTTTATAACTGATAATTTTGTTTTTCAAATATTGATTTCATAGATTTTTTTAATGAAATTTTTCATAGTATGATCTGATAAAATAATCATTCAAATATTATAATTTTTTTCCTATTGAATAATAATATAAAATATATTTATTAAGATATAATATACAATTACTACATGATAAATAAATATGATATGAGCATAAGATATTTATTAGCGATTGAGGTGC
Source organism: Viscum album (assembly GCA_963277665.1). Lineage (NCBI taxonomy): Eukaryota > Viridiplantae > Streptophyta > Magnoliopsida > Santalales > Viscaceae > Viscum > Viscum album. Next base: position 116,348,695 of record OY728159.1, on the reverse strand, counting down.
GTTTTTAGGGTTTTCGTCCATCCTTTTCCACTCAAACTAGATCAATCCATTCCTCAATTTTTGACGTGTGAATTATCATTGACATAAGGTTGCGGGTTAAAATCAAACCTAGTAGTCTCATCTTGTTATTTGTATGAAATTATACAAATATCATGGCATAAATAATAATTGAGTTTCTTAATGAATTAATTAATTGTGAAAATTTTTTAATTTGGGAAATGTTAAATTTGCAATTTAATTTGATGAAATAAATAAATAAATAATAAAATGACAATATGTGGTGATTATGGATCTATTTATCCAATTTTATAATAAATTTATGGTCGTAATGAGCTTAATTAGTTGGTTATTATAAATAATTAATTGGTGGATTAGTAATACAGATTCTGGGATTGTTAAATTAGTTAAATAATTTTCATTGAATTAATGGAACAACAATTTTGATTAATGGTTGAATTAGATTATAAAATTTTTGAATGTGAATTGTGATGAAATTTTAGGGTTTATAAACCATTTAATAATGTGGTATATGTGATTTAAATGTTTGATTAAGAATGGGTTGTGGGAAAGATACTGATGCTCCAAATACCCATAGGGGTTCTAGACATGGTGCTCTAGAACCAATGAATTTTAGTAAATTACTATTTTATAGGACATGGATTGATGATCCAAATACCCATGGGGTTTTGAGATAGGTATTGTCACTTCAAATACCCACAAGTGTGGTAGAAATGACATTCTACACTCATTCATTTATTTTTTACTATGGTTTCTTTAGGCTGTTTATAAATTGAATACTATGACATAATGATTATGAATTGAATAGTAGAAATGGTTCTGACTATGGCATGGGCCGAAGCATGTATTGTGGTCTAGTTTTCCTCAAGAAACAAGAATATTACATTATTAATTAAAGGTTAATTAGATAAATATAAATGGTTTCCTCGAGTGCCTTATTTTTAGAATAATATAACTACATGCACTGGTTCTGACTAGATTTGTTTTAGACAAAGTTGGTGCTGACCCACTAAGTCATACTCACACCCAACTTGGGCCACTTGATCGACACCTAAATAGGATTTTTATTTGCTGGACATGACAAGGGAAAAATACCTGGTTTAGATTGCTGAATGGGGATGGAGCTTGGATCAGGGAACCAGACATGGTTTGGAACCCACTTCAAATTCTCTAGAATCTTACATCCAGATTCATTTTTTTCTCACATCATACATACATATAGAAATTGTATATTTACCTTTTATTTGAGTATTGAATTCCTTATCTTGGTTGTTCTTGTAACATTTGTATGGTAATAATTATATATGCTTCCACTATTTCTTGATTACTTTTTCTGGTATTTTACTCTAATAAAAGTGATTATAGTCACCCCATGACTGACTTTCATGACCCTTGCTACTTGTTGCAAGCCTCTAGAATATGGGGAGACATGCATTAGGTAATGTGGGGAACTGGCTTTGGGCATCGTTGCATGACACTCGATCCTGGACATTACATTATCCAAATACACAAGACTTTATGATCCTTAGCTATTAATTTGATGTTTAATTATGATTAAAATCTAATTATAATATGAATAAAATCATAAAGTCTCTATTTCATGCATACCTTATACAGGATCATTAAAATCTATTAGAATCTATTACAGTGGAATTCATTGTGTTATGTCCCCATGGATTACACTGATACCCGTTTTCCAAAGTGTAGTCTATTTCTATGAGTTGTCTTAACCATTGAGGTAAAGTATTTTTGGGTTATTACATTGTATCCTTTATATTATTTTTTAACATTATAGGATTCCTTGGTTACACTGTGGATCATATTTCATTATCTCTCTCTTATATAGTACATTTTCCACATATTATTAACTGGAATAAGATTAATTAAATGATTACATATTCAAACACTAGAGGATGTTGAAGCATGTATTAGGGAATTTTAATTAATGTATTATCTCTAAATTTTTGTATACCTAGTTTTTAATATATGATCTTATGTTATAGAAACTATTGGTGGTGGCCTACTAAAATTTATCTCGCACCATAACTGAGCCAGTGGTGGTACTCAAACATGTTACATGTGTTCACATGTTGAGAAAGGGAAGAGTGTCGCTTTGGAAACCTGATTTAATTACTTTTTAGGTTGGATATTGGTACCAATTGAATGGGATACGTCTCAGGATTCTTGAATATTTTTTTGATTCTTTTTGGGTCATATTCATATCATGTGTTTTATTCATCCATGGAAACCTATTTTCTAAATTTATAGATACATGACATGACATTATCAATTGGTATATAATTTATTTTCATGATAATTTTTAAAAATATAAATTAATTGAGTTTTTTATTATTTTCATTTTCTTCCACTGAGTTATTAATTTTTTTATCTATTGTTATTATATCAATTATTCAACACTCCAATATGAGTTCATGGTATCCCCAAAAAACACACCAGGCACTTTTCACTAGTCTATATCCTCTAGAATATAAGGAGGAGTTCATGAGGCCACATGGCCATCTGGCTTAGGGACCCTTTGTCTGGAACCTGGGTTGGAGTGTCACGTTATTTAAGATGTAATATATCCATCTCATATAGTTACATATTGGTGTTATTTATAATAATTACTAAAGGAAAATATACCAATCATCAGAATAAGAGAAACCACATGAGGGAAATATATGCATCCCTCAAGCAATAAAAATATCTTAAGAGAAATATACCCATCCCCAAACCCAGAGGGAACCTCTCAAGGAAATTATACCCATCCCTAGAATATGAAAACCCACATGAGGGAACTATATACATCCCAAAAACTATAAAAAAAATTGTTTAAAATATTACTATACCCATAACCATAATTAATTTTATACCTTCTATGGGTAGCATCTTCATCCTAAATCTGGAATCCATTACTAGGGGACACTCAACTACCATAGTGTCTAAACCATCATTTACAGGTCACCTGAAGATATATAAGACACATATACAGAGTGTAAAAACCTCTGCAAAACCTTGTATACATCACACATATACTTAGGTTATATCCTCCTCAATACACCATATCATAGAACGCATGATGTGCACTCACCCAAGAAATAATATGTCTCATAAATATTATAACTACATGAGTTAGAAACCTACACAAACCATATAGTATTACCAATTTTGTCCTCAAATGTTTATTATTTATTCCTGGAACAACTTCCCTACCTATCATACACAATAAATTCTCGTTATAATGTGATACTGAAGATCATCACTACCCTTTTCTACAAAAACCCTCTTTAGGGGTTTTCATCAAAGGGAGGTAGTTGCAAGGCCTCCTAGCTCAAAACATGGAAATCACAGCTTGTATGATTTATTCATTCTGAACCTTATATCGGAGGTTAATATTATCTTTTATAGGGAATAACATCACTTGACATCATTATATTCATATCAAGAACTCATTGGCCACATAGAATAAGACCTACTAGCACCACTCCAAGAAGATGGTATATACCCATCTCCTATTATAAGTAATCATAGACTAGTCCTATCACCCAACCTGTTTCCAGAACACACTATGCTATATTAACATGGGAACTCTCATATCAGTGTGGGTGAAACACACACCTCATGTTCAACTCAACTATCTCTCTTACTATATGGAATATCAAGTTACCCTAATGGTCTACCGGGGACAACAAATCCCAACCCATCACTTCCCTATACCTAGACATTGCTAAGGAATATATACTAAAGGACTCCATATATCATCTAATGCACTTAAATTCATTTATTACCTTCTATGGTCTGATTATAACATGACATATATTCCTAATAATATCCATATACATGGATGGGTAAGGAATTACAAAATGTTCCAGGGTCTACACAGCCATTGACACTTCATTCCATCCTCATGCAATATAAAATATTTTATTCTAAATGAATGTTTTTTCACACTCATTGGTACATCCAAATATCAAACACATGTAAATAAAATTTGTTTACCATATGGGAATAATGAAGGACCACCAAAATCATTAATAGAGTAAACCCTTTGATCAGATATTGAAAATACTCACCCATGATCATCCAAGTCCAAACAGCCGACACCCATCATCACAAGGACCTATACCAGGACAAAATAACTAAATTAATTTCTTATATTACATTGTATATAATTAGAAAATTAAATTAAATTAGTCATGATTCCATAAATCCAACCATGTTTCAATTGTTCATGAAAAACATATACAATGGGGTGTAGTCGACTCTCAACACCCACCCACTCCTAAGACATAATGAACCCCCAAATCACTCGAATGATTAAATGAACAATTTAATCCCATTTAAATTAAATCCCCTAAAATATTCATATAGTGACATACCATTATAGAAATTTTAGGATAAAATAAGTGACTGTATTCATGGAACATACAATAGCTAGCACGACCAATCCTAGTGGGGCCCGCTCCATGAGTCCCCAATCCCGCCTCCAATTGGCCAGGGGCTGGTGACTATAACCGAGTAGGCATATTACTAACATGGGAAGAATTTTCCAATTACCTGTACACACAAACATCTCCAAGCCCACAAATGATGCAATGTAAAGAAAAAAACACTATGGCACAAAATATATGCATATAACTAAATCCAACCAATAGAGTACGATGGAAAACCAAGAATTGAATGTAAACCGGGCTGGAATACAAGCCCACAAAAACAAGAGTCAGAAAACTGCAAAGTGAAACTGTAAACAGAAATTGTACTGGGACTTCTGCTCGCAGCCATAGGAATGCCTCGGTCTGTAGGGAACTTAGATAGTTCGGTCTTATCCTTATCCAACCTGAACTCCGTCAAAAGACTGCTCGTCTACACAAGACACGACACGTGCGGGCAAAGCCCGTGCAGGGGTGAGTATAACAATACTCAGTATAGGACCCCAAAAACCACAAAGCTGTACAAAAAGTAAAGGTATAGTAAGATATGTATAATATATGTTTATAGAACATATAAAAAGAGAAACACAAACTAGATATACTCAAAACCCAGACCTGTGGTCTAGAGAGAAGTTGTATAACCACATACCCCCATATTGGAATTCAGCTCGATGATTCTGTGAAGCACTTGTTCTAGGAGAACACACTCCACGAGTCTTATAGTTCTGATGAGGTCGGTTAGAGAAGTATTGTACGTTGGGAAGCATCACAAGAGTTAGTTACACTAATTACGGGAGACACAGTCCCGAGTGATAAGGTTTCATGAGATAAATGTACTAAATACAGGAGACACACTTCTGAGTGGGAATGTTCATGATAGACAGATAAGGCTCACAACCCGGGACATGGAGGATACCATGACTCATCCGAAATTCACCTGGTAGGAAGAGGATCGAATCTCAGTGTAGTTGGTCACATCGATGTCCAACTCTACCTAGGGTCAATAATGGATAGGGGAACTTGATTCGGGACTCTTGGATGGATGCTCGACTATATCACAGAAAGTCCCATAGAAGGGATCATACTCTTGTAGATGGAAATGATGTCGTACCATTAGGGGAACGAGAATAAGGGCACTAACCCAAATGAAAGATGTCCATGTTATGGTGAACAAGAGGACCATGTTGTTTTCCAAAAAGTAGATGGCATGTAGGAAAGTTACACGCCATGTCGTCTGACCCCAGGTACTGCCCGTGTACAACATCCCATGTCATAAGGCTGGTCATGTAGAAAACTAAGTACACAACGTGTAGTATGGTGTACACACCATGTCTGAGTGACTGGGATTGGCTCAGTGTACACTGGCCATGTGCATATCCATGGCCATCAACCTGTGTACACTAAACTGTGTAATCAGTACATGGGGTGACATGTGTTACTAGCCTCGCCTAGCTGTGTGATGGAGTACATAGTCGTGTACTCCATCTTGTGTCTGTGTACCCCCTGGATACACTCCGAGTCCCACGTAGAAGCCTCTTCCATGATGTACATGCTGTGTTCTGAAGCCGTGTAGTTCATCCCGTGTCTATGTACTTCCCAAAATACACGCCGAGCTTCCGGGAAAGTCTATCATGTCATGTGACCATGGTCACATGTCGTTTGATTCTTCTCATGACCCATGAAACCCTAGCCACCACTGCTAGTACTACACGGCATGTTCATTGGAGGTATATCTCGTGTATTCTAGAAATTTCAAGAAACGTGATCCTTCACCATCACGCCTTCTATGATGATCTGTTCGTCGATCCATTAGTCCAATTGCCACAAACTCCCATGTTTTGGTAACCCCGACACCATAAAACTGATTCTATTGTTTTTGGATCTTTGATCAGCTCCAAAAACCAGCAACGATCTATCCGTGCGAAGATCGCTCACAGAACGGCCCTTCCTGGTCTGGTTCAATTCGTCATCTTCCATCATCGTTGCACCTCCGCAAGGTCATTTTAGGGTCTATTCTTCAATTTAGGATTGTTGCGTCGCAAAACGGATGTGTAATGATCAGTTATTCATCCCCCCACGAAGAACGTGAAGAATGTAAAGATAAAGGGGAAAGGGGAAGAAATCCAATAAAACAAATCGAGGAATGAACCTCTATTTTCATTCATCATAGTGTTGATCTTCTCTCATTAGTTGCCTTAAACGGATTATAAATCAACAAAAATAATCAACATTGATCAATTCCACGAATCATACCAAATAAAACCTTCCCACAATAACATAATAATCCACGGATCAATTTGTTCGTGGTTGATCCACGTTCGTCTTTTAAAATCAAAAATGGGGAAAGGAGATTTGAAATAACAAACCATACATCAAGAAGGGATTTGTTGCTGACGAAGAGGTCAAGCTACCTCCATCATTGAGATCCTTCAACTTTGTTGTTATAGCGATTCACAGATTAGATCCAATGTTGTTCGTTGCCGAGAGTTCTCTCTGAAGTTTCCTCTCAATCTTTCACCAACGATCGACGTTCGATTATCCTAATAAAAAGGGCAATGTGTTTTGGAATTCACAAAATACACTGCTACATTAATGAGTCAATTTTTCTATTTTTAAGTAATTATGATTTTCCATTTATTAATGAAACAGCTTCCCCATCGCCGTGTTGCAGCGAATGCTTCAATAAAATAAAAATAAACATTGCGATTTGTTTTACTAAAAACGTCCGAAAATTAAATTTTTCCCTCGACCCGCACCGGCCGAGGTTCAGCTCGTTCATAGGTAAATTCATCGTATCAGACGCAACGGTTCCCTTATAATTTTATTTCGGTCTTCCGTTTGGAAACTGCCACAGCTGCACACAAGTGACGACTCACTTAAATTAATAAAAAGTTCAAACCACCATTCTAGTATCACCGGTCATCGGAATGATGTGTCGTCTCTATGTCTGGTCTCTTAATAATTCCATATAATACATGAAAAATCTGAGACATTACATTCACCCCACATTGGGGCTTTACATCCCCAAAAAACCAAAAAAAGGATACTAAAAAAGATGTGGTTACTGGGCATAGATCTGGGCCTCCCACTCAAACATGCTCTCTTGAAGATCCCCATACTTCCACCAAACGTGCTCCAAGGGAATCGATCACCCATGAAGGATCCTCTACTGCAAATCCTCGATCACCACAGGATACTCAGCAAAGGTCACTCCATCCTCGATTTCTATCTCACCCAAGTCGATGATGTGCGATGTGTCATGAATATATCTCCTCAGATGTGACATGTGGTAGACATCATATACCTGATGTAACTTTGGTGGTAGAGATAGGCTGTATGCCACCTCGACAAGTCCGTATAGTATCTGAAAAGGTCTGATAAACCTCAGATATATCTTTTCGCCTCGGCTAAATATTCGTAACCCTTATCGAGGTGAGACCCGAAAAAAGACATGGTCTTCCTCTTCGAACTCCAGAGGTCTCCCTCTTTTGTCAGCATAATACATCTGCTGACTCTGTGTAGTCTTCATCCTCTCTCTGATGATCTGCACCTTCTCGGTGGTAGCTCTCACCAAATTTGGACCCATCAGTTCTGACTCTCCAGGGTCGGTCCAACAAAGCTGTGACAAGAATGGTCTCCAATACAAGGCCTTGAATGGTTCCATACCAATGGTGGAGTGGTAGCTATTGTTTTATGAACACTCTACCAGTGTTAGGTGGTCCTCCCAACTATGACCAATGTCCAAGACACAGGATCGCAACATATCCTCTAGATCCTGAATGGTCCTCTCCGTCTGACCATTTGTCTGGGGATGAAACGTTGTGCTCAAGCGTAGCTGAGTCCCAAAATCCTCCTGCAATTCGTTCCACAATCGGCATGTTAAATGGGCTTCTCGCTCTGAGACTATTATCGAGGGGACTCCATGAATCCGAACTATCACCTGCACATAGAGGCGTCCCACGATCTCTACAGAACTATTCTTCTTGATAGCTTGGAAGTGGACTGACTTGGTTAGTCGGTCAACGATCGCTCAAATAGAATCATGCCTCTTGGATGTCTATGGTAATCCTGTCATGAAGTACATCAATATTCCATCCCACATCCACTTTGTAACTTCCATGGGGTTAGCTAATCCTGCTAGAACCTGGTGCTCGACCTTGACCTGCTGGCATGTAAGGCATCAAGAAACGAACTCTTCTACTGCCTTCTTCATGCATGAACACTAGAAATATCATCAGAGATCCTAATACATCTTTTCCACTCCAAGATGTACCACCAAATGGGATGTATGAAACTTCCTCAGGACCTCATCCTTCAATTCCACCAGTACAACAGTACGTCCTCTGAAAATAAGTATGTTCTCCCCACCATGAGAATATCCATATAGAGGATTTCTTGTGGATAACTGAGCATGTAAGTCCACACAGTAAACATCTCATAGCTGCTCCTCCCTAAACTGTTTTAAGAGTGGAGGGGAGACGAACATCAACAGTAGGTAATCTATATCCTTTCCACCAATTAAGGACAACTAAATCGTGCCTAACAGCTCTGTCACATCACTCAACAGCTGTGAGATCGACCTTCTTCTAAGAGAATTTGCCACCTTGTTCCCCTTCCCAGAAGTATAGATGATGTAGAATTCATAACCCTGGAGAAACTCAAGTCAAAGTCTCTACCTCAAATTCAGATCCTTCTATGATAAAATGTACTTGAGGCTCTTGTGGTTAGAGTAGATGATAAAATGCTCGCCTATATGGTAGTGTCTCCACTTCTTCAATGTGAATACTACTACTGCCATCTCAAGATCATGGGTCACATAGTTTTTCTCATGTGGGCTAAGTTGGTGTGAACCGTAAGAAATCACTTCCTGCATCTGCATCATGACACAGCCAAGCCCGATCCCTGATGTTTCACAAAAAACTATGTACTTGACACCCTCCTCCGTTAGTCCCAAGACCATGGCAGTTTTCAAACTCTGTCTCAAAATATCGAAAGCCTAATGGAACTTCTCTGTCCACATGAAGGGTTGCCCCTTCCTGGTCAATGCTATCATCGGTGCTGATATCTGGGATAAATTAGGAATGAATCTTTGATAATATCATTCCTACCCAAGGAAGCTCTGCACCACAATCATGCTACAAGATGGCTCCCTTGCTAACACAGCCTCTACCTTGGCTGTGTCTACAGATACTACATCTACTGAGATGACATGTCCCAGAAAGTGGAACTCTTGAATCTAGAACTGGCATTTTGAGATCTTCCCATAAAGTTGGTGATCCTAAAGTACGTCTAGAACCATCTGCAGGTGTATCACATGCTCCACTTCGGATATCGAGTACACAGGGATGTCATCGATGAATACCACTATGAACTGGTCCAAGTAAGGCTGGAAGATCCGGTTCATCAGTCCCATGAAAACTGTAGGGGAGTTTGTTATGCTAAAAGGCATCACCAAGTACTCCTAGTGACCATAGCGGCATCTGAAAGACGTCTTCGTTATATGCTAATTCCTCACTCATAGCTGGTGATATCCGGATCGAAGGTAAACCATCGATGCAGAAGTCGATTTCCCAGTGGGGAGGTAATTTTGGAACATCTTTGGGAAAGACGTTCTCAGACTCCACAACTACTGCTAGGAACTAGGAGCTCACAACATCTACTACTCTGAGGGCATGGCTAGCCAACTCATGAGGGATTAGTTGTACCCTCCTATGAATAAGCCCATTCTGTGCTTCATGGGTTTCTCTTTTCTACGACAATGTAAAACCTTGTTCCATCACGGTGGACACACCACACTCTTCACCTAAAATAGTCAATCCTGTAATGGACCTAAGATAAACAATCCATTCTGAGAATGACAGCATAAGGCCTCGATGCTACCACCAAGAGGATCTAACCGAAACTCTCACCTCCTAGGGTAAGATCACAATGTCTGCAAAGGTTCCTGATCGTCGAGTCTGCTCCCGTATATGTCTCTAACCATAAGGATTGAGTCAACGGTTCTATCGGAATCATGAGGTTTTGTACAAGTCATGTGTCTATAAATGAATGCCTAGAAACTGTGTCTATAAATTTGGAATATAAGGTAGAAAAGACACATATCGTACCTCGAATCATCCCTAGAGCCCTCGAGTCGTTTGCCTTGACCGCAGGCAGTTATCCACGTCACTAACCCCCAGCTCCCTGAGCCTGGTTCAGACCTCCTGGGGGTGGTGGTGGATGTATGTCAATGTGTCTGCACCACCCGTAGCTCTCCCTACTCATCTACCGCATCCACTGCCTGGCAGGTCTGTCTGCTCCACTCTCGGCATATTCCTCGGTGGTCCATCCACCGCTTCCCTGTCAGCAGCTCGATGGGTCGGACAATCTCTAATGAGATATCTCCTATCATCACATGCGTAGCATAACCTCCCCCCTAGGCTAACTAGATCCATCCTAAGAGCCCTAGACTATCGATCCTCTGTCCTGGGTCCTCTTATGACGTTTCCCACTTCCAGATCCCTGTGCCTGACATCAGCTCCCTATTGTTGGGGTCTCCGCACCATTTTTCCTACTGCTAACTGTTTTTCGGCTGTCTCTGCTCTGCCAATAAGATCTCAATCACCAAGGCTTGATCAGGCACTCCAGCACAAGTCCAAATTCATAAAGGCACAACACTAGCTCGTATGTCTCAATTTATACTACTCTCGATGGTCTGAGCATTGAAATACTGATCCTTGACCATATCCATCAAGTATCGGGCGAGGTTGGTGAACCTTGATCAATATTCAGCTACTATCATAATGCCCTTCTGGAGCTGAAGAAGCTCCTGGATGTGCACAGCTCTCAGCGTAACTAGAGATAAATAATCCCTAAAGAGCCTCTCATGCTTTTTCCATGAAAGATTCTCCTCATTGTGAGTCTATATAGACAGACACCAACATCGTCCCACCGAGCCCTGATGAAGTCTCCCTCTGATGATCAACATCAGGTCTACTAGTTTCCTCAATTGAAGTAAAACTCTAGTCACCACCACTTTCCAATCCTCAACTGCTTGAGAATCGGTATCACTTCGGTTCCTGTCTCTGGAACTCCTGAAGCGCGATCAGCCTGTGCTCCTCATCGGTCAGTACCACAGGTACCACGGGATGCTCCACGAGTCGTGTCATAAATGGTGCACCACTTGATGGAAATGCATAGGTAACTGGTACCTGTATCAATTCCTTGTCACTGAGGGGGTCATACTCATGATCGCGCTGCTAAATCCTAGCGGGTATGCGTCGTGGAGGAATCCTGTTTGGAAACAAGATGTACCATGGTCAACGAGTACATCTGGATTGCTGACACAAATGACATGGAAAACACAACTCATTCCAATATGATGCATGTAACATTATTTTACTTCCCCTCAACTAGTGTTCCCATATACCGAGTTGAAAAGATGGTTATCAGAGTCCTGGTGTATGTATATATCGTCCGCCACACTAACACTGGAGTCTCTGCCCTAAAAGCCGAACTAGAAACCCTTAACACTGTTTACCCAAACCAATCTCACAGAATCTTGGTCCTATGGTAGAACCAACCACATTTGATACCACTTTGTCATGACCCGTCCCAGTGGGGCCCACATCGTGACTCCCCAATCACGCCTCCAATACACCATGGGATGGTGACTAGAACCGAGTAGGCATATTACTAACATGGAGGGCATTGTCCAAGTACCTGTACACACACACACATCTCCAAGCCCACAAATGCTGAAATGTAATGAAAAACCACTATGGAACAAAATGCATGAATACAACTAAACCCAACCAATAGAGTATAATGGAAAGAAAAGTAATGGAGGTAAATTGGGATAAAATACAATCCCACCAAAAAAATTCTGAAAACTGCAAAGTCCAACTTTTAACACAGAAGGTACTGGGACTGCTGCTTGTAGACGTAATAATTCCTCGGCCTGTAGGGAACTTAGAAAGCTCGGTCCTGTCCTGGTCTGCAATGGACTCTGTCAAAAGGCTACTTGTCTTCACAAGACATGACACGTGAAGGAATAACCCATGTAGGGGAGAGTATAACAATAATTAGTAGAGGACACTGAAAACCACAAAGAAGTACACTAAGTAAATGTATAGTCAGCTATGTACATTATATGTCTACAGAACATATAGAAAGAGAAACACAAACTAGATATACTCAAATCCCGGACCTGTGGCCTAGAGAAAAGTCGCAGAACTACATACTCCCATCTAGGGATTCAGCTCCAAGATTCCACTAAGCACTCATTCCATGAGAACACACTCCACGATTCTTATAGCACTGATGACGTACGTCAGAGATGTACTGTACATCGGGAAATTTCATGAGAGGTAGTTACACTCATTATTAGAGACACACTCCTAAGTGAGAAGTTTATGAGAGATAGATGCACTCACTATGGGAGACACACTATTGAGTAGGAAGGATCATGATACATAGATGAGGATCACTACCAGGGCTATGGCGGATACCACAACTCATCCAGATCTCACTTTATAGGTATAGGATCGATGCCTGGTGGAGTAGGTAAACTCGATGCTAGACTATACCTAGGGTTAAGAATGGATAGAGGATCTCAATCTGGGCCTCTCAGATGGGTTACTGACTCTATCATAGAAATTTCTGCTGAGGGGATCATACTCCTGTAAAAGGAAATGATGCCCGACCTTTAGGGGAAAGAGAAGAAGGGAACTAACCCAAATGAAATATGACCATGTTACGGTGAGCAAAAGGACCATGCCATTTTCCAAAAAGTACATGTCATGTAGAAATATTACACGCCATGTCATCTGTCCCTGGGTACTGCTCGTGTACAATTCCCCTTTTCTAAGGCTGGACATGTATAAAATAGAGTACCCAGTGTGTAGTATGGTGTACATGCCGTTTCTGAGTGACTGGGGTTGGCTTCGTGTATGCTGGTCATGTGCCCGTACATAGTCATCAACCAGTGTACTCCAACACATGTAATCGGTACACAGGGTGACCGACGTTACTGGCCTCTCCTTGCCGTGTGATGGATTACACGGTCGTGTACTCCATCTCGTGTCCGTGTACCCCTTGGATACACGCCAAGTCCCATGTAGCCGCCTCTTCCATGCTATGCATGCCATGTTCTGAATCTATGTAGATCATCCCGTGACCGTGTATATAACAACAAACACACTGAGATTCAGGGAAAGTCTAACACACCGTGTGACCAAAAACACACGCAGTGCGATTCTTCTCTGACCCCCAAAACCCTAGTTGCTGCCTCCGCGAGTACTACATGGCGTGTTCTTCGGAAGTAAACACCGTGTATTCTGGAAATTTCAAGAAATGTGAACCTCCACCATTGCACCTTCCGTGATTCTCCGTTTGTCGATCTGGCTATCTAATTTCTAAAACAATCCTAGTTTTTTGTCACCCCAACACCATGAAGCCGATTCGGTTGTTTTTGGTCCTCCAATCGGCTCCGAAAACATGCAATGATCTATCCGTGTAAAGAACACTCGAAGAATGGACCTTCTCGATCTGGACTGATTCGTCGTCCGCCATCATCGTCGCACCTCCACAAGGTCATTTTGGTGTCGATTCATCAATTTTGGATATTTTTGTTGCAAAGAAGATGAGCAATGATCTGTTATTCATCACCCAATGAAGAATGCTAAGAACATACGAAGAAAGGAAAAAAGGGAAGAAATCCAATAAAACAAATCATGGAATGAACCTGCACTGTCATTTGTCACAGCGTTGATCCGCTCTCGTTATTATGATTAAACGAAGTATAAATCAACAAAAATAATCAAAATATATCAATTCCCTGAATCATGACAAATAAAACCCTTCTATAAGAACATACAAATTCGTGGATCAATTTGTTCCTAGTTGATCCACCTTCATCATTTAAAATCAAAAATAGGAAATGGATATTTTAAATAACAACCCCTACCTCAAGAAGGGATCGATTGCTGAAGAAGAGGTCGCGCTACCGCCATCGTTCAGATCCTTCAACTTTGTTGGTATAATAATTTGCATCTTTGATCGGTCATTGTTCATCACCGAGAGTTCTCTCCAGAGTTTCCTCTCAATCTTTCACCAATGATCGACGTTCGGAAATCCCAATAAAAAGGGAAATTTGTTTTGGCATTTAAAAAATACACTATAGTATTAATGATCCCAGTTTACCATTTTTGAGACATTATGATGTTCCATTTATTAAAGAAATAGTTTCCATGTTGCCGCGCTACAGTGGATGTTTCCATAAAATAAAAATAAACATTTCGATTTATTTTTATTTTTATTTTTACTAAAAACCTCTAAATATTAACATTATCCATCGACCCGCGCCAGTCGATTTTAGGCTCATTCTTTGGTAAAGTCTTCCTCCTAGACACAATGGTGCCCTAAGATTCTTAATTTGCACATCCGTTCAGAAACTACCATAGCCGAGCACAAGTTCCAACTCGCTTAACTTAAAAAATGTTCAAACCACCATTCCTGGATCACCGAGCCTCGGAAAGATGTGTTGTCTCTACGCCTTGTCTCGTAATAATTCAATATAATACTCTAAAATAATCCCTGGAAAATCCAATACATTACATTAGCTATTCCTAGCAGAACCCCCACAATCCAAACACGATTCCACAATGATTAGGTGGAATAAAAAAAGCTAGTCTAAAATTAACAGGAAAATAGTTCATAACAAATAAAAACAAAACTGAATTGAATGAGGATGGGAATCATAACACCAATAACTAATAGATTTTATAAAAAACTATATTACATAAAGGGAGAAAAGTGAGAGGATGTCTGTGGGAAGGAAGAACTGAAAAAGTCTCGTTTTATCACCTTTATCCCCCAAAACCAAAGGCCATAATAGTGAAAAGATATAACAACCCCCACTGAAGAAATACTTTGGCACTGGTTGGATTCACTATGAGGTTTATGTCATAAAACACCCCATTTATTTAAATATTATTAATGTGACTAGGGTTCATGGAATGAACACTCTAGGTAGAGGTGTAATCCCTTACATCGACATATTCATCGCTTGACATGGGTATATAATGTGAATCACTCTTTTATAGAGGTGGAGTCACTATCCCCATATTTTATGAGGTGGTGGGTCTCCCTACACACCAAGAATTACCTATTATAAGTCATTGTAGAAAAAAAGGGTCATGGCGTGGACTACTATGGAAGAAAAATCTAATCAAGGCCACATAGGAAATACCTAAATGTCACTCAATCAACTAAATTACCTTTTATGCCTCATTCAATGACTAAAAACTTATCATTGAGATATTACAACACTCAGATTCAAAATTCAAATCATAAATTTAAATATAAACCCCTCTCTATAATTATAACAATCATTCAAAATGAAATTAATAACTCAAAAAAGTTATGGGTCTTTACATATGTTTTAATTTTTATAGAAAATCTTAAGAAATTCATAATTTTTCATTGGGAACATATTTCTCCATTATTGTGAACAATGATTCTCCTTGGAGATATTTTTATTAGATTAAAATATTTTCCCCAAAAACTAGGTCCTTATATATTTTATTTTGATTGACATGTTATAAAAACTTTTAGTATCCCAATGGTAAGACATCTAATTGAACAAAAAACATTCCATGAAAATTTATTTATTCCATTTGGTTGTAATCTGGCCTGCTCGTACACCTTGTTTTTTAGAACAGTTACCGGCCTATTGGGATCTTCTTGGGGAGTTTATTTTATTTTACATGACTATATCCAGCATTATTATTATTTTGGAATTCATAAAATTTTTATTCACTAAACCTTTTGCAGATTTATATTTGTAACATGTACTAATAAATGAAAAAAATTATATACAATAGTTTCTCATTCATATGTTGCGTTTTCTATGATATTATGATAGATATATGAAAATATGATTTCAATATCCTCTTTCCACTAAAGTAATAATTTTTTCATGCTGGAAATCAATGAGAAAATTTCAATAATTTTTTAAGTTTACTATGAAGATTTAGTTTTTTAATCGATTTATCAATTTTCATTACATATCAATAAACTATATGATAATGGATTTATTTTTATCCTCACCTTATCTGAAACATTACACCCATTGATTATTTATATTCTCTACTTGATCTTTATGCTTCATACAATGTCCTTGTTGACGCTGCCTTTCATCACAGGGTCCACCGAATGGAAAAGGGGAATACCTTAAGCACCAAGAGGGTCACCATTTGATGAACATCAAAAATTGACAAAGGCATGGACAAGGAACCCATTTGGATAAAATTTCATAAGTTTCCTATGCAACGCACAAGTATCATGTGCGCCACCTATGGGTCGGGCAAGTCACTTGAGCGCCCGATTTGTTTTTCACCCAAGGTTCCCAGTGGCCTATAAATAGCCCCTTTGGGCCCCCCATTTAAGATACGTATTTTCCAAAACTCTTATTCAAGCTTTGGTCACCCAAGTCTTCAACTCAACTCTTCTTAATGTTTCTAACGTAACTCTTTTACCTATAATGGAAGACTTGAATGAGTATCATAATGCCTAAGTGTTTAGAATTCATCAACACATGCGCACTTAAGTGCTCATACCTCATTAAAAGTGGAAACAGTTTCACGCCACCATGCCCTTTCAATGAAACTTGCACGCCTCCCTTTTGGAAACATCTTAGGATAATACTAATGGTTTGATTTTAGTCTCACCCAATTATTACCCCGTAGATTCTTCATTGCCCAGGTGAACCTATTCCGCACAAGTACACATGCGCGACGATGAAATGCACGCCAAATGATTTGTGCGGCTATACATGTGCGCAAACTTTATTTTTGTGCCTCTCTTCCGTTCACCTATGCTCTTCAAGATATTATCCCTCAAACACCTTTTCAAATCCATTCATGGCATGGTTACTTTGTTTGATTCCTTATTTGAAAGGAATTCGATGATAACCTCTCCCAAACCTTATGTCTTACAAGCTTTATGTCACCACGGTTAGGGGTTTCCTATATAACCTCATCCTATAATATGAGAATATCATTTGATTTAGGGAATCCTCTTCAGAAGTAAGCCCCAAGTTCCCATTTTTGGGCCTCCTTCTCAGGAGAAATCCCCAAGTCTCAATTCCCCTTAACCCGGGCCTCCTTTTCAAGAGTAAGCCCCAGTCATAATTTCCATTATCATTGGGCCTCCTTTTTAGGAGTAAGCCCCAATCATAATTTATTTTGATTTTGGCCTCCTTCTCATGAATAAACCCCAATCATATGTTCCTTATAATTTAGGCCTCATTCTTAAGAGTAAGCCCCAAGTAAAAACTCCAAATCTCTATAAAGAACAAATACCTTTATTGACCATGTTCCTGAGTTTCTATCCTGAAGTAAGTCATGGTCTTCATTTACATGGGAATTCCAACATACGTAAGCCCATATAATTTCTCATGACTGCATCTTTCATGGAACCATCATCAAGTTTACTGATATTTCTTTTTTATCGTACCGAGAATGACTCATATGAGCTTAGAGTGTAAAAGTAATCACAACATCTCTTTTTGGTCCATTAACCATGCATAAAACCCATATTTCTTTTCCTGAACTGTGTGGACATTGATCTATGCCTTAAAATTAGTGTACGTAATTAGCCTTTATAAGGTTCAAGCCCATATTTCATTAATTATTTTTCTATCCCATATGACGTTAAACTATATATTTCTTATCAAACTACATGGGTTCTGATTCCTTTTTAATGAGTAAATGTAGGTACAATCTGCGGGTACGATCCCAACTCTGAAATAATCCTTGTCTTTTTGAATGACAATAAAAATAAATTCCTTCATTGAGTGGCTTTAAAACTAGTATGGTTATAATAATGTCCAAGAGATTTTTATATAATCCTTATAAGGATACCATTAACTATGAATCTCTAATACATATATATGATTCTCCATCGATGAAGAACCTCAAATATATATAAAAGATTCTCTAAATCTGATACATATCCATCATTGATTGCTAAATATTATAGAAAACTAATTTTCATACATGGTTAATTACTAAGGATTTTTGAACATAACATAAATCTACGAGAGAGTCCCTAAGTAGGAAAAAATTCCCCCAAAAAAGGTGTGATGAGCCTAACCTCCTATCCTATTGACCAATGCAAAATATTAAGCCTCATTCGTCCATAACTAATGATCACCTACCTTTTGAAAGTAGGTCCAAATGGATATAGAATCATTGAATGTTTCCGATTCTAGGAATAAACCTATTAGAAACCTAGTGTAAATGTTTGAACCGTAAAAAAACAAGTTCATACCCATTTCCAGAAGAAACAAACAATGTTGAACCAGACGTGAATCCTTAACCAAGTTAAATGATGTTTTTCTTATTTTTAAGCCCCTATTAAACTAAATATGAGGGCCAAAAATTCAATAAATAATATATGTACTCATCCAAAAGATGTATTATGGCCAAACCTATCTTTATTATGTCTACTATATCAATCATTCACTCTTTTCCAAGATTTCTCTGCAACACAAAATGACATATTTAAATTCACTCTTATGAATGCCTCAACCGCTAATCTGGTTGGATCCTCATCTACTCTGAGGATGACATCACCTACTCAATGTCTTCAACATTGGGTCTGAAATGCATTGTTGATGGAATACCATCAACACAGTACCATCTTGACTCTAGAGGCCGCTCGACAAGCCATCCAAGTTAACAACTCGCCCTGGTTGTCCGGACAACGACAATCAGTGGTCAAGAAGGAGGTGGTTCCAACCAACTTTTCCAAACGTTTCAGGTCGTTATCCCTAGAACGCAAAAACTAGTCCTTCTCATATTACAAGGAGGTGAATGAAGAGGTTACTCAAGGCCTTATTTCAAGATGAAATGAGTCTTTCATGAGGACTCCAACCAACAATCGCCGCCAGACTCGTCCGGTAGTGCCCCTTCATCATGATGAAGGTATCACCTCTACGTGTTCAGCTCAGGAACCTCAGAACAGATCTTGCAAGATGAAAAGTTAGAGGAGAAATTTGGTCAACAGGGAGAAGTTTCTTACCTCTTCCTTATTCTGATATATCCATCAATCTAACTTGATGCAAAACAATGAACTGGCATATACACTAGTTCGTCCTAATTTCACTGCCCAGCAGACTCGTCTAGTAGTAAGACACCAATCCCGCCGGGAAATTTCAATGGAGTACAATAGTCAGGCACATACACCTATTTAAAATTCATCATCCATTCAGTAGTATTGTCTGACGGCATCCAAATAAGATTTCCAATAAAATTTGTTGACCACCTGTAAAGATGCATATACACCTGCATACATTCATCAATTCTGTCAGCAGTCTCGTCTTCCAATATTGAAGTATGTTATCAATATTATTTGGTGGAGAAAAATCAGAAGTCACATACACCTAAATTCATCAATATAACCAACAGTCTCATTTGGTAGCACCTGGAGATGTGAATTGGAAATCCCCAATGACAAACAAGAGGCAGACACAACTTTCTGCCCCAACACATGAGTACTGTCAGAATTCACTAACAGGAAAAGGAGGACTAGAGTCAGAACACAAGCCTACTCTAAACATGTAATTGACGTATATTTCCATTTTTGGATGCTAATGTCACCAAGAACATTATAAAAATGGTAAAAGAGAAGAATCAAATCCTGGCCCATATTCTGGATACCAGTCAGAATATTATAACAACTTTGGCAACATAACAAGGAAAGAAACATAAATTTATACCTATCAGTGGAGTGACTCATCAACTTGTCCCTCAAAATAAGATACACACCTCTATTCCAGTCCATGAGGTTCATGTGGAATATTCACCCATGCCATACAGACTATCAAGTCAGGCACATACACATGATTTAAATGGAGATAATCAGCCTAACCTGACCATTTTTTCTGATTAGGCATATACACCTTCCCATAATATCCACATTCATCAACATGTGGTTCAAAAGTCATTAATAAGTCATCGAAGAAAAAGACCCATCCAGCACAGTTGAAAAATCAAGAGCCAATATGCAATAAGGCCTTGCTCAATGATCGAGTTCATGAAGACCTTAGACAATTGTCTATTGCAACTTATTATTTTAATCTCTCATTTCTAGATTCCAAAAGTTACAATAATAATTCTAAAGGACTTCATCAGATAATTCCTCATGAAGGAATGCTTCAGGACAATTAGTTCAATCTCAAAGTATCATCTTCAGATAAGATCCACGATAACCCTCGGCGTGGCCAGAAGACCAAAGAGCAAAATATTTCATCTTTTTCTGTAACCCACCATGGTGGTCCTCCCCATCATGATGAATTTAGATGTGAATTTCCTCTTAGTAGTAGTAATTATCATTACCTAGAAATTTCTACATTGGAAAAAATAGTAATGAGAAATCCCTCTTATCTTGTGGCACTTGGAAATGTGAATCCAGTCATGTCTGATGCCTTACCACTAGCAGGTGAAATACTTTATCAATAACAAGATATCCCAAGTTGTAGTTCATTGTTTAAACCACCCCTGGGTCATTCGTCTTCTAATCTGACAAATGAATTCTCTACCAATGCTGTTAAATCTGATAAAGCAACAAAGAAGCACCATCTTTCGTCTAATCAGGTAGAAGAATATTCATCAAATGACGAAGAGGAATCACTGAATACGAGAAAACAACAGGAGAAAGGTGAGATACTAGTAATTCTATTGACATTGGCTAACTCTCAGTATGATATTCCAAAAACATTGAAAGAAGATTGTATTCACGATATTTGTCTCAAAATATGAAAAACTCTTTGTCACTTAAAAGAGAAAATATTATCTTTGGATAAATATCAAAATCATGATAAGGTAATAGAAGGGATGCAACGCAAAATTGACATGGCATCTCTCTTAGTTTCCCAACATCCAATGGTAAAAAAGAAGCAGAGAGCCCTTCGGCGTACATGCCTTGGCGCATTAAAAAGGTTTCACCAGTTAATTACTCATGACCCATCTGGTATGCATATCAGGGGATGGGGTATTCATGGAGCATCACATTTCACTGTGCTCTCCAATCAACAATTCCTGCCAAAAGTGGTCTCAAGCAATGTTATTGCCCATGGAAGGCAACATCTAACTAGTTTTGTGTGTAATGAAAGTCTTGCTCAAGAAAAGACCTCAACTAGTTCTTCCCAAAGTCAGGCATATAAAGAACAAGTTGTTGAATTACTCCTACATCAAGAAAATGAGAATATCAAATAGGATTCTCGTTTAGAGCATGAACATCATTAGGTAACAGATGTTTCAGAAATAATCCAACAGTCATTTGAACCAGGTGACTTTAGTGTATTTCAGATGATGAATCCAGCCAATTTACAGACTAAAATCAACAAAAACATGAGAGCATTTAAAAAAGTTTAAGATGTAGAGCTCAAGATCCACCTCTGCTTTCGAGACTAGGGACTCATTTAATCCAACCTTCAGGATCAACAGACATGATTCACGGAGTTGAGCAGCAAAACTAGGAACAGCCTCATTCCACCATACTGGGGAATTTTTCAAATTCTCAATCTCTTCCTCAGTGAAAGGCAGTCTTCTCTCGATAAGGAAATAATCCACAAGAGGAACACAGAGCTGAATTATCAGGAGTTTACCTCCAAATTACGGTTCGTCAAGATGTTCTTGAGGGATCAAACAAACGAAAGGCAATGTCTCATAAATAGCATGGAAGAAGACATTATCGCAGAAGCGCAGACAAAAGGGCTGCAATGTGTTATGCATCGATAAATTTCATCAATGTTGTTGTCACTAATCCCCCAGAATAGGAGGCTCACTCAGAGATATTAGATGATGAAGTTCCTGACTAAGAGGTTGTACACAGAGAAACGATTGAAGGGGGTGTGCGTACCAAAAGACAGAGGGTTGACCAGGAGAAAGACATTCCTTCGGGTAATGCCTTTCCATACTCCACAAATGAACATGCCATGGAAAAGGTTATAAGTCATGTTACAACCCACCCTACCTCTGGAGAAGGCCAATCAATCCCATTAGAGTAAAGGTTCTCACAACAAGAATAAGAAAAGAATAAATTAAGGAGGTTAAATGCAGAACTACTTCAAGGTAGTATTTCTCCTAAACATGCATGAGTTTATCAATCAAGGGAATTTGTTGAATCTATTGGGATGGATCAGGAATATACCCTTCTAGAAGCACACCCTCACAGTTCCAATCCTATAGGGTATACGCGACAGAAACCACCAATACTACCATTAATGGAAGTACCGATCACCATTCCCGGTCAAAATCCAGTTATTGCACCTGCTTAGGTCCAAGATAAACTAGATGTTTCTCAAAAAGTAATGACTACCATTGAGTCATTAAAATCATGGTTGGAAGTTGTGGATGGAAAGAGTGCATGAGTTCAACCCAAAAATAGATATTACCCTGAATGGGTGGATTCAATTCCTCCCCCATAAAATTTTCAAATACTACATTCCCAATTTTAATTGGTTCGGGAGATATAGAACAACACATGACACATTTCATTTCTCATTGTGATCATATTATGGGAACTCCTCAACAACATGAAGTAGTTATGCTCAGGTGTTTTGTGCTATAATTACAAGGACCATCTTTTGTCTGGTATTCAAGTTTGCAATCTCGGTCAATTACTAGTTGGGAAGATCTCAGTCAAAGATTTATTCTACAATTTAGCGCAACATTTCCAAAGGAGATAGTTTTTTATCTTACCCATTGTATGAAACGATAAAATTAAATATTTTCATATTTCATTACTCACTAAAAGAGATTAACATATTCCTTATTATTAGCACTCCCTCAACAAGAGTTTCTGCCAATCAGTGTAGCAAATTTGCGTGATGAATTACGCACATTGTTGATCCCTGTGAAATAAACATGAGGATTTCGAGACCTTACATAAATCACTCAGTAGATAGAAGACTCTATTATAAAGACTAAGGTTAAAACTCATGTAATTCCATCAGTAATAGGAAAGATAATAGGGAAGGCAGAGACTGCTATAGTTAAATTTAAACAAAGACCTGTACCTACTTCCACTTCAAAACCTCATCATATCAAAGGGCTCCATCTCCTTAGCATCAAAAAAATTGGTCACCTCATCATGATGATCAAAGAGATAAAAGGCGGAAATAGTTTGAAGATTTAATTAATAATGTTTATTCTTTCCAGAATGATCATGTTCCTGGTTACTTCATCTCGGCTTTGGAAAACAATTTGGTTCAGATGCCGAGGCCCAAAATGACGAAGGAAGGATATGAATACCTCTTCAACTATTTCCTATTTCATTAGATATTGGGGAATCTAGTTCAGAAGTGTATTGTCTTGAATGAAATCCTACAAAAGATTGTGGATTCTGGAATAGTAAAACTGAAGGGTTCTTCAACCCATGTAGCATGTGTTACTACTAGTGATCCCGAGGAATAAGGCAGGTGGCACGAAGTCAAAAGAAAAAATGTTCATAAATATGATGATTGGATGGTTAGTAAAATGATCAATCGAACTCATGCCATTTTATGAACAAAATTGAATCAACCAATTTTGCCTTATGATATTAATTCCACAGCAAAACCACCTTTATCATAAGGAAAATCCTCAAAGAAGAAGTATAATTTGAAGAAAGAAGAGCAGTCAGAAGAAGACAAGCTCATGTCAAATCCAATGTTGCCATTGACTCTGATATATTTTTTTCCATCTACTTCAAAAGAACGGGCACCACCCCACCAAACAGCACAGCCTAAACTGGTTCATCAGGCAGAATCTTTATCAGATGAAGAGTTGATTTTCGATTCTGTTAACATTATTCATTTAACAGATCATTATACCAATGAGAGTTTCGATTAGGATGATCCTAAGTTACCTATATCTAATATAAGAATTAGAGGAAGAGACATAGGTCTAGGATACTGGGGAAGACGTGGATATTCTAGAATCCATTATTTTAATCCTACTCCTTCTAGAACTGTATATGCGATAGAAACTCGTGGCAAAGCCCTTCAGCTGGCTCAATAGGAATAAGAAAGTTCTTTTTCACATTACAGATTCGGTCCTAACATAGTTATTTAGGAAGACCTGTTAGATATCACACCTTATACCTCTTGGAAAATAGATATACATAGTCGGTCTAATAAATATAATCCAGGAGTATTTCCAACTCCTACATCGATATGAGATGCATCTATTTCCAAAGCATCAGCATCTAAGGCACCTGTAAAACCACATTTTCTTGATGGGTAATGCAGACCTCTGAACCAAAAGTATGATGTCTTGAAACATTTTCCCCAAGTACTGTCCAAGTTATAAATTTTGGATTCCATGAATCTATCAAATGAACTTTGGGTGGCACTTATTGAGGCCTCGTCAAGTCCTTAAGAATTTGAAACTGAAATTGATGCGCCTGAAGTATACGATATAGAGAATGATTCTACAGAATGCCATGTAGTGATATCTTTTACAGATGAAGATGAAGATGATGTTGTACATGGACATATCATACCATTGTATCTATATGGAAAAGTCAATGATATAGACATCTGAAGTGCTTTCATTAATAATGGATTAGGAGTCAATCTCATTCTTATTCGTACACTTCATCGATTGGGACTCTCCAAATCTGATTTATCTCCTTCTACTTTGATGTTGCAAGGATTTGAGAAGAATGAACAAGAACCTCTTGGAGAGATTACACTTAGAATTTAGTTTGGAGACCTTGTGTCTAATTACGATATCATGGTTGTTCGTCAGTAAATAACCTTCAACATTTTTCTTAGAAGACCTTGACTACATCTACATGCAGTCGTACCTACGTCATACCATCAATGTCCCAAATATTGCTTCAATGGTCAAATTGGGACTTTGTTTGGTGATGAGGCCCCATTCAAAACATGTGAATCTCAATACATTAAGGCATAATTTTATCACACAGAGGGAAAGGAAAAATCCACAGCAAAGATGGTCACTAAAATTAATGCTCCAAATGTTTTGGAAATGGTTCCAGTAAACTGATTCTGTAATACCCTGACCCTAGTTACCCAGAGTCGGTGAATTATTACATAACATTGTCATGATCATGAAAGATCATGTCTTGAATGACAGATTAGTTTATTAGCCTTGGAAACACTACATACATGGACAAGTATTACATTAAATGATAAAGTGAAAAACTACAATAACATAATATCCCCCCTCAGACTATCCCTACAGGTCAGTCATAAAATACTTCTTCACATCCTGGAAAAAATAAAACATAGAAAGGCGTGATCTCAGATTCTCACTAAGGATAAACATATAGAAGAATCTTTCATAAATAAGCATAAAAATTCTGGGCAATGTATAACGAAAACAAAATCCTTTTAAACATTAACTTTAGAATAATATGGCAAAAAAATTCCATTTACTTATTCACATGGATATTTAACTAGTCGAATAATCACATGAAATATCAATAACCACTCTCATAATGATGGAATACATAAAGCCAGACTATGATAACTACTTAGTCAAGGCCTTGTTCGAAGACATCAAATAAGATTATGTTGAGGCCTTGTGCCAAGACACTAGTTTGTCTCATGAGACCTACTGATGCATCTAGGTGCTATAGCGGGCTCCACACATAACTTACTAACTCCAATGCATTCCTCAAATTAATAGGTTTAAACATAATATAAACATTCATATTAAAACTAGCATATGAAATGTAAATACTTTCTTCATAAACCATGAATGGTATAAAAATAACACATCCACAATCAAACATATCACAAAACATTCAATAAAATATGGAATTTTTGTATCATAATAAATCAACTTCATACACTTTTAAAATCTATCAAAGAAAGTTGACGTAGATGAAAATGATTAGTAAAACGATTTGATATAAATACCCCTTTTTCCTGAAATCATTTAAATGTCTCACAATTTATAAAGGAATTCATTTAAAATATATTTTTGAATAAAATTGTACCTTACCACTTTGAAACTTTTGAATAGAATTATCATTTCAAAGCATTTATGTCCATATAAATAAATCCTCAAAAATCATTTTTGAAATCAAAGGCATTAATAAAAAGGGTTTATAAAGATAAATCATTAAAACATTTTAAATGATGTTTTATGAAAAAGTCCTTTATAAATAATCCCTTTAAAAACCCTTTTATGAAACATGGACTTGGATAATAAATATGTCACAGTAGATACTTAATTAAAACAACCTCGAATAATAAAGAGATTGTGAAATTAACCCTTACCAAGTACATTTCCTTGGAGAAGGGTATGTTAACATCTTGTATAATGTTGAAATAATTGTTATTAAATTATAGAAGAATAATAGACATAAATATGATTTCATATATGATCTTTTAATATTTCTTTGTTAATAATATTTTAGTGTTATCATCATTTAGGGTGTTAACTTGATCGTTTTATTTGACATGATTTATTAATTAATCCTTGTTTTTTATAGATAATTTTTATCTTATTCATATACAGAATGATATTAAGTCTTTAAGCATTATTTTTATCCATAAAATGAAAATTATTCTGGAATGGATGCGATGGGGAATGAATCTCATTGCGTTTGTGGAGATGGTAGTCCATATGTACGCCTGAGCAACAATATCATTATTTTGATATTAGAATAATATATAATTAGATTCTATTATATATATATAGAATCATTATCATGTTATATTTATTATTTAGATTTATTACACATCATTATCATTTTCATCTAAATAATAATTTATTGAATAACAATTACACTACGGCGTGGAGATGGTAGGCCATACATACGCAAGTATGGTGACATGTCATTCAATGGATTGATAGAATAATAAATACGGTTGTTCTATATTTATAATAATATGACAGTATATATAAGATAATTTAGTTATTATTTTATAATGGGAACAACAAATAAAGATGAAGTGGAACAAGAAAAGAACTTGAAAGAGGGTGGTGAAAACATTACCTCTTCATTGGGTTCTTCCTTTTGATTTGATCAAAAGAGTTCCTTAGGTTGGATTTATGATCCAACTAAGGCCTATATGATGAATTGAGGGATGCTTAAAGGGTATTTGGTCAGGTTTTAGCCAAGCCAAAAGGATTTTATGGTGTGAATTAGTGAAAAGGGGGAGTTCCCTTTTATAAGAGGGGTGAGGGGAACCTTAGGAAAAGCTTGAAATATTATCTTATAATAAATTCATATTCAGTTTATAATGGCTCCAAAGTGAATTATTTAAAGGTTAAAGTGGGGATAGATCTCCAACCTCTCAACCAATAGGTTTTAGATAGTTTTGGGTCACTATATTAACATTATCTTTTTTATTTAACTCTTAGTTAAATAGTCTGACATTTACCATGTCACTTTATATTTTTATATTATATAGTAAATAAACAAACTATATACTTTAAAGAGACCCCCAAGTGGTAAATTAATGATACACCTATCATTATATAAGTCCTTTGGCCGAACCATAGATTTTTAGGAATATAATATCAACTTATAATATAATATTTGTTTTAAAAACCCTTTTATGTCAATTTCGACACTATTTAATAATTGATTTTTGTTAAAGTCTTAACAACTTTATTAATTGGAATAAAAATCATTAAGTAATCTGAACAGTTCATATTAACCAATAAAGTTCGTTTGTGTCATTAAAAATTTAAAATTATATTTATTTTAACATTTATAATACAAATTATTGGATTAATACATTAATAAAACAAATACTGCATCATTATTGTGTAATTAAAAATTTTAATTATTAAATGTCTAAAAATTATAAATAAAATACCATTATGTAAGAAATCTTTTTATATATCTAATTAATATTTATAGTTGAATATATAACATATATAACAATATGTAAAAATTGTTTTTCTAAATGATATATGCTTATGTCATTTTTGTATTTACTTTAACTTTATTAATATAAAGTGTCATTATCACTTACAATTGGCTCCGTGGGGTCCATAAATCGACCCAAATATTCTCATGGTCTGATATTTATCATCCAATAGTGTTAGGACACGTTTTAGTAAAATTTAATAATATTATAATATAATTATTTTTACCCTTATTTACAATATTTACCTTTTAACCCTGGAAAATAAAATATTTACTGAAGTAATTATTCAAACCGTCTAAAAATAAAATTCACCTATTTAAAAAATTTTATCCTACTGATTATGAATATTCAATAAATTTTTCTAAATTAAAAACACAAAACTGTGAAAAATTAATTTCAAATTAATTCATGCCGTCAAAACAGAAAACCTATTTTTAAGAAATAATAACTATCAAAAGATTTGCACATTCTTTTGTCCAGTATAAATGTAAAATTAGGTCCAATGACCAAAAATGGATTAAATGGGAAAAATATAATCTAATTATACTTTAAAATCACTCAAATTCAAAATTTATAAGTATTAATTATTTTTATTATCAATTTTTTTTTTAATTAAAATTTAGTAATTTTTACTATTCATCAAAATATTAACGTTATCAGAAAAGCCCCAAAAATTTATTAAAAATATATTATTATGCCATGATTCTAAATAAGAATTTTATTTTGTCAAATTGAATATATAAAAGTTTCAAATATTGTATTTTAAAAAGGGTTCACCATTAAAAGTTGGTAAAAGTGCATTTTTTGAAAAATAATTCTTTTATATGAAAAATGAATTTTTTCTTACATTATGTCTAAGAAACTAATAATATGGAATTTAATATTATAATGATTATATAAAGTTCAAAATTCAGTTAATAATATTCATAACCGCTTTTGAATGGCTAGTTTGGTATGTCATTGTGCACATGAACTTGGTGTTGTGTGTAGTGAATGTTATTGGATTACTTTGATGAAATAACATACTATGAAATCATGGGGTGTTAGATTCTTCCCTCCTTCAAGAAATTATATCCTAGCAATTTAAATTTTTTTTCTAAAATAAAAGGTTAAAAATAGAAAATACCCTTGGGAAAACCCACATCAGAAATTAGTTTAGTAAAATTTAGTCTTAATAAGAGGAAAATGAAAATGAAAGGGTCACCACAAAATTATTATCTCGATTAGGAGAACATTGGTGGTAATTAGAGACATATAATAGGAGGAAAAATGTAAATATTTATATAAAGTGATTGAGGTCATCAATCAAAAACAAGTGTAAAATTGTGGGCCATAAATTCATCAATCTATGATGATTTAAAATACCATCAGTTCAACAAAACATAAGGTATTAGGATAACACATTTTTGGTTTTAAGTTCCATTTCACTAAAGTTTATGCATTTATTTATTCATAGAATAAGAGAAGAAGAAAAATATATACTTGACGAGTATAGTTCCATCCATTAAATAATTTCTACGACAAACTCATATTTCACTCTAAAATATACTATAACGTTATAAAATATTCTATTTATCCTATTCGTATAAGGTTCCAAAATAAAATAATTTATAATTCATCTACCAGTCCTTTAAAAAAATGACATTATTCTATCTAGGATATCTCATGGGCCAGTGGTAGGTGATATGCCCATGTCACCCTTTGGGTACAGGTTCAAGTCTCGTGGCCTTGCCGGATGCGATGTGTTCTCACCCGACCTCCGGGTTATCCTTTTTATCGAAATCAAAAAATAATCTCACACTAGACATATCCAAAATACTTCAATCCAATCTCACTGTCCAAAATTTATACGGTAGGTAAACACAATGAATATCTTTTTTTCCATGTAATAACTTGTGAACAACTTTCATCATTTATTCTTTTAAAACACTGAAACATCTGGAATTACCATAAAATTATATTTATTACATTCATGATCCCTTATTCCTCATAGAATACTGGATATATTCCTTATATCCAAAAATGTTGTAAACTCCAATATTGATGGGATATAAAAATCATTAATCTGTTTCAAGGTAGTCTTGAATATCCAATAAAATTTATTCAATCAATAATGTATTATTCCAAAATCACTTCCTTGGTATCAGAACCATATTATGGTTTATCTTTCTCTCAAAACATATATTTTCCAAATATTTAACCTAATATTGAGTCACTTTTCTTGGTTCCACAAAATCTCATGTCCTTAATGAAATAGTACTGCAGTATAATACTCATATACACCATAATTAGTATAACCAATACAATATTGATACAACACTCAAATGACGTAATTCTTTAATAAAAACATAAGAAAACTATTCATTCCACCTCATCTATGGTAGTATCATAACATGATTATTATCCAATAGCATCATTTGGGGAATACTCTAATGATTAGGACATTGGTTTGCATAGTGTTTCAACTCCTTGCAGATGAATCATTGAACATTTGAAACATTTTTCTTACCCTTACAGTCGCGTACATGGTGTCCTTTTACTCCACACTTATAACAAACTCTCATTCCCTTCAGGCAAGTTCTAGGGTGTTTCTTCCCACAGTTTTCACATATGGGAAAATTATTCCTTTCCCTCTTCCCTTTATCTATCTTTCTCTCTTCTATCATTTTCTTATCTTTCTTCCCTTCAAATCCATATGACTCATAATAGTCTTTACTTATCTTATTCACACATAATACTATTTCTTCACATGTTTAGAATATATGGGGGACTATTTCCCTTCTAAATTTTGGATTAATACCATGAATGATATGATCCTTCTTACTCTTTGGATCTTACGTATTGCTGGAGTTCACATTCCTTCTACTGGGTTCCATTTCTATACAATGGTATAAACTAGATCAGTTTATGAATTGAAATGAATAATTCCAAACATGTAAAATACCTAAGAGTGTAGCAAGGCATGTTGTCGTGCACCGGTTCCCATTCGAGTATAGCTTAAAGTGGTGTTTTTTGGTTTTATCCCTAGGTACATCTATGCCAGAGCCACCTCTACCTTCTCATATCTAGAACGGGATGTATTGCTCGGAAAACTCGCAAAATCTCTACAATACCAAAATTCTATGAAGTTCTTCTATACTGATCCTCAAAGTCTATCTTATGGCTATGTGCTCTAATCAGAGTTTATTTAAATATAGCTTCCAGGGTTTGTACTAAACTTCCTCTGATACCAACTGTAACACCCCGACCCAAGTTACCCAGAGTCGGTGCATTATTACATAACATTGGAATGATCACAAAATATCAAGTCTTGAAAGAACGATTAGTTAAATAGACTTGGATGCAGAAGATACATTCATAAGTCTTACATTACATGATAAAGTGAAAAACTACAACAACATAGTCTCCATATTACACACTCATATCCCCTCATACTATCCCAGCAAGTCAGTCATAAAATACTTCTTCACATCCTATAAAAAATAAAACATAGAAAGCGGTGAGCTCAGATGCTCAGTAAGGATAACCATATAGAGGAAACTTTCATAAATAAGAATAAACATTTATGGAAATGTATAACTAAAACCCAAGCCTTTTAAACTTGAACTTCAGAATAATATGGAAAAAATAAAAATAAATAATTCCATTTACTTATTCACATGGATATTATACTAGTCGAATAATCACATGAAATATCAATAACCACTTTAATAATGATGGAATGCATAATGTCGGACCATTATAACCACATAATCAAGGCCTTGTGCCAAGACTACAAATAAGATTTTGTCAAGGCCTTGTTCCAAGTCACTATTTTGTCTCATGAGACACACTGATGCTTCGTGGAGCTATAGCGGGATCCACCCTTCACTTACTACGTCCTACGCATTCCACAAATGAATAGGTTTAAACATAACATAAATATTTGTATTAAATCTCACATATGAAATGTCAATACATTCTTCAAAAACCATTAATGGTATAAAAATAACACATCCACAGTCAAACATATAACAAAACATTCAATACAATATGGATGTTTTTTATCATAATAAATCAACTTCAAACAAGTTTAAAATCCATCAAAGGATGTTGGCATAGATGAAAATTATCATTAAAATAATTTAATAAAATACCAATTTTACATGAAATCATTTAAAAGTCTCACAATTTATAAAGGATGTCATTTAAAATATATTTATGAATCAAATTATCCCATACCACTTTGAAACATTTGAAAAAAATTATCATTTCAAAGCATTCATGTCCATATAAACAAATACTTAATTTTTTTTTAAAATCATAGACATTAATTAAAAGGGTTTAGAAAGTTAAATATTTAAAACATTTAAAATGATGTTTTAGTAAAAAGTCCCTTAAAAATGAACCCTTTTAAAACCCATTTATGAAACATGGACATGTATAATAAATATGACCTAGTAGATACTTACGTAAAACAACCTCAGATAATAAAGAGATTGTAAAATTAACACTTACATTGAAAATTTTCATAGTTTATGGTAGGTTAACCTCTGGTATAATGGTGAAATAAATTTTATTAAATTATACAAGAATAATATACATAAATATGATATCATATATGACATCTAAATATTGCTTTGTTAATAATATTTTAGGATTATCATCATTTTAGGTGTTAACTTACTTGTTTTCTTTATATACTTTGTTATGTAAGCCTTGTTTGTTATAGATAGGTTGTATATTATTCATATCCAGAATGAAATTAAGTATTCAAACATTATTTTTAACCATAAAATGAAAATTATTCTTTAATTGATATGAGGGGAAATTAATCGCATCACGTTTGTGGAGACGGTTGTCCGTATGTACGCATGTGTGACAATATCATTAATTTGATATTATAATAATATATAATTGGATGGTATATCATATATACAGAATCATTGTCATGTTATATTTGTTATTTAGATCAATTATACTTCATTATCAATTTAATCCAAATAATAATGTATTGAATAACAATTACACCACGATGTGGAGACGGTAGGCCGTACATTTGCGCGTATGGTGACATGTCATTCAAGGGAATGATAGAATAATAAATATGGTAGTTCAATATTTATAATAATATCAAATTATATATAATATACTGGAGTTATTATTTTAGAAAGTAAACAACAATGAAATAGGAAGTGGAAGAATATAGGAAATTGAAAGAGCTTAGTGAAAACATTACCGCTTCTTCGGGTTCTTCCTTTTGATATGATCAAAACGGCTCTATAGGTTGGCTTTCTGATCAAAATAAGGCATAAAGGTTGTTTTGAGGGAAGTTGGGAGGGTATTTGGGTAGGGTTTTGCTAATCCAAAATGCTTTGAATGTGTTAATTATAGAGAAGGGGGAGTGCCCTTTTATAAGAGGGTGAGGGGAACGTTAGGAAAAGCTATAAATATTATTTTATAATAAATTAATATTCGGTTTCTAATGGCTCCAAAGTGGAATATTTAAATTTTAAGGTGGGTATAGTTCTAAATCCTCTCAACAAATAGGTTTTAGACAGTTTTGTGTCACTATATGAACATTATCCTTTTGATTTATCTCTTAGTTAAATAGTTTGACATTTACCATTTCTCTTTGTATTTTTATATTATATAGTTAATAAACATACTATATACTTTTAAGAGTCCCCCAAGCGGTCCATTAATGATAAATCTATCATTATATAAGTTCTTTGTGCGAGACTTAGATTTTTAGGACTTGAATATCAATTAATAATGTAATATACTTTTTAAAAATTCTTTTATGTAAATTTTGACACTATTTAATAATTGAATTTTTTAAAGTTTTAAAAACTTTATTAATACAAATAAAATTATTTTAAGTAGTCCTAACATGTCATAGTAACCAATAAAATTCTTTGATTCCATCAAAACGTTTATATAATAGTTATTTTAACATTTATAATCTAATTTATCTGATTACTTCATTAAAAAGGAAAATACTTCATCATTATTGTATCATTAATAAATTCAATTATTCAATGTGTAATAATTATAAATAAAATAAAATTATGTAGGAAATCTCCTTATATTTCTAATGAATATTTATAGTCGAAAATATAACTTATATAGCCCTAGGTAAAAATTATTAATCTAAAAGATATATTCTAATGTCATTTTTGTATTTACTTAATCTTAATTAATAAAAAGTGTCATTGTCACATACCAGTGGCTTTGTGGGGTCCTGAAATTGACCCAATGATTTCCATGGTTGGACATGTATCAACCAATTGAGTTAGGACACATTTTAGGATAATTTAATATTATTATAATATTATTTATTTACACTTATTTTCCGGATTTACCCTTTAACCATGGTAAATAAAATATTTACCGAAGTAATTATTCAAAATGTCTAAAACTAAAATTTAACTATTTAAAAAATTTGGACCTCATGATTCTAAATATGGAATCCATTTTTATAAATTCAAAACACAGAAGTGGGAGAATGTAATTTAAAATTAATTCCCGATGTAAAAACAAAAAGCGTGTTTTTAAGAAATTATAACTATCAAAAGATTGGCACTTGCTTATGTCCATTTTAAAAGTGATATTCTGTCCAATGACCAACATTGGATTAAATATTAAAAAATATAATATAATTATACTTTAAAATAACTCAAATTAAAAATTTATCACTATTAATTATTTTGATTAAAATAGTTTTTTTAATTGAAATTTAATAATTTTCACTATTCATGAAAATATGAAAGTTATCAGAAAAGCACAAAAAAATTATTGAAACTAAATTTTTATGTCTCTATTCTAAAGAAGAAGTTTATTTTGTAAAATTCAATATATAAAAGTTTGGAATATTGGATTTTAAAAAGTTTTCACAATTAAAAGTCGGTAAAAGTCCTTTTATTGAAAAATACTTATTTTATCTGAAAAAATGAATTTGTTCTTACATTATGTATAAAAAACTCATAATATGGATTCAAAGATAATAAGTAATATATAATTTTCAAAATTTAGGTAATACTATTCATAACCGCTTTTGAACGGCTAGTTTGGTAAGTCGTTGTGCGCTTGAACTCGGTGTTGCATGTAGTGCAACTTATTGGATTACTTTGAAGAAATAACGTACATTGAAATCTTTTGGTGTTACACATTCATACATGTGAGTAAAAAAAAATGTTTTTTCTATTAGTAAAATTGACTGGATATATCTAAATCCAAATACTCTAATGGAAACTTCCATAATTTCCATTATGGTAATCGAGCCAGACAGCAAGTGATAAATAGTTGATTAACCAAGCAATGATGAAATCTTAGATAGAGATGTATTCTATTTCATCCATCAACATACATTAATTCTATAATTCATCAACAATATTAGAAGAAGTTATTGTGATACCAGTGGAAAATAATGGTGTTGATTCTCTTTCAATCATCTCCTCTCTATCACCCCAGGAAGACCCTTCATCATCAATATGGTCAGAAATGGAAGACTCTTATCCAAGATTTTCAAATTTTAACATCTCCCCTAACCATGAAAATCATGATTCGTTATAGAATATGCAAGTAGAAACAGAAGATGTAACACACATTGAAGAAGAAGAAGAGGATCTCATGGGTGCTCCTCCAGTATTTGAATAGGGTATCTCAACCACGGTGGATGAACTCAGGGAAATAAATCTGGGTACAAAAGAAGATCCACGCCCCAATGTAATTAGTGCATCCATGAATCTATAAGATCAAGAAATATATACTTCATTTCTAAAGAAAAACCATGATGTATTTTCTTGTAATTATACAGAAATTCAAGGTCTTGATCCCAATTTTTCCACTCATCATTTTGGTTTTCAGAAGAACATCGAGGATTCAAGCAAGAAGCAAAAAGAACACACCCAACTTATGCTTCCAAAATTGAAGCTGAATTTGATAAGATTATTAAGAATAAATTCATCAGAGAAGTTCAATATTCTAAATGGCTGGCAAATATTGTACCTATGAAAAATAATAATGGAAAAAATAGATTTGTCATTGACTTCAGAGATCTTAATCTGTATATTCCAAAGGATGACTTTCCTGTTCCGACCATAGAACTCTTAATTGATGAAACAGCTGGTTACGAAGCTCTTTTCTTCATGGATGGATACTCTGAGTACAATCAAATATGAATGGCCCCAGAAGAAAGAGATTCTATAGACTTCATAGCTCCTCAAGTTGTGTTTTTCTTTCGGGTAATGCTCGTTGGCCTGAAGAATGCTAGTGCAACTTATCAACGTGCCATGCACAATATCTTCAAACAGTTTTTAGGAAAATTTGTTGAATGTTATGTGGATGATTAATCCAGACAATGTTATGACCACTTTGATGATCTGGAAATCATATTCAAAAATCTTAGAAAACACAATTTGAATATGAACCCCTTGAAATGTGCTTTCAGGGTAACCTCAGGAAAATTTATCTACTTTTTTGAACACCATCGTGGTATCAAAGTTGATCCTAAGATGAAAAAATCAATCCTTGGTATGTAACCTCCTATAAATATGAAGTAATTAAGAGGAATTCAAGGAAATGTGTCCTATATTCAGCGTTTTATTTCCATTTTGGCAGGAAAGTGTTTACCCTTCACTAAATTTATGAAGAAGGGAGTCACCTACCAGGGGACTGAGGAATGTCAAGAAACATTGGATATTCTCAAGAAATATCTCTTAAGTCCCACAATATTAATGCCACCTGTTGAAGGAAGACCACTTATTCTCTATGTGATAGATTTAGAGCGATCATTGGGTGACTTCTGTTCCCAAAAGAATGATGCTAGGAATGAAAACAGCCTTTAGTATCTTAGTCGGACTATGCTTGGGGTAGAAACACGATATTCAAGTAATGAAAAGTGCTGTCTAGAATTAATCATTGCAGATCAGAAATTGAGACACTACCTGCAACATCATGAGGTCTAATTGGTCTCTCCCAATAACCTGCTCAAATTTATCCTTAATCATCCAATGATTACAAGATATTTGTCTAGGTGGGAAGTTATTTTTCAGTAGTTTGGTATCCAGTACATGTCTCAAAAGGAAATAAAGGGCCATGCTCTGTCCGATTTCCTTTTTGAACACCCATCTGTGGAAGATAAATCTTTAAATATTGAACTTATTAATGAGGAAGTCTTCTCTATTTCAGATAATCCCCAAACATGGGAAATGTACTTTGACGGTGCCTCCAGAGGTCCAACAGGGAAGAAAATAAAAGATCCTAATTTCAACAATGTAGGGTTAGGAATCGTTCTTATTTCCAAATAAATGTCAGTGCCACCCTATTCCTTCTTATTGTTATAAGGGAAAACAAACAATTAAGCAGAATATAAAGCTATCATCGTAGGATAAGAATTGGTGCTTCAGGAACAGGTGAATAACTTGAAGGTAAAAGGTGATTCAAATTTAATAATCGAACAAATCAATGGGGACTATTCAATCAGAAAGGCAGAGTTAATCCCTTTGTGTGGTTATATTAGAGAGTTAATGCTGGAATTTCCGTCTAAAATGACATTTTCTTATGTCCCATGATCACAATATTCCCAAGCTGTTGCACTGGCTAATGTAGCCATAGCCATCGCAGATCAAAACCGGGATGAAACGATCATCAGTATTGCCCACCCACCATCATGTAGTTTCACCATTTCTTCTAATCAGAATAGAGTAAATCAATGAAATTAGTCCCATTTCTGAACATTATGGTCATACTACCAGATGGATGACACCTATCAGGGAATACCTTCAAAATGGAACACTCCAACCTAATGGAGCTGGGAAAGAACACGTTTGGAGATGTGTGGTCAATTATGCTCTTTATGATAGCCCATATCACCGAAAAATTCTCTAAAAGAGAGGTTTTGATGGAATTATCTTATGATATATTGGTGGTTAAGAGACAATAGATGTCATTAATGAAGTACATGTAGGTGATTGTTGTGCCCACCAGTTTGGAAATAGTCTTTTTGGTTAAATTTGGAGGCTTTGATACTTTTGGCCTTTAATGGTGCAATATTTTGTTGATTTGACTAAAATGTGGCATTCTTGCCAAATATTTTCCAACTTCATTCATCAACCCCCAGAGTTTCTTCATATAGATAAATACTTCTGGCCTTTTTCTACATGGGGAATGGATGTAGTAGGACCATATCTTCAAGCAACAGATAATAAGTTTAAGAATATTCTTACTACTACTGACTTCTTTTCCAAATGGGCAGAGGCAATACCTCTCAAAGAAGTCGGTGAGAAAAGAATTGTTAGTTTTGTCATATACAATATCATTACCAGATTTGGTGTTCCTCATACCATATTGACAGATAATTTCACCAAATTTTGATCATCTAAAGTATGAAAAGTGTATCAAGAATAAAATATCAGATCCAATAACTCATCTCGGAATCATGCAGTGGCCAATGGTCATGTAGAGGCTTTTAATAAGACTCTTTCAAATATAATTCAAAATATGTGTGATAATGATAAGAAGTCATGGCCTGAAAAACTTTTTCATACTATATGGGCTTATCGGACTACCACTCGCACTGCTACATGATCAAATCAATATTCATTGGTATATGGAACAGAAGTAGTCATTCCTATTGATGTCCAATTACCTTTGCTTAGAGTCACCATTTGTTATCAGTTATCTAGAGATGAACAATATCAAAAGTGATTTGATGAATTGGAATGACTAGATGAAAAAAGATTATGCACACTGCACCATTTAGAAGTATATCAGAATCGAATAGCATGAGCTTTCAATAAAAAAGTTCTACTCCATTCATTCATTCAAGGAGAATTGGTATTGGTCCTCAGAACCCTAATGATACTGGGAAAGAAGCCTCCAAAGCTTGAGCAAAAGTGGGAAGGACCTTTCTCAATACATAGGGTCTATTCCAATAGAGATTATTCATTAATCTCAATGGATGGAGAACTCATTACAACTCCAACTAATGCAAGATTATTGAAGATGTATTTTGTGTAACAAAAATAAACCTATTGTCCGTGCTACAGGAAATTAAACTGCAGATCTCCATCTATTGTCCAATATGACGTTAAACTGTGTCCCCCCTTTTCGTCAAACATAACTTGAAACACTGCATCGTCAGAGCTCCAAGACATTAAACTACCAATCACCCCATGTCTATGACACATGATATTAAACTGTGATCATCGCTTGCACAATTGTTTTTTAAACTCTGTTACCTTGCATGCCTCGGGCAGCTAATCATGCATAAGATCCACACAATCCTTCATGGTCACATCTTTCATGACACGGTCATCAGATCTGTTGTTGCTTCTTGTTTCTCACACTGAGCATGACTAACTTGATCCTAGAATAAGCTTCAACCATGACATTTTCTCTGGGCCACCAACCATGCTTATGTCCCAACATCATCATCAGATGTTTGTCCTCAAGTACACCCCGGTCAACATATCCCTATAAATTGAACTACGTGGAGTTTTTTCATTGCCTCTTAGACTGAGTACGTAGGAAACCTTATTAGGTTGAAGCCCGAAACCACTTTCTTTACATCAATTCACCTTCATCCAATACGATGTTGATCTGTGAAGTCCCCATCAACCGTCTTATTCATATCGGTTCACTTTTTTCCTACAAGAAGTTAAACTATGTATGTTACATCGTCATATATATATTACGTTAAACTACATATTTCCCCATTGTCATTGGTGTAATACATTAAACAGCATAGCAATAGTCCATGCATATGACCTTAAACTATTTTCAATTATGTCCTGTATAACAATAAACTGCAACAACCCCTGATACCCTCACTTGAGAGGAATTATCATTGACATGGTCTCCAACCATGTCATGTTCCAAGAACTATGTGTGGCATGATTCTCATCCTTATGAGATACGCAGTGTCACCCAGGTATTAAATCTTGGGTCCAGCCAATATTTCAATAAAGTCTTCCTTAGCCCTCATATATACAGACCAAATCTGTACAAAGAGTATTTTAAGAACTATGTACAGCTTGATTCCCATCCTCATGGGATTTGTAGGAACGCTCGAGCATTCCCCGAGTCCATCCCAAAGCCTTTGGGCCTATACTAAAACTAAATTTCAGTCCATTGGCTCAAAATTCCCCCTAGGAGAACATGGTGTGATATGGAACACCCTGGTATTTATTCACATCAGGGTTGAAACAAATGCATGATGTGTCTCCCTAACTATGGTCCAAACTCTATGACCCAAAACTGATATTTTCCACACTCTCATCCTACATGATGATAAACTATATTTCAAGAACTATGTGTGGCTTGATTATCATCCTAATGATATATGTAGTGACATCCAGAATCACAATTTAGGACCTAATCGCAACATTATACAAATAATATGCCTGATCTCTATAACCCTTTTCTTGAATTCTGGTTGCAAAATGTCTGATACATGAGAGTTCTTTTTCCTGACTATACAGCATGTGCCCTTATGTGGCCTTGCATAAGTTGTCTACATAATGGACCTATCAGCCAAAAGATGATACTATTTGACTATGTAGCTTATGCCCTATTTATCCCTGCATAATTGAACCTCAATAATGGGGTTGTCATGTAATGTTAATTTTATTCTTAGGAGAAGACTCTTTTTGTCCCTATTGGTCTTATCCATGATATTTAGGGATCTGAAAAAAACTTCCATCCTTAAAATATATGTTCCATAAATCCTTTTCATAATATGAATGTATTATGTCATATAATGTTTCTATCTCTGGTTTTAGTTATATGATTTAAAACCACAGATACCTTTTTTCCTACATTTTGGTGGACCTTCATAGAAGTCACATTCCTCTAATTCTTTGACAATTCTAATAGGAAATATCCTATCAATATTCAAGTACCTTTGTCCATAAAACATACTCTATGATTTGGAACATTTGGATCTCCATAAAAATTTCTTCGTCTATTAGCAATAGAAAGTCAAATTTATGAGAGTTCTTTTGCCAGACTATAAAGCACGTACCTTTAGGTGGCTTTGCCTAAGTTGTCTACATAACTAACTTGTCAGCAAATAGATATTACTATTTGACTCTACAGATTAGGCCCTTGTTGGACCTACATAATTCAGCCCCCATAACGGGTTTGTCATGTAATGGTAACATCATTCATTGAAATGACTTCCTCTAATGCCTTTTATCTATTTTCCCATATCAATTTTATGATTCAAAATTTCTCAAATCACATTTTACATTTCTACCCCACATACATGAATATGGTAGTTTATTTCAAACAAAATTATCAAGAATTGAGCCATTATCATTCATTCAGTCAAAGCTATTCGACCTTAAATATTATCCTTTTTATAGTCCAACATGCTTGAAATTAAACAGCCAATAATAAAGGATATGGTACTCATTAAATTGGGAAACTATAAAGGGTACTGTTCACAAAAGTCGAGTCCCGTCTCGCAAAACATACATTTTGTATGATTTAGGAAATATTGAGCAATTAAAAGATAATGTTTGTGGTGTTTGTTTATATAACCCTACTAAAAATTAAATTTTGAAGGTACAGATGATTGAAGATTAATTTTTTTTCATTCGATGAAAAAGATTAGATGAACATCCATAGGATGGAGTGTCTTCTCTAATTTTCAGAAATTACAGATGAATTTGAACATGATTTCTCATTTGTTTCATAGAATCCTGAGCTTTATCAGCATCAACATTAAGTTCATTTACTCAAAGAGATTCACTCTCTTCATCTTGACGAAGTACTTCTTTGGTATATTTTATGGCTTTTATACTATCCTCTTGGACTTCTTCTAACAAATTATGAAGAGGGTCATGGTCCCCAGTAACAACATCTAGCTCTTGCTGAAGGTGCCACTGCTGGCGATTTTTTCCATGATATTTTGCTTCAATTCCATCACCTTGCAGCATGATCAGCCTCATCTCGAGACACTATAGACTGAAATTCACTGGTATTGAACATCAATTTAGCTCTAAACCAGTCTTGACGACACTTTTGCTCTTGATCTCTCCTTCGAATGACTTGTTTCATTGCAACATGGATTTCTTGATATCCAAAACCGCGAAGTCCCAGCATGATGAATAGGGATGAGAGTCTAGGAATTTTTGAAGGAAGCTCTTCTAGAGTTACCTCATATATTATCTTCCATATATTTTTCCATACCTTGTGACATAAGAATTGGAGTGCCTTTTGGACCTCTGGGTCTGATTCAGCATCGCTATCACATGGAGGAGTATAGTCAGGGATTAATTAACTTAAGGAAGTTCCATGTTCTGCTCCTTCCCTGACCCTGGATTCTTCCCCTTCTACTAATGTTTGGGATGAGGCTGTGGCTTCACCTCTAGACCTATCCATTGACGTTCATAGCCATGTTTGGTCAATTTAAAGTATCATTAGTTTCAAATGACAATAAAAGGTGATTGATTGTCTTGCTGGTTAAGTAAGATACAAATATAATCATCTTTAACCTAATAGTAGATTAGTAACTTGTGAAGGATCCTACCAATCTTTCCTAGCTTCAACAAGATTTTAAGGATGGGTTTAAGGAGGTTTTTTCGTATTAAGATCCACCTGAGCTAGTGTTTCCACAATAATAGGGTTGACATCCATGTCTACACCCCATTAAAACATTGTTGGATCAATAATATATTTAGATGGAACTGTAAATTTTTAAAAAATAGATTTATAAGTGTAATAATGGGATGATTAAAAGAAAAAATTATCAAACTCACATCTAGTTGATTCTATAACAAGATGTTCAAAATATTCTAAATCACATGGTAATTTAACATATTCTAAAAAAATTTCACAGGACATGCCAAGAGTCATAATTTTATATAATGATGTCCCAGATCCCATGTTAGTCTCACCATTGGGAGCACTCAGCATGTCTCCTTCATTACATTCCTCTGCCAGTCTCTGACCATGGATAGCTTCTTCATAGATAGTTGTGGGGTCATCTTCGGCGGTTTCCAAATGTTTGGATACCTGTGATGAACCTGAAACATCACAGAATAGAAGTCATTTGTTGTCTAATTTATAGTTTTATGAAGTTTTTTTAATTAACCATAAGCCTCTTATCTCCTGGAATCAGAAACATCAGTGGTGTTGAGAATAGATTTCGGCACATCTGCCCTCAATAGTTCTTCCAAAACAGCCATTTCAGAAGGAACTGACGACCATTCTACATCACCCTCTGTTGTTATTTGAGGATGGTTAGTCCATTCCATTAAAGAAGAAACTGATGAAGGTCCTGCAATACCAATATATTTGATTTATTTTTCAAAATTTATGATTCATGAATACCAGAAAGACTTACCACTATTGATAAAGCATTTGATTGTGGTCTTCTTTCTTCGATGCTTTTTCTTCTTGGATTTTTGTGGGGGACTGTCATCATCATCTGCGAAAATATGTATCAAAGACAATAACTCCCTTTCTCACTCTATATCCATGGATTGTTGGCTGGGAGATACTTTTCCCATCTCACGAGGAGATTCTGTGGCTATAAGAGCAGTGCCACAAGGGCTATACAGTGGTGAAAGGATCTCAGTGGTTATTTCCTTCACAAGATGCAGGATGAAGAAGATTATTTCTATGAATAACAAAGCATTGGTTAAAATCAAAAATCAAATAAAATTTACATATGATAATAAAGGAAAAATTAGATCTTCATGAGCCATGTAGTCACACCACTCTTCATCTAATGAAGGACCAATACTCTCAGTGGTACCCTAGTCCATCATTTCCTTCACCTGCTTGGTGATAGGAACAGACATAATAGTGGCATATATGAGTGTTTCCTGCTCTTTGATGTAAGCCCTCACTTCATTGGGGTTGTCCTCAAAATAAGTGTCAGTGGAAGCAAAGATATTCCACACTCCAAGGACATTAATCCCTTTGCATATGTCCATCCAGGAGGTTTCAACATCACAATATAAACTCCTCCTTGTCCAGAAAACCTCTGTTCTTAAATATTCATAATGTCCACCAGAAGTCCGCGAGGAGGCTCCTACAATCTGGGACTTCAACTAATTCCCAGCTCCTTCAACCACAGATAAATGATAAGAAAATGAAACATGATGCTCTTTAAAATAATGGCGACTCAATTACCTCAATTGTGTAACTCACCATGAGTCAATGGAGTATGTCTCTTAACTCTAGAAGGCAGATTATATCTGGAATGAGTCCACTTTGATGAATTTTGTGCCTCATCATCCCCATCTTGGGAATCCTGTGAATCAGCCATGGGTGAGGAACTCGATGAATCAGCTCTGAGTGATGAGGATTCACCTTCCAAATGAAAATCTTCTTTCATAATGGTTATCTTCTTTTTCCCCACCCAAGGGACCGGCTGATTCAGTACCAATTTAGGGTATGATGCTACTCAGATCTCAGCATACTATGTAGTCAATCGACTTGCCACTCTAATAGCTGGTAGATCAAATACCGCCCTATTCTTCTCTATAGAAATCAACAACCATAGTTGACGAGACACCATTGGATACTTCTCTAACCTGACATGCATTGGAGGGGATACAGTAATTTTCTATTGAAATTTGAATTGATGTGATAATCTGAATGGAG
This sequence comes from Viscum album, assembly GCA_963277665.1. Taxonomy (NCBI): domain Eukaryota; kingdom Viridiplantae; phylum Streptophyta; class Magnoliopsida; order Santalales; family Viscaceae; genus Viscum; species Viscum album. Next base: position 116,303,758 of record OY728159.1, on the reverse strand, counting down.
TATAGGCCACACATATAATTTCTCCGTCAATCCTTGTGGCCAGTTTTCCATCTCTACATGCCAATATGTATGCCCTTAACTCTAGTATGGTTGTTCCATCATCAAAAAATAACCCTATTGGAGGATTTCTATAAGGAAAAAAATGAAACTCCATGGACATGATCAGCCTTATCTTGATCTCATAATCATTGAGGATAAGGGAGAAATTCCATAAATGGCATGAACTGATGGCCAGAAAGAAATTCCAGGAAACTGTACTCGACATTGTACAATTTATTTGTTAAAATGAGTGGTGATCCATCCCCATAATACATGGAATGGTCCCTCTATTAAGAGAGGAGACTTACGCAGATAAACATGAAATAAAATCCTTTGACTCCTTGCTAAAACTGTGGTTTCCAACCCCATCATCATTCTTTCAGCCAGCTCAGCTGCAACGACAAAGGTCCTCAGCCTCACACCTTATTTCGAATCCTGAACTGGTAAAAGGTAAACACTAATCCACAAGTACAAAATTCATGCCAGATGTGTCTTCACTGGAATTTTCTTATTCACTTCATACCCCCACATATCAAACTCTCCTCCTTCTAAAATTGGCCAAAATGTGCCTGGAGAACCCCTATTTGCTGCTCTAGGGCATCTAGTAGGATGAGTGAAGGAAGGCCCCTCCACTTTCTTCTTAATTAAGAACATGTTCATCCACTCCTCTGGATGGATATCTTTTCAAGAGTGGGTTTTCAGGGTTTTGGTATTCTTAATCTTGTAGAAAATATTCAATAACTCTCGATCCAAAGTCGGTGTCTTCTTTGAATCAATCCAGGTCACCTTTGGGGGGATGAATTCAGTATACATATCTCCCACAATTGGATCCCCTGAAATCTCTTATACATCCCATAAACTAATTCCTACTTCTCCATAAGACATATGGAAGGAATTAATTTTTGGGCTCCAACAACTGATTAACTCTGGCACAAAATTGTCATTCCTGTAAACATATGTCTACCCAGCCTAGACGGCTTCATATATTGCAGCTCCTTTAAGATCATTGAAAAACTCTGCATGGGTTTGTTGCACCCAATAGGCCCACATCCAAGTCATCTTTACACCTCCTCTAGGATAGAAATCCCAACTCTTTTTCCATCCCTTAGATTGGTCCTTCTGATAATTTCATAAAATAGAGGGATAGCAATGCAGCTGCAGCTCAGTCTTGTGAGGCTTCAGATCTAGAGAACATAGTCTATGATGCATTATGAATGCCTTATCCATTATTCCATCATTTGAAATGATCCTACAATTGAGACATTTTCCAAAGAGAAATTGGTGTAATTCTGAAAGCAGGAATGAATTGCCTCTTGAACGTTGACTCCTTGTAGATGACCATGGCCATATAAGGCCAAGTATATAATTTGTGGGAAATTTTCATGATATTTCTTCATGTACTTAGCCAAATTTTGGAGGGTTATATCATAGATATCTTAATAATAATGACCAGAAACGTTCACCATGTCATCTATTCTCTTGTTGTCTAACTCATCAGCTCATCCAATTCTTTTTGGAGACATTGAATCTATACAGAGATTGAAAAATCAACTCTTAATTAAGTTTGGTTTGTGAATTTTTTATGAAGGAAATCAAAAAAAATGTCAAAAGAATAAAGCAACACATGTCCAAACTTGGCGCGCAAGTCAGTTGGGTCGCACTAGTTTTTCTGCCCTAGTCATCGCGTTCAAGTAAAATACCTTTTGTAGAAGCATTAAAAAAATACAGAATATAGAAGACCAAAAACCAGAGAACCTGCACGACAAGAGCTCGAGCTGCTGGAAGTGTAATGAGGTCACGTGATAATGAACCTATATATATAGGCAGTCCAGGCCACATGCGCATCATTCCTGTGCACCGCAGCATCTGCATGCCATTCTTGTGTGCCCCAGCATCTGCGGGCCATACCTACGCACCACAGACCCTTGATTTCGTCAGATTTACCTCATAGTTGGTTCCTCTTTCCTTTTAAGATCCAACTCTAAGGGGGGGGGGACTTTTGTTAATTCTCTTTTTCATCATAGGGTCACCCGAATGGAAAAGTGGAAAACCTTAAGCAGAAAGAGGGTCACCCATTGAAGAAAATCAAAAATTGACAAAGGTATGGACGAGGAACCCATTTGGAAGAAACTGCACAAGTTTCCTCCACGCTGCACAAGTCACTTACGAGCCACCTATGAGTCGCGCATTTCACCTGCGCGCCCGATTTATTTTTATCCAAAGGTTCCTATTGGCCAATAAATATCCCTTGTGGGCCCCCCATTTAAGAGACGAATGTTCCAAAACTCAGATTAAATCATAGGTCACCCAAGTCCACAACTCAACTCTTTTGAATGTTTCTAAGGTAACTTTTTACATAGAATGGATGACTTGAAGGAGTAGGATAAGGAATGTGTTTTTAGAATTCATCAACACTTGCGCACCTAAGTGTCCAGACCTCCTTAAAAGTAGAAACAATTTCCCACCACCCAACCCTTTCAATGAATCTTGCATGCCTCCCTTTTGGAAACATCTTAGGATAATACTAAAGGCTTGAGTTAAGTCCTTCCCACATATTACCCTATAGATTATTCATTCCCCAGGTGAACCTATGCCGCACAAGTAAACTTGTGTGTCTAATACTTGTGCACCAAATGATTTTCACAGCTATACATGCATGCCAACTTTATTTGTGCGCCTCTCTTACATTCATCTCTCGTCTACAAGATATTAACCCTCAAAGACATTTTTAAACCCATTCATGGCATGGTTCCTTTATTCTCATCCTTATATGAAAGGAATTTTTTGAGAACCTCCCCCAAAACCCTATGACTTAGAAGAATTATGTCACCATGGTTAGCGGTTTACTATATAACCTCATCCTTTAAGATGACATGATCTTTTGATTTGGGGTATCCTATTCAGGAGTAAGCCCAATGTTCCCCTCGTTTGGGCATCCTTTTCATGAGTAAGCCCCAATCTTAATTTCTTTTGATTTGGGCCTCTTTCATAGTAAAAACCCAAATCATAAGTCCTTTTTTAATTTAGGCCTCCTTCTCAAGTGTAAGAAACAAGTTAAAACTCCAAATCTCTATAATGTAAAAATACCTTTATGGACCCTACTCCTGGGCTTCTTTCCTGAAGTAATTCCTGGTCTTAATATAATTGGTCAGTCATACATATGCAAGCCCCACATCATTTCTCATGACTACATATTTCATGGCTCCACCATCCTGTTTATTGATACCTCTTGTTTCTCACACCGATCATGACTCATGTGATATTTGAGTGTAAAAGTAATCACGACATCTCTTTTTGGGCCATTAACCATGCATAAACCCCATATTTCATTACTCGAAGTACGTGGACATTAATCTCTACCTTAAAAGAACAGTAAATAGGATGCCTTTATAAGGTTAAATCCCATCTTAAATTAAATCTTTTCTATCCCATATGACATTAAACTATATCATTCTTATCGAACTAAGTGGGATCTGATTTATTTTTAATGAGGATATGTAGGTAGAAAATTTTATGGTACGATCCCAAATATGAAATAATCCCTATTTTTCTGAATGACAATAAACTTCATGTGCCTCACTAAGTGGCTTTAAAACCAGTATCGTTATCATAATGACCAATAGATTTTTTTTCATGTATTGAAGGATACCATTGACTAAAAATCTCTAATATATACGGATGATTCTCCATCGATGAAGAACCTAAAATACATATAAAAGATTCTCCAAATCCTATACATATCAATCATTGATTTCTAAATCTAAAGGAAAACTAATTTTCATATTTGGTGAATTAATAAGGATTCGTGAACATTACATAAATATATGAGAGAGTTCCATAGTAGGCAATAATTCCCCCCCCCCCCCCAAGGTGTGATGATCTTGACCTCCCATCCGCTTGAACAATACAAATTCATTAGCCTCAACGGTATATAACTAATGATCACATACCTTTAGAAATTATGTCCAAATGAATACAGAATCATTGGATGCATCTGGTTCTATGAATAAACCAATTAGAAACTAATTAGAAAAGTTTGAACCATAAACAAACAAGGACATTTCCATTTCTAGAAGAAACAGACCCTAAATCTAAATTTCATTATATTTTATTCTTTTGGAATTGATATCCAATTGGGTACTTTTGAAATCAATAGTGTCTTTTTTTCATTGTAATAAATAATGAATATTTCATTCATAATTTTCTCATTTCTTTTCATTCAAATAAATTTATTTTTGAAAGTTTTTCTTATCCATGGTGTGTTTCTCTTTGTATAAAAAATTCATTCATTGGCTCACATACCATTGATTATAGTGTTCATCATATTCATATTTTCAGTCAACTCATTATTCATCACATCAGCCTACAACTATAGTTGTGAATTTTAATTCAATAATCCATTTAAAAACTCAAATATATATGATGTTGCCCAAAACAAGGATCATTTAAAAATATTCCTTAATTTAGGAATGGAAATTACTATGTGATTTACTAATCACATCCTCATCATAGAATAAATTCATTTGTAAAAAGGTTCATTCTAAACAAAATTAATAGATAAATCACTACTTTTATTACCTTAATGGAATCGTATATAATATTTTTTCCTTTTTGATATTAATTTTTTATCCTTCATTTTATTCTTATTATTATATTATTTTTCCATAACCTCCATAATGGTATAAATTGATATTAGAAACAAATTTTCCATATGTGGATCATCTGAATTCTATAAAAACTATCACTTCATATAAGACTGATTGAAATACTATGTTTCAAGGATATATCCCATCATAGGAAATTTAGTTTTCACATATAACACATATTGTATCAAAGAATGAACGTACTTACCTAATAGTGATTGGGTGAATCAAGGTGACTGGTATTATAAAATTAATTTATCCATTTAAATTTTCTTCTAATGTATTCATTCCTCTATTATGAGTTTGGATAATTTACGGATCTAATTTTGAATTCCATTAATGTATTATGACTACATGAAAGGAAAAAATTAATATGGAATAATATATATATCTTTATATAAGGACAAGTAGTATTTTTGTTACCAAATCATTATTATGTTATGGTAGAGTCATAAATACATGTGTCCTCTATATTATTAATGTGAATATATTGGGATATCTCTAGAAAATACATTACAATTTCAAAAAATGATCATTTTATTACCCCCCCCATTTATTTTATAGACTCTTTACTAGTAATTTTTAATTACATCTTCCATTGTATAATTTTTCTTCCCAAAATCCCTAAAAAATATCTTCAAGACTGATTTGGATGTCGACTCATCACAAAAATAAGATCTTCATCCTCTTTAAATGAGTCTCTGAATATCAAAATACATTCAAAAATACATTATCTACATCATCAAAGCTCTTCACATATTATCCTAATGACATTGAGATATCAGAGAGAATGACTATGTTCCGGTTTCTCCAATCTTCATGAGTCACAACACAATAACAACAATGCCATCCTTCTTCTCAAATCAAACTTCTTCATCATTTTTTCAGTCATATTATATGATATTGATATATAGTATGATTCATTATTTCTATATTTTCATCAAAACATAGGCTCTTATTTTTCTAATTCCTCCATCTTTACAGTTCAATACCCTATATATTCAATTTGAATATAGTAGAGGATTCTCAATCAATAGTCTCCTCTTTTTCTTTTGCAATTATATTTAATCATATATGAAATCACTATAATATATTTTAATTATATGAAATATATAAATATTTTATGATTTGAGGTAGCATAATATGTTCTTTAAATGATGTCAATAATATCTTTTATATTTTTCTAATTTAATATAGGTCAAATATTCCAAGAGACCAAGGAATCTTCTTTAAAAAATATAAAAATAACTATGAGTATTATTGTTATCTCTACGGTGTCACAAACAAAATAAAATCATGGTGTGACATATTTTTATGTAATCAATTCCTATCCTTTTAAAAAAATTAGCATAATATTTATTATTCATAGTCAACATAGTTTCAAGATGTTTTTCTCCATGTCATTATGGAGGAAAATGGATATATATATATATATATATATATATATATATATATCCAAAACTCAATATCACATAGAGGGTGTAGTGTTGAAAAATATCATGGGAATATTTAATAAACTCCACCACTAACCTCAGAGACAATTTTTTTTGCCTTTTCGGAAACATAACATCAATCCTGATTACTGAAAATTGTTCGTGGTCACCATCCACATTAGAAAAAACAATAATTATCTATCAAAAATCTATGAATACCATATGAAGTCCAAATAATCCATGAAAAAGATGAAATTGTATTGGAGTATCTTTATTAATAATATATTACAAATTTAGTTATTATACCTCATCATCAGGTCATTGCTCTAGAACACCCTTTTCAATCCAGATTATCCGTTGAAATATGTAGATAATATAAAGGGAACATAAAACCTATCCGACTTATGACATAGTACATAGATTAAGGATGGTTTAATAAATATTTTTGTTTATTTTTTGTCAATCATATAATAATATAATATATAATTAAGAAAAATTATACCTTGACTGATATTTGTTCATCTTTGAATTGGAAGCTCTATCACATAAAAATATCCATGTCACCCACCTCCCTATCATCATACCTAATGTTGTCTTCCACCTATTCTATACTAATATTTCTGTCCTTAGGAATAACTTACATCTTAGAGATATCCTATATGAACAATCTATCAAATTATGGTCCATAATACTATGGTGATAAAATTATTTATTGGATTTTAGAGGTAATTTATTTGAATTTATATCTAAAATTAACCACATAATCCACAAAATACAATGAAAGGATAGAAAATGGTACCACCAAACCCCGAATCCACAGAATATGTACCGAATGATTCCAAAATTCAAGATGAATGTTTTAGAACATCTAAATCATATGAAATGAAAAAAAAAGGATAAGGGAGACTCCATGCTAACAGAATCAATAACATCCCTAAAAAGGGATCCTCTATAAAAAACTCTAACATTTTCAAAGTTATGATAATTTTTCTCAAAATATAAATATAATTTATGTAGATTACTCTTTAGAACCATACCTTTAATAAACACCCTAATGTATGTGACTATATGAAAGAAATAATCTAACACTAAATATATAGATTAAAATAATCGGTTAAATTTGGATCCTTCACCAGATAATATGAACGTATATAAGAAGAATAATGAGGCAGATTCATGTACCTAACACTAAATTCTCATATAGATGATATTCCATAATTTTATGGAAGAAACCGATAATTTTGAATCACCATGAACATCAAGGTTAAGAAGTAGTGTTGACCTAACTCCTAAATTTGTCGTATGTCACCACAGAAATATCACAGTAACTTTGATAAAGGGTCTACCACTTCCATGAAATTCTTCTCAGTTAGATAAATGTATAAGAAATAATTTATCCTTCATTGTATGAATCATAAAAGAGGAAAGAGAAATAACTAAGACCACCTCTCTATCTTTATATCAAAATTTTATTCTTCTTACATAATTAGATTTTTCTATTAAAAATCATGAAAATAAATACTATATTAATCATCTTCTTTAGAATCAATTCGTCAATTATGTTTGAGAACATTCTACCACACATCAATAATCATAAATTCAAGGAATTTGTATCTACTAGAAATATATCTATATATAGAATAAAAAATCCTAAACTTGTAGTATGAATTTTATTTAAATTATTTTAAATTAATTTAGTTTTAAATTTACTAGAATAATCTTAATTCAAACATAATAAAAATAAATAATGGTTCTTCTACCAAAGCTTTTTCTATACCTCCCAATTAGTAGTATAATTCATAAGAATGTTTATTAGACTAATATAGTCCATGTATCAAATCATACAGAACCTTCCACATTCTAGTTAGTGTCTTTAAAAACATCACATGCTAAGATCCAATGAAATATTTCCTAATTAAACCAATTAAATCTTCTACAATGACTAATATAAACATCTACATAACTCTCAACCAAAGGTATAATATTTTTACAGGATCCATCCCCAATAAAACCTCGCCTGAGTGGGTAATGATGTTGAGTGTGATAATAAAATATTATCTATAATATTACTTTCGTTTGAAACTACATTTAAGGATATAAAACACATAATATGGGTGAAATTACCCCCTTATTCTTATGAAGATAAAGGAAATTCCTAATCCACACAAACTATATATAATTCAAAAGCCCAAATAAGTTCCATAATAATATGAATCAAATGTCATTTGAAGAAAATATCAAAGAAAAATACAGTGATAAAAATGATCTAAATCAATAAATCTAATCCCTACCAATTATAAAGTTAAAAACCTATTATAGTAAAAAGAAAATACCAAATTAATCCTGAAAATTAAAAAAAAAATTATATTAATATACGGTTATGAATAAATTTATAATCAATCGGTTCATCTATAGAAACTCTTGTTCTAATGAGGAATAAGTATACTAAATCCTCAATGAATATACAATGAGCTAATATTTTTAAAAATATAGGACATAAAAAACCCCCCCACACCATTGGATGACTCTCTAAATATGAATAAATATTTTATTATATTTAAAAATAATAATATATATCAAAATGGGTACAATTCATCAACCTCCCCACTCAACTAGCTTTACTCACATCCCATCATAATATGTCATGGATCTCACATCCATTTTCAAATATATATACCACAACCACAATCCACATTACACATCCATATTCCACAACCACAATCCATAGAAACGTACATATACCACAACCACAATCCATACGCCACACATATATATATATATATACCAAAATTAGTATACCATAACCACATAACACAACCTCAAATCCCAATCACATGACATTCTAAAAAAACACCCTATGGACATAATAAATAGTAGGAGGGATAGGGGTGGTGGAATTCCATATATTCCTCCAACATTCTTGATATTGGGGTTTTACCCAGTACTGAAAATATTATATGGATGTTTGTAAGGTTATGTAACATGAGAACTGGTGCTTGTTGAATAAAATTTCCTACAATGGCATATCATTTCAACGAATTCCATAAATATAGGGACTCCAAAATCGAACCAGGGTATCTAAAATCAATGAAAACAATCGATAAAACCAACAATGGTTTTAAAAAGGATAAAGGATCCCATTGAAAGTATTAATATAATCCTTTTTTATATTTACATTTTATGTGAAAAAACCATGGTTCCATAAACCAAAACCCTGATGTGGTATACCTTATTCAATATCGATCTGAATATCATCAAGACATAAAAGGTAATTTCCAAAAAAATATTCCTAAGAAATTATATTCCTAAATAACAATTTTATCTAGGCCACAAAATGGACATACTAAAATAGTAAATGGTCCTTCAATTTCCTCCTTCATGCTGTAAAATTAAAATGATATAGTGATCTATGATATTACCATTTTCCACCCAAATGAATACCATGAGAATTTTCCACCCTATTTTGGTATGGAGTAAACTAAAACTCCAACCTAAACTATAAAATATTGAATATCAATCTCACGTAAACCACATAGTTTGTAGAACCAAGAAGTTATTATAACCTAAAACACTGTTTTTCATCTCAATTCACATCATTTAATAAATTAGATATTATATTATGGCCAAAGAAACAACCTTAATTAACCAATAAAATGATGATGTGGTGAAGACTTAACAATGTTGTGTTTTCTGAAAAAAATAAAACATTCAATATTTTTTCTGTATAATTCATCCCAAAATTCTATTGGACCCTTTATATGTCTTTAAAAACATAAAATAATTGGATACTAAAATTCATTCATTTATATGTTATATCATCTCAAGTTCATGTATCATAGATAAATTCCAAAAAGATAAAATTAAACTTTTAATTTTATAAGAGTTTCTTCCATTCCTCATATATCACACTATGTAATTGATGTACTAACATTATCATTCATTGGTAGTCTACAACGTGAAGATAATTATTAATGGGATTATGAGATTTATTGTAAAATGAAAATTTTAGCATGTGTCATGTTCCAAAAGGGTGGTCTTTATGACTTTATAAAGATATTTTAGAACACTATTAATTTTATGATAAATTTTCAATAACAAAAATCATTAAATTTTTAACATATTGGGAATTTCGATCACATTATTAATATTTTTAGTAGTATTGATGGACCAGTATTCTATAGGTCAATGGTTCAACCATCTACAATGAGCATACTAGATACTATTGATGTTATTTATAAGAGTGTCAACAATGAGATTACCCAATAAGGATATATTGAATGCTATCTTCCCAAGATGATGATTCACAAATTCCATAATAATGATGCATACAACATATATTTTACTATGCCTTACTAAATTCACCTTCAACAAAGACTCCATAATCATTATTTTCTATTTTTTCATGGACAGAAGGTGTAATATCATATCCTTATAATTGTATTATGAAATATTATGCACATTGATCATTTTTTACTTTCCATATAGCTAATACACCTCATAAGGGTTTCCATCCATATTTATTAACAACCTATCATCACTATACGAGAACAATATAGGTTAATCATTTAATGAATATCTCATTTCAGTGATTTAAATTTGTATTAGAGATAAGTGAGGGAGATTGGATCATATTGTATAATCTAGATCGAGATTTGAAATATACATCACTTCATATAGAAGAATCATATATTCATAGTAATGTGTATCCTTCAACGATAAAACATTTAAATAAAATTGTTAGAATAACTGAGGTAGTTGAGATCATGTATCTTAAGGTATGACTATTAACAGAGGTGGAGCTTATTATTATACATCAAATTCCAACACTCCTTGGGATATAAATTAGTTACAAACATCATATATACACATCTAATCATGGGATAAAAAAGATTCATAGACTGCAACATGTCAATTGTTAAAGGAATTTTTTTATTCTTAGTTAAATGTATTCTGGTTATTATCTTTCTTAATGAAATTTTGATTTTCTATTTTACTGTCATATCATTTTCCATAACTTTTTTTGTTAATATATACATTATAAACATTAATACAATATTTAAATGTCTAATTTGTGGTAATTTTTCAACATTTAGTATATTCAAATGTTAATGTAATTTTTTTCATTTTTATTACATACCATATTTTACCAAAACATTATATTTTTTTGAATGAAAAAAATATTAATCATATCATAAAATATATGTTATGTATTAAAAGTATACATTTTTAATCCATATAAACCACATTAATATTAAATACAATATCATAGAACATGAAAATTCATTATATTGATAATAAATTCATGGTTATTTTAAAACTAAATGAGCTATTTAAATTACATATTGAATTTAAAACTATAAATTAGATATCATTACATATTTACATGATTTATTCAATGTGTAATTTGATAGTTTTGTAATTTATTTTTTTTACAGTCCATGATAATATCAATTTATTTTTATTAATTAGTTTTCTAATATTTATTGTGTTGTGATGCATGAAATTATTTTATGAAAATCATTTGATCATCCCATGGATTACATTAAAAAATTTCATGAAATTTACAAGCCCCCGCCCCAAATTAATTGTGTGAAATATTTTCATGCGTCTTGAGAACTATAAACAGAAAGTTTTTTAGAATAATACTAAATATAATATCTTTTGATCGAAAAACACAAAAAATAACATATTTTGAAATTAATGCGGTTAATGTTTCATAAAATATAATTACTCTAAAAATATAATAAAAATATGTTTTATGGTATGAGAATAATAATAAAACATTTAACTAAAATAGTATTTTGAAAGGAATATGTAATATTTTCTTATTATTTTCTATAAAGTTTAATCTAATTAGTCTAAAATATTAAATATACCATCGTGTGAATAGAGATATGAAAAAAATGAAATTTTTTTATTTCAATATTTTTGGATGATTAAATATATTCTAAATATAAAATTTGACCATAATAATCTTGACTGAAAATTTAATAAAATAATTTTTATGTTATTTTGCCTTTATAAAAACAAATAACTATTATAATAAAATTTCTAAAATAGATGAAAGGTTTATTAATGTAAAATATTTTTATCTTAATAAATTTAGTCACACAAAATATATTGATTGAAAAGAACTCATTCATTCATTTATAACATAATTCTTTAATAGATCATTTTTGGGATGAGTTTATTTTTTGGTATTGAAGGATAAATTTTTTTTAGAAAGGCTGGGGAAATATCTATAAAAAATGATGCCACAAGATCATACAATAGTTTTTAAAAATAATAAAATATATATTAAACCATCACATTAATAAAATTTCTAATTCTACTTCCAAACAATATATTTTTGAAGAACTTTTACTGTCTTCTAACAAAATTGTGCCTTCTTAAGAGACCAACAACTATATAAATCTTTAAACGAATTAATTTTTTTTTCAAAAATCACTATGATATAATATTATCTTATGTTAAAAGATATAGATAATACTTAGAGTCTTAACATTCTTGAAACTCCCAAAGCAATTTTATTTTTTTATTAATAATATTTTTATAATTATTAGTGTTTATTATTATTGTTTTTTGTTTAATAACCGTGAAATCAAAAATTATATAAATCAAGAATAAAAAAAAGACATGTTTTATTCAATTGAATTGAAAAAAATTACATTTACATAATCCCAAAAGATCCTCACTAACCAAGAATATATACTATGAGACCTATTAGAATCACTGAGAGACCACTAGACACAACAAATAGTCCAAGAAAATAATGAAATTCTTTTATGTATATCACAATGATGAATATTATGGAAAGAACAATGGAAAGTATACTATTAATCAAGGGGATGTAGAGAACCATATTCACTATTTTTGTTATTGAATTATGTAACACCGTAAACAAGAATTTATAAGGTCTTGAAGTAATATATGATTTTTTTGTCCGTTGATGTCTTTTGATGAATGATGGGATTTGTAACAATCATAAAATCTTATAACTATTAGGTATTTTATGTATTTGGATTATTTTAATTATTCTGTTTATTTGATGTGTCTTAATTATTTTAAGTGCCTTACGAATTTTAAGGGTTTTGAATGTGTGAATATATGATTTTAGAAAATAAATGAAAGGTTTAATGTAAATGTAAATTTTTGAATGAATACCACTCAACATATTAAAACTGTACACTTGCATAAATTTTAATTGAAATTAAATATAAAAAAATGTTTTATAGAATAAAAATATATGTTTCAAATATTTTTAAGTGTTTCAAATTTATTATTGTAAAAGAAAATATGTTTTCAATTTGAGGATTTATTTCATATTTGGATTTTAAAAATATAACACATTCACATTTAAATTGAGTTAAAATAAATTTATGACATGTCTTAATGGATGTTAAATTTTCTATCAAGATTTTGAACTTATGAGGCTTTAAAATCTAAAAAAATATACAATTTAGGGAAACAATGATATTTCGATTGTAGTTTAACCACAATAAAGAATATATATTCTATTTTTGAAACATTATTATAAATATGTCCTTATGTTTAATAAAAATGATTTTTTTTTAAAAAAAATTGGTGAGTACCCACCCAATTATGGGAATCCATGAAGGCCAAGCCCTCAAGGTATAGTGGGAATCTTACATAGAACCCCAACATCACATAACCCTTGGGAGACACATGCATTGTGCAAGCGAAGTCGCGCACCAGTGGTAGTGCACACCCATGAGGGGAGCAAGGAGGAACCGATGTAGCACCACCGTGTGGGGAGACATGAAAAAATAGGGTGGAAGCATAGTGATCCTACAAGAGAACCAGTACAGGGAAGTACATGGGAGGGGGAAGGGGTTTCATTGCCATAGTGCAAGAATGTCAAGGTTTTTAATGAGCATCCAAATTGCTCCCCATTTTGATGTGGGATTCTGTTTTTAATGGGAGATCTAATCTTGACCATTAAATATCAATATTTGAGATCTCGACTGTTTGATCTACTCTCGCCTTAGAACTCTATTGACCACTTCACATTACAATGTTATTCATCAGCAGTCCAATCGGTACGCAACTGATCTCACCCACTCATCTTTTTTTATATCTATAGCTTCCCTAGAGCGTCTAATCAAGCAACATTTAATCTAAAACATACATCAAATTTTTTAAAACCACATAACTATCCATAGCTTTATGATCAGTCTCGATCGATCTGAAGAATGTAACACCCTAGGATTTCATAGTACTAAATCTTTTTAAAGCAATTAAATAGCTTTTGCCACACACTACACTGAGTTCGAGTGCATCATGACAAACCAAACTAGCCATTCAAAAAGTTGTTAGGAATAGTGTTAACTATATTTAGAATTATATACAATTAATATAATTTTTATATTCATATTATGTGTTTCTTAGACATAATATAAGAAAAAATTTAATTTTTTAGATAAAATATGTATTTTTAATAAAATGAAATTTTACATTCTTTAATGGAGATCCATTTTTTAAATCCAATATTTGAAACATTTATATATTCAATTTGAGAAAACAAACTTCTTTTTTAGAATCGGGACCTAAAAATTTAGTCCGGATAAATTTCTGTTCTTTTTCTGATAACACTCGTATTTTGATGAATAGTGAAAAATAATAAATTTTAATTGAAAAATACTTTTTAAATAAAAATAATTTATAGTTATAAATTATAAATTTAATGGATTTGAAGTATAATTAGATTATATTATTACCATTTAATTTAATTTTTATCATTTAAAGTAATTCTAAATTTAAATTTGACATAATCACATATCAAAATTTTGATAGTTTTATTCCTCAAAAACCTTCATTCTAGTTTTGACAATGGAAATTAATTTAAAATTATTTAATGAAAATTATATGTGTCGAATTTGGTAAAATAGGCATAATTTTTGAATTTTTAATATCAACATTATCTTAAGGTGAATTTTGGGTATTTTTCGAAAAACATTAAATTTTTTATCAATATTGAAAATTACTACATAGTACATAAAAACTGACTATCAGTTAAATATATATTTTTAATTAAAAATTTTTCTTAAAATTGATAAATAATACATATATTAGTACATTATAAGTCATTTGAGTCATTTTATAATAAGATTATATATATTAAATTTTATTGAACCATTTTAATGTCTTTTTACCCACCTTCAAGGCACATTTATCCACCTTCTAGGCACATTTTCAAATTTTCATAAAACGTAATTTTACAACATCTATGAATTGAATTTAAATCATATAATAGATGTGGTTGACATCATTAATTAATTTGTGGTTCAATAGGATGAAAATAATTTTCGGTGAATAGTAACTTTTGAATTTTATTTACCATATTTAAAAGAAAATAATGTATTTAAATGTGAAAATAAAATTTTAATTACCCCAACAAATGTCCTAATTCAATTGGATAAGTTAATTTTTAACAAAATCAACCTTATGAATACAAAATTAACATTTTTATACACATGGATTAGATTAGGACATTTATTATTATTTTATTTAAAGAAGAGTTAAAAGTGTTAAAATCAAATTTTAATATGTAACCGATTTTTAATATAAGGCTATTCATAACATAATTTTTACTATAAATATTCACTACCAATACAAAATAAATTTCCTGTATCATGGTATTTTATTTATAAATTTTCTACATTATATAAGTAAATTTATTTTTCACACTATCATAATGGAGTAATTACCTTATTAATAAAAGATTAAAATAATTGATACAATAAATATCAAAATAAATGTAAATTGAGATTTTGGATGACATACCCTAATTTTATAGACAAATATGACATGTTATCATTGATTTAATGTTTTTTTCCGAATTTATCATGTTTTTTTGGCTTTCACAAAAAAAAATACTAAATAGTATCAAAATTTACCTAAATTGGTGAAAAATTACTATTTTATTAAATAATATAATTGATCTAAAAGACTAAGGATTGGAAAAAGGACATATATGTCATTAATGAACCACTTTGGGTACTCTTGGATTTTTATATTATGTTTATTAACCATTTATTATAATAATACAAGAAGATATGGAAAAAATAAACTATTTAAGTTATAGTTAAATTTAATGAAATGGTTATTATGGTGACCTCAACTTGTATAAACCCTATTTTTTTAAAATATTTTGACCCATCCACACCTTATCCTTCAAATAAATCTATTTCGTTCCATTATAAAGATAAAATTTCTTTATAATAAATTAATATTTCATTCTGTTCCAAAAATGTCCCTCACCCCTCTTATAAAAGGATATATCCCCATTCAATTAATTTCACCACTTCAAAGCCATTTGTCTCGGACCAGCCCTACCCAAATATCCTTAAAACTACCTTCAATTAAACCAAGAGGCATTATATTAATCATAAATCCAACTTAATGAACCCTTTTGTTCAAATCAAAAGAAACGAATGAAGAAGAGGTAATTATTTTATCATATTTTTCAATGTTATTTTCCTCTTCCACTTCCCCTTTCTTTGTTGTTTTCATACTAAATTAATAAAACCAGTACCATATAGATAGTGCGATGTTGTTATAAATATGTTACTAACATATTCATTATTTAATCCATTATATGAATGAAAAAGTCACCATACATGCGTACGTACGAATTAACGTCTCCACTTTGTGGTGTAGTTTGTTATTCAAAACGTCATTATTTGTATGGGTATAACAATTAGTATTATTTATATAAATAATAAATATAACATGTAAATGATTCCATATATTTAATACACCATCCAATTATGTACAATTTAACCATCAATAGAATGATATAATCGCTCGTGCGTATGCACGGCTTACCGTCTCCACGACGTGATGAGATTCATTTCCACGTTCACCATTCAAAGATGATTATAAATATATATTATTAATAAGTATTTAATATATGAGATAATAATTATATGGAATATATATATATATATATATGTATTTTTATATGTATGTATTTACATATATATCATTTACTTACTCCCATTCAATAAGATATGAAAATGGGAACGATGTTTATGTGTACGTACGGCCTATCGTCTCCATAAACCATATTTTCCATTTCATATATATATGATAACTAAATAATTTTTTATATTACAGATTCAAATAAATCTTGATTTATGTGATACGATCATGAATAACAAGTTAAAACATGTACAATAATGAAAGCAATTATTATCCGAAATGTTATATTAACATAGAAATTGTAATTAATTGTGTAGTATAAATCCATAAATGAATCACGTATGATATCATAAATATTAATATGGTTATGGTATAATTTAATAACACACTATAGTCATTATACACGAGGTTAAATGTTCCGTTGACCAAAGAAAAGTACAAGGTAATGGTTAATTCTTCAATCTCGTTGTTATCCGAGATTGTTTATCTGTAAGTATTTACTGGGACATATTTATCATCCATGTTCATGATTCATAAAATGTTTTAAAAATGAATATTTTATGGTTTTGAGGAAGGTACTATTTATCATTATCATCAATTTATATGTTTTATTCATTTATTCTTATAAATTATTATTATTAAAGTCCATGATTTAAAAATGATTTTAAGGATTTATTTTTATGGACCATACTATTTTAAAATGTTAATTCATTTAAATTGATTAAAAGTGGTACTGGACCCTTTTATTCAAAAATCTATTTTAAGTGACTTCCTTTATAATTTTGTTACTTTTAAATTATTTCTCAAAAAATGATATTTCTCTTAATGATTTTTACTGATAATTCTCAACTATCTACATCCTTTACTGGAAATTATTCTTCATTGAGGTTGAATTGTTATAATAAAATGTTCTATATTGAATTGAATTAGTTATTATATTTTTGAATATGTATGTTCAATTTCTATACCAATCATGGTTTATGGTTAATGTATTGAAACTTTATATTATAGTTTTATTACGAATGTTTTGGTTATATATCAACATTTTCATATAAGGAATTCATTAGACTTAGTTAGTGATGGGTGGAGCCCACTATATCAATTCGATGCATCGGTAGGTCATATGAGATAAACTAGAGTCTTGGAATAAGGCCTTGATTGAAAATTATTGTTAGTCTTGTCATGTGGCATTTACTATGTGGTTATGATGTCCAGTATTATTCATTCCCTCATTGTAACACCCGAGACTTTTATGTTATATAAATCATCAAAGGAATATTTTTCTACACAACACTTTCTTGGCTTGCTTTACATGAAATCGTGACCTTCCTTGATAGCTTGCGTCGTACGCAATTCCGAGTTTCACTAAACAACGATATGCTATTAAAATATTATTAAAACTAGCCGTTATGAATAGTAATAACCACTTTTTGAAATTTTATAAATTTTATTTTTCAAAATGGACTTCATTTTTGGATTCGGAATATCGAAATTATCCTAGGGTAAAATTTTGGTATTTTTCTGAAAACTTTCAATTTTTGATGAATAGTGAAACCACTGAGTGGTAGTTAAAAAACTGAATTTTTCATAAAACTTAATTTTACCACTTCTGTGAGTGAAATTTCAAAAATCCGAGAGAGAAGGTTGATGTCAGTAAGTAAAATGTGGTTTAATGAGATGAAAGTAATTTTTTGGTGAATAGTAACTTTTCACTTTTTTTACCACGGTAAAAATTAAATAGGGTAATTAAGGGTAAAGATGATATTATTATTACCCTAAAACATGTCCTAATTCTATTGGATTAGTGTAATTCGACCATAAACAAACTTAGGAATAAAATATGACCATTTAGGCCCACTTGGATTAGATTAGGACATTTATTATTAATTTATTTAAAGAAGGGTTAAAATAGTTAAAATCAAAGTTTAATAAGTAAATAATTTTTAATATGGGGATATACATAAGATAAATTCGACTATAAATATTCATTATAAATCTAAAAATATTTCCTACATAATGGTATTTTATTTGTAATTTTTAGACATTAAATAATATAATTTATTTATGACACAATGATGATGCAGTAATTATCTTATTAATAAAATATTGACATAATTGATGTTATAAACACCAAAATAAATGTAATTTGTGACTTTTTATGAATCCCACTAATTTTTTAGGTTAATATGACATGTTATTATTGATTTAATTAACTTGTTTCGAACTAATAATTCTGTTATGATTTTCACTAAAATCAATTACAAAATAGTTTCAAAATTGACATAAAATAGTTTTTAAAACAAATATTATATTGGTAATTGTTATTTTATTCCTAAAAATCTAAGGTTCGGCTAAATGACTTAGATAAGGTTATATATATTAATAATAAACAACTTGGGGTTATTTTGGCTTCATATAGTATGTTTATCAGCCTTATAGTATAAGAACACAACAAGACATGGTAAAAGTAAAATTATTTAACTTAATGTTAAATCTAAATGATATGGTTAAAATAAGAACCTAAACATGTCTAAATTATATTGGATGAGAGTATTTCTACCCATCCCCACCTTAGATTCTAAATATATCAAATTGGAGCTATTTAAAACCGAACATGACTTTATAATAAAACAATAGTTTTAGTTATTCCAAAGGTGCCCCTCTCCTCCATTATAAAAGGACACCTCCTCCCCCTCTTCCTCACACCACTTTGAGCCTTCAAGATCGGCCAACCCCTGCCAATTTCTCCTCTCCACTTCCCTAGAGATATCCTAGAGGTCCTCTTCTTCTTCAAAGACCAATTTTAGTGTCCTAAAAGAAGGTCTCAAAGAAGCACTTCAAAGAAGAGGTAATGTCTGTTACCAATTATTTCATCTTTATTTCTTCTTCCACTTATTCTTCTTTAGTTGTTTCATTATGAAGTAATAACATCAGTATCACTCATATACTGATATTTTATTATATGTATGAAACAACCCTATTTCACCATCTATCCATCCTACGGAAAAAGAAATCACCGCGCATGCATACGTACGGAATACCATCCCCACACCGTGGTGTAATCTATTTTCCACCACCACCTTACTTGGATGGGTATAATGGTTTAAATAATGACTATATGTTACTATTATAAAGTTATATTGATTCTGAAATAGTATACATATACTCCAATACAATTCCACGATCATAGGAACGATATCATCACTCGTGCGTACGTACGGAATACCGTCTCCATGATGTGATGCGACTCATTCTACATGATCTTCATTTAATAATGATTATATAAATGAATTGAATGAATTAATATGATATATATTACACTAATACCATTCTGGAAATGAGGTATCTATAACCTAAAGAAAAGAATAAGAATTTATTCGACAAAACATGCATAAGAACAAAAAGTTATAAACACCCGAATAACAAGTAGCAATGAAATATTACTACTAAGAAGTTAAGAATATGACCATATATGATACCATAAAAATAATTATGACTCTGGAATAAGTCAATAACGTTATTTAAATCATTATACAGGATGTTCGAACACTTACAAAGCAAGTCGGACCTAAGGTAAGAGAATATATCACAATCTCATTTTATCCGAGATTGATTATACTTTGGTATTTACTGGGGTGTATTTTATCATCCACATCCATGTTTCCTCAATATGTAATATTATTTCCATCCACGTACAATTGTTTAATTCCAATTTTACCCTTAGGTGAGTTTTTAGTAAAAGATATGAAAGGAATCTTTTTTCGTTTTTCGTACGAGGTACATTTTGACTTTTCCGAAAAAAGTACGAAGAATGTTTTTTGAACTTATACAACATGAATGGATTTTTAAAACATTATTTCCAAGAATCTTCCATTACATGTTTTCCTCAAGAATGGAGTTCAAGTGTTTTATCAAAATTATTTTCCATCTAAGATAATAAAGGGTTCTGTTTTATCCCTATTATTACATTGATTTGATTATGTTGTGATGGAATTATTTTTATGAATTCCTTTATCTTATATGAATTGTTTTATGATGTCATGATGTTTAAGAATCCCATTTTTATTACATGGGTTATGCAATGATGTATGATTTATGATTTTGTGGCACACATAAGAATGGTATCATTATGAGATGGGTGGGACCTATATCTCCCTCCAATGCTTTGGGTAAAGATTTTATATCTCATGAGATAGACATGGCTGGAACGGTAGGTTATACCAGTTTAGTGAAACAGGACTGAAACGAGGGTGACTCGGTTCAGAAAGGGACTTTGTCCACTAAGATAGTATTGGAAATGAGTCTTGACTAATAAGAAATGATTCTCTATGATTATGTGTGTATGCCACAAAGTTTCATGTTTTAATTTATGATTACTGTGATTACATTTCACTGCCATGATTTATCCCATGTTATGAAATTATGATCTCTTTTGCAGGTTAATATTTCCAAAAGTTTTGTGCTTATGTATACGATGTGATTGATATTTCTTTTGTTCACCCTTACTGAGCATTTAAGCTCACCCTTTTGTATGTTTTATTTCCCCAGGTCAGGAATAAGGTTATTAAGTAGACTATGCCAAAAAGGGACTCTAGATATGATGAAATAAATGGGAGGCAAAGTAGATTCTTTATGAACCAGTTGTTTATGTTTCCCAGTTTCTAAAGACACTATACCTATACGGTCCTTTCGTGGTTTTGTTATATGTTGTAATAAGTATGCTTCAATTTTGAAGTATTAACAATGTATGTAAAGTATGGGTTGTTATAGTTGGTATCAAAGGCAAAGGAGGTAGGAATTTATCCGATCCTTGGGAACTCTCACATGTGAGCATTGGACGAAGAATGGCTCTCCGCCCAAGGGCTTCATGAGGAAATGGCTGCCACTGGGGATGGTGATGTGTCCCGCCCAGGGGGTGTATCCACCCATGGAGCGCCCTGATAGGTATCAATTATAGTCCACTGGAAGTAATTCCAGACCATTATTTTCGGTATCAGAGGAAAGGTATAGTCATCCTTTGGAAACTAGGATGTGAAAGCCTTAGTAAGAACCCTAAGGATAAGTCTAAGCATAGAACACAATCTTAGTGTTTCATAAATGGCCATTAATAACCTAGGATAAGACCTTATGTGTGAAATTTTATTCTTGATTTTGTGGTTTTCCTATTAGAATTAGTGTTGCTCACACTATTCTTCTTGGTTTTAGTCAATGGCTGGAACCTGAAGGAATCGTGTTAATGCGGAATGCGACGGGAAATGCAATAATTGTCCCCCTGTGAAACCAAACATTATGGGAGCTGGAATGCAAAATCTTTTAGCCATCCTCATACAACTTTCTCAAGCTATGAATCATGCAGGACTTCCAAACGAGCAAAGGAACGAGCAATATTCTGTTGAATCCTTTATGAGACAGCATCCACCTTCTTTCAGCGGGTCTACTGATCCATTAGTTTCTAAACAATGGATTAGTACTACTGAAAAGATATTTTCAGTTATTCAATGTTCTGAGCATGATAAATTCATCTTAGCAGTGTATCATTTGGAAGGTGATGCTGATCAATGGTGGAATCTTATTAAGAATACGAGGCAAAGGGATGAAATTGAGTCCATGGAATGGGACGAGTTCAAGAACTTATTTTTCAATAAGTACTTCCCTCGTATTCTCCGAACAAATATGGAGAAAGAGTTTCTTGAACTAAAGCAAAAGGATGATGAATCTGTTGGTACATATGAAGAAAAATTTTACAAGACTTTCAAGGTACGCTTCTGGTATTATTATCCAACCTGAGAGTAAGATTGATCGATTATTTACTGGCTTAAAACCAAGTCTTCGAAGGGCGTTAGCCATAAGGGACTTCAATAGCTACGGGGAAATCGTTTGATATGCTCTCAAAGTCGAGATGGAGATTGGAGTAACCCATCAGTCTTATGGGTTTGATAAGAAGAGGAAAATGGAATTCAAAGGAAATTATAAAGAGCACACTGAAAAGAAGATGAGCTTTCCATTATGCTCAAAGTGTGGAAAGAAACATGGAGGGAGTTGTCTTAAAGGGACAAGTAAATGTTTCAAATTTGGAAAGGAAGGTTATCAGGAATTTGAATGCCGCGATGATGGGAAGAAGATGTCTAATGATGCAAACAAAGGAAGGGATACATAGAATGAACCTACCACACTTCAATGTTTCAAGTGCAAGGAGATTGGGAATTATACAAATAAATTCCATAATCCAAGGGTTGATGATGATGGTCGACGTCAACAAACTCATAAGGCTAAAGACAAAGGAAAGTCACATGCAATTTCTATCAGTGATGTGGAGTACGATAAAGATGTGGTGAAAGGTACACTTACCATCCACTCTAATGTAGCAAATGTATTATTTGATTCTGGATCCACCCACTCTTTTATTTCTGAAGAATTTTCTAAGGGTATCACCGTATTACCTCAATAATTAGATGTTGAGTTAGCTGTGACAACACCTAATGGCACAACAGTCGCATCAAAAGTTTATAATTCTTCTCCGATTGAAGTTTGTGGGAAAGTGCTTCCTACAAATCTTGTGATCCGTCCTATAGTGGAATTTGATGTGATTCTTGGCATGGATTGACTTTCTTTATATGGATCTCATATCAATTTCCAAAGAAGGGAAGTCACATTTCGTATTCCAGATCAAGCTATGATCGTCTATCAATTCAAGGATGAACATAACCTTCCAGTGGAAATTTCTTCCATTTTATGGGTATTGATTCCACTAAATGAAGGTTATTTATCTCAAATGGTTGCTGAGAAACTCACGATTAAGAATATTCCCATTGTACGGGAGTTTGATGATGTCTTTCCGGAGGAATTACTGGGACTTCCACAAAATCGTGAAGTTGAGTTCTCAATAGAACTCGTACCGGGTGCTTTGCCTATTTCAAAGAAACCTTTTAGAATGGCCCCAATTGAGTTGCAGGAATTGAAGAAGCAACTCCAAGAGAATCTTGATAAGGGATTCATACACCCTAGTGAATCACCTTGGGGAGAACCTGTTCTATTTGTTAAGTAGAAAGATGGATCAATGAGACTCTGCATTGATTATCGAGAACTTAACAAGATCACTATCAAGAACAAATATCCTCTCCCGCGCATTGATTACCTATTTGACCAACTACGCGGAGCTCAATACTTTTCCAAGATTGTTCTTCGTTCAGGGTATCATCGATTAAGGGTCAAAAGGGATGATATACCAAAGACGGCTTTCCATACAAGCTATGGACACTATGAATTTATAGTGATGCCATTTGGTCTTACTAATGCCTCTGTTATCTTCATGGATCTGATGAATAGAGTCTTTAGAGATTATCTTGATCAATTTGTGTTAGTCTTTATAGACGATATTCTTGTCTATACAAAGATCAAGGAAGAACATGAAGATCACTTGAGAATTATATTGAAGACCCTGAGAAAGTAGAATCTTTATGCCAAATTTACCAAGTGTGAATTTTGGCTTCAAAAAGTTGCATTTTTGGGTCACATAATCTCAAAATAGGGGATATCTGTGGATCCAGCAAAAAAAGAGGTTATCGAAAGATGGTCGAGACCAACAACAGTAACTGAGATCCGATGTTTTCTTGGTTTGGCTGGATATTATCAACGTTTTGTGAAATATTTTTCACGATTATCTAATCCACTCACCAAGTTGACACAGAAAGGAGTTAAGTTTGTCTGGACGGAAGAATGTGAAGAGAATTTCAAGGAGTTGAAAAGAAGGTTATCCAGTGCACCTGTGCTCACACTGCCTTGTAGGGTAAAAAGGTTTGTGATCTATAGTGATGCATCCAAGAAGGGATTAGGGTGTGTTCTTATGGAAAATGATATGGTGATAGCTTATGCCTCACGACAGTTGAAAATCCATGAGCAAAATTACCAACACATGATTTGGAGTTAGCTGTGGTAATCTTTGCATTAAAGATTTGGAGGAATTACTTTTATGGTGAAAGGTGTGATATTTATACTGATCATAAAAGTTTAAAGTATATTTTCACAAAAAAGGAGCTGAATATGCGTCAAAGAAGATGGTTAGAGATGATTAAGGATTACAACTGCTCAATCCATTACCACCCTGGGAAAGAAAACAAGGTGGCAGATGCATTAAGTCGACAAGACCATGCTAGTTTATCAATGATGAGGATTACAAAAGATCCAATATTTATGGATTTACAAAGGATGGATCTTGGAATTATAATGGAAGGGGAAAAATCTTATCTTTCTCAAATGAATGTTCAACCATCTATACATGTGAAAATTAAAGAGGCACAGAAAGAAGATGTAGAGTTACAAAAGAAGGTGAGAAATGTTCCTGAGTTCAACGTTGATTGTGATGGGATAATAAAGTTCAGGAATCGGGTTTGTGTTCCTCCCATCCCCGAATTAAAGAAGGAGCTGCTGGATGAGTCTCATAGTTCTTCATTCTCTATTCATCCTGGAAGCACGATGATGTATAGGGACCTGAAAGGGTACTTTTGGTGGGATGGCATGAAAAGAGATGTTGCTGAATATGTCTCTTGATTCTTGGTTTATCAACAAGTTAAAGCTGAGAGACAGAATTCTAAGGGGATGTTACAACCATTACCCATACCCGAATGCAAATGGGAAAACATTACTATGGACTTTGTCACAGGACTTCCTAAAACATCAAAAGGCAATAATGTTATCTGGGTCATAGTTGATCGTCTTACAAAGTCTGCACACTTCATTTCTATTAGAGAGGATTTATCTCTGGATCAGCTTGCCAAGATATGTGTAAAGAAAGTGGTAAGATTTCATAGAGTACCACTTTCTATTATATCTGATCGGGATCCGAGATTTACCTCGAAGTTCTGGAGAAGCCTTCAGCATACTCTGGATACAGAGTTGAGTTTCAGCACTGCTTATCATCCTCAAACAGACGGTCAGTCTAAGAGAACAATTCAAACCCTAGAAGATATGTTGAGAGCTTGCTCTATGGATTTCAAAGGAGGTTGGGATCAACACCTACCTTTGGTGGAATTTTCTTATAATAATAGCTTTCACTACAGTATTCAGATGGCTCCTTATGAAGCGTTCTATGGAAAGAAATGCAGGACTCCAACTTGCTGGGATGAAGTTGGGAAAGAAAGCTATTAGGACCTGATCTCGTTGATGAAATGGCAGAAAAGGTTAGATCTATTCAACAACACATAAGAGCAGCTCAGAGTCGACAGAAAAGTTATGCCGACAACCGAATAAAAGACCTAGAGTTTGAAGTGGGTGATAAAGTGTTTTTACGAATATCTCCCTGGAAGAGGGTTTTGAGATTTGGAAAGAAGGGGAAGTTGAGACCTAGATATATCGGTCCTTTCGAAATACTGGATCGTGTTGGGAAGGTAGCTTACTGATTGGTGCTTCCACCGAATCTCTCTCAAGTTCATGATGTGTTCCATGTATCTCTCCTGAGAAAGTATATACCTGATCCTTCACATGTACTCAGCTCAGAAGTTGTACCGTTGGAGCAAGATCTTTCTTATGAAGAACAACCGATAGAGATTCTGGATCGTAGCGAAAAAGTCCTATGAAACAAGACCACTCGATTGGTGAAAGTTTTATGGAGGAACCACCAATTAGAAGAAGCTACATTGGAACTTGGGGATATGATGAGGGAGAGGTATCCTCATCTGTTTGTTACAAAGTGACGAATTTTGAGGGTGAAATTCATTTTAAGGGGGGTAGAATGTAACACCCGAGACATTTATGTTATATAATTCATCAAAGGAATCTTTTTCTACACAACACTTGCTTGGCTTGCTTTACACGAAATCGCGACCTTCCTCGATAGCTTGCGTCGTACGCAATACCGAGTTTCACTAAACAACGATATTCTATTAAAATATTATTAAAACTATCCGTCATGAATATTAATAACCACTTTTTGAAATTTTATAAATTTTATTTTTCAAAATGGACTTCATTTTTGGATTCGGAATATCGAAATTAGCCTAGGGTGAAATTTTGGTATTTTTCTGAAAACATTCAAATTTTGATGAATAGTGAAACCACTAAGTGGTAGTTAAAAAACTGATTTTTTCATAAAACATAATTTTACCGCTTCTGTGAGTGGAATTTCAAAAATCCGAGAGACATAGTTGATGTCAGTAAGTAAAATGTGGTTCAATGAGATGAAAATAATTTTTTGGTGAATAGTAACTTTTCACTTTTTTTTACCACGGTAAAAAGTAAATAAGTTATTAAGGGTAAAGATGATATTATTATTACCCTAACACATGTCCTAATTCTATTGGATAAATGTAATTCGACCAAAAACAAACTTATGAATAAAATATGACCATTTAGGCCCACTTGGATTAGATTAGGACATTTATTATTAATTTTTTTAAAGAAGGGTTAAAATAGTTAAAATCAAAGTTTAATAAGTAAATAATTTTTAATATGGGGTTATAAATAAGATAAATTCTACTATAGATATTAATTATAAATCTAAAAATATTTCCTACATTATGGTATTTTATTTGTAATTTTTAGACATTAAATAATTTAATTTATTTATGACACAATGATGATGCAGTAATTATCTTATTAATGAAATATTGACATAATTGATGTTATAAACACAAAAATAAATGTAATTTGAGACTTTTTATGAATCCCACTAATTTTCTAGGTTAATATGACATGTTAGTGTTGATTTAATTAACTTGGTTCGAACTAATAATTCTGTTATGATTTTCACAAAAATCAATTACTAAATAGTGTCAAAATTGACATAAAATATTTTTTAAAACAAATATTATATTGGTAATTGTTATTTTATTCCAAAAAATCTATGGTTAGGCCAAATGACTTAGATAAGGTTATATATATTAATAATAAACAACTTGTGGTTCGTTTGGCTGCTTCTAGTAAGTTTATTAACCTTATAGTATAAGAACACAAGAAGACATGGTAAAAGTAAAATTATTTAACTTAATGTTAAATTTAATGATAAGTTTAAAATAGGAACCTAAACTGTTATAAATTCTATTGGATGAGAGGCTTTCGACCCATCCCCACCTTATATTCGAAATATATCAATTTTGAGCTATTTTAAACCGAACTTGACTTTATAATAAAATAATAGTTTTAGTTATTCCAAAGGTGCCCCTCTCCTCCCTTATAAAAGGACACCTCCCCCCCCTCTTCCTCACACCACTTTGAGCCTTCAAGCTCGGCCAACCCCTACCACTTTCTCCTCTCCACTTCCCTAGAGACATCCTAGAGGTCCTGGTCTTCTTCAAAGACCAATTGTAGTGCCCTAAAAGAAGGTCTCAAAGAAGCACTTCAAAGAAGAGGTAATGTCCGTTACCGATTCTTTCATCTTTATTTCTTCTTCCACTTCTTCTTATTTAGTTTTTCATTATGAAGTAATAACATCAGTATCACTCATATACGGATATGTTATTATAAGTATGAAACAACCCTATTTCACCATCTATCCATCCTATGGAAAAAGAAATCACCGCGCGTGCGTACGTACGGAATACCGTCTCCACGCCGTGGTGTAATCTATTTTCCACCACCACCTTATTTGGATGGGTATAATGGTGTAAATAATGACTATATATGACTATTATAAAGTGATATTTATTCTGAAATAGAATACATATACTCCAATACAATTCCACGATCATAGGAACGATATCATCACTCGTGCGTACGTACGGAATACCGTCTCCACGATGTGATGCAACTTGTTCTACATGATCTTCATTTCATAATGATTATATAAATAAATTTAATGAATGAATATGATATATATTACACTAATACCATTATGGAAATGAGTTATCTATAACCTAAAGAAATGAATAAGAATTTATTCTACAAAACACGCATAAGAACAAAAAGTTATAAACACCCGAATAACAAGTAGCAATGAAATATTACTACTAATAAGCTAAGAATATGACCATATATGATATCATAAAAATATGTATGATTATGTAATAAGTCAATAACATTATTTAAATCATTATATAGGAGGTTCGGACACTTACAAAGCAAGTTAGACCTAAGGTAAGGGAATATATCACAATCTCATTTTATCCGATATTGATTATAATTTGATATTTACTGGGGTGTATTTTATCATCCACATCCATGTTTCCTCAATATGTAATATTATTTCCATCCACGTACAATTTTTTAAATCCAATTTTACCCTTCGGTGAGTTTTTAGTAAAAGATATGAAAGGATCTTTTGTCGTTTTTCATACGAGGTACTTTTTGACTTTTCTGACAAAAGTACGAAGAATGTTTTTTTATTTTATTTGGAATGAATGGATTTTTAAAGCATTACTTCCAAGAAGCGTCCACTACAAGTTTTCAAATTTATTTTTAATCAACTTCTTTTAGTTTAAAATTGTATGACATGTTAAGAAAGGAAAATGTTTTTGAAGTAGAAAGGATATTTTCCTCAAGAATGGAGTTAAAGTGTTTTATCAAAATTATTTTCCATCTAAGATAATAAAGGGTTCTATTTTATCCCTATTATTACATTGATTTGATTATGTTGTGATGGAATTGTTTTTATGAATTCCTTTATCTTATATGAATTGTTTTATGATGTCATGATGTTTAAGAATACCATTTTTATGACATGGGTTATGCAATGATGTATGATTTATGATTTTGTGGCACACATAAGAATGTTATCATTATGAGATGGGTGGGACCTATATCTCCCTCCAATGCATTGGGTAAAGATTTTATATCTCATGAGATAGACATGGATGGAACAGTACGTTATACCGGTTCAGTGAAACAGGACTGAAACGAGGGTGAATCGGTTTAGAAAGGTACTTTGTCCACTAAGATAGTCTTGGCAATGAGTCTTGACTAACAAGAAATGATTCTCTATGATTATGTGTGTATGCCACAAAGTTTCATGTTTTAAGTTATGATTATTGTGATTACATTTCACTGCCATGATTTATCCCATGTTAGGAAATTATGATCTCTTTTGCAGGTTAAGATTTTCAAAAGTTATGTGCTTATGTATACGATGTGATTGATATTTCTTTTGTTCACCCTTACTGAGCATTTGAGCTCACCCTTTTGTATGTTTTATTTCCCCAGGTCGGGAAGAAGGTTATTAAGTAGACTATGCAAAAAAGGGACTCTAGATATGATGAAATAAATGGGAGGCAAGGTATATGCTTTATGAACCAGTTGTTTATGTTTCCCAGTTTCTAAAGACACTATACCTATACGGTCCTTTCGTGGTTTTGTTATATGTTGAAATAAGTATGCTTCAATTTTGAAGTATTAACAATGTATGTAAAGTATGGGTCGTTATACTCATTATGAAATTATTTATTACATGTGGTTATTCAAATTATAGAATATCCAAGTGAATATGTAAATGGGATTATTTTATTTATCTTTTCCATATAATACTAAAGATTAGGTTTAAAGGGATTGCGTTTCAATTTTATAACGTTCCATAATTGTTTATGATTATTTATGATAGCTTCCACTAAATTATTTACCACTACTGGGCATCAAACCTTACCCCTATATTATGTTTTATTTTCCAAATATTCCAAGATGTAAATTATGATTTATATGAAGGATTATGCTTAGGTAATAATGGTGTTCTCAAAGGATTGTTTTTACTTCGTTTTATGTTATAAATTGTAATGTAAATTTCTTGGATGTAATCTATTTTCAAAATCTGCTACGCTAATCGGTCGTTCGGGACGTGGTTACTTATAATCATGGAAATGTATTAAAATAATGCACCATCTCTTGGTAACTAGGGTCAGGGCGTTACAAACCATCTGTTATTTTTTCCAAACTTCTCCATTTCCTTATTTTTCCTCAAAATTTCACCAGTATCCAGTCACCATTTCCCCTCCATTATTGCTTCCACTCCTGTGAGTATATCCTTCCCCCTCCTTGGACCCATCAGGTTCATTTTTTCCAAAAGACACTTTAGGTGCCTTAGTTTAATGAGATTACTTATGTGTAATGATATATCCTTCTATAAAGTATATATATTTTGTCTAACAACTGACTTTTTAGACAAACTGAGACATGAATTGGTCACCCAATTCATGCCCCAAATAAATTTATTAAATAAAAACTGTTACAAATCATGCTCTGGGTGTAATGTGTTTACACCAATGAAAAATGAGATCATACATGAAGAGATATCAATAACTCTCAAACAATAACCCACATAAAATAAATAAAAAAATAGTATTCCTTCAAAAAACACTTCATGAAAAAGTGCAGTAACTAGGTCCTGCACAGAGAAACATCATCAAACATGGATTGTGATTTCACCCAATGTATTAAAGCTTCAATATTCATCAATTTCCTACAATGAAAAGAAGCTTCAGTAGCTTAATCATCAATAAAATACAATAGGCACCAGAGGTAGTGCAACCTCAATGTCCAGAATAATGGTACAACTGTAAACTGCATGAAAATGTAGGATAGACCACAGCCACCCACAACTGACTGATCCAGATTCCTCAGCTAGCATAAATAGTACAAGGTCACCTCAAAACATTAAAATACAGAAGACTGAAAAGGGAACCAGGGATAGGCCCCAGAACACTCATTCTTTAAGCCTCATGAAAAAAACCCGATTTCCTTAATCTAGGATCATCTCATAATGAGATTCCATAAATATAATCTTCCATCTTGAGAAAATCATGGAAAGAGAACAACGGTACTCAAAGACAAGTAATATGAAGTAGATCCTAAAGAATATCAAACCCATGGTATGTCTCTAAAGTTGAATTTGTTATCCTTATTGTATTCATCACCCATCCTTGTGTACATTTGTTTTCTGATTTCAAGATATGTTTCGCCCAAAATCCGACAACAGAGATATTTATGGTGTGTTATTTCATCTTGCTCCTCCATCCATTCAAAAAACATTATCACTCAAATCATCATCCTCCCCAATCAGATATGAATCTCTATACAAAGGATCTTTCCAATACTCCTCCTCCTTATTAGAGATTTCAAAAAGTTTAACTGGTTGTTGGGGAGGCTCAACATCTTTATTAGAAGCTTGAATGGATCTGGTAACAATTGTTCTTTCTAAATTAGAATTTTCTCTGTGTTTCCTAGGATCTTTTGGGTTTGTTGTAATGTATCTGTCCACATCCACCATCCTTTTTTCCATATAACAAATGAATTATTCAAGGTCATATTTGATTAAGGTTTTTGTTTATTCTGAATATTTTTTTAGTTTTTTAGGTCCATTTTTGTTTTTGTTTTTGAATTTAGGTTTTGTATACAATTTATATATATATATATATTATATAAAATAATTAGATAAATCCTCATTTTCACCTTAGAGTTATTGGGTTTTTATCCTTTCAACAATCTTCCATCCTCTTCTCAACTTCACCCAACCTTTGAGTTCATGTAAGGGATGGTTTCTTCATTGTGTCTGATTTAGCATTTATATACATATATATAACTATATATTTTTATATGTTCATTTATAAAACAAAAATATTCTATTTTTCTTTATGGTTTTCAAATGCTTAATATTTGTTTTCAAATAATGTTCTTAAATGTATGTAATTCATGTAAGGATTATATTTTGTTTTCCATAATTGGACCATATAAATATATTTATGTATATACGGTTATATGTATATATTCATATAGTTTTTAATTATAATATGTACTAGGTTTTCATAAATCATTTTTAGTGACTAAATTAGGTTTTAGGAGTGTAATATATTTATAAAGATTTATCAAACACTGCTTGGGCTATTAAATTTTCATGTATACAGTTTTTGTATATATGGTTTTACACAATTTTAAAAACCCGCATGTATATGAATATAAGAACCATAATTTACAAATTCATATATTGATTTATTTTAATAAGTTTTTATGGTTTTAACCTTCTGATGAATTTGTGTTTGGAAGTTATATTCTGATTTGTTAAAAAAAATTATATAATAGAGGGGATACAATTTTATATTTGAAAATAATAAAAAAATCATTTTTTTGCTGTATGCCTAAAAATTATAAAATAAGTCATTAGATTGTTAATGAAATTGACTATACATATATCATGATTTTTAATATAAGTAGTTTGATGTATTTTTTTAAAACATATACATGCACATGCACATATACCTTTAGTAATGTGTGTTTAATTATTTATTCATCAATATTAATGTCATAAATTAGCAAGAGTTGTGTTTTTATACATGATGAATCGACCAAAATAAATACTATTAGTTTATGATTAACTTTTAGGACATTTATATTTATCTTTTCATGTTGAACATGAATCATAAGTATACCAAATAATAAATTCAATGATACAAGGGTTTTGAAATTAAGTGTTATTATTTCTTGTGACATACCTAAACAAACTATTATTTCACATACACCATTTATCATAAACTGTACAAATTTATGACTATGTGTCCACGTAGTCTTTAGAATAATGTTTATATCTAATTAATGATTCATTAACATATTCATATTTGTAACATGAAATCTATCACTTATAATATCTTCTGGAAAAAAAATTTAATAATTTGAAGTGTCATGGGACACATTGATTAAAAGACATAAAATTATTATTCGATGTAGTATCGGAAACGTTGAATAAAATAAATAAATTAATTATTCAAACTTATATGGGAAACTTCAATAAAAGTCATAATTTAATAAGTCAAAGTTGTATGGAACACATTTATTTAATACATTTATACATATGGGGAATGCATTGGACTGATTATGAGATAGGTGAGTCCCACTTTATTCTGTTGATGCATTATAGGGTCCCCTGAGACGGACTAGGTTATGGTTGGAGGCCTTGATAGAATGATTATGTATGGTCTTGGCAAGATTTGTCGACAGAATGTTATGATTTTCCAGAATTTTCATTTCCTCTATACGTGGATAATATTTTTCCAACCATGTGATTATATGACAAGTAGAATATAATTGGTTAAGAATGTTATATTTATTATAATGGTAGTAAATTCACATTTAATAATTAACTATGTTCTTGTAATGTTATATATAAATTAATTATAGAACATATTATTCAGAACATTGATATAAAATTAATTATTACATATGTCATTTCATGAATTTCATTTCAAGTGTTAAGTGAAAAATAATTTGGTTACATATGAAATTGTAATTTGGTATAATTTAATGTGGTTATTTGGTTCATCATCCTTGAATGTCATCATAAAATTATTTTAATCAATTTCTAGATTATGGGGAACTCCATGCATTTGTTTACATGTATAATTACATTGATAGGTGTTTTATCTGTAGCATTAAAATAAATTTATCAATATTGTGTAAGATATTTTCCTGAAAATAGTTTCATGTAACCTTTGAATTTATAAGTATGATTTTCTTCAAAAACATTTATTGACCTTTTAATAAAATGTTTTGAAATTATTTAAAATGAAATTTAAAAAATAAAATTTCATTAACTGTTTTATAACCCCCTACTAATAATTTTAAATTCTCACCTTATAACATTAATTTATTTGTACTTGGATAATATATTCTTCAAGATTTTAGGAAACCTATATGATGAAAACAACATAAAGATTATCTTTTTCTAGTTTATAAATAAATGTGCCGACTATATATGGTTTTCGGGAGCATAAATCAAGAAGAATATCTATGATGGAATGTGATGCGTAATTTTATCAGCATGTTTTTATAATAAAAAATCACAAAAAATGTTTTAGGAACTAACTAAATGAATCTAGTGTAGATTACTCACATTTGGTATCCAGGGAATGGTTCAAATAATTCAATAAAAATAGAACAGAACAAAAACAATTTACGATGTCTCATCAAGAAGAACTTTTTCATAATATTTTCTGATATAGTGAAGGATTTGACCTATAGAACAATTGTATCTCCAAAATGTGGTACTAGAAACCATAAAAGTCTAATCATGAATGTATATCATTGATCCCTTGGGAAACCTTAATTTGACCTGGGAACATCTTTACCATAGATCCAACACTCTTTGTATACTACACATTCATCGGGGATCATGAATGGTTTATTTCATCAAGGTACATGCTCAACTCCCATTATATGAATGTGAAGGGAAGTACATTGATAGAATCATTAAATAATTCACCTTAGATGATATTTTTCTGTCCCTAAGGTATTTCAAGGATCTCTAATTGAGGGTGACCTTTGTGCAACACATCATTCTAAAATCTAGTCTTACGATCTATATGGTCGAGTTAGTGATATTGAAAAAATGGTGTTCATACCTTTTCATTTTTTTAAATAAAATTAGTTTTATCCTGATGTATCCCAAAATTACACCCCTCATGCCACTCTCTCATGATACTATAGCTGTGTACATGATTTTGACAAATGATCCTCATGCTGCATCAGGACCCGAGAAATTGAGGAGTTTGAAGCTGTTCTGGAAATTCTTTTCACCAAAATGGACTTGAAAAATCACCAAAACTTATGGAACTATTGAAGGTATAAATAAAATACTATTTTTCCATTTAAATTTTCTTTTAGTTAAGAGTGAATAAAAATTGTTTTGTAGGGACATCAAAGGTGATGTCTATTAGTTGGTGTTGTGGATATCTGGGAGTACAATGGAATTGTAAGGATGAAAATATTTTGAGGGAGGGGAGTAATGAAATACCCCGAAGTAATAATAATATTTTTACAATTGTTAGAATTATTATTATATTGTTTTGTTTAATAATGATTCCATCCAAAATAAATAAGTTCAGAATAAAAATACGATTTATTTTGTTCAATAGAAATTCTGAAAACCATACATTTCGTTAAGGCCAAATCCTCCTCACTAAACTAGAATACCTAATATGAGAACTATCAGAATCACCAAGAGACCACCAAACACAAGAAACATACCATGTAAATTGTGAAATTACTTTATCTCTATTAAAATGATGATCATTATATAAAGAACAATGGAAACCATACGAAGAATCAAGGGTATGTAGAGGATCATCTTCAGCATTTTGGGTTCTGAATTATGGAACACCCTAAACAAGTATTTAGAAGTCCACGATGGTAGATATGTCCTTTATTCCCATTGATGACATTATATGACCATTGGTTTTTATTACGGTAATAAAGTATTATAACCTTTATGTATTTTAATTATTTTGATTATTTTATACATTCTATGTATTTGATGTATGATAATTATTTTAAGGACCTTTAAAATTTTAAGGGTACTGAATGTTTGAAAGTTATATTTTAGTTAATAAATGTATGTTTTTATGTAAATGTAATTTTTTGAAAGAATAACACTCTATGTATTAAAAGTGTGTACTTATTAACATTTAATAGAAACGAAATATAATCAATTGTTTTATATATAAATATATAAATGATTCAAAAAAATTTAAGTGTTTCAAATTTATTAAATTAAAATAAAATATGGATTTAAATTGCGGATGTACATAATATTTGGAATTCAAAAATATAACACCTTTTCTTTTATAACGAGTTAAAATGAATTTATGAATTATATTAAAGGAAGTTGAATTTTTTATTTATATTTTTAACTTATGATGCTTTAAAATCTTGAAAATTATACAATTTAAGGAAATGATGTTATTTGGAGTTTAGTTTAACCACTAGAAAGAATATATATTCTATTTTTTAAACCATATTATAAATATGTTCTTATGATTAATTAATTTTTTTTTCTTAAAAAAATTTGGTTGACTAGCCACCCAACCATGGGTAGCTATGAAGGCCCATCCCTCAAAGTCTGTTGTGAATCTCACATAGAACCCAGTGGTCGGAGAACCCTCGGGCAGTGGATTCATTGTGCATGTTAAGTCATGCCCCTGCAATAGTGCATGCCCAAGTGGGTCACCCGGAGGAACTGAGGTTGTGCCACCATGTATTGTAGATCATAGGCAAAGTGTGGTCGTAGAGTGAACCTGCAAGAGAACTGGTACGAGGCGATACAAGGCAGGGGGAGTGGAGTTCATTTCCAAAGTGCCAGAACATCGAGGTATTTATGGCGGTTCCAAATCTCTCCTTGTTTCAATGTGCGATTTAGCTTTAAAGGGAGATCTAATCTAGGATGTTCAATATTGTCATGCAAGATCTCAGATGACTGATCAAATATCAACATTAAACACTATAGACCACTTCATATTAACATGTTTTCTATCAACCGTCCGATTAGGACATGTTTGATCTCAAAATCTCATAATTTTTTTATAACCCATAGTTTTTACAGACTGTTTGATCATGCCATATTTAATTTAATACATCCATACATTTTTTTGAAACCCTGGAAGTCACCACATCCCTCCGATCAACCTCAATCAATCTAAACCATCACTTCGTTTTCCACACATCTTTCATTCCTTCTTTTTATTCCCCGTCAGTGCACCAGTTCCCAATCCCCATCTCTTCTCCAATGTTCCTTCCACTCGCATGAGTCTTTCCATGACCATCCTCAGACCTAGATGGTTCATTTATCCCACAAGTCCGCTTTAGTTTTTTAGTTTAATGAGAACCCTTAAGTTTAATGGGTATCTTTTTTATAATATATATATATATATATATATATATATATATATATTGTCTAACGACTGAATTATTCATGGTCTTTTATGAATATGAATTTTTTTCCTTTGAATAATTCTTTTTGGTTTTCTCCTTGTTCTCTTTGTTTCTTTTTATATGAATTGTAGTTTATGTAAAAATTTTATATATGTGCAATTTATATAAACCAATTTTATAAACACTCATTTTCAAGTTATCCCTACGAAATTTTTCTCCTTTCAACTCTTCCATATCCTCTGGTCATCTCAACCAAACCTTTGTATTCAAGTATGGGATTGTTTTTGATTTGTGTATGATTTAACCAATTATATTTATATATATATATACCTATTTATATATATATATATGTTCATTTATAAAAATACCTATCCTATTTTTATGGTTTTCGATTTCGGAATATATTGTTTCAATTGATGATTTTGAATACAAGTAAATCATGTAAGGATTCTATTTTGTTTTCTTAATTGGACCATCTAACATATATGTGTATATACGTCTATATGTGTATACACATATAGATATTAATTATAATTTGAATTATGTTTTCATTAAACAGATTTTATTGATTAAATTATGTTCTCTTAACACTACGGGAAAAATGGGTATTTGCGACGGGGAAAGCTACCCCGTCGCCAAAGGGTTGGCGCGCTTTGCGCGCCAAATCGCGGGAAAGTTATTTGGGACGGGCAGTTACCGCCCGTCACAAATAACCGGCGGCGGTAAAAGATATTTTCGATGGTAATATACCCCCGTCGCAAATAGTATGTTAGCAGGTTAATATTTGCAACGGGACCCGTCACAAATAACTATTTAACCATTGACCGTAATAAATGCGGGCTAAGGTATTTGCGACGGATATCGTCACAAATAATACTATTTGTGATGGGATACCCGTCGCAAATACACCCGTCGCAAATAATCTAACCTATAAATACCCCTCATCCGTTTTTTTCATTCATTCTCAAACTCTATCTTCTACTTCTCTGAAAACTCTATTTTTAGAGTTCAGCGTTTCTTAAGTTTAATTTTTTTTCCGGAGTTGATATTGAAGTTTCCAACAACTATCAGAGATCAACCTAAGATCAAATTTAAAGGTATTTATGTTCATTTTAATTTAATATTTATTTTAAATTTTTTATTAGTTTCAATTATTCTTAATTAGTTGTAATTTTATTATGTTTACATTGTTTTATTACTTAATAAATTTAAATTATTATTATTCATTGTTCATAGTTAATGGTAATTAGGAATAATTAGTAATAATTACCAATAATTAAGAATAAATACTAATAATTAGTAATAAATTACAATAATTAGGAATAATTAGCAATAATTATCAATAATTACCAATTATTAGTAATATTTAGTAATAATTAGTAATAATTACTAATAATTAGTAATAATTACCAATAATTAGTAATAATTACCAATATTTAGTACTAATTAGTAATAATTACCAATAATTCGGAATTATTAGTAATAATTACCAATAATTACCAATAATTAGTAATAATTAAAAATAATTAACAATAATTAGCAATAATTAGTAATAATTACCAATAATTTGTAATAATTACCAATAATTACCAATAATTAGTAATAATTACCAATAATTATCCATAATTAGTAATAATTACCAATAATTACCCTTAATTAGTAATAATTACCAATAATTACCAACAGTTACCAATAATTAGTAATAATTTACTAATTACCAATAATTATCCATAATTAGTAATAATTACCGATAATTACCAATAATTAGTAATAATTTACTAATTACCAATATTTATCCATAATTAGTAATAATTACCAATAATTAGTAATAATTACCAATAATTAGTAACAATTAGAAATAATTACCAATAATTACCATTAGTTAGAAATAATTACCAATAATTACCATTTATTAGTAAAAATTACCAATAATTATCCATAATTAGTAATAATTACCCATAATTTCCAATAATTACCAATAATTAGTAATAATTGGTAATAATTAGTAATAATTAGCAATAATTAGTAATAATTAGAAATAAATACCAATAATTAACACAAATTAGTAATAATTAATAATAATTACCAATAATTAGTAATAATTAGTAATAATTACCAATAATTAGTAATATTTAGTAATAATTACCAATAATTAGTAATAATTAGTAATAATTACCAATAATTAGTAATAATTAGTAATAATTGGTAATAATTAGTAATAATTGGTAATACTTAGTAATAATTGGTAATAATTAGTAATAATTGGTAATAATTAGTAATAATTGGTAATAATTAGTAATAATTGGTAATAATTAGCAATAATTGGTAATAATTAGTAATAATTGGTAATAATTAGTAATAATTGGTAATAATTAGTAACAATTGGTAATAATTAGTAATAATTCGTAATAATTCGTAATAATTAGTAATAATTAGTAAAAATTAGTAATAATTAGTAATAATTACCATTAATTAGTAATAATTACCAATAATTAGTAACAATTACCAATAATTAGTAATAATTACCAGTAATTAGTAATAATTACCAATAATTAGTAATAATTACCAATAATTACCAATAATTAGTAATAATTACCAATAATTAGTAATAATTACCAATAATTAGTAATAATTACCAATAATAAGTAATAATTACCCATAATTAGTAATAATTACCAATAATTACCAATAATTAGTAATAATTACCAATAATCAGTAATAATTACCGATAATTAGTAATAATTACCAATAATTAGTAATAATTACCAATAATTAGTAATAATTTCCAATAATTAGTAATAATTACCAATAATTACCAACAATTACCAATAATTACCAACAATTACCAACAATTACCAATAATTAGTAATAATTACCAATAATTAGTAATAATTACAAATAATTAGTAATAATTACCAATAATTACAAATAATTACGATTAATAACCAATAATTACCAATAATTAGTAATAATTACCAATAATTAGTAATAATTACCAATAATTGCCAATAATTAGTAATAATTACCAATAATTACCAATAATTAGTAATAATTACCAATAATTAGTAATAATTACCAATAATTAGTAATAATTACCAATAATTCGTAATAATTACCAATAATTAATAATAATTTCCAATAATTAGTAATAATTATCAATAATTAGTAATAATTACCAATAATTATTAATAATTACCAATAATTAGTAATAATTACCAATAATTAGTAATAATTACCAATAATTACCAATAATTACCAATAATTACCAATAATTACCAAATATTACCAAAAATTACCAAAAATTACCAAAAATTACCAATAATTAGTAATAATTACCAATAATTAGTAATAATTACCAATAATTACCACTAATTGGTAATAATTAGTAATAATTACCACTAATTGGTATTAATTAGTAATAATTACCACTAATTGGTAATAATTAGTAATAATTACCACTAATTGGTAATAATTAATAAGAATTACCAATAATTAGTAATAATTAGTAATAATTAGTAATAATTACCAATAATTAGTAATAAATAGTAATAATTACCAATAATTAGTAACAATTAGTAATAATTAGTAATAATTAGTAATAATTAGTAATAATTAGCAATAATTACCAACAATTACCAATAATTAGCAATAATTTCAAATAATTACCAATAATTAACAATAATTACCACTAATTAGTAATAATTACCAATAATTACCAATAATTAGTAATAATTAGTAATAATTACCAATAATTAGTAATAATTACAAATAATTAGTAATAATTAGTAATAATTATTAATAATTAGTAATAATTAGTAATAATTACCAATAATTACTAATAATTACCAATATTTACCAATATTTACCAATATTTACCAATATTTTCCAATATTTACCAATAATTGCCAATATTTACCAATATTTACCAATAATTTTTAATAATTACCAATAATTTGAAATAATTACCAATAATTTGGAATAATTACCAATATTTAAGAATAATAAGATTATTACATTATTTGTATATTTTTTTAATTAATATTAAAATAATATAATTTTCTATATTATAAACAATTCTCTTTTCATCTGTGGGTTTTCTGTCTCCACATGTAATATTTGCATTCTTTTTCAAAATTATCAACCTACTCGCCAATGTAGAGGTGAAAGTAAATGCAAATATTACATGTGGAGACAGAATGTTAAACACACAGATGAAAGGATAATTGTATATAATATAGAAAATTATATTATTTTAATATTAATAATAAAATATACTAATAATGTAATAATGTTATTATTATATAATTAATATTTATGAAAAAATTATATTAGTATTATTAACTTAATAAAAAATTAATATAATATTAAAATTATCAATATTTGTAACATGTTTTTCTTTATTCTCAACATATTCAATCTTTTCTTGAGTGTTTTTTCTAACAAATTATTAAAAACTAGAAATGCATTTATATTTTATAGAAAAATATGGAACAACGATGTCGTCAACAGTCATTATTAGATGATCGCATATGGATAAATCAACGTAGAAATCCAAATGGTTCTGGTTTAAATCTAGTATATATAGAGAGTGTGGAGACTTTTTTATCATTTGCGGCATCAAATCCTGAATTTGTTTCAGAAGGAAAAATAAAATGCCCTTGTAGAAAATGTGCATTAAGAATGTTTGACACGTTTGAAAAAGTGGGGAGACTTCTATTGCGTTTTGGTTTTCAACCAGATTATGTTTTTTGGTATCAACACGGTGAATGCAGTTCCAGAGTAGGTGATACCAACTTGATTCCAGATCCATCCCGGTTTCAAGATTTAGTACATGATGTTGCAGGTTCATCTGTTCAACATACAGAAACTCTGGTTGATAAAGATTCAAATCTGGAGTTGGCACCATCTGAATTTTATGAGTTGTTGAGGTCTGCTGAGGATGCATTATATCCTGGCTGCAAGATGAGCAAATTAGAAGGAGTTAGAAAATTTATGGCTATCAAATCAGATAACGGAATGTCAAACACCTGTTTTGACCAGATATTTTCTTTGCTTAAAACACTGTTACCCGAAGGAAATGTTTTTCCTGTAAATTACTATGAGATTAAGAGGCTGGTTTGAAATTTAGGACTTACTTGTCAGAAGATTCATGCATGTTCAAATGACATCATTTTATATTCTGGGGAAAATGAGTCGTTGGATAGTTGTCCCACATGTGGGTAACTGAGATATAAATAAGGGCAACATGGGATGTCTGGTTTGATTCCTGTAAAACAGTTGAGATATTTTCCGCTTACATCCAAACATCAGCATTTATTCATGTCTAAGAATACAAGAAAAATGATGTCATGGGATAAAGCGAATATTTCAACCGATAAAAGTTTGAATCATCCAGACGATGGTGATTCATGGAAACATTTTGATAGAGTGCATTAATCCTTTTCTTTAGAAGCTAGAAATGTTCTACTGGGCCTTTCCGCTGATGGTTTCTATCCGTTCGGATCTTATGGTAGTCAATATTAATGTTGGCCTGTTTTTTTTACTCCATAAAATTTACCTCCATGGATATTGATGAAGGAGCCATATATCTTTTTGACTTTACTAATTCTAGGACATCCGAAGAAAAATATTGATGTTTATTTGAAACCATTGATTGATGAATTAAGTTTATTGTGGAGTACTGGTGTCAGTACATATGATGTTGCTATGAAACAAAATTTCATACAGAGAGCAGCATTGATGTGGACAATTAGTGACTTCCCGGCTTATGGGATGTTATATGGCTGGAGTACAAAAGGTTAGAAATCATGTCCTTACTGTATGGGAGAGAACAAAGCATTTATGCTCATTCATAGAAAGAAACCTTGTTATTTTGACTTTCATCACAGATTTCTACCAGCTGATCATCCTTTTCGTAGAAACAGATCTCATTTCAGAAACGAAACAATTGAAAGGGATGGACCTCCAAAAATTCTATCAGGTTCGGAGTTAAAATCAGATTTCTTTTCATTACCTCCCATCACTTTTGGTCCCACAATAAACCAACAGAAAATTTCTGGTTTTGGGAAAGAACACAATTGGATTAAATGTAGCATATTTTGGGATTTTCCATATTGGTCTGATTTGTTGGTCCCCCACATGTTGGATGTCATGCATATTGAGAAGAACTATTTTGATAATTTGTTTCATACAGTTTTGGATATGCCAGGAAAGAGCAATGACAATGTAAATGCACGTTTAGATCTTGCCCA
Source organism: Viscum album (assembly GCA_963277665.1). Classification (NCBI taxonomy): domain Eukaryota; kingdom Viridiplantae; phylum Streptophyta; class Magnoliopsida; order Santalales; family Viscaceae; genus Viscum; species Viscum album. Next base: position 116,259,841 of record OY728159.1, on the reverse strand, counting down.
AATTTGCAGGCGTCCAGAACTGGAACTGTTTGAGAATGTCATAATAGAAAGGTTACTGAAACCAAAAGTATCTTATACACTATCTAAAGAAAACCGTTTATTATTTTTTTAGTGGATTGTAGATTTTAGACTTTCAGATGGCTGTGCTTCCAATTTGGGAAGATCTGTAAAGAATGGTCATATTACTGGATTAAAAAGTCATGATTGTCATGTTATAATGGAAAGACTTCTACCCATTGGATTAAGAGGTCTGTTGAATTCTGTGATTTGAGATTCCATAACAGACATGTATCATTTATTTCAGGAAATTTGTGTGGCTACAGCAGATTATGATGCTCTATGCAAACTTGAAGAAGATGTTTTTGTAATTATATGTAAACTAGAAAAAATATTTCCGCTGTCTTTCCTCGACTCAATGGAACATTCATTGTTACATTTTCCATATGAAGCCAAATGTGGACGTCTAGTACAGTTTCGATGGATGTATCCATTTGAAAGATTCATGGAAAAATTGAAAAGAAAAGTAAATAACAAAGCATCTGTTGAAGGATCTATTGCAGAAGCTTATTTGCAAGAGGAAATATCTTTTTTCTGCTCCCATTATTTTGAATCTGGGTATCCTTCAAAACAAAACCGAATGGGACAGAATGAGAGGAATATTGATGTAATCGACAATCAATTATCTGTTTTCAACCAGCCAGAGCTTGGTTTTGGTGGAGTTTATGAACGCTGGCTATCGGATGATGAACATCACAGAGCTCATACGTATGTTTTGCTCAACTGTGAAGAGATGACATCAGCTGTACTATAAGTGTTTATATCACTCATTCTATAATTTATGTTACAGTAAATAACTTTTTTTTTATAGGTTGTATGATAATCATGTCAAGAATCAAATTCCACAAATTACAGGAGCTGCTCCCGAAGAACGCCGACAGATAAATTTCTCTCAGTGGTTTAAAAAACTGGTAACATAATTTCTTTATCTTTTAGCAACTCATTCAATGTAGAGTTTACTATATTTATAATTATTTCACAAATTTTCCGAAGTCTCGACATGTAGATAAAATTGACAAACGGCTACGTATATTGAGTAACCCACCTTCCAAACTTGTTAAAACTTATAATGCATATGTGGTGAATGGATTTTGATTTCACACACATGCATATGGGGAATCAAAAAAACAATGAACAGTGGAGTTAGCTTGAGAGGATCTCATCATCGAGAAAATGAAGTTGACTTTTATGGCATACTTGATGAAATCATTGAACTCTGTTATCTTGGACAACATTACATAACCATGTTCAAATATCGGTGGTTGGATACAGAGAGAGGCGTGCGTGTTCATCCGACTCATGGAATCGTCGATATTAAATGTAAAAGTGTTCTCGCAGTAAATGAACCATTCTTATTGTCTCAACAGGAACATCAATTTTATTATGCAAAGTACTGTGCTACATCAAGAGAGTTTACTGATTGGTGGAGTATAATAAAAATCAAAATTCGAGACAATCAGTTTACTCAAAGTGAATGTGATTTCACTGATGTGCAAAGAATTGATGTTTTTCAAGAGAGTACTCAAAATCAATCTTTTTTACAAAGAGACATGAGTATCAATGACGACACCCCACATTTAAGAGTCGGTGATGACGATGATGTTAATAATGTCACATATGATTTTAAAATGGTAAGAGATGAAGCAATTGGAACTCGAATGGATATCAATGATGTTGAGGAGGAATATGAAGATGACATTGACATATATGAAGATGATGATGAAGATGAAAACTGATAGAATTTCATGGTAGTAATATACAATCATAACTAATATATATGTATATATAATAGTAATTATCAATTATTTGCTAACAACATTAACATTTTCTGTTTCAGATGGACGACGACACATTTTGTGAGTTGGTAGAAGCTGACCTGCCTTTCGATGCAGATGAGTTGCTGGCAGATGACCCTCAGCCTGCAGGTGCTCCAGGGAGTATGCGAAGGGGGCATGGTCTTGCACGATTGATGATTCCTAACCCCGTCCCCGAGCGACGTCCACGTCTTGGGTTTGATCAACGCACACGGAGTTGTAATAACCAGTGTGATAACCTGTGGATTTGACTAAGATTTCATTAATCTATTCACATAATAAATGTTTATTATTTTTATAGTTTTCTGCATATAGCAGTCGGATAGGGCAGCGCTATTTTTCGCAACTATTTTTCTCAGCCTTGGACCACATGGGAGGTGATTCGCATTGATTTTCAGCAGGCCATGTTCGGCCATTGGTTGGTACGTATGTAAATAAATAATTTTTTTTTTGAAAATTATTTCATTTCTAACTTTATATTTTGATTTATTTGTAGGGTTTATGGTATCCAATTGAAGATACCATGCGTGACGCCATCCACGAGGCATGGGAGGTGGCCATGCGTGATCGCTTTCGTCAGTTTTTGCACAATTTAAGAAAATATGCCACGAAGAAAGATGGAGTGTCAGTTTTTGACGAGTCATGTAGAGTAAACCGACCAGAGTACATTTCATCTCATGTATGGGATGGATTATGTGCGCACTGGTTGAGTGATGCCTTTCAGAGGAGATCATCGGTGGGGAGGAAGAATCGGGGGAGACAGGAGGTGACTCATTGAGCTGGGAGTCATACTTTCAGTACTCATAGACAACATCTGCTACGTACATTATTTAAAAATATTTTATATAACTATAAATATTAACAATTTATTTTTTATTCTTATAGGTTGTCGAGCAACCCAATATTACGGAGTACGACGTATATCTGAGGATTTATAGTGATCCTGCTACTGGGGAGCTCATAGGTGATCGTCAGCGTCACATCGTGGTCAGTATTATTTGTTTTCAAGTTTAAAAATTAACTTCATATAATATATTCAGAATTTTAATTTTAAATTGCAATTACATGAGTCATATGAGGCCGCAGCGTCACAGACTCGGCCTGAGAGTCCGGCCGAGTAATCAGATCAGACCACTGGCCATCAGTTTGATGAGGCGGCATGGATGCAGGCCACCCAGTATGCCTTCGAGAAGGGCCGCGTAGTTGGTATCAGCTCTCGACTGACTCCCGGAGATTATTAGGGCAGTGCTGTGATGTCGGCGTCCAGCTCGAGAGGATCTTGTGCATCTTCTTGTTCTATATATTATGAGGATCAGTTGTGATCTCAGACTGCACTGATAGAGAGTCTCCGATAGGAGTAGGAGCAGATGCGTCAGCAGCAGTAGCAGCATGAGGAGGAGCCTCGACGCCAGCAACAGCTGTACGAGGAGCAGATGAGTCGGTGGCAGTAGTAGCATCAGGAGAAGATGGAGAAATGCGCTGACTCACTCATGCTTTAGGGATGGTGTTTCCTCTACCATCATCTGCAGATCCCCCCTCCCCCCTCCCCCCTCCCCCCTCCTTCAGATTAGAGTTTGTTTTTATGTTATAAAGTTTGTTAAATCAAAATATGAATTTTTTTTCTATTCATAGTTTCTGTCTCATTATATAATATTAATAATATTATATTTTGAAATTACAATGTTAATATGAATAATAATATTATTTATATTTTATAATATTAAATTATATATATATATATATTAAAATGTTATAATATTATAATTTAATTATATTTTTTTTGTAATATTAGAATTATTCTAATATTTGAATGTAAAGTAATTCTATTATTTTAATATTAATTAAAATAACTTATTAATATTTTTTTATTTATGAATTATAATTTTAATATTGTTATATTAATTAAAATCATTTATTAATATTCTATTATTTTTTATTTTTGAATTATAATTCTATTATAATTCTATTAATTAAAATAATTTATTAATATTTTTTTATTTTTGAATTATAATTGGATTATTATTATATTAATTAAAATAATTTATTAATATTTTTTTTTAGTATTTACGACGGGATACTATGCCCATCACAAATAGTATTATTATTATATTGATTAAAATAATTTATTAATATTTTTTAAATTTTTTTAAAAAAATAACTAATTGCGACGGACCCATCACAATTAGTTTTTGCGACGGGCCCGTCACAATTACAATTTTTAAAAGTTTTCACAAATATACGGGCTAATATTTGCGACAGGAAGAAACTCCGTCGCAAATAATACCTTTAGCAACGGGCCTGTCGAAAATAATTGTTGTTGCGACGCCTTTTTTCACGACGGGCTATTTGCGACGGGACCCCGTCACAAAAGCCTATTAGCGACGGGATCTCGACACAAATGACCTGTCGCAAATGACTTTATTTCCAGTAGTGTAATTGTAAAATATTTATAAGTATTTATAGAACTATTTTTTGGTTCTGAAATTTCCATGTATAAACTTTTGGTTTATATGGTTTAATACAGTTTTGAAAACCCACATTTATATTAATATAAAACCTCAATTTCACATAAGCATGTCAAGATTTTTTTAAGAAGATTTGACCATTTTCAACTAGTAAATATTTTATGTTTGGAAATTATATTTTTATTTGTTCTGAATGTTTTATACAATACACAAGATACAATTTTATATTTACAAACAGTAATTAGATCATGTTTTGTTATTATGTTCCTAAAATTTCTTAAATAACTCATTACCTTATTAATTCAATTGACATTACAAACATCTTGGTTTTAAATTTAAGTATTTGGAAGTACTTTTTGGTTAATACATATGAATATACATACACATACTGTAACGACCCAATCTTTTTGAGTAGTATATTAACTTACTCTTATTGATTTAATAAGATGTTAATGGTTAATGCAGAAAGAGGAGTCGATGGCTTCATCCGGTAGACTCAACCCTTACGAAGCCCACTTATCAGAGCTTGGGAAGGAGGTAGCATCTGTGGGCTTCGCTTTGGACCAAGCCCAATCCGAGCTCCAGCGTGTCAAGCTTGAACGAAAACGCTTGCAGGAGAAGTTCAAGTTAGTGGAGATTGCTACTAGGGCAATGTTATCTGAGCCTCCCTCAGATTCTCTCACCATATCACACCTTACACTTAGGTCTTATGCCAGTGTTATAAGGGGCTATGTGATGAGACCCTAGTTTCCTTGTGTAATCCTCTCGGGTGAATAAATTGAGATTTCTTCCTTTAGTGATGTTTATGAAATTTCAAATGCCTAGATAATTTTAGAAGGTATTTTATTGATGAATTTTGAAAAAGGGATATTTTGAAATATATATGTAAACCCTAAATAACTAATGATGTGTAATGATTTTCAAAAAATGGTCTTCTACAAAAGTGTTCAGTAAGGAATTTGGAGTCTAATAAGAATAACTTAATTTTTGATGAATAGTAAATTTTGAATAGTGATTTTACGCTTAGGATTAGTAATATGACCAAATGGATTAGTAATTTCACTCAAAGAAAGTTTTAATATAATTTAGACACCTAGATTAAGTAATGTGATTCAATAAAATGGTTAAATAACGGTTTCATAAATTATTATTCAAGTATTAGTTTTTTTGGATGAATAGTGTTTTTTAATTAAAAATTTAATTAAAAATAATTAGAAAATTATTTTTATAAAAATGACTTTATTTTTGAACTCAGAGCATCGATATTATGTTATGGTAATTTTTGGGGATTTTTCTGAAAAAATAAATTTTCGGTGAATAGTGTATTTATTTAAAAATAAAATTAAAAATATTTAGAAAAATATTTTTATAAAATGGAGTTCATTTTTGAAATCATAGCATTGATATTTGGTTAAGGTGAAATTTTGGGATTATTCTGGGAAAGTTGAATTTTCAGTGAATAGTAAAAATACCGTTTTAGGGTTTCGGTATGTTTAATGACATCATAATGATGTCATGATGATGTCATGAGATCTTTTGAGGGTTGGCCGGCCAAGGGTGATGAATTATTGTTTTGGGGGCCCCATGTGGCCTAACTCCATGATAAATGCCAAGGGAGAGCCCATGGGTTTGAGAAAAGCACATGTGAGGTGTCCTTTGGCCATTAATGCTTTGTCCCCTCACTTTCCCTATAAATACCCACCCTTTCCTCCCTTGGTTTTCACTCCCAACTCTTCCCCAACGAAGTTCTGGTCTTCTTACCTTCCAAGGAGTCCTCCCAAGGTGCCCCCAATCCCTCAAGGTCCAATCCTTTGAGTTTCAAGAGTCACGTTTTAAGGTAAGGGATCCGACCCCTCTCTTTCTTTTCATGAAATATCTTTTATGTCATTCCTATTATGCTCCATGTTTTTATGTGAGAGGATGTTCTTTTATATTCCTCTTACTGCCCTTTCATGTTTATATGATGATAGATCCCCTCTTACTCTCATCATTTCGTTTTATGAAAGTTTAAGTGACGCCGTTAGGCTGCCGAATTTTTAAGGGATTCTTTCACCCTTCTCATTTTTCAAGTTCGATTTTCATGTCAAGTCTTTCAAGTTCCTTTTTATTATGTTGGGGTATGATCTCTATATCTATCATACTGATCTCTTACGATCATATGATGAGGGACCCTATTTGATCTTGTCAAATCATTTTCTTTTGAAGTTAAGTGACGCCGTAAGGCTGCCGAATTTTCATAAGAGAAATCTAATCTTTTTTCCTTCCATGTTTTTTCATTACAAATGGTATGTCCCTAAAATTTCATTACCATGTCCATATGTCCTTCTTATTCTTTCACCCTACTGTTTTATGGATCATTTATGAGTGGGTGACCCATGTCCCCTCTCATTTCAATGTTTTCTAAAACCCCGAAACTTAGCCGTTATGCTGCAGAATTTTTCCCTCAAAATGCCTCTCTCTTTTCTCAAAAATTATTTTATGTTATAAAGTGAATACTCAAAGCTCTTATTTCTACAAGGGTATTCACATATATATCAAAATTTTTTATTTCAAATTCTGGGAATTACATACCTGAAACCCGCTCTCCCCTTCCGTGGGTTTAAAGTGACGTAAAGATCATGTCTTTAAAGCAGTTTTTAAAACGTTATGATTATGAAATGAAACCCATTTATTTTATGCTATGTGGGTTATTTATGAAATTTTTGATGATGATATATGTGGCTCACATGATAATAAAGACAAATTAAGGGTGCGCCCTGATAGCGCTCCAATTCATTGGGTAATGATGTAACCACTAGAGATTACAATTTTCACGATACCTTGGTGAATAACCTTGGTAATTTCCAAATGACACCTTGGGGATGGACCTTGGTGATATGTTCATGATTGTCTATGTTAAATGATGTAGCCACATCTTCAAGTTATTAAAAATGTTATTTTTATTACGAAATGCCTCATGATTTCTTCCTCATGCCTTAAAGTTCTTTTCATGTCCTTATTGAAGTATCTCATGTTCACATGTAAAATGTTCCTCTTGTTTCCCTTACTGGGCCTTCTGCTCACCCTTTCTTTTGATGTATGTCCCCAGGTTATGAGATGCAGTAATGAACCTAGAATGAACATAAGGAGACGCCTTGCAAGTGTTTAAGAAGAATGTTTTATGTTTTTTTTATGTATTATGATCCTTGTTTCCAAGACACTAAACCTTAACGATCCTCAGATTTGTGTAATGTAATGAAAGTTTTTGTTATAAAATGGCGGGATGCCATAGTTGGTATCAAAGGATGGTTTAGTTATTTGTGGAAATTAGGATATAAAAACTTTAGGAAGAACCCTATAGAAAAGTTTAAATATAGGAAAACTTCCTGGTATTTTGGTAAGTATTGAGTAAGTGGTCTATCAAACAAATACATCCCTGTCTGGATACGAGCAGGTAGAGGCGGCTCTGGCACAGATGTACATAGGGGTAAAACCCGAAAACACCGCTTTGAGCTAGACTCGAACGGGAACTGGTGCACGATAACGGGCCTTGCTGCACTCTTGGTTACGACACTCCCGGGGGATATGTTTGGTTAATCACATGCTTTTTATGAATCATTATGAAGGAATTATAGAGAAGTATAATTGTCTAAGCATGAAGTCTTAGTTAAAAGATTCATAAATGAAATAAGTTTCTCACTAAGGTTTTATTATTTTAGAAAATGGCGGGCAATAGGAGAAACTGTGCCGATGGTGACCGCAATGCACCATGTGCTGACGGCCCTCCGATGGAAGCCGGAATGGAAACATTCATGCGGATGATGAACCAACTGACTCAAGTTATGAGTAATAACTTGAATCAAGCTGAGAGGCCGACCTCACCACGAAGGGAACAACTTTCTGTTGAGTCCTTCATGCGTCAACGACCGCCAACATTCAGTGGATCTACTGACCCATTGGTTGCGGAACAATGGATAAGCTCCATTGAAAAGATCTTTTCTGTACTTCATTGTTCGGAACAAGAAAAAGTCACCCTTGCTGTTTACCGCCTAGAGGGAGAAGCTGATCAGTGGTGGTCACTGATCAAAAACACGAAGCCACGAGGAGAGATGGAAGCTATGGAGTGGGAAGAATTTCGGGGAATTTTCTTTAACAAGTATTTCCCTCGTTCCATGAGAACGAAAATGGAGAAAGAGTTTCTCGAGCTGAAGCAGAAGGAGAACGAATCTGTCGGAAGCTATGAGATGAACTTCACAAGGCTTTCCCGTTATACCTCAAGCTTTGTCATGGACCCTAATGGGAAGGTTGATAGATTCTTTGGCGGACTACGACCACATCTGCGGAAGAATCTAGCCAACAGGGACTACGATAGCTATGAAGAAATAGTTCGAAGTGCTATGAAAGTTGAACTAGAGTTTGGAGAGACACAGTGGTCTCACAAATCTAATGAGAAGAAGAGAACTCTAGAACCAAGCCTGGGAAGAAGTTTTGATCAGGAAAGAGGTGGAAAGCATATGCAACATGCCACATGCAATAAATGTGGGAAGAAGCATCCGGGGAACTGCTTGATCGGAAGTGGCAAGTGCTATAGGTGTGGAAAAGAAGGCCATATTTCTCGGAATTGTCGTGGTGATGTGAAGCCTCAACTTCCCAACACTAACGACAGAGGAAAGATGGTTCTGGCCCTACCCGAAGTCACATGCTTCAAGTGTGGACAGCTTGGGCACTTTGCTAATCAATGTCCAAATCCGAGGGCGGTGGAGGGGAATCACCATCAACCTCAGCAGAGGCCAAGGGAGCAAGGTCGTGCTTTCGCTATCACAACAACTGAAGTTGAAGTTCCGAACGATGTGGTAGCAGGTACTCTTGTTGTCCTCTCAAAACTAGCAAGTGCTTTATTTGATTCTGGTTCTACGCATTCCTTTATTTCTTCCAAGTTTGCAAAGAATATAGAATCAATCCCCGAATTGCTTGAGGTAGAGTTGTCAGTCAAGACTCCAAGTGGGATTATCCATGCATCAACAGTGTTTAGAGACTCTAGTGTTTACTTTGGTGAGCACAATCTTATCTCAAATCTAGTAGTCATCCCCATGATGGAATTCGACGTTATACTAGGGATGGACTGGCTCTCAAAGTATAATGCTAAGATCAAATGCAGAAGTAAGGAAATCTCAGTAGTCTTGAAAGAACGACCTACAGTTATCTTCCGAGGAGAGATATCCCGAACTGATCCCTATCTAGAAGCACCTCCTATAGCTTTCTTTATGGAGTTAATCGGTGATGAGGAAGAAGGGAAGGGGAGCATACAAATTGAAGATGTTCCGATTGTTCAAGAATACATGGATGTATTTCCTGAGGAGTTACCTGGACCTCCCCCAGAAAGAGAGGTAGAGTTCTCCATTGAACTCGTACCTGGGTCTCAACCGATATCAAAGACTCCGTATAGAATGGAAAATTTGGAGCTAGAGGAGCTAAAGAAACAACTCCAAGACTTGTTGGAGAAGGGGTTTATCCGACCGAGTGTGTCTCCTTGGGGAGCACCAGTTCTCTTTGTGAAGAAGAAGGATGGATCAATGCGGCTATGCATTGATTATAGAGAACTGAACGGGATCACAGTGAAGAACAGATACCCTCTTCCAAGAATTGATGATTTATTTGACCAACTTCGTGGGGCTCAATTCTTCTCTAAGATTGACCTTCGATCTGGTTATCATCAACTGAGGGTGAAGAAGGAAGATATTCCAAAGACTGCCTTCTGATCAAGATATGGGCATTATGAGTTTACTGTTATGCCCTTCGGCTTGACTAATGCTCCTGCTATTTTCATGGATTTGATGAATAGAGTCTTTAAGGACTACCTTGATAACTTTGTGGTAGTTTTTATTGATGATATTTTGATATATTCAAAAAGTCGTGAGGAGCATGAAAATCATCTGAGGGTTATTTTGAAAACTCTACGGAAGGAGAGGCTCTTTGGGAAGTTCAGCAAGTGTGAGTTTTGGTTACAACAAGTGGCTTTCTTGGGGCACATCGTAACCAATGAAGGAATCTCGGTTGACCCTGCAAAGACAATGGTTGTGGAGGAGTGGCCTCAACCCACAACAGTAACTGAGATTCGTAGTTTCCTTGGTTTAGCGGGATATTATAGGAGGTTTGTGAAAAACTTTTCACGGATTTCTAATCCACTAACTAAGTTGACTCGAAAAGGGGTTAAGTTCATCTGGACAAAGGAATGCGAGGAAAGTTTCCAAGAGCTGAAGAAGAGATTGGTTACTGCACCGGTGTTAACACTACCCTCTATCGGAGAAGGATTCGTTATTTTTAGCGATGCATCTCTGAAAGGGCTTGGGTGCGTCCTCATGCAAAATGACAAAGTAATTGCTTATGCATCTCGACAGTTGAAGATTCATGAGCAGAATTATCCTACGCATGATCTAGAGCTGGCGGCAGTTGTTTTTGCTCTAAAGATATGGAGGCACTATCTTTATGGGGAGAAATGTGATATATACACTGACCACCAAAGTCTAAAGTATATTTTCACACAGAAAGAATTGAACATGAGACAAAGGAGATGGTTGGAGCTTATTAAAGACTATGATTGTTCAATTCATTATCACCCTGGTAGAGCAAACAAAGTCGCGGATGTGTTAAGCAGGAAAGATCCTATTGTTCTGGCAACAATGAGGATCCTGGGAGATCCCTTGATTAAAGATCTAGTAAAACTGGACATGGGAATTATAAGGAAAGGGACATCATCAACCCTATCCCAAATGATTTCTCAACCTTAATTACTAGAGAAGATCAAGAAGGCTCAAAAAGAAGATCCTTTGCTGCAGGAGAAGTTCGAGGCTGTAAAGGATGGGAAGTTCCCTGATTTCAATATTGATCAAGAAGGTGTATTGAAATTTCGTACAAGACTATGTGTTCCATCTATTCCGGAGATAAAGAAAGAACTGATGGATGAAGCTCATAGCTCTACTTTCTCTATACATCCGGGAAGCACTAAGATGTATAGAGACCTTCGTGATCATTATTGGTGGGATAACATGAAGAGGGAGATTGCCGATTACACTACAAGGTGCCTGGTGTGTCAGCAAGTAAAGGCAGAAAGACAACTTCCTAAGGGGGTATTACAACCGCTACCCATACCAGTATGGAAGTGGGATAATATCACCATGGACTTTGTAACTGGTCTCCCAAAAACATCCAAAGGAAACAATGCGATATGGGTTATTGTGGACCGTCTCACCAAGACAGCCCATTTTATCTCTATTCGGGAAGATTTCTCTCTGGATCAGCTTTCCAAGATATACGTGAAGGAAGTGGTAAGGCTGCATGGGGTACCACTATCCATCGTATCTGATCGTGACCCAAGATTCACATCAAAATTCTGGAGAAGTCTTCAGCATGCTCTGAATACTGAATTGAATTTTAGTACGGCCTATCATCCTCAAACTGATGGCCAATCTGAAAGGACTATTCAGGCACTCGAAGACATGTTGAGATTATTCTCAATGGAATTTAAAGGTGGATGGGATCAACACCTCCCATTAGTGGAGTTCTCTTATAACAACAGCTTCCATGCGAGTATTCAGATGGCACCCTATGAAGCTCTGTATGGAAAGCGGTGTAGAACTCCTACTTGTTGGGATGAAACTGGTGAGAGGAAGCTTCTTGGGCCTGATCTCGTGCAAGAGATGACAGAATAGGTTCATGCCATCCAACAACACATAAAGGCTGCTCAGAGTCGGCAGAAGAGCTACGCTGACAATCGTCGAAGGGACTTGGAGTTTGGTGTTGGTGACAAAGTCTTCCTTTGAATTTCTCCATGGAAGAGAGTCATGCGGTTTGGGAAGAAAGGGAAGCTCAGCCCTAGGTACATTGGCCCCTATGAAATCCTTGATCGCATAGGAGCAGTGGCCTATCGTCTAGCACTTCCACCGAACCTAGCTCAAGTTCATGATGTCTTCCATGTATCTCTCTTGAGGAAGTACATACCCGACCCTTCGCATGTACTGAACCCAGAGGTGGTACAACTTGAACATGACCTCTCTTATGAGGAGCAGCCAGTGGAGATCTTGGACCGTAGAGACAAGGTTCTACGAAACAAGACTACCCACCTTGTGAAAGTGTTGTGGAGGAATCATAAATATGAAGAAGCGACTTGGGAGCCTGAGGAAACGATGAAGGAAAAGTACCCTCACCTTTTCAACTAGTCCTCAAGTATAAATTTCGGGGACGAAATTTCTTAAGGGGGGAAGAATGTAACGACCCAATCTTTTTGAGTAGTATATTAACTTACTCTTATTGATTTAATAAGATGTTAATGGTTAATGCAGAAAGAGGAGTCGATGGCTTCATCCGGTAGACTCAACCCTTACGAAGCCCACTTATCAGAGCTTGGGAAGGAGGTAGCATCTGTGGGCTTCGCTTTGGACCAAGCCCAATCCGAGCTCCAGCGTGTCAAGCTTGAACGAAAACGCTTGTAGGAGAAGTTCAAGTTAGTGGAGATTGCTACTAGGGCAATGTTATCTGAGCCTCCCTCAGATTCTCTCACCATATCACACCTTACACTTAGGTCTTATGCCAGTGTTATAAGGGGCTATGTGATGAGACCCTAGTTTCCTTGTGTAATCCTCTCGGGTGAATAAATTGAGATTTCTTCCTTTAGTGATGTTTGTGAAATTTCAAATGCCTAGATAATTTTAGAAGGTATTTTATTGATGAATTTTGAAAAAGGGATATTTTGAAATATATATGTAAACCCTAAATAACTAATGATGTGTAATGATTTTCAAAAAATGGTCTTCTACAAAAGTGTTCAGTAAGGAATTTGGAGTCTAATAAGATCAACTTAATTTTTGATGAATAGTAAATTATGAATAGTGATTTTACGCTTAGGATTAGTAATATGACCAAATGGATTAGTAATTTCACTCAAAGAAAGTTTTAATATAATTTAGACACCTAGATTAAGTAATGTGATTCAATAAAATGGTTAAATAACGGTTTCATAAATTATTATTCAAGTATTAGTTTTTTTGGATGAATAGTGTTTTTTAATTAAAAATTTAATTAAAAATAATTAGAAAATTATTTTTATAAAAATGACTTTATTTTTGAACTCAGAGCATCGATATTATGTTATGGTAATTTTTGGGGATTTTTCTGAAAAAATAAATTTTCGGTGAATAGTGTATTTATTTAAAAATAAAATTAAAAATATTTAGAAAAATATTTTTATAAAATGGAGTTCATTTTTGAAATCATAGCATTGATATTTGGTTAAGGTGAAATTTTGGGATTATTCTGAGAAAGTTGAATTTTCAGTGAATAGTAAAAATACCGTTTTAGGGTTTCTGTATGTTTAATGACATCATAATGATGTCATGATGATGTCATGAGATCTTTTGAGGGTTGGCCGGCCAAGGGTGATGAATTATTGTTTTGGGGGCCCCATGTGGCCTAACTCCATGATAAATGCCAAGGGAGAGCCCATGGGTTTGAGAAAAGCACATGTGAGGTGTCCTTTGGCCATTAATGCTTTGTCCCCTCACTTTCCCTATAAATACCCACCCTTTCCTCCCTTGGTTTTCACTCCCAACTCTTCCCCAACGAAGTTCTGGTCTTCTTACCTTCCAAGGAGTCCTCCCAAGGTGCCCCCAATCCCTCAAGGTCCAATCCTTTGAGTTTCAAGAGTCACGTTTTAAGGTAAGGGATCCGACCCCTCTCTTTCTTTTCATGAAATCTCTTTTATGTCATTCCTATTATGCTCCATGTTTTTATGTGAGAGGATGTTCTTTTATATTCCTCTTACTGCCCTTTCATGTTTATATGATGAGAGATCCCCTCTTACTCTCATCATTTCGTTTTATGAAAGTTTAAGTGACGCCGTTAGGCTGCCGAATTTTTAAGGGATTCTTTCGCCCTTCTCATATTTCAAGTTCGATTTTCATGTCAAGTCTTTCAAGTTCCTTTTTATTATGTTGGGGTATGATCTCTATATCTATCATACTGATCTCTTATGATCATATTATGAGGGACCCTATTTGATCTTGTCAAATCATTTTCTTTTGAAGTTAAGTGACGCCGTAAGGCTGCCGAATTTTCATAAGAGAAATCTAATCTTTTTTCCTTCCATGTTTTTTCATTACAAATGGTATGTCCCTAAAATTTCATTACCATGTCCATATGTCCTTCTTATTCTTTCACCCTACTGTTTTATGGATCATTTATGAGTGGGTGACCCATGTCCCCTCTCATTTCAATGTTTTCTAAAACCCCGAAACTTAGCCGTTATGCTGCAGAATTTTTCCCTCAAAATGCCTCTCTCTTTTCTCAAAAATTATTTTATGTTATAAAGTGAATACTCAAAGCTCTTATTTCTACAAGGGTATTCACATATATATCAAAATTTTTTATTTCAAATTCTGGGAATTACATACCTGAAACCCGCTCTCCCCTTCCGTGGGTTTAAAGTGACGTAAAGATCATGTCTTTAAAGCAGTTTTTAAAACGTTATGATTATGAAATGAAACCCATTTATTTTATGCTATGTGGGTTATTTATGAAATTTTTGATGATGATATATGTGGCTCACATGATAATAAAGACAAATTAAGGGTGCGCCCTGATAGCGCTCCAATTCATTGGGTAATGATGTAACCACTAGAGATTACAATTTTCACGATACCTTGGTGAATAACCTTGGTAATTTCCAAATGACACCTTGGGGATGGACCATGGTGATATGTTCATGATTGTCTATGTTAAATGATGTAGCCACATCTTCAAGTTATGAAAAATGTTATTTTTATTATGAAATGCCTCATGATTTCTTCCTCATGCCTTAAAGTTCTTTTCATGTCCTTATTGAAGTATCTCATGTTCACATGTAAAATGTTCCTCTTGTTTCCCTTACTGGGCCTTCTGCTCACCCTTTCTTTTGATGTATGTCCCCAGGTTATGAGATGCAGTAATGAACCTAGAATGAACATAAGGAGACGCCTTGCAAGTGTTTAAGAAGAATGTTTTATGTTTTTTTTATGTATTATGATCCTTGTTTCCAAGACACTAAACCTTAACGATCCTCAGATTTGTGTAATGTAATGAAAGTTTTTGTTATAAAATGGCGGGATGCCATACATACACCTTTAGTGAAGTGTGATTAATTGTTTATGAAACAATATGAATATTATAAATTACCATGTACTATGTTTTAGTACATGATAAATCTACTGAAATAAATAATATTTGTTTATTATTATCCTGTTTTATATTTCTATTTATCTGTGTATAGTGAACATGAATCTTAAGAATACCGAATGATCATTTCCATGAAACAAGGTTTTTGAATTTAAGTGTTATTATTTCATGTGACATAACAAAAGTAATTATTATATCATGTGAACCAGTTATCTTAAATAGTACAAATGTATATCCATGTTTCCTTGTTTACTTTTGATTATTGTTTATAGTTAATTAATTATTCAGAAATATGGGAGTATTTTCCGAAATAAATTTTTCTATTATGATAACATATGCAATTTGAATTAAATTATTCAATGTGGAATGTGACACATCGTATAATAGACACAAATTGATTATTCGATGTGGTATGTGAAGATTTTTTAAAAAAAGTTGTAAATTATTAATCGATGTGGTATGTGACACTTTGAATAAAAGACATAATTTAATATATCAATGTGGTATGGAAGACATTGATTAAATACATTAAGACATATGATGAATAAATTGGACTGGTTATGTGATAGGTGAGTCCTTCTCTCCCCTATCTATTCATTGGCGGGTTTCCCTAGATAGAATATTTCATGTTAGGATGCCTTGATAGAACGATTATGTATGGTCTTGGCATGATGCCGTGACAGAATGTCATGATTTTCCAAAATTATTCATTTCCATGATATGTTATTAATAATTAACCAACCTTGTGATTAATTTACTAGTAGAATATCCTTGGATATGAATACTTTATTTTTGATAATGGTAATAAATTCACATGGCATAATGAAGTATGAACTTGGAATGTTATATATAAATATAGTGTATATCCTTTATTTCAGAACATTGTTAGAGAATATATTATTACATCTATCTTTTCATGAAATGAATTTCAAGTGTCAAGTGAATCATAAAGTGGTAACATATACAATTATAAGTGGCTATTATTTCATGAGTTTATTTTTATCAACATCCTTCCATGTCACTCTAAAATTAGTTTGATCAATTTCTGGATTATGTAGCATTATAACAAATTTTTTGTACTTTTATATATACTCTGATATGTGATTAATCGCTATCTTATAAATAATTATATAAATTCTTAGCTTAGTTATTTTCCTTAAAATGATTTAAGTAACAATTGAAAAAAAATTCATGATTTTCTTTAGGAAATGTGGTTTACCTTTTAAGAAAATGATATTTAATCATTTTAAAGATTTTATTATAAAGGAATTTTCATTAACTGTTTTAAAACCACTTTATGAGCATTTTAAATTCCCACCACAAACTATTAATTTAAATTTTCAAGGTTAGTATAATTTTCAAGATTTTATTACTTCTATTTGATAGAAACAATATGATGTTTATATTTATAATGTTATTAATGAAATGTATCAATTGTATCTAGTTTTCCAGAATCTAAACTAGGAAAATTCTATGTAATGGAATGTGATGTGTAATTTTATCAGTAGGATTTTATAAAACAATTACACACCATGTTTTAGGAATTGACAATGGGATTCTGGGATTAGGTCCTTACTGTTGGTATTAGAGGAATTGTTTAGACAATTCTATAAAATTATAATTGAACAAAAAAAATACGTTGTTTGGATGAGTAGAAATTTTTTATAAAATTTTCATATGGAAGGAGAGGGTTCACCAAGAAACCACTTGTCTCTCCCTAATGAGGAACTAGAACCCATAATGGTAATGTATTTCATGGATGACTATGTTACCTTTGTAAACCTTCATTTGACCAGCAAAAATCATTACCAGATATCCGAAACTCCTAGTATTCATCAATTTCATCTGGGATCAGGCATTTTTTATTTCTTCATGGTACATGATCAACTCACATTCTGTGCCCAAGGAGAGAAGTACTCTGAGGGCCTCCTTAAAAGTTTCACCCTAGTTGATATTTTCTTGTCCCTAAGGTATTTCCATGAAACTTCAAGATTGAGTTACCTTCATGCAAAATAACTTTTTCAAATCTTATACAATGTTCTATAAGGTCGAGTTAGTGACTATGAAATTTTAGAGGTCAATCCGTTTAAATTGTTTTATGGATATCAAGTTCATGCTGATGTCTCCCAACTTTAGACCCCTTAAACCACTTTCTATAGATACCATATCAATGCACATGAGTTTGACCGGATTTTCACATGCTACATCTGGATCATAGAAATTGAGGAGTTTGAAGTTATTCTGAAAATTCATTTAATCTGAAGGGACAAAGAGAATCACCGACACCAGTGGAACTAGTAAAGGTATAAATAAAATAATACTTTTCATTAATATTATGTTAGTTAATAATCATTAAAAAATATTTTTTAGGTACATCAAGGGTGATGAATATGATATGGTTTTATGAAAGTTTGGGAGTACAATAGAGTTGTGAGGACGCAATTGTTTTGAGGGGGTATAATGTAATTCCCTGAAAATATATATTTTGGTAGTTATAATCTTTTGATAGTTATTAGTATTAGTATTATTTTGCGTTTAACAATGGTTCCATCCAAAATAAATACATTCATAAAATAAATAATACATTTTTTATTCAATAGAAAATTTGAAAACCTTATATTTACAGAAGACCAAAAGACCCTCACTATCCAAGAATACCTACTAGGAGACCTATCAGAATCACTAGGAGACCAGCAAAAAAAATAAACAGAGTAAAGAATGGTGAATTTCCTTGGGGTATTTCATAGTGAATAATTCTATTGAAAGAACAATGGAAACTGTACTAAGCATCAAGGAGATGTAGAGAACAATCATCACAATTTTGGTGTTTGAATTATCAAATACATGAGAAAATAATTTATAAGGACTTGAAGATAGATATGACCTTTTTTGGCCTTTAAGGTTTTCAAATGACCATTGGTTTTCCTAACAGTTAGAAAATTTTGAAACAATAATGTACTTAAAGTGTTTTCTTATTTTAAATATTCTACGTATTTGAGGTATCATAATTATTTTATGTCCCTTAAGAAATTTATGTGTTTTAAATGATTTAATGTATGATTTTTTTATAAACGTTTTTTATATTAAATGTAATGTTTTAAAATAATACCACCTTATGTATTAAAAGTGTATACTTGTTTATATTTTAATAAAAATTAATCATAAACTATTTTTTATAGAAGAATATATATGTTTCCAATAGTTTAGATGTTTTAAATTAATTAAAGATAAAAAATTGTTTAAAATTGAGGATGTATTTCATATTTGGATTTTAAAATTTTAAAACATTTTATTTTAGAATTAGTTTAAATAAATTTATGACATGTATTAATGAAAGATCGATTTTTTATTTAGATTTCGAGTGTATGAGGATTTAAAATCCTAAAATTTTTACAATTTATGGAAACAATGATATTTGTAGTTTAGTTTTACCGTATGAAGGAATATATATTCTATTTTTGAAAACTTTTAATAAATATGTTCTTAAAATATAATAAAAATGACATTTTGTTTTTATAAAAAATAAGGTGAGTACCCACTAGACCATAGGCAGCCTTAAAGACCAAGCCCACAGGGTCTTGTAGGCATCTCACATATAAACCTGAGGTAAGAGAACCCTCGAGCAATGCATGCATGGTGCATGCCTTATCGTACAACAACGCTAGTCCACACCCACGTGGGGTTTAAAGAGGATTTGAGGTAGTTCCACTATGCAGGGAGGAACAATGGTATATGGTGGGTGCAGAGCACTCTGATAAGAAAACCAGAACGAGGATGTACAGGGGAGGGGGAGGTGATTTTATTTACATAGCATCAGAATGTCGATGTATTTATGGCAGTCCCAAATCGCTCTCCATTTCGATATGGGATGCATTTTTTAATGGGAGATCTAATATGGTATGTTTAATCTTGCCTCGCGAGATATTAGCCTTCTAACCCAGTATCACCTTCAAAATCAACTAACCACTTCATATTATAATGTTTTATTTAAGAAATTTGTTCGGAACACAACTGATCTCTATACCTCATCTTTTTTTAAAACCTGTAGTTTCCCCAGACAATCCAATCAATCCCCAGTTAATCTTAATTTTCCATCTATTTTTTTAAACCTAAAAACATGCCACAACCATCCAATCGGCCTTGATCGCTCCAAACCATTCGATATTTTCCCCACTAATCACTTTCCTCCTTTTTGTTCCTTATGGTCACACTAGGAGCGATTCTTTGTCTCCTCTCCATTACTACTTCCACTCCCACGAGTCTTTCCATCACCCTCCTCTTTCCCAGATGGTTTTTTCTTCAACAAGGCATCTTTATGTGCAATAGTTTAATGAAAAACATTATGTGTAATGCGTTGGTTTTCTATAAATATATATATATATATTTTCTAATGTCTGAATTATTAAAGGTCCTCTTTGATTAATGTTTCTATTTTTTATAAATAATTTGTTTCAGTTTTCATTTTAATGTATCTTTGTTTATTTTTTTTAATCATGGGTTATGTTTAAAATTTATATAATTAAAATTAATTTAAATTGATTATATAATACTTCATTTTCACCATAACCCAAGAGGGGTATCTACTTTCAACTCTTTTCCAACAAATACTTGACTTTACCAAACCATTGAGTTCAGATAACTGCTTATTTTTTCTTTTTGATCAATTTAACAATGTATATACATATATATACCTATATATGTATATTTGTTCATTTATAAAACAAACTTACGCTATTTTTTAATGTTTTTGAATTCTGAATATTTGTTTCGAATTGGTGTTTTTAAATGCTTGTAGATTATGTAAAGATATATTTTTTTGTTTAATTGGATAATATAAATATATATGTTTATATGTAGTTATATGTATATATACCTAAATGATTTAATTATAATGTGAATTAGGTATTCATAAATCCAATTTTAGGTATTTTATTTTTTCATTTATGTGTAAAATATTTATAAGTATTTATCAAACATTGTTTTAGTTTTGAAAATCACATGTATACACTTTGTGTATATATGGTTTTATTCATGTTTACAAGACCAGATGTATATGCATATATGAACTAAAAATTCACATACATATGTCTTGAATTATGTTAAAAAGTTTTTATGGATTTATCCTGGTGATGATTTTCTGTTTGGAATTTTTATTATTGATTTGTTCAAAATTATTTATACAATAAACACTATTCAATTTTATATTGGAAAACAATAAAAATACCTTTTCATTTATGGGTGCCTAAAAATTATAAAAGAATTCATCACCTTGTTAATGGAATTGATTTTACATAAATCTGGATTTTTAATTTACATAGTTAAAATCATTTTTTATTTAATACATATGCACATACATGCACATACCCCTTTAGTAACATGTGTTTATTTGTTTATGAATAAATATATATTTTATACATTAGAAAGTGTTTTGTTTTAATACATGATGAATAAAAAATAAATACTATTTTTTTATGATTAACCTATTTTACATTTCGATTTATTTGTGTATGGTGATCATGATTGTTAAGATTACCAAATGATCATTTCCTTGACACAAGGATTTTGAATTTATGTGATATTATTTCATGTGTATTGATTATCATCACTAGTAAAAATGTATGTTCTAGTGTTCATATAGTAAATAGATTAATGTTTAATATTAATGCATGATTCATTAATATGTGCATATTTGTAACATGAAATTTATCTCATAATATATATTCTGGAATGAGTATTTAATTATGAATTGTGGTATGGGATTCTTTGAATTAAATAAATAAATTGATTATTCAAAGTGGTATGGGACACTTATAATAAAATACATACTAATTATTCAAAGTGGTATGGGACACATCGATTAAAATACATTATTTAACATATCAAATTGGTTGGGGACACTTCAATTTATGACATTTAGACAATTGAGGATTGTGTTGGGCTGATTATGGAATGGGTGAGGCCCGTTATAACCTCTCTAAGCATCGACAGGTCTCATGAGACAAACTATTTTATTGAATGAGGACTTCACAGAATGATTATATATGGTCTTATCACGAGGCCTCGATAGAATGTTAAGATTGTTCAGTATTATGAATTTCATCAATATATGATTAATATTTAACTAACCATTTGATTATATAACTAGTATAATATCATTTGATAGGAATATTTTTCTTATGGTGATGTTAATGAATTCACATGGAATAATGAATTATATTATTGGAAAGTTACATATAAAGAATGTATATAACCTATTTTTCAAAACATTGATATCAACGCTACTTTCACATCAATCATTTCATGAATTGCATTTCAAGTGCTAAGTAAAAAATATTATTAATTCTTATGAAATTGTTAGGGGGTATTATTATATATGTTTATTTTTATCAGAATATGTTCATGTCACCATAAAATTAGTTAGATCAATTTCTAGATTATGAAACATTCCAATCATTTTCTTACATTTATGTGTACTCTGATATGTGTTTTATCTACAGATTTCAAATAATTATATAAAATCATTTTTTTATAGTTTTTTTCTGAAAGGGGTTTCAGGTAACCATTAAAAAAATGTTGACGACGTTCTTTTAAGAATATCTTTCGTAAATATTTAAAACGATGTTTTAAAAATAAATTTTTTGTAATTGTTTTAAAATCCTTTACTGAGCATTTTAAAATATCACCATAGGATTTTAATTTATTTTTACAGGGTTAGTGGATTTTCCATTTTTTTGTGTACTCTTATGTAATGAACAAAATATGATATTTATCATTTTCATGTTTCTTATGAAATGTATTAGCTATATCTGGTTTTTTAGAACCTAAATCGGGATTATTTATTGTGATGGAATCTAATGTTCAATTTTATCATCATGTTTTTTTGAAAAGAAATTACACACCATGTTTTAGGCATTGAATCCAAGCTTATGGGTTCAGGGCCTCATATTTCGAGAGCATTGAAACATAATTAATCAATAATAAATATGATTTACTCTTTGATGGATTGAATATATATATAAATATATGGACACACCCAGGATCAGGTAAATAATATAGAATTTCAAAAAACACCCCACATCATAAAGATTTTCTAAAATACATTATGTTTCTATAATAAAGAAGAATGACTATTTTATATATAAATAATTCATTATGGTATTATACCTCATTTAAGCAACTGCTAATGGTGACTAAAATAACATATGATAGATTTGGTGGAAGAGATGGTGTGATAATAATGTGTGATAACATATTGTATAATGTAATATCCTATATAACAATGAATAACTAAAAATATCACATAATGTGATTTAATTATATTATTCAACATGATATGAGATTATAGTTGATAAACAAAATTAAAATCACCTAAATTCAAAAAAATCATCGTATATTTTGTGCAAATTTCACCTCATTTCACATAAAATACATATACTTCTGAATCTATATGAAAAAACAATTTTCTATATCCTAAAAATTGCATTTTGATAAGTTGTAAAATAAAACAATTAGTTTTTTATAAATACATAACAATAAAAGAAATATTAATTTATATAACATTTTTTCTGATAATATGAAGATTTTTAGAATTTTCAATGATTGTTAATTCAAAATTCAAAACCAAATGGAAAAAGTGTCTCCTAGAAAAGTACTAGTTCTTCTTAAGATGAAAAATTAAATTAAGAAATATCTATCAAAACAATGTATCTATATATAAGTTTCCATCAAATATACACCATAAATTTTTAATTATTTTATAATCTCTTCACCCAAGATAATATCCATGATACATATATCTTTTCAATCTCATATAGACTAACTCATAAATTCTTGATTCAATAAGTAATAATATACCATGAATAGTGAAAAAAATCCTTTCATTCTTATATATTAAAACATCACATTCTATTCTATTGAGTACACTTGTAAATAATTTTTCTCCATTGTAGTGATGCGAAATACATTCTATTTACTTATTATCCGGGGCCTTTATGTCATATTTATCAAATAGCTATAAAAATCCCATTATTGTTAATCATACCCAACCATAAGATCAATAACATACCCAAAAAAATAGATAATATCAGTCTTAAGATTAACCTAAAAATGTATTAATGTGTCGAGGTTCATATAAAATGTAATTTGTTAACCACGTATAAAGGGAACTACTATTAAATGTGTATCCCATGTATACAATGATATTATGAATTATATTCTATATATTATACTCATGTGAGTTAATAAAGAAAAAAAGTCACACATGTGCCTCCTGAGTGGACTCTGTATCATTATATGATACATTAAACACATTTATCCGAACTTATCATCACATCCCAAGCCTTTACATGATGATCATCAACCAATAATTACATAATGGTATATCTCTAAGGGGTTATATATCATTCCACTATAGTATTTAAAAACAACATAAATGGATTAATGATAATGTTGGAATTCCTTTGTGTAATGTTATATATTTATATATATTTCTTATTTTTTTATTAATATATTTACAAAATCATATACATATATGTCATGGAAACCATATCCTTATACATAAACTCCTTTTTTTATTCTATTTGTTAGTTTTCTCAAGGTACATAAAATCACTATGTAACACATTCTATATCATCATTCTGCAATATACAATATGACCTTGTAAACATATGACACAACAACCCCATATTAACACAAAAAAATAAAATATATGAAATAAAAATTTCTTTAATAATTAATATTTTTTTAAATTTTTAACCTATTTCTGTAATGGATAATAATCCAAAACACTAAAATCATTATAAGGATTACTAGACCCCCTTAAGGCCAACTAATAACCCTAGGTAACCATCAAAATAAAGGATTAATACAGACTCACCTAGATTATAACTAATCGGAAAAGAACTAATAATACTCTATATACAGATTGAATAATTAATATTCTATGATATTTCTTTATGAATCTAAAATGCAGCCCTAACAATCAATCTCTCACCAAAAAAAGTAGTCTTGTCATTGAATTTTAATGTCAACATCACTATGTTTCAACTAATCTCCCCAAATCATCATCAATAATATTATATAATTTGTATCCCATAATTAAATCCAAGCCCCGTTGTAAATTATTTATCAAATTAACAACATGTCCCCCAATATTAACGCAAATAAAAAACATCAATGTCATAAAATATAAAAGTGTACCTCAAAATTAATAAAAAATTGGAAACAAAAATATATCATCCAACTCCATGTAGCAAAAAATTTGACAACCAAATCCCCCCCCCCCACAAAAATAGTACTCAACTATCACAATACAAAAGGAAAATAAACTACAACTAAAATAGATAAAGAACACAATACATTATTTAAATATGTAACATGTTCACATTATTTAGAAGCATTTTCGTCCTTGGTTTAGAAACCAATAGTCATCCAATTAATAAATATAACGAGTAATTTACTTAGTGAAAAATAATAGGTGTTAAAAGGTCTATTTCATATATATATATATAAATAACCAATCAATAGATTAAGATTTTATACATGGAGGTTTGTAGAAACTGCATTTTTTTTTCAAATCAACTAAGTAGGGTGTATTCCGCTATTCATGGGTGAAAATGAAGTCAGTAGAGGATATTAAATAAAAGAATATTATCTATATTGCAGATGAGCTCCATGATAGGTTGGTTTTTTTATTCTGATGGATTGTACAAGGGTAGTGGAATCACTGTATTTCTATAAGTTGAACTATACATTTTTTCATGTAATTTATAATGGGATTGATGATTACAAGATATTCAGATTCTATAGAAGTATTGATTCCACATATAACATAAAAAACCAATCATACTCCAATTGTGGTCTCTGAAGATACCACCACAACCTGAGGGAGCTATATTTACATTGGAGGTTCCATCAATGTTGAATTTAATCTAACCTGAGAAAGAGGATTCTAATGAAAATCCAAAGTTATAGAAAGGGTTTTAAATTTATCATCAATACCATAGAACTTCAAGACTATGAATTCATGTATAGAGTTGTGGAAGAATTTATTTTTAAGAGTGATTTTTACAGACTAAATGAATTTCACATATTAATAAATATATAAATAGAGTATTTTTCATTTTCAAATATTAAGAAATTATTTTATTTTCATCAATATATCAGTTCTTTTATGATTATATAGATTTTATAAAATTTAGAACTATGTATATCATTCATCAAAAATTTCATTAATCAAAGGTAAAACATATTTGATTATATAAAGGTTATAATAAATCCTCTTAATTAGTTAAAAACAATCAATACACATTCTATGACTTATACACATTAATGTTAGAGATGAAATCGTACATATATTTATTTCCTACAATTTAACAACTATTTCTACAAAATTCATACCTAAACATGAATCATTCCACATTAATTAATTTTTAAATATGAGTTATTCTACATATTTTTATAATTGTGTAATTTATAATATTTATCATATACAAATCAATAAAAAAATTATAATGTATGATTTCAATAATTTAAATTCATAAATTTTACTATTAATGATATTTTTAATATCATTTATGTTATAGGGGTATTTATGTTTTGAATATCTAGCCTTTTTAATCAAGAATCATTTCCAATGATTCATGAAAAAAATTTGATTTAAATAATATATATATATTTTGACTTTCCATGGTATTTAATATTATTTTTTGGATAAAACTGAGAGGTATTTGTACAAAATATATTTCTTATACAATAGTATAACATTATTTCTTCTTATTAAATGATATATATCACGACAAATAATTTTTTTATATCATATCATTCATTATAATAATTTCATGGGATATCATTTAATACTAGTTTAATTAATTATTTTATATCAAATATTATATCAATACTAGATATATAAACTCTTCTACCCTCAGGAATATGGGAAGATGGGAATAATGATGATTTCCTTGAGCAAGTCAGTTGAACACCTAGTCTAGTTACATTCATGGATTTTTGGGATATTTCCCCAGGTGATATATGTTTTATTGTTCCATACCTATAAATTCCATTAAGGTAGATAAATGGATGTTAGTATATATAAGGTTATTAGTAAATCTATACAATGTTTCTTGATTATAACCCTTCATTATATAAGAATATTTCTTGGATCTTCCAAATATGTTGATCAATAATTCAGCATTAAAACGATGGATATTTGAAGGGACTATGATGTTAGAGCTATACAGATTTATCATGGATATGAACTAAAATTTATTTAGATTCTAAAATTCAATAACATCTATTACAGAGTTATAAAAAAATGATCATTTTATGACATCAAGGGAACATGTATTCATTGATACCCAGCTTTGGTGATTTGTTCAAAGATTTTTGAAGGTTGGTACCTCCATGAAGCTCACCTATGAAAAGTGAATTTGTATAATAGAGAATCAAAGATTTACATATATAATTTTAGTTCATATAAAAAAAGTATGAATAACAGCCACATTGGAAAATATATGTTTTATAGTTTTCCATATCTAACACCAACACTATCCCATTAAATTTTTACTTTATCCACAATAACTTTCTACCATAATGAAAGTAATATATAACTCTAATTTCAAAAACAATTGTATTATGATATAAATACAATGATAACAAGAACTATACCAATTCTGGGAATATAAAGTTCCTTATAATGTATCTATATATGGGACACCACATCCCTTGTATCACATCAACATAATGGATTGTCATATCCCTTTAACATCCATAAAATAGAAATAAAAATAGGTTTAGTATATTTTAACAAGATCATTCAAACCAATAATATATCAAATAATCCCAATAATATGCCAAAAAATCCTTATTTTCACACAACCATCATTTCAATAAACTTATAACAATGAATATTAAAACCATTACATTATAATACCATTGATTATACCATATACTCATATATCTTATCTAATAACTATAACATCCATAACTATATTATTCAATTTTTTTATTTTCCCCATATTCTTAATAATGTTTTTATTCTTCCCAAATTATCCAGTATATTATCGTTAACAGAAATATTTGACACACATACTAATATTAATAGGGGCACTATATAACTTACATCATTTATCAATATAATTCAAAGATTAAGCATTCATCCACTCTATATTTTAAACATTCACTACTTGTTTAATTCCCTCAATTGATGTTTCATTATTTATTATCACTTAATTTAATTCCAAGTTCATATATAAAATTTATAATTATCGTTATTAAATTTAATAGTTTAAAATATACATTAATCTTAATATCCACCTGCTAATACCAAATCATATTGTACAAATTAATGTGATGTAAGAATCCCTTTCCATGAGTTGTGAATAAAAAGAAATGTTTCATATTGGAGATAATAAACCAAGATAAATGTCAATGATTCTTTAATAAACAAACAACACATCATTCGTCCTTCATTTACACTACACAATACCTCCACAAATAAACCCCATTCACTATAACAACCCTATCATGAATGAACATCAAGAATGAATAAGCTAGTAATGAAAGCAAAAGCACCTTGGATCCCCAAATTTTATCAATCAAAACCATGACTTGGTGTAAACTGTAAAATTATATAAGATAACAAAACAGAGTCATAATGATGTATTAGAAATAATAAGAAATGAGAAAATGAATCCAATATAGTGATACTGTAAAAATGTTTAATACAGTCCTAGATAGAGACACTATGTCACAATGATGGACTTGTTAGGTCGTGCTAAAGTCTATTGAACCAATATCTAGAAAAATTGTCATTCAAAATGATCATACCCTCAATAATAGAAAGCTATTTACATATTTAAAAAAGACTTTAAATGTTATCATAGAATAACCGACATGACTATACCAAAGGTCCTCTAAATTTCCCACTCATCAAACATACTATCATGACGTAACTTCTATTATCCATTCAATTTTCACAATCATTTCATGAAAAATACATGATACAATGCTATCCCTGAATTATAATAATTCACCATGAAACACTATATAATTATTTAAATTCTCTCTAAAAAATATATAAATATATCTACTCTCATCTCAAAAACAAAACATACAAAATATGGACCTCCATGGCATAATATTCAACCAAGGAAAAAGCTTCTCCAAAATAGACATAATCAATCTCAAATCCACATCACTCAATATATTAAAAAAATAATGTAAAATGGTCACCACAATGGAATAGTATAGACTGACCATGACTATATTCCCAAGAATACACTAATTATCAAATTCTATCAAACTATAAACCTTGAAGGTATATTCCAACAAATCCAACATAAAAACCATAATGTATATATCATTAAAAAATTTAATATCATCATTCGATACATCATAATGTATTCTAATACATCAGTGTCAAAACCAACCCATGTAAGGAATAAACTAAACTTTAAAACTAATAACACCTGACATAACTCTCAAAAAAGAATATCATAATAATAAACATATAATTCAACAGAAAAGAAAAAGAAAAAACTTTATTCATTATCTGTAATTCAAATTTTAACATCTTAATGACAATCCAACATCAAAATAAATATAAATATGAATCCCACATTGTCTATTATTATTCCAATATAATTTCTTAAAAGAAACAGTGACACCATAAAATATGATATAAGGTAATTTCACATTTTGAAACATTTTCTTGGAAATTCTATATCTCAATTGTCCGTTGTAAAAATATCACATCATCATCAATGTTTAACCATCCCAAATAAATTAAAAATGAAAAATCCTATTCTTAATGAAATTATGTTGTTACTACTTCAATACCATGGAATATTCAACTCCTAGGTAGAGCATGTAGGTTTTACCATAGTCAACTAGGTACCTATTCATGATTTTTAGCCTGGATCATAGGACTATACAATGTAAGGATAAAGATTATCTTTTACCTGAAACCCTGAATTTGATCATAATTCATTCCATATCTCTATTCTTAATTCAACGGTATTTACAGTAAGTTTTCTCAAACATGGTCCAAATCATCGGGACACATTAAAATTGGGTTATGTTCCATAATTTCATGCTACATAACAAATTCACCTTGGGATCAAACACTCACTTTCACTCTACTCTGTCTTAGTATCATGTGCAGTTTTGGAAACAAATAATCTAATCTGGCTGCATACTGTGCAAATTATACAATTTATGTGGGTGTATAAAATTTTGGCATACTTTTCAGGGAACATTTTACAATTCCTTACATGTAATCCTATGGTATGTATGTGGGATTACCTCTCCCTTTCCCCATTTCACTTTTCACTAAGAATCCCCTATTTTATTATTCTACTTGCGGCTTAGTGCATACATCATAGAACTTTTACTCATTTGAGGATCCCTGATGCCAATTAATTTCTTGTCTTTGAAACTAAAATTTAAAGGTTTCTAGATTCACATTGCCATTAACAAATGGGAGACCAGAACAATAATATAGTGAAAAATCAACCTAACACACCAAAAAATATAACCATTAGTTCCTGGAAAGTAACTAACTCATCTATAACCCACCATCATGGATTATGGAATTAAACCAACACATGGTGCTACACCAAGTATTATGAACCCACCTATTAAAGAACACAACATTGAAATAAAACACGTACTCATTCACATGATCTTGAATATAGGATAGTTCAATGGGAATCAAATCAAATATCCCCAGGATCACATTTCAATATTCCTGGAAGTATCTGATACCTTTCACAACCATGGAGTCTCTTATGAAACAATAATACTTGGATTGTTCCCTTCTCCCTAGTTTGTAGAGAAAATAATTGTCTCAAAATTCATTATCTTGAGTGAACCCTGACATGAGATGATCAATCCAATAAATTTTTAAACATAAATATTTCCACCAATAAGGACTTGGATTCTTTGAAATGAT
The DNA here is from genome assembly GCA_963277665.1 of Viscum album. Classification (NCBI taxonomy): domain Eukaryota; kingdom Viridiplantae; phylum Streptophyta; class Magnoliopsida; order Santalales; family Viscaceae; genus Viscum; species Viscum album. Next base: position 116,229,371 of record OY728159.1, on the reverse strand, counting down.
TTCCAAAACATTTATTAGATTGATGGAAAATACACATGGGAATCATGAGAAAGATTCAATGTACTAATGAGGATGTTACTTCACAATGTACTAGTCATGTGGATCCTTCTCCACACATTCTACAAATGCCTCTATCTAGTTGCAGACACATTTTTCGATGCTTCCACTTATGGTGGGGTTATGTCCAAGCCAACTAATGTATGAAGAGTTATTTTGGATAATGAATTTCACAATAATAGTTTATGAAAAGTGACCATAGAAAACATCGGTGTGGTATCGACCATGTTGAAAAGAATAACTGACTATCTACACAAGTAGATGCCTTGACATGGATGCTTGAATCCTTTTTTTATACATGCTTCACCACTCCCCTTACTTCACCCATATTGGAAGTTTAGAAATGATAAATGTTTGGTGATGCATATCTATATTAATATATCTCCAAAACAATTAATGAAAAACCAAAAAAATATAATTATTTTAATTAAACTCAGAAAAATTAATTGTTCAAACACACACAAAAATATTTTCAACAGATTCCCACATAATAATTACAATTGAATAATTAAAGGTATTTCCAATAATGAAGTTTGGGGGAACTATTCAGGATTCAAGTAACACAAGGATATCCACCAATTAATCATACACAACAACTTACATAATAAGAAGTACAACAACCCTTCCATCCAAAAGCCCCAAAAAATACAACCAACTCCACCAAGTCATCAACCCCCAACATGAACTATTCAAAAAAGTATAGAAAATATACTATCAACCATTTTCTAAAAGGTTGATCAGAAGATGACCACCCATTAATCTGAAATTTCAAATCAAATATTGGCTCTTCAAACCATCATGCATCAAATAAGTTAGATGTCAATGAATTTGTCAGAGGTATTACAAGGTACTCTTCAAGGTAATAAAGAAATATACCAAAGGAAAGAGGCACATGAAGTCATTATAGGAGTGGAAAGGTGATGTTTTTTAAAAAACCATTTGGAAGAGATGAAATCCAAGGTGGGTAACTCAAGAAGAATAGAATGATCATAAATGATAAAGTTGATGTAACTGCTCAAGAAATACCACAAGAGGCACCCCTAAAACCCTAAACACCTATGAAACCTATGGATGAAGTTAGTGTTTCTCCACCAACATATAAACCACCACTTCCTTTTCTAGAATGATAAAGGGAAGGAAGAATTCAAGGGAAATAGATTCATTTTTGGATATTTTCAGGAAATTTCACATCAACATTCCATTTTAAGATGTGATTGCCCAATTCATACCTATGAAAAATTCCTCAATGAAATCCTTTTAAAAAATGAAAATGGAAGACCTAAGAGTGATCTCCATGAATTAAGAGTGTACTTCTATTATTAATCATAAAATACAACCATGAATGAGTGTCCATGGGATATTTTCCATTAAATGTAAAATTGTGCAATGAAAGTTCAGAATATCCCTATGTGATATTGGATCTAGAATCAACCTCATGGAAATGAGTGTATTCAACAATATGGGTCTTGAAGAACTCAAAAAATAGTAGCAGTGTTATAATTATCCAAACCATTAGTGAAATAACCCTGACGACATCCAAAGGACATCTTATTCAAACTTGTCATGTCCATCTTTCCAATGACCATCCTAATTTTGGGAAAAGAAGATGAAAGAGATGATCCATTAATCTTAGGATTACCATTACAAGAAAAAAGAATGGTATTGATTTATGTGAATCAAGAAAGACTCATTTTATAAGCAGGAGTAGGACAAGTAGTGTTTGATCAAGAAATTCTAGCATAATAAATTGATTATTCTGTTAATTGCAATGAAATATCTCTCATGGAACAAAGAGAAGGCTACTTAAATAATGAAAAGGAATGTGATGACATAATCCATGATGAAGATTATGGATATGACATTAAGGATTTTATATACCTAGAAACTCTTATAAGGTACAATATCCAACCTTCTATTCCATCAGTTATTCAGCCACTAAAATTGGATCTGCAACCCTTCCAATGTATACTCATGAACTATTTTATTAAGATTAACGATGTGCTACTAGTTATAATTAACTTTTAACTATCACAATCATAATTGGAATTTTTTTGAAGTCATGAACACAAAAAAATTGAAAATTTCATGGGGGTGGTTGATCTCAAAGGAATTAGTTCTACTTTATGCAACAACAATATTATTCGTGAAAATGGTGAAAACCCCAATCAAAATCATCAGAGGTGACTCACACCACCAAAGAATGAGGTTGTTAACAAAGTTGTTCTAAAACCTATAGATGATGGAATACTATTTTCAATCTGTGATTGTTAATTGGTCATCCCACTTAAAGTAGTTCCCAGGAAAAGTGTTCTCCCAGTAAAAATTAATGATAATTATTAATTAATCTCAACTTGCACCTTCAATTGATGGATAGTATGTGTGGACTACATAAATTTTAATGTGCCAACCCACAAAGACCATTTTCAATCACCTTTCAAGGATCAAATGTAGGGGAGACTCACATGACATGAATTATATTATCTCAAGGAAAGATATATGGGTTACAATTGATTGTAGTAAACCCAAAATATTATTCAAAAAAAATTACATGTCCATTTTCTACCATTTACTACAGCCTCAGGTCATTTAACATGTGTAATTAACCTCTAACTATTTAAATATGTATGACACATATATTACATAATATGGAGGATATGTTATTATAAATTTTCATGGGTGTATTTTTATTAAATGTAATATACATTGAGGTATACCTAAGAAATCATGAAGTATTCCTATAGTGATGTAAAGAGAAGTTATTAGTTTTAAACCTAGAGAAATTCCACTTTATGGTCCAATAAGACATAATATATTGAAATAAAATATTAAATAATTGCATGTAAGTTAATCATGTCATGATAAAATTTATCAATGATTTATTTTATCCTTTAATAGTCAAATGTATAAGGATCATTCTAGCCAATGCTGGATTCTATCAGCGATTCATGAAGGACTTCACAAAAGTATTCTACCTTTGGAAACACGTATTATCAAATGTAAAACCCTTTGAATTCACATAAGAATATAAGTGGTCATTATATAATTTGAAAAAAATCTTGGCAGCTAATCCTATAATTATTTTACCTTATTGGGATAAGAAATTTAAATTGATTTGTGGCACAAGTGACTTCGTTGTTGGTGTTGTTTTTGAGAAATAAGTTGGTCACATATCTGCCTGATCTACTAGGCCAGTCAAAAACTAAATCAATCTCATTTAAACTTCACAACTACAATGAAATATCACTAATTAATATAGTATGTGTTTGAAATTTTTTTTCCTATTTGATTTTTTCAAAGGTGATTGTGCACACTGATCATGCTATCTTGAGGTACGTGATGAATAAAAATCATTCCATTCCAACAAATATATGGTGGGTCCTAGTTTTCCAATATTTTTACATCTTCATCATCTATTCCAATGACCCAAAAATTTGATCACTGATCATCTATCCTAGCTTCCACAACCTCCCATAGTTGTTTATGACTATATCGACATCGAGTTCGACTATCATAATAAAAACCTTTTCAATGTAAGCGTACAACCATGATTTTCAGATATTTAAAATGAGCCACAAGAGATTTACATCATGACCCCTCCTTCTAGTAAAGAAAAATGTTTTTCGAAGAAGCATCACATGATTACGGGGGTGAACTATTATTGTTTAAGTAATCTGTTGATGGCTTCTTTCGACGACCATTATAGAGGAAGAAACATGAAATGTGTTACACGTTTTTCATACATCACCATATAGAGGAAGTCATGGATGGGAACACAATATGGAAAATATGCTACAATGTGGAATTTTCTAGCCCATTCTACACTAATATAGAGGTGATTTTATTGAATGTTGTGATAGGTTCAAAAACCCTGGTTCCATTGGAAAAAGAATCACAATTACCCAAAACCCAATCATAGAAGATGAAATATTTTATGTATAGTGAATTTATTTCATAGTACCATTTCAAAATTCACAATGAAATTCATCTGTTCTTATTGGAATGGACTATGTCTCTATATGGATTGATGTTGAATTTAAAACACATGACCCAAAAAAAATTATCATGAAATTGATGAAGAGTAACATATTTTCAAGATTTCTATTTAATATATTACTCATTATTTATCAAGTTACACATTTTTATAATCATGTTTTTAGTGGAATCCTTGAAAAATATGGAATCTATTATAACATAGAAACTCCCTACCTCCCCAAAACTACTGGGAAAGTCGAAATTGGATTCTTCCCTATGTGTAGACCACACTGAGTACAAAAACTCCATTAATAAAACACCATTCATATTGATTTATAGAAAAAAATTTACATCTATCAGTAGAATTAGGGCATCATACAAACTGGGAAATTAACAATCCCAATTTGGATTATCAAAAAGCTAGACAAGCCCGAATGTTACAATTAGATGAATTGAAAGAAATCAGAAAAAATAATTCTGAAAATTAGATGATCTAAAAAGAAAAAACACATAAATGAAATTATAAACATAATTCAAGACACATATTTTTTTATAGGAAATAAGGTCTTATTATTCAACTCATGATTAAAATTCATCCTTCAGAAGATGAAATCTAGATTGCCAAGACCCTTCATAATCATTATCATTTTCCACTTTGGGTCCATTGAAATTAGAAAGTATGGTGTAACACTATTTAAATTCAACGTATAATGAATAATAATATATCAAGAACCCTACCGTGAAAGCTATGTAATCATCATTAAATTCACCTTAGCCACAAAGTGTCAAGCTATCATCGTTAAAGTGATGACTAAGAGGAAAACATGGATAGGAAAATTTATGCTAGATTATATTATAATAAGAAATATGAAATATTATGACATTATGATAGAATGGAAATAGGGGTTGAGAAAAAAATGGTCAAAAAAATAAATTAATGGTCGTGTAAAACTGTTTCAGGATGTGTACATTTTATGGTCAATCATTCAAAAGAATCATAATTTTATAGCCTAAAATTCAAATATATGTCGTCAAATTCCTCGAACATCTTTAAAATTTTTTCATAAACATATAGTTCAGGTAATTACACATCCCCTTCCCTCCCTCCATAGCTAAAATCCCCTCCCCATCCCACCATGTTAGCCGCACAACCTCCATTTCCAACCTTCCATAGTGGTGACCCCCTACCCTTTCCACCCTCTCAGTTGTGAAACCACTCTTCCCCTCTTCTTAGTATCAAACCCACCCCTCCTCTCAGTATCAAATCCACATCCATCCATATTCTATTCCTAAAAATCCTTGCATTCAACTCTGATCTAACAAAAATGGAACACATGAAGACCGCATGCCATGCACCTACAGTTTTTTCATCTTCCCGTCATGATCATCCCTTTATGAAGTGTCAGCAAGGTGATTCACCAATTATAGCTCCCCCAGTTTAGGGAGAATCTCCCCCACATCCCACAATATATTCTACCGAGCCCATCTCTCAGGGAGAATACTAGTACATCTCTAGTGAGTCATATGATGATTTCAACCCTCATATAATACCCAAATCTATTTCTATAACCCCAAGCATTGTCTCCCTAAACTGACTGTAGGTAAAAACCAATGATGATTAGAAAAACTATAGACATGGATATCCTTAGCATCTCAAATTTCAGCCATGAGATCCTCTAGTTCCTTGAGTGACTTAATATTTCATCCATCAAGGTGGTATGGGAGGAGATATACTGAGCACTTTTTCTCATATTCTTATATACCTTCGATGCCATAGAAGAAAACCTCAACATCAGTCTATGGGTATAACCTAATGAGATATCATTTGCAGAATTTACGATAGGCCTCCAAATTTATATATATGACTTCACTAGATCTGAGGTATTTACTACCCTATATCTCGAGCCTATGGAGTCTGACATGAAGAGACTTTGGGGGATGATCACACAAGATAATCACACTGATCACAATCCTAGGATTACCATGTTGAACCAGATTTATCGAGCAAAAATCAAGATCCTTCATTGAGAATTTAATCGTGCATGGTATTCCAGGTCCAAGCCATATGGAAGTGTGAGGTATATATACGATTTTATCTTAGTAGAATCCATGAGTGGCCCTTCCATCACCATGGTCACAAAGATCACATTTTTTTATAGAGCTGACACTCAGAGCATGATATGAACTTTAATGGGAGGTCTCTTCTTCACACATTGAGCCCGCTATCTTGGAGTGTTTCATGCTGCCCCACTACTAACTTCTTTTTATCCTATAGAGTCCATTGAATTTAAAAATCTTCACAAGATACAGATCCTGATCAAGGATGATGATGCCAATTGATGGGAGCTAGGTGACCACGAGGCAACTATGGAGGATCTAGTAGACCATACATCATACCCTACACTTGATATACCCCCCACTTCACCTCTATCCCCTACCACTCATTTCCTTACCTCTACTAGCATAACATATACCACTATTCAACCCACTCATCCACACATGATAGATATCTAGGACAAGAAACATTTCATTCTAGATAATTTGAGACAAATCGTTGAGCATATTCACATCTATTTAATAGAGAAATCCCATTTCAACAACCCAGTCTAACTATCCATCAATGCTCTCTATCCATGAAACCAAGGAGTACCTTGTAGGGAATGCCTGACAAGGAAAGGGACCAGCCCCCACCCATTCCATAGAGGTTCCATTTGTTGATCCATCTTCTAGACACGTGACCCAAGTAAAGATAGTCACATCCCCATCACCAACCCTAGAGCATATTTCGATCACCATGACACCACCCTCAGTAGCTGACCCACCATCCCATTTTGACAACACTTCCATTGACCAATAAGTTCTAAAAAAGCCACCCTTTGATCAAGAGTAGACGATTATGAAGATTTTTGACTCACTTTTACTGTCTTAGTTTTCCAACATACCCATCAATGTTTTGGTCATATATATCAGGGATTTTTTATATGACTTTTAGTTTGTGTTTCTATTCATTTTTTGTTATTAAACGTTATCTATATATGGTAAAATAATTTATATCCATTTTAAATGGATTCTATTTCAACTTCTTACAACTTAAAAAACAACCATGTTCAGATCCTTTGTTTAATTTGTGGGTTTATATTACCATATTTCACCATATACCCATTTATTATGAATCACTCAGCACTAGTTGTGATCAAAAATTAGACTGAGAATATCTCACATGATAATCATGCTCTAAATACAACATCAAAATCACAAATTCTCATCAATCCACAATAGATTATTGCATGATATTCTCCTTAAGTGATCAATCATTCCAAAAGAACTCATGAGTGGTAGGACACTACCCCATGTAACTGTAGATGAAAGAGGAAAGACTAAGCCGAAGGAAGAAACTACCTGATACATTCCTCCATCATCCAGAATGACAGTTTCATTTATTATCACTTTTTGGAAGGAAACCCATATTTCAATTGTTCTAGTTATCTATAGTTATGATTTTTTCGGGGTCATAATGTTAATGTTTTTCTTTTATTTACATGAGTTACATGGATATTTTTTTGTATACACATTCCTGCATTTAAATATAACCTATTTCATTAATTTCCATAATATGAACCTTCCAGTATTACCATTTTCATAATGTTTCCTACCAATGGACTACTCTTTTATCTAGTGCAGGATTTTTGGTTCTGCAACATTTTTCTAGTAGTCAAAATACCGCAAAATGAATATAATACAACATTCCCCAAGGAATACTACTATATCAAGGGATAACTCAATTCATTAGTATATTATTTCCAAATTTCATTTCCTTTATCTCAGTGTTATCTTCCATTACCCTAATATATGAACATCTATAAATATTGGAAACACTATCTAATTATAAGTGTGGGGGAACTTTTCATGATTATCACTTTCAATGCACATAAATTTTTACCTATTTTTCATCTGTCAAGGAGACATTTTTCATTTAGAATCACTATTTAAACACATACTCATTGTACCCATTTAAATTAAAGAAAATGTTATGTTGTAAATTGATGGAAATCCATGTTTTTTCACATTTTAGAAATTCAAAATGATTGATGAGAATAATAATTTAATTAAATAATTTAATTTTTTGAAATTACTTTTAATTGACATATTAATTGGTTTTCTACCCTTAGTGGTTTCCAGATTTCATTATTTACCTACATTCCTTAGGGTATTCTATTTCCAAAATTGTTTATTATTTTCTAAGCATATTCTTTTTACTAAGACCTAGGATATGTAAACTTACCATAACATGCATTTAGATATTATTGAGTATATTAATGAACAAATTAAATATTAAATTGATTAATGAAATAATTATTTATCCACCTTTTACTTATATCCACCTTACATTTTCCGTTCATTAATACTATAGTTTCCATACATGAAATTATATGATGCAGCTTTTCCAGTACGATTATCCCTTCCTACCCTAATCATTCAATAATGTATGAATTTATTTTGAAAAAGTGTGGGGAAATACATCAGTAGAGAGGGGATGATTCGAAAATGGAGAGGTATTGTACTTCTCACCAGACTGTTCAATTATGAACCATGTGTACTTTATGGTGGTTCAAATCTATATTATTACATTGAAAAATAGTAAAGAAAAAAAAATTAATTGGTTTTGTATTAAGAAGGCCAAAATCACCATTTCCAAACAGATGAATCATATAATGGCTCATATGTGGTAAGGGGTTAGATGTGAGATCTATCCTACACATGAATTTCAAGACATTCATGCATTATACAGAAGTTCATACCCAAAATTGTATGCATTTATTTCACTATTTATCCACATTACCATAGTATATGAGTCATTAGAATCTATTTGCTATAACCCTCGTGATTAATATTGTATTTATCTTTAAGAAGTTGATATGATGAAACCAATGAAATGATATGTATAGTATCATGTAACTAAGGTGTTAAAATAAGTACAGTTTCATTTTAACCTGAGTGATGGGAGAAAATTCATTTTGATATAAATTTAAAATGGTTATGCAGTTCAAATAACATTTAAGAAATTATAATTAAATGATTAAGAATCTATTTAATGAACTGATATATGGTTCATGACTAATTCTGTATGCAGTGATGATTCTAGTAATTGACCACTTCCACTTATAGATAGTTATATTTTCATGGATATCATGAATGGTTACCATTTTTAAAATTTCTTACATTTTAAAATCCCTATTGAGATCCTTTTTTCTTGAAGACAATAAATTTTTCATGTGTGGCGGACTTTGATAAGCTAAAATAATATATATAAATTTTTTGTATCAAATTTTAATGTATTTTAAATGATTTACTTGATAGTGTAGCTGTTATGTGTTTATTATTACTAGAAATAGAATTATAAGGTTTCAAATGAAAAAAATTTTGAAATGGAGAAAAATTGGCTATTACAGATCGTGAAACATAATTACATGATGTGTAGTAGAATTATCCACATGTTTCAAGCTGTGATGTGTTTTAATCCATGAATCATCATTACATGATGTGAACCATCCTAACACAATGTGAAACATCAGTACATGATGTGTAGAATTAAAATCACATTTCCAATTCAAAATGATACAGCTAAAAGAAGCATCATGACGAGACATCCAGTTACACGATATGAGAAGGTTCAATATTAAAATTCTCAATTGAGGTAAAAATTATATACACACTTATTCAAAAAAAATTGACAAAATTGTAGAACAACATTACATGTCTTGAAATTTTCAATCTTTTTATATGTTGTAGCAACACATGGGAAAATGTTTGGTAGAACCGAGTGTCCTACATTTTTCTTTTGTTTCTATCAACTCTATATCCCCAAAATCGAGTTTATTTTATTATTTTCATTATTTTACTTTATTATAATCATCTTGGATTCATTGTAACGAAATTATTTATCTCTATTTTCATCTCTGATTGCATTCTTCATCTGTTATCTGTCTCCATCATTGATCATTCAATGCCTTATTTTGTTATTCTTTAAAATATGTAATTGGTTACAATTGTGATTGAACTCATTTCCATATTACTAATTCATGATTTCATGTTAGTTAGTTGATAAATCCCAATCCATTTATTTCTTTAATTCATCAAACCCAATTGATTATTTTAAATTTATAATTTTTTCAATCTTTTAACAATTATTGATTAATCACACCATGAGTTGGTAAATCACCTAGTGTAGGGATAGAGAGTTGGGGTGTCTAAATTTAATGAATATCTATTTCTATACATGCTATTCGTATGACTAGTAATTAGGTTAAACAAATTTTATATCCAATTCATTTTTGTGACCATTACCATGGGATGTTCGGATGAAAACCCCTAACATGAATGGATTATATTAGTCATTGGCCAATAATAAATTAATAATGCTATATTATAATCTTAGATTAATGCGCATATGTAGTGATTACTTATAGACCAAAGAATATCTTATTCTTATATAGAACTAGATGGTTTTCCCATGGTAAACTAGCGACCTCCTCTTGCTTTGCAGCAAAAATCTGAAGACCAAAACATGTTAAGATAAAATTATCTTTTCCCTAAATTGATCTTTATATCTTTCTTATCATGGTTCATAATTTAAAATTATTTACTGTTAGTTTTCCCAAATTTTATCAAACTCATTGGGACTCCTACTAATGGGGTTCTAAGATATATGTTTCTACTGCTAGTTTAATTCCACATGGGATCGACCCCGCACTATCGATATGCTACATATCAGTAGAATGTTTAGTTTAAGAAAACTTATTCTAATATGAACATAGCCCATGTGAACTAATCATCATTTATGGTCACACTATTCACTTCAAGGGGGAGACACAATTTCGGCTATCATATATCAGAAAAATAATGTATCCCACTTCTTTCCCATTTGAGATACATTATTAGTTGAGGATATGGGAATGATATATATCCTTGTAATCATTTAACTACATGGGGTCCCTCATACCACTATTTTACCCGAGGGATATTTTTTAACATTGAGGATCTAGATGGGGTTACATATATCTATGGGCATACAGGTGAGTATCAGAACAAACTTTCACCATAAAACTATTTTCCATTTGGACTACATGATAAATGTGTAATAGGATAGTTTGTTATCATTAATATATTGTTTTAGTGGATCTTGGGTGAATAATATCCTCATCATTGAGTTCTCCAACTATAATAGCTTGTATGAGATTAATCAGATGGATCTGTATGTGGACTTGTATAATAAGCCAGGTCGTTCACCCATGTGCTAGTTAGAGACATAAGAGGTAGTAGAACTATGTTTTGGTAATATTCAAGAGACCATGGGTTAATTTTAGTTCATCAAAAATCATACACCTACTACTCAGACTAGATAGAAATTTAGGCCAATCACCATCAATGAAGTCCAGAGTTTGATGTCAAGGATCAATTTTTCTTGCGAGTATTAGAAAAAATATTCCATGGACTAATATAGAGAGAAGGGAAGTTATCCCCATTCTTTTTCAAACAATTTGATATATTGGAGAGAGTCAGTATGGTATATTATCATTTTTATTACCTAATATGTGACATTATATGCATGAAATCTACCAGGTTTCACTTATTTTTCATTATCATACCAACCTATCTCACATTTTTAATCCAAATGAGGATTAGTTTGATATTTTATTCTTCATTTAAGGAGTACCCTGTACACATCATTTAATAGAGAGTGAAGGATTGTTTAGGCTATTATTTACCTTTAATATGGTTTCTATAGTAGTATGAACATGAATAAGATGAGACCTAGGAGTAGAAGGAAGACCTACGTGCTTAGTGACCAGATTTGTTCTATGATATCATTTAACAACCCTTGGGAGATAACACCGAGAGAAAATAATTTATGTGGAGAGGAATGTAATAACATTGTCTTTCTATGTGGTATGTATCCTTAAAATTTCAGTATAATTATTTATCTGGTACCAATTGTGGATTCCTAAGGAGGTATTTTATGTGGGGGGTCTATAGGCCTTTTTCAGAGATCGAAACCTAGACTTACGGTGAAACGAACTAAAGAAATGGTTAAATGGATCCAATAATCCCAGTCTCCATGGTTTCCCCTAACCATGTATGTAATTTTAGAGGGAAGATAAGGGAAAATGATCTACCAAAAATATGATCCTAGGGATGTAAACTTTTTTCGATGGTCTATAGTTTTTAATAGTGCCTCCTAGCACAATTAGTACAAGGTTTCTCAAATTGTTCGGCCGAACCATATGGGGTCCCAAGATAGATATTCGGAGGTGCACAGATGGTTCACAATTTGACCATCCACTTGGCCAAACCATGTTACCAAGTATATATCAGATACAATTATGAAATCTCTCATAAAATTCTTATAAGCATACTTGTGTCCCTATTTGTCCCATATAGTGGACATGAGGCCTCCCTTTCTTAATATTGGATCTCTCAAACAACCTGCAAGCTAGATTATTCAATTACATCACTATACTAGCATGAATTGATGAAAAATTGGTCTTGGGGATTCCACAATGTCATTCCTTAAATCTATAGGCTCGTTTCATTGTTCTTCATTATATTGGATGCACTATTTTGGTGTGAGATCATATCACCAATTTTTAAGGTGTTGATCGATTCCTGAGTTTTATTTCACTCAAGGAGAAAATAATGACCTATATTAGATGTGTATAGTATTATATGGTTGAGGTTTCTAGTCTAGAACTCATTACTCAAGCCATTATAATGCCTCAACCACAAAAGCCTGGAGTCAGTGAATTGTTCAAATAAATTTCCATCATTATAAGGTATCAAATCCCAAAGGACTGATCAGTGTAACTATATTAGTATAATATATTATACTAATGATTCCCCTAATACATTGGAAAAGGATAATAAAACATGATACAGTATAAAATAAACTACATCCTTGAAAGCATATTCAATGGTTTCTTCTTCATAACCTAGGGAAATGATACATAATAAAGGGATGACCTCAGATGATTAGTAAGGGTAACAGATATAGTAGAATATATCATAAACTATAAGGAAAATAGAATAACTAATACTACTACAAAATAATATTGATCATTATATGGAAGGAAAAAAATAAATGAATAATTCCATATAAATAACCACCTGAAACATCACCATGGATAGTATACTGGTGGAATAATCACTAGATTTATGGATTACTGAAATCATAATGAGCGAATGAATATTTCATACATCATAAACCTATAATTGGGGCCTCAACCAAGGATTCTAAAAATACTATGGTAAGGCCTCAGCCAAAACCCAATTCTAATTTGTCTCAAGAGACCTACCGATGCATCAAGGGGCTATAGAGGGCCCAACCCATCACATTACAAGTTCAATGAATTATTCATATGTATAATAAAATATATCTTCATATCAATGTGTCCCATACCACATGGAGATGTTTAAATTATATTCCTAGATTAATATACTATAATTTAATCATTGATAAACTATTGGGGAAAAAGATCAATAAACATTTCAAAGTGTCCCATACCAAATTAAAAAAATTATTATTAATTCCACATGAAATTATAATAATAATAAGGCTTCTGTCAAGGTATATAAAATTGAAATACATACACAACATGCAATTAATTTGTGGTTAACAAGTCTTAAATCTCATAGAGTTAATAGTGAGAAGAGAAAAATCATTTTACTTTTGAATGAAGTGTTATTAAGGAAAACAATTTGTATTTTTCATAAAATCATATTCCAAACATTTATATCCGAAAAATAAAATGTACGGACATTAAAATAATATTTAAGGTATAAATGATTTCCCACTGATGTTAATTTTTTTTAAAAAGTGTTTCTATGAAACTTTAGATATAAAAAATTTTAGTGTGGTTAAAGGAAGATAGTATAAAATGAAAAATGAATGTTTTTGACATAAAAAAGAAATTAAACAAGATATTATTTCATGATAAAATATGTGATTTTAGAAAAATAAGGATTTTTTAAAATAGATTACATAGAACACTTGAGAATGGGTAAGAATTTGAGATGTTCCCTTGAATTGGGATTGTTTGTTGTGGAGAATTAAAAAGGAAACCTCTATAAAACATGAATAACACCATAAATTATGGATTATATGATATACATAGATGATTTTGAAACATATAAATATAATGTAATATATATAATAAAATAACTGAGCATTACATTAGAGTAAATTTAGAGAAAGAGTAACCTTAAATAAAAATGGGGGTTTATGTAGAATTCATTACAACTATATAATCAATTGAATTATATTCCCCAAAATTAATAATAAAAAAATGATAAATTTAATACCTTAAAAATAAATAAATAATATATATGATAAATAAATGTTTTGTATACATACAAAAAAAAATATTGGTGAATATTGAGTATCTCCCAAAATTGGAAGTGAGATGAGATGAATTTTTTTATAACCTCATTATTTTCATTTATGTCATTTTATATTGGTTAAGAAATGAATTTTCATCTTCTGCGAGTGCGCATTTTCTTAGTTTTCATGTTCGTTTCTCTTGTATAGGAGTATGGAAGTTCATGTAAAATGGAAACTGAAATACAGAATATAAGCTATGAGTTATTAATGATCATCTAGAAGGTTAAATTACCATACAATATGTTTTTTTATTTTTGGATAGGATGAATCATAAAATTTTAATAATAAATTATTGGACTATTTTGATGGTTGTTCAATCACCATGAATTCATTTTGTTTTACTTTTAAATACCATGTGTAAAAAATGATTAACGAACCTTAAATAAGATATATTAAATATATTTTTATCTGGTTCATCCATAAAAAAATTATATTATATGAATTGGAGATGATAATATAAATTGAAAACCCTTCATCCTATAATGTGATAAATTAACACATCTCGTATGGTGTTTTTATTTCTACTATTTGAGTAGATGGAAAATTGGTAATTATAAAATATTATACTATAATAATAACATTATATTATATGTATGGTACTATAATTATCATTGAAGTTTTATGAGGGGATGTGAGGAGAGAGAAACAAAAAATGGAACTTGCAAAAGTTGTTGAATGAAAAAGGGAGAGAGGTTTACCTCTTCAGTAATACTCATTGAGATTCTCCTTAAAGACATTGTTTTTGGACTTTTAAATAGATCATAAGGCCTTGGACATGGGAGGACAGAATTAGAAGAGTATTGGGTTGAACATAATCAAGGATCATATATTTTGTTGAGTGAGAGGAAGAGGGGGTGAGGGTTGGCTATATAGTGGAGGGGAGGAGATTTTTGCATTATTTTAATCATTATTTTATTGTTTTTCCTCAAGTCTATGAATAGTATTGTTTTATGTGACTACAATTAGTCATTATTGAATGTGATTTCTAACTAGTGGTTGAATACATCATCCATGATGTTTGTAATAGTGTATTTATCTTATAACTTATTTATTCTGTAATTACCGTATTTTACTATTTACAAAACAAAAATATTTTAGAAAATTCCCAAAAATTCAGCTTAAACATTTTTTGATGTGTCGAATCCAAAAATTAAATCAATTTTTAATATAAATTTACAACAATGTGAACTTTAATATTTAAATAAAATCATTATTTACATGAAAATAAAAACTCTAAATTTAAAACTAATTTTATAATACATTCAAAACAAACAATGGTCTCCTAAAATGATCTGAATATAATTGGAAAAAATCTATTTATATAGAAATAAATTTTATGAAAGTAAATTTTATTTAAAATAAATTTATTATTTTAAAATTTTAAATAAATTTTAATTACACACAAAAATACAAACAATTTATTATTTTTTTGAAAACATTCAATCTCATTTATAAGGTGCCAAAATATAATTTATACATTCATGGGTGATGAAACTATTCATAAGTGTCAAGTTAAAAATCCAAATAGTAACATTACTATTCATAACGTTGCATTACTATTCATAAGTGTTATGTTACTATTCACCAAAAATAATATTGATCTTATTAGACTCTAAATATCATACTTTTCACAAATGTGTATGTCTTTTTTTCGGAATTCAAATCACATAAGTGGAAAAATCGTGTTTCATGGCTAGGATTTGACTATAATAAAATCTTTGTTTTTTAGAGACTCAGTGTTGTCTCCTTATATGATATCTAATTACTTTTAATTATTTTGGAAGAAATATACCATAAAATCATGGGGTGTCATATTAATAGTAAACATATTAATAATATAATTTAGTATTTATATAGTGAATTATATTATTCAATATCTATATTAAATTGAGTAAAATAATATATTGACCAAAATGAATTTGGTAAAGTAGTAATCAAATATACAATTTCATGTTAAAATATTATTTTATACAAAAATACAACTATAAAATAGTATTATTTTAGACCATCAATTAAAATTAAAATTATAAATTATTATTATTTATAAGTATAATTATTAATTTTAATGATTAAATTTAAAAATATAAAAATTATTAAATAAATTATCAGGGTGTGGAAGTCATTCTATTTAACAAACCACCATCATTGTGAAGACACTGATTTCATCAGGTGTTTCTTATTAAATTCATATTCCATGATTATAATCATTGAATTTGTATTCTAGTGCCCAATAAAAGTAGGTTTATCATGACATGGTATGTTGGAACCTTGACTCCACTAACCCCAAGTAGGGTGCTCTCTCTTTTATGCCATTAGTAGACTTTTATGAAAATCGTTGTTCAAGTTACCATTCATAAGGCATAATAATGTTATGTTATTTAATTAAAAAATTTAATTGTCATTGGATAGAACATGTATATAATCACTTGACCCCACAAAGTTAAGTGTTTAAAATTTATCAATGAACCTTTACATTAGTCCATGTAAAGACTATATTTTTAAATTTCACATGGACTAGTTATTTCTAATTGATTGGTAAATAGTTTCATATACTTATCCCCCCTTTGGGTGATTATAAAAGGTAATTTAATGATCCTAATAATTAAATATGAAATTAATGTAATAAATGATATCGTGTCCTCTTTAAACTTATCAAATAGAATTAAAGGTGATGTAATTAAACTTACAAATTAATAAATTGAATTATTATTACATGGCCTATATTAGATAATAAAATTTGTATAATGTGTCTTTTTAATATGGGAATTTTATGTTTTATATGAATTATTATACATGATCTAACCGTGGATTCAAGAGGATATTATTTGAGTACTTATATGATATCAATCCGATTCCAGGAGCCGACTTCCAAGTGATCTACAAACCAATGAAAATGGCCCCTTTCTACTAGTAGATTCCCAAAATGTTTTGATTGAATCTCTTTACATTATTATATATATTAGGATCCCAAAAATATAGTCCATTGATCTAAGTTGATGTCTTCATGCACATGTCACCTTGGATACACCACATTGGGCATAGGCATGCTTGGACTATGTGTAACGGCCAAAACAATTTATCAAGGAAAATTCCCTTCTTATAATTATTTTATATAATATAATCACATAAAATCAAATTAATATTACATTAAAAATTTTATAAATGATTAATGAATGATATAAGACGTATTTATGAATGTTAAGAAACATATATGGAAGGAATAATAACTTGACTATTGGAATAATAATATGAACCAAATGAATAGTAAACCAGACAGTACAATAGTAACCTCATTCATGAATGTTTGTATAAAATTTAGGCATCTTATAAAATAAAATATGATATAATTGTTTCATAGTATAAGTAATTAAATATTTTAAAAAATATTAATAATGTTTTGGAATTATTATATGTCAAAAATATTTAATTACAATTTTATGATTAATATAACTATTTAAATAATTTTTTTTCATAAATGTTTTCATAAAATAATGTTTTCTATTATTATAATACGATTTTATCAAACATTAATTAAATTATCAATGTTTAAAAAATCAGTTACAATGTTAAAATCAGTATTTCCCATGTAAAATTTGATTTTAATTAAAATTTTAATTTCTATTAACTAAGAATTTTATTTTCATCAAATTTAGTTCAATTTTTAATTCTATATCTCAAAAAAACATTATGGTTTAATTTTTGTGTTTTTTCAAAAATAGATGAATATTTTGTGAATAGTAAAATATAATAATTAATGGAAAAGATAAATGCATGAATTTTGTATTCATATATGATTTATTTTTGATGTAAGTACAGAATATAAATATATCCTTCATTATTTTTATATTTTTGGTTATTATTCCAAAACAATTCATAGACATGATCCAAAATAATGAAAAAATGAATAAAATAATGAGAAAACACTCCTCTCCTACCCGATAAATGCCACCCCTAACCACATCTTCTCCTCAAACCTTTCACACTTTCAAACCTTGTCCAAATTCTTCTCAAATATCTTACAAAAACATTCCACATGTATAGGATCTCGTGGTCTCATAAAAAAGGCCATAACCATTTCCATTAGGAGGCGGTTAAGGACGAGAAATTCAAGAGGTAAATTCCTCTTTCCCTTTATTTTGTTTTCTTGTTCAAGTTATTTTATTTGCTTAATATATCCTCCCCACAACTCATCCAAATAACATATAAGTCCCCAACCATAAACATTACTTAATATTGAGTTATTTCAAGAATACATATTGAAGCTCTTTTCAGGTTTAGAGTTTTAGAGAATTAGATCATAAATCATGCATTACATTCCACTTGTAAACACGGTGGTTACATCAAACAAAACATTCATTTTTTCATCAACATAATCATATTAAGAATAAAACATGGGTTTTTTCTTGACACTTCCTTGACACTATCATCACATCATTTACCTTCCCCTTGACCTGTGAAAAAATTTCAATAACATAAGATGAGCATAAAAAGCTTAGTAAGGGATAAAAAATACCGAATGAAAACATTACTTCATACTTACATCAGAATCAATGAAATCATACATTACTTATAAAACATAAGCACTATAAAATACCTCATGAAATCTTATGATTTATGAATAACCCATAGAAATCATAAGCCAAAAAGGTAACTTGAGGCATTTATAACATTATTACGTAGGGAGTAACCCATATGGTTACATTTGGAATACCCATCATAGTATATTCCCTAAATCTCTTCGGAGAAACCTTAACGTTTAACTCCTTTTCATTACCCAATACATTGGAGAGATATATCAGTCTCACCTGCCTTTAGTTTATCACGGAACCACCCATCTTCATAAACAATGCCCAAGAACCATAAAATAATTGTATCACATAAAACCAGCATAAAAGAAACATAACATTTACACATTTTAATCACAAGATATCTATACAACACATAGATATAATAAAAACATTACCAAAACCATTTTCAATACCAAAATACATAAAAGATTATATGGTATTTATTTTCCTTATTAAAAAACTTTATGACTTGTTAGGGAATCCAAAGATCAAATAAAACTCGCCGCGGCGGAATGGTATTTGTCACCACGTACATTAAAAAAACAAACTTTTTGTCATTTAGTTAAATGCTTCGTAGAGAAAAGTTTCCTTTTGAATAAAAGTAAAATTAAAATGGTATTATACACCATATAAAATAATGTTGTGTATAAAACAAAATATGCCTCAATGAATGGAGATTTAGACGATGTCCCTTACAAAGTCGGTATCCTTAGATTAAGGATGATTCAATTATATAAATATGTATAACAAACATAAATACACAAAATATAAGTGTATATTAAGTGTAAAACAATCATAGGTAATCCAAAAATATTCATAGCACTATATAGTCAATAAGTAGATGTTTAACCCAAAGAATTGAAATTGGGTTATGAAGTTCCCTTATGGAAATTCGACAGCCTAACATCGTCACTTTAAAATTCAGAAAATGGGATGATGAGAGATAAAATGGTATCTCATCATATGGACATAAAATTTACATCAATAAATATATAGAAGAACATATTCCAACATAATAAGATTTAAATTAAATGACATAACAAATGAAGTCTTTTAAAAAGAGGAGGGTGAATGGTTGCCTTACCGATTTCAGTAACTTTCAAAAGGTACACCCCATGAAAGAAGGGTCATACAATAAAAATTTAAATACCCATTAATTAAATTATATTACCCAAATAATACAATCATGGGAAGTACATACACCACACAAAAGGTAATAGTGGAAAATGTAGCATGAATCTCACGGGAACAAAAGCGAGATAAAACCCTGATACCTTATTGTAATCAATCGAGTCGTATGAACAAAAGATTATAAACACTATATGAATCACATAATACCATGAATATAATAATGATAATATATTTCATATTAAAGAAAACAATACACTGTATACAATAAATAAGTGGCGAACAACGGAGATCTCACAGAATTTAATGTGAGAAAATATATCCCCTTATGAAAATTCAGCAACCAAACAGCGCCACATAAACATTCCAAAAAATTGGACTGAAGATATAAATTAGGGTCTATAATCATAATAACATAAAAATTATAGTAAGTGGAATATAAAATAAAAACTTTGAACATAAGAAAAATGAGCTTAAAAGAAGTGACATAAAATAGAATACTTAAAAAGAAAGAGAGTGGTAGGATCCCTTACCTTGTGTCCAACTTGACTTGATTGTTCTTTAATGTCTTGAATAATAAACTAGAGTTAATTTATTCCTTATGAAGAACCTTTTTCATGTTCATTATTCCTTTTTATATCACCTAATACCATTTTATGAACATTATGTAATTATTTAAGTTAATAACTGTCATTTTTTTGACCATTGGTAGATGAGTCAAAAATAAACTTCATATAATTACAAGTTGTTCATGTGGTAAAATATTCATTATACCCAGGATTATATTCATGATTTAGATATCATATTTATCATATATATCCAGAATATACATGAATTTATAATTTTACATAACATTCAGAGGTATGAAATGAAATGAATCGTTCAAGGAGACGGTAAGTCGTACGTACGCATGAACACTACATTAATTTAAATTTCATATTTAATGGAATGAAATAATAATGATATAGAGGAATATTTTAATTACAGTATAATATCATATATAATATCATTAACTCCATTCTTTATACATCCCACATATGGAATAACGAATCAAATCACTTTGATGGGGCGGTAGTCCACACTTCCTAAAATGAAGATATCACATTTATCCATAATGGGAACCATAAAGGTATGACATAAATGAAAAATAAAGAAGAATGTGGAAAAAATAGACATAATATATACCATATATAAATATAGTGACATCTTAATGGCCACCATGAATGGTGTTAGAAGAATATTTAACAATCATCGTATCGTGAGGCAGCAATTCTCCATCCACCGAAATAATATATTCTTTAACCATCAGACGGAGGTGTGTGTAAGTGTAGCTAGAATCCTTATCATAACAACATCCTAGTAAATTTAATATAATGGTGTGGTCACAAAAAAACGTAATAAAAATATTTTATGGGGTTGGAGAAGAAAAATAATACAAAAGAACATAAGAGAGAATATTACCATTAAATTGGGTAACTCCTCTTCGTCTAAATCAAAACGGTATCTTGAAGAGATTTCTGCCTAATTTAAGGCTTATATAATGAATATATGGATTTTCATAGATGAAATTAGCAGAGTTTGTCTGAGCCAACGGCTTGAGAGGTGTGGGTAAGGTGGTTGAGGTGGGGACCTTGTATAAGAGGGAGGAGGGGCACTCATGGAAAGTCATGAAATGTTACTTTATTTTAAAATGAGTTTCAGATTTTAAATGTCCCACAAAGATATATTTCAAGTATAAGGTGATAAGGGTTCCAAATACACCCATAAAATAGGTTTTTGACAAGTGTAAGTCTTATATTTTACAATATATTTTCATTTTATTTAAATCATTCATTAATGAGATAATCCCTGCATCATCATGGTGTCATAAATAAATTAATTTATTTAATGTATAAAAATTATAAGAAAAATACCATGATATAGGAAATATTTTAATATTTCCAATGACTTTTTATAGTATAAGATATAATTTATGTAGGAAAAATTAATATTGTTTTACTTTGGTGTTACATACTTTCGTTACATTTTCCTTTCTTTTAAAAAATATGATAAAAGGTCACTATCACACTAATGTGATTCCATGGGGTTCCAAAGTTTGGCACAAGGAATCCAATGGTAGGCCATGACACAACCCGTAGAATTAGGACATATTTTGGGGTCATTTTATATTATTATGATATTATTTTATTATCCTTAACTACCCGATTACTAATTAATCTTGTTAATTACAGATAATTATTGTCGTTACTATTCATAATGTCCAAAAAAACAAGAGTATTAATTACATAATTGGGACCATTTTATTCCAAATATGGAATCATTTTTATCAAATTACTGATAAAAAAATTTCAGTAATTATTTTAAAATAACTCCCATTGTCAAAACCAAAGACAAGTTTTTAAGAAGTAAAATCTATCAAAAGATTTATTTGTTTTTCATCCAATTTAAAAGTGAAATTAAATCAAATGACCAAAATTTGTATTAAATGATAAAAACATAATTAAATTACAACTTAAAACAAATTAAAATGATAATCTAACTATATAAATAAATTGGATGAAACGACAGTTTTGAATTAAAATGTAGTATTTTTCACTATTCATAAAAAATGATCATTTATCAAAAAAATACCAAAAATTAACCCTAAGATATATTTGATATTCCAAATTTAAAAATTAAATCAATTTTACCAAATTCAAAATAATTAAGATTCATTATTTAATTTTATAATAAATTCTCACTGTCAAAACAAATAGCTTGTTTTTAAGAAACAATATCTGTCAAAAGATTGACACTTGTTTATGTCCAATATAAAAGTGAAATTAATTAAAATGACCACAATTGGATTAAATAGTAAAATTATATTTTTATTACAGTTTAAAACTAATTAAAAAATTAATATGACCATATAAATAAATTAGACTAAAATTATGTTTTGAATTAAAATACAGCATTTTCACTATTCCTTAAAAAGGAACTTTATCGGAAAAATAAAAAAAAATTACACAAAGTAAATTTTGATGTCTTTATTCTAAAGAAGGATTTTATTTTGTCAAATATAACATATAAAATTGTCAAAAAATGGATTTACAAAGGGTTCTCCATCAAAAGGCGGCTAATCAACCATTTAAATAATATTAGAATATTTACGCTTAAAAATTGGATTCATTCAAATTATAAGCCTCTAACATTTATTGAATAAATGTAAAAATATCGGACATGAATATATATTCGCTTTTTAGTTAGTTCTGATCATTCCCACCATTACATTGGCTAGGAGTTTACTACCATTTACAATAATATTATTATATTATTAGTGTGCATTGTAAGATTTCAAAGAAACACATTGTTGCGTATTGGGTATTCCATTGAACACAACATCCCCTTTAAATTAACATTAATATTTTATTCACAAATATTAATAAATATTAAAATGTCTTAATATTTATTTACCTGAGATGATACATCCTTTCCCCATTATGGGAATTGCGTCCTCGCAATTTTTAAAAAAACTAGGCTCGAAAACTTCATTGAAAGACCCACATTGGAAAAGGAGTCAATTAAAGTATCACTTTAAAAGAAAGAAAGGGAAGTACAAAGGTAACCCAATTTAACCCATACTAGGATTCCATGGAGGAAAACATGGACATGGTAGAGAAAAAAAAGGGTCATGTTTTGATGGAGGGTGATAGAAAACATGTCTAAGAGAACGTTAACCACCAGAAAATCACAAACATGTAATGAGTTAAAAGGTATTTGATTCCCCAGTAGGAAAAGTTAACACACAACATTTTTTTTTAAATTTCTTTTCATTGAAGATTTTATTTTTTGGCTTAACTAAAACATAATGAAACAAACTTACTTGTCATATAGACTTCATCTTTTACTAGATTTCTAACACAAACTCATATTTTCTCCAAACAATGAGTATTTAGGATGACTTGTTCATATTAAGAGTGTTATTATTAACTTCTTGAGAATCACCTAATCCACCAAATATGAACTATAAATTTTCTATGTCTTTAGACCCTAAAAAAATCAAAATGGTTAGTACAAGATCAAATAATCTCCAAAACAGATAATATTTTAAAAAGAAAAACTACTCTTAATCTTCAAAATCGGTCAAACAATACCCAAAGTTCAGCAAAGACCATTCAATACAAAAAATTCCCTTAAAATTATTTATAATAAAACAAACTAAGATTGAAACACAAATCATTGAAGGATTTAATCACATAATATTACAAGATAAATCTTAACATTTATCTCCAAATAACATCAGTTACTCTTAAAATATCATACAGAAAAGTAATTAACCTAATCACATATCCTCCATGATAGGCTAATCATTTACATAGATAACCCAAAATCAACTTATTCCTTATTCATAAGATCATCTAACTAGAAATAATTAGTTAAACTAACCAGGGAATTAATGTAGTCCAGTGGTAGGTGATAAATACCAGTCGCACTTTGGTTGTGGGTTCGATTCTGACAGCTTTGTCCGACTTGATGGGTTGTTACTTGGTCTGCATGTTGTACTTCTTCCAAAACTATATAATTCTTGAAAAATTCCCCAAAAAGAGATAAAGTCTTCAAAAATAACCATAACATAATTTAAATTCAATTTTATCTCATGCCTTTCATTTTCCATCATATAGTAACCCATAATTACATAAAAAGTATGGATCACATAAACCATAATGGTTACCTTTATAATTATTACCTGAAATTCCACATTGATTTGGTTATCTCATACATTATTCCTTAGAAAACTCCCCAAGGTTCAAGTGGTCAGTCATGA
This sequence comes from Viscum album, assembly GCA_963277665.1. Taxonomy (NCBI): domain Eukaryota; kingdom Viridiplantae; phylum Streptophyta; class Magnoliopsida; order Santalales; family Viscaceae; genus Viscum; species Viscum album. The sequence continues at coordinate 116,204,407 of OY728159.1, read as the reverse complement.
ATCCTGATATTTGGTTGAGAAAAATTACAAGGGTTCTCATTGAAGCTCCCATATCATTCAGTTTTTCTTTCAGAAAACCGTCACAGTTTTCTTCACATCCACTGTTACATTGGTGCCTGCTAGATCCGGCCATTTATTAAAACAAAAAAGGTCAGTGTGAGTATATCAGAAAAATAATCATGTACTAATTGGGAAGATAAAAACCATGTTATACTTATCCAAGTTATCTCAATCCCTTTCAAAAAAAACAATGACTCCATCTAATATACTAACCATTGTGGTTATACACAACTTTTCACTTATGCTTAATGAATACCATAACCTCTAAAGTCATCTAAACTGACATCTGATACCAACTATAAGGACCCAACCTTAAAAATTACTTAATATTGAGTTATTTAAAGAATACACATTGAGGATCCTTTCAGGTATAGAGTTTTATAGAATGAGATCATAAATCTTGCGTTACATTCCTCTTGTAAACAAGGTGGTTTCATCAAAGACAACATTCATTTTTTTTCATCAAAGAAAACATATTTAAAATAAAACAAGGGTTCCTTCTTGACACATCCTTGAAACTATCACCACCTCATGTACCTTCCCCTGGACCTGTGAAAAAACATTTCAAAAACTTGGGATGAGCATAAAATGCTCAGTAAGGGATATAAAAATACAGAATGATTTCATTAGTTCATGTTTACATAAGAATCAATGAAATTATATTTTACTTATAAAAAATAATCACTTTAACATACCTCATGAAATCATATGATTTATGAATAACCCATAGAAATCATAAGAGATAAAGGTAACTTGAGTCATTCAGAGCATTCTTACCTATGGAGTAACATTCATGGTTACGTTTGGAATACCCATCACATTATATTCCCAAAATATCTTTTGAGAAAGCTTATCATTTAACTCATTATCATTACCAAATTCGTTGGAGATATATATCGGGCTCACCCTCCCTTAGTTTATCATGAAACCACCTATCTTCATAAACAATTCCCAAGAACCATAACATAATCGTATCATATAAAACGTGCATAAAGGAAACATAAACTTTTCACATTTCAATCACAAGATATTAATAAAACACATTGATATAATAAAAACTTTATCAAAACCTTTTTCAATAAAAAATTACCTAAAGAGTATATGATATTTGTTTTCCTTTTTAAAAAACATTACGAAATCTTAAGGAAGCCAAAGATCAAATAATACTCGCAGCACCGGAAAGGTTATTTTCACCGCGTACGTTAAAAACATACTTTTTGTCATTTAGGAAGGTGATTTTTAGAGAAAAGATTCCTTTTGAAAAAAAGTAATATTCAACGGGGTTTATACACCGTATAAAATAATGTTGTGTATAAAATAAAATATTCCTCAATTAAAGGAGATTGAGACGAAGTCCCTTACAAAGTCGGTATCATTAGATTAATGATAAATAAATTACATAAATATGTGTGACAAACATAAATACACCCAATATATGTGTATATTAAATATAGACCAATCATATGTCATTAAAAAATATTCATAGCACCACATAATCAATAAGTATAGGTTTAACCCAAAGAATGGAAATTGGGTTATGAAGTTCCGTTACAAAAATTCGACAGCCTAACGACGTCAGTTTAAAATTCATAAAATGAGATGATGAGAGATAAAATGGTATATAATCACTTGGACATAAAATTTAAATCAATAAGGATATAAAATAACATATCCCAACATAATAAGATGTAAATTAAAAGTCATGAAAAATATAAGTCTTTTAAAAAGAGGTGGGTGGAAGGTTCCCTTACCAATTTGGGTAACTTTCGAAACGTACACCCCATGATAGAAGGGTCATACAAAGAAGATGTAAATACCCATAAATTAAATTATAATACACAAATAATACAATCATTGGAAGTACATACACCACACAAAAGTAAATAGTGGAAAATGTAGCATGAATCTCACGGGAACAAAAAGTGAGATAAAACCCCATACCTCATTGTAATAAATCGAGTCGTATGACCAAAAGATAATAAACACAATATGAATCAAATAATACCATGAATTGAATCATGAAAATATATATCATATTAAATAACACCATCAACCACATTCAATAAATAAGTGGCTAACAATGGAGATCTCAAGGAATTTAAAGTGAGATAAGATATCCCCTTATGAAAATTCGGTAGCCTAACAGGGCCACCCAAAAATTCAAAAAAAATGAATTGAAGATATAAATTAGGTTCTCTCCTCATATTAACATAAAAATTATATTAATAGGAATATAAAATAACATCCCCCATCATAAGGAAATGTATCTTAAAATAAGTGACATAAAACACAATACTTAAATAGAAAGAGAGTGGTAGGGTCGCTTACCTCGTGTCCGACTTGAATCGATGATTCTTTAATCTCCTGAATAATAAACTAGAGTTAATTTATACTTGATTAAAGACCTTTTTCAAGTTCATTATTCATTTTTATATCACTTATTACCATGTTATGAACATTATGTAATTATTTATGTTAATAATGGTCGTTTTGTTGATCATTGGTACGTGAGTCAAAAATAAACTTCTTATAATTACATGTTTTTCATGTGGTAAAATATCCATTATATATAGAATTATATTCATTATATAGATATCATATTTATCATATATATCCATTATATACATGAATTTATAATATTACATAACATTTAGTGGTAAGAAATGAAATTCACCGTTCATGGAGACGGTAAGCCGTATGTACGTGTCAACGCTACTTTCATTTCTATTTCGTATTTAATAGAATTAAATAATAATTATATAAAGGTATATTATAATTCCATTATAATATAATATATAATATCATTATCTCCATCCTTTATACATCCCACATATTCCATTAAAGAATCAAAAAACTTTGAGGGGGCGGTAGTCCGCACTTCCTAAAATGAAGATATCACGTTTACCCATAATGGGAACCATTAAGGTATGCCATAAATGATAAAATAAAGAAAAATATGGAAAACATAAACATAATATATATCATATATAAATACAGTGACATATTAATGTCCACCATGAAAGGTGTTAGAATAATATTGAACAATCATCGTTTCGTGAGGCAGAAATTCTCCATTCACCCAAACAGTATGTTCTTTGACCCTTAGACCGAGGTGTGTGTAAGTGTAGCTAGAATAATTCACATAAAAACATAATATTATATTTAATATACTGTTTTTGTTACAAAATAAAGTAATAAACAGATTTTAGGGGGTTGGAGATAAAAAATAATTCAAAATAGCATAAGAGAGAACATTACCTTTAAATCGGGTAACTTCTCTTGCTTTGAACAAAAAGAGTTTCTGGAAGAAATTTATGCCCAAGGTAAGGCTTCTATGATGAAGAGAGGGATTTGGATAGATGAAATGAGAAGATTTTGGATGATCCAATGGCTTGAGTGGTGTGTGAAATGTTGTAGAGGTGGGGGACTTTTATAAAAGGGAGGAGGGGAACTCTTGGAAAGTCATGAAATGTAACTTTATTTTATAATGAGCTTCAAATATAAAAGGACCCACAAATATATATTTCTATGATAAGGTGATAAGGGTTAGAAATACACCCATCTAATTAATTTTTGACAAGTTTATGTCTTAAATTTACATTATCTTTTAATTTATTTTAAATCGTTCAATAATGAGATAATCACTGCATCATCATGGTGTCATAAATAAATTAATTTATTTAATGTTTAAAAATTATAAAAAATAACATCATATAGAAAATAATTTTAGCTTTCCAATTACTATTTATAGTCTAAGAGATTATTTATTTAGGAATAATTAATTTTTTTACTTAGGCGTTACATACTTTGGTTACATTTTCCATTCTTTAAAAAAATATGATAAAAGGTCATTATCACACTAAAGTGATTCCATGGGGTCCCAAAGATTGGAAGAAGGCCTCCCATGGTTGGCCATGACACAAAAAATATAATTAAGACACATTTTGGGTTCATTTTATATTATTATGATATTATTTAATTACCCTTAACTACCCGATTACTAATTAATCACGCTAATTACAGATAATTACTATCATTACTATTCATAATGTACAAAAAACAAAAGAGTCTTAATTAAATAATTTGGACCTTCTGATTCAAAATATGGAATCCATTATATCAAATTCCAAACACATAAATTGTGGTAATTAATTTAAAATAATTCCCATTGTCAAAACCAAAGACGGATTTTTAAGAAGTAAAATCTATCAAGAGATTGATATGTTTTTACATCCAATTTAAAAGTGAAATTATATCCAATGACAAAAATAGTATTAAAGGATTAAAAAAAATTAAATTACACCTTAAAAAAAATTAAAATTAAAATCTAACTATATAAATAAATGGTATGAAAAGGAAGATTTTGAATTAAAATGTAGTATTTTTCACTATTCATTGAAAAAGAACATTTGTCAGAAAAATAAAAAAAATTTACCATACTCTTCCAAATTTTAAAATGATATAAATTTTACCAAATTCAAAACATAGATGTTTCAATAATTAATTTTATAATCAATTCCCGCTGTCAAAAAATATAGCGTGTTTTTAAGAAGCAACATCTGTAATGAGATTGACACTTGTTTATGTCCTATTTAAAAGTGAAATTAATTAAAATGACCAAAATTGGATTAAATGGAAAAATTATATTTTTATTAGACTTTAAAACCAATTAGAAATATAATCTAACCATATAATTAAATTATACTAAAAGGTTGTTTTGAAATAAAATACAGCATTTCACTATTCATTTAAAAAAGGAACTTTATCAGAAAAAACAAAAATTTACACAAAGTAAATTTTGATGTCTTGATTCTAAAGAAGGATTTTATATTGTCAAATGTAACAAATAAAATTATCAAAAAGTGGATTTAAGAAGGGTTCTCCATCAAAAGGTAGTTAATCGACCTTTTAAAGAATATTAGAATATTTATGATTAAAAATTGGATTCATTCGCATTTTAAGCCTCTAAAATTTATTGAATAAATTTAAAAATATTTCACAAGAATATAAAATCACTTTTTAGTTAGTTATGTTCATTCCCACCATTACATCGTCAAGGAGTTTACTACCATTTACAATAATATTATTATACTATTAGCGTGCATTGTAAGATTTCAAAGAAACTCATTGTTGCATATTGGGTACGCCATTGAACATAGAATCCACTTCAAAGTAACATTTATATTTTATTAAGAAATATTAATAAATATGAAAATGTATTATTCTTTATTTACTTGTGATGTTACATCCTTATCCTGTTTGGGGAATTGCGTCCTCACAATTTTTCAAAATATTGGGCTCAGAAACTTGATTGAAGGCCCCACATCGGAAAAGGAGTCAATTAAATTGTTTCTTTAAAAGAATGAATTGGAAGTAAAAAAGTTCACCCAAGTTATCCCATACTATGATTCCTTGTAGGAAAACATGTACATGGAGGATAAAACAAAGGGCCATGTTATGATGGAGGGTGATAGAAAACATGTTTAAGAAAAAAGTTAACCACCAGAAAATCACAAACATGTGATGGATTAAATGATATTTGATTCCCCAATCGGAAAAGTTAACAGAGAACTTTTTTGTTTTTAATTTATTTTAATTGAATAATTTATTTTTGGGATTAACTAAAACATAAGGAAACAAACTTACTTTTCATTTAGACGTCATCTTTTACTAGATTTCTAACACAAACTCATATTTTCTCCAAACAATGAGAATTTAGGATGACTTGTTCACATTAAGATTGCTATTATCAACTTCTTGATAATCACCTAATAAATAATATATGAACTATATATTTCCCATGTCTTTATACCCTAACAAAAACCAAAATGGTCAGTACAAGATCAGATACTCTCCAAAAAGGATAATTTTTTAATAAGAAAAACTACTCTTAATCTCTAAAATTTGTCAAACAATACACAAAGTTCAAAAAATACCATTCAATACAATAATTACCCTTAAAATTATTCAAAATAAACCAAACTAAGATTGAAACACAAATCTATGAATAATTTAATCACATAATATTCCAAGATAATTCTTAACATTCATCTCCAAATAACATTAGTTACTCTTAAAATCTCAAACTAAAAAGTAATTAACTTAATAACATATCTTTTATGATAGGCTAATCATTTCCATAGATAACCCAAAATAAAAATATACCTGATTCATAGGATCATCTAACTAAAAAGTATTAGTTATACTAACTAGGGACTTCATGTAGTCCAGTGGTAGGTGATAAATACCAGTCACACTATAGTTGTGGGTTCGATTCACATAGCTTTTTCGGACGCAATGGGTTGTCACACGGTCTGTGTGTTGTCTTTTTTCCAAAACTATATAATTCATAAAACATTCCCAAAAAGAGATTAAATATTCAAAAATAACCATTACATAATTTAACCTCAATTTTATTTCATGCCTATCATTTTCCATCATATAGTAACCCATAATTACCTCAAAAGTAAGGATCATATAAACCCTAATGGATACCTTTATAATTATTACTTGAACTTCCACATCGAGTTGGTTATCTAGTACATTATGAATTTGAGAACTCACCAAGGTTCAAGTAGTTAATCATGACTCCTGATATTTGGTTTAGAAATACTTCAAGAGTTCTCATTGAATCTCCCATATCATTCAATTGTTCTTTCAGAAAACCATCACAGTTTTCTTCACATCCACTATTACATTGGTGCCTGCTAGATCCAGCCATTTTCTAAAACAAAAAAGGTCTGTGTGAGTATATTATAAAAATCTTCATGTACTAATGGGGAATATAAAAAACAATATATACTTATCCATGTTATCTTGATCTCTTTGAAAAATAAAAATGACTCCATCTAATATACAAACCATTATGGTTATACACAACATGTCACTTATGATTAATGAATACCCTAACCTATAAAGTTATCTAAAATGACATCTGATACCAACTATATGGCCACAAACTTAAACATTACATAATATTGTGTTATTTCAAGAATACACATTGAGGATCTTTTCAGGTTTAGAGTTTTAGAGAATTAAATCATTAATCATGCATTACATTCCACTTGTAAACAAGGTGGTTACATCAAAGACATCATTAATTTTTTTCATCGAAGGAAACATCATTAAAATAAAGCATGGGTTCTTTAATAACACTTCCTTGAAACTATCATCACATCATGTACCTTCCCCTTGACCTGTGAAAAACATTTCCAAAACCTGGGATGCACATAAAAAGCTCAGTAAGGGATATAAAAATACAGAATGAAAACATTAGTTCATGTTTAAATAAGAATCAATGAAATCATAATTTAATTATAAAAAAAAATCACATTAACATACCTCAATAAAGAATATGATTTATGAATAACCCATAGAAATCATAAGACATAATGGTATCTTGAGGCATTCATAACATTCTTACATAGGGAGTAACTCTCATGGTTAAGTTTGGAATACCCATCATAGTATATTACCTAAATCTCTTTAGAGAAAGCTTAGAGTTTAACTCCTACTCATACCCAATGAATTGGAGAGCTATATCGGGCTCACCCAGCCTTAGTTTATCTCGGAACCACCATCCTTCTTAAACAATGTCCAAGAACCATAAAATAATCATATCACATAAAACGTGCAAAAATGAAACATAAAATTTCCACATTTCAATAACAATATATCAATACAACACATTGATAAAATAAAAACATCATCAAATACATTTTCAATACCAAAATATATTAATGAGTATATGGTATTTATTTTCCTTTTTAAAAAACATTATGGCTAGTTAAGGAAGCCAAAGATCAAATAATACTCTCCATGGTGGAAAGGTCATTGTCACCACGTACGTTAAAAAAAATTCTTTTTGTCGTTTAGTAAAAAGCTTAGTAGGGAAAAGATTCCTTTTGAATAAAAGTTAAAGTAAAAGGGGTTTATACAAATAATAAAACAAAGTTTTGTATAAATCAAAAAATGCCTCAATGAAAGGAAATTGAGATGAAGTCCTTTACAAAGTCAGTATCTTTATATTAAAGATAAATCAATTACATAAATATGTGTGAAAAACATAAATACACCCAATATAAGTGGATATTAAGTGTAAAACAATCAGAAGTCATCCACACATATTATTATCATGACATAATCAATAATTAGAGGTTTATCCCATAGAATTGAAATTGGGTTTAGAAGTTCCCTTACAGAAATTTGACAACCTAACAGTGTCACTTTAAAATTTAGAAAATGAGATGATGAGAGATAAAATGGTATCTCATCACCTGGACATTAAATTTACATCAATAATTATATATAATAACATATCCCAAAATAATAATATTTAAATTAAAATGCAAAACAAAATAAGTCTTTTAAAAAGAGGAGGGTGAAAGGTTCCCTTATGGATTTGGGTAACTTTCGAAATGTACACCTAATGAAATAAGGATGATACAATGAAGATGTAAATACCCATAAATTAAATTATATTACACAAATAATAAAATCATGGGCATTACATACACCACACAAATGGTAATTGTGTCAAATGTAGCATGGATCTCACGGGAACAAAAAGTGAGATAAATACCCCATACCTCATTGTAATCAATCGAGTCGTATGACCAAAAGATAATAAAAAAATATATGAATCACAGAATACCATGAACATAATCATGATAATATATATCATATGAAAGAACATAATACAACACATGCAAAAAATAAGTGGCAAACAATGGATATCTCACGAAATTAAAAGTGAGATAAGATATCCCCTTATGAAAATTTGGCAGCCTAACAGCGCCACTTAAAAATTCCAAAAAAATGAATTTAAGATATAAATTAGGGTGTATCATCATATTAACATAAAAATTATAGTAATATTAATATAAAATAACATCCCCAAACATAACAAAATAGAGCTTAAAAGAATTGACATTAAACAGAGTACATAAAAGAAAGAGAGTGGTAGGATCCCCTACCTCGTGTCCGACTTGACTTGATCGTTGTTTAATCTCCTTAATAATAAACTAGAGATAATTTATACTCGGTTAAGAAAATTTTTCAAGTTCATTATTCCTTTTTATATAAATTATTACCATGTTATTAACATTATGTAATTATTTAAGTTAATAACGGTCGTTTTGTCGATCATTGGTACATGAGTCAAAAATAAACTTCTTATAATTACAAGTTGTTCATGTGATAAAATAGCCATTATATCCAGAATTATATTCATGATTAGATATAATATTTATCATATATATCCATTATATACATGAATTTATAATATTACATAGCATTTAGAGGTAAGAAATGAAATGCACCGTTCATGGAGACGGTAAGACGTACGTATGCATGAACACTACTTTCATTTATATTTTGTATTTAATGGGATGAAATCATAATGATATAAAGGTATATAATAATTCCAGTATAATATCATATATAATATCATTAACTCATTCCTTTATATGTCCCAAATATGGCATTAACGAATCAAATCACTTGGGGGGGGGGGCTGTAGTACACACTTCCTAAAATGAAGATATCAAGTTTCCCCATAATGGGAACCATAAAGGTATGCCATAAATGAAAAATACAGAAGTATATGGAAATAATAAACAAAATATATATCTTATATAAATATAGTGACATCTTAATGGCCACCATTAATGGTGTTAGAAGAATATTGAACAATCATCGTTTCGTGAGTCAGAAATTCACCATCCACCGAAATAGTATGTTCTTTAACCATTGGACGGAGGTACGTGTAAGTGTAGCAAGAATCCTTCTCATGAAAACATACTAGTATATTTAAGATACTATTTTTTTACAAAAGAGTGTAATAAAAAGAGTTTAGTGGGATGGAGAAGAAAAATAATACAAAAGTACATAAGAGAGACCATTTCATTTAAATCGGGTAACTCCTCTTGGTTTGAACCAAAAGTGTTTCTTGTAGAGCTTTCTGCCTAAGGTAAGGCTTCTATGATGAAGATAGGGATGTTTATAGATGAAATGATCACAGTTTGGACGATCCAATGGCTTGAGAGGTGTTGGTAAGGTGGTAGAGGTGGGGGCCTTTTATAAGTGGGAGGAGGGGCACTCTTGGAAGGTTATGAAATGTTACTTTATTTTAAAACGAGTTTCGGAATTAAAAGGTCCCACATAGATATTTTTTGAGGGTACGATGATTAGGGATCAAAATCCACCCATCCAATAGTTTTTTGACAAGTTTATTTCTTAGATTTTACATTATATTTTCATTTTATTTAAATCATTCATCAATGAGAGAATCGCTGCATCATCATGGTGTCATAAATAAATCAATTTATTTAATGTCTAAAAATTATAACAAAATACCATGATTTTGGAAATATTTTTAGTTTCCAATGAATATTTATAGTCTATGAGATCATTTATTTATGAAAAAGTAAAAAAAAATTACTTAGGTGTTACATACTTTGGTTACATTTTCCTTTCTTTAAAAAAATATGATAAAAGGTCGCTATCACACTAAATTGATTCCATGGTGTCCCAAAGTTTTCCACAAGTCATCCCATGGTTGACCATGACACACCTAGTAACATTAGGACACATGTTGGGGTCATTTTAAATTATTATGATATTATTTTATTACCCTTTACTACCCGATTACTAATTAATCACGTTAATTACAGATAATTACTTTCATTACTATTCATAATGTCAAAAAAAAGTCTCCATTACATAATTTGGACCATATGATTCCAAATATGGAATCCTTTTTAACAAATTCCAATAATAGAAATTGAAGTAATTAATTTAAAATAATTCCTGTTGTCAAAACCAAAGACGGGTTTTTAAGAAGTAAAATATATCAAATGATTGATTTGTTTTTACATCCAATTTAAAAGTGAAATTACATCCACTGAATAAAATTGTATTAAATGATAAAAAATAATTAAATTTCACCTTAAAACCAATTAAAATGATAATCTTACTATATAAATAAATTGGATTAAAAGGCATTTTTGATTAAATATGATGTATTATTCACTATTCATTGAAAATTAACATTTTTCAGAAAAATACCAAAAATTCACCGTAAGATATATTTGATATTCCAAATTTTAAAATTATATAAATTTTAGAAAATTAAAAACATCTAAGTTTCATTAATTAATTCTATAATCAATTCCCGCTGTCAAAACAAAAAGCGTGTTTTTAAAGAAACAATATCTGTCAAAAACTTGACACATGTTTATGTCCAATTTAATAGTGAAATTAATTCAAATGACCACAATTGGATTAAATATTAAATTTATATTTTGATTACACTTTAAAACCAATTAGATATATAATCTGACCATATAAATAAATAAGACTAAAAGGAGATTTTGAATTAAAATACAGCATTTTCACTATTCATTAAAAAAATGAACTTTATCAGAAAAATAACAAAAATTTACACAAAGTAAATTTTGATGTCTTGATTATAAAGAAATATTTTATTTTGTCAAATATATCATATAATATTGTCAAAAATTGGATTTAAAAAGAGTTATCCATCAAAAGGTGGTTAATTGACCTTTTAAAGAATATTAGAATATTTAAACTTTAAAATTGAATTCATTTACATTTTAAGCCTCTAACATTTACCGAATAAATGTAAAAATATTTGAAAAGCATATATAATAAATTTTTAGTTAGTTCTATTCATTCCCACCATTACAACGGCTAGGAGTTTACTACCATTTACAATAATATTATTATATTATTATTGTGCATTGTTGGATATCAAAGAAACTCGTTGTCGCGTATTGGGTACGCCATTGAACATAGAATCCCCTATAAAGTAAAATGAATATTTTATTCAAAAATATTAATAAATATGAAAATTTATTATTCTTTATTAACCTGGATGTTACATCGTTCCCCCTTTTGGGAATTGCGTACTCGTAATTTTTAAAAAAAAATTGGGCTCAAAAACTTCATTAAAATCCCCACATCAAAAAGGAGTCAATTAAACTGTAACGTTATAAGAATGAAATGGAAGTACAAAGGTCACCCAAGTTAAAACATACTAGGGTTCCGTGTAGGAAAACCAGGACATGGAGGAGAAAACAAAGGGTCATGTTCTGATGGAGGGTGACAGAAAACAGTTCTAGGAGAAAGTTAACAACCAGAAAATCACAAACATGTGTCGGGTTAAATGGTATTTGATTGCCCAATAGGAAAAGTTAACATACAATGATTTTATTTTAAAATACATTTTCATTGAGGAATTTATTTTTGGGCTTAACTAAAACATATGAAAACAAACTTACGTGTCATGTAGACTTCATCTTTTACTATATTTCTAACAAAAACTCATATTTTTTTCCAAACAATGAGTATTTAGGATGAAGTTTTCACGTTAAGAGTGTTATTATCAACATTGTGAAAATAACCTAATCCAAAAAAGATGAACTATATATTTCCCATGTCTTTAGAACCTAAACAAAACCCAAATGGTTAGTACAAGATCAGATAATCTCCAAAAAGGATAATATTTTAAAAAGAAAAACTACTCTTAATCTCCAATTTTTTTCACACAATGGCCAAAGTTCAAAAAAGTCCATTCAAAACAAACATTTCCCTTAGAATTATTCAAAATAAAACAAACTAATATTGAAACCCAAATCTATGAAGGATTTAATCACATAATCTTCCAAGATAAATCTTAACATTCATCTCCAAATAACTTTAGGTACTCTTAAAATCTCATACTAAAAATTAATTAACCTAATCACATATCCACCATGATAGGCTAATAATTTCCATAGATAACCCAAAATCAACTTATTCCTGATTGATAAGATTATCTATCTAAAAATAATTATTTATACTAATCAGGGACTTCACGTAGTCTAGTGGTAGGTGATAAATACCAGTCGCACTTTGGTTGTGGGTTCGATTCTCGCAGCTTTGTCCGACGCGATGATTTGTCACACGGTCTGTGTGTTGTCCTTTTTCCAAAACTATATAATTCTTAAAACATTCCCAAAAAGAGATAAAATCTTCAAAAATAACCATAACATAATTTAACCTCAATTTTATTTCATGCCTATCATTTTCCATCATATAGTAACCCATAATTACCTCAAAAGTAAGGATCATATAAACCCTAATGGATACCTTTATAATTAATACCTGAACATCCACATCGAGTTGGTTATCTCATACATTATGCATTATAGAACTCACCAAGGTTCAAGTGGTTAATTATGACTCCTGATATTTGGTTGAGAAAACCCACAATAGTTCTCATTGAAGCTCCCATATCATTCAATTGTTCTATCAGAAAACCGTCACAGTTTTCTTCACATCCACTGTTACATTGGTGCCTACTAGATCCAGCCATTTACTAAAACAAAAAAGGTTAGTGTGAGTATATCAGCAAAATCATCATGTAATAATGGGGAAGATAAAAACCAAGATATACTTATCCAAGTTATCTCAATCTCTATCAAAAATAACAATGACTCCATCTAATATACTAACCATTGTGGTTATACACAACTTGTCACTTATGCTTAATGAATACCCTAACCTCTAAAGTTATCTAAACTAACCTCTAATACCAACTATAAGGCCCCAATCTTAAACAATACTTAATATTGAGTTATTTCAAGAATACACATTGAGGATCTTTTCAGGATTAGAGTTTTAGAGAATTAGATCATAAATCATGCATTACATTCTACATGTAAACAAGGTGGTTACATCAAAGACAACATTCATTTTTTTCATCCACTGAAACATTTTTAAAATAAAACATGGTTTATTTCTTGACACATCCTTGAATCTATAATCACATCATGAACCTTCCCGTTGACCTGTGAAAAACAGTTTAAAAACCTGGGATGAGCATAAAAAGCTCAGTAAGGGATTTAAAAATATGGAATGAAAACATTAGTTCATGTTTACATAAGAATCAATGAAAAAATACTTTAATTATAAAATATAAGAAATTTAACATACCTCATGAAATCATATGATTTATGAAAAACCCATAGAAATCATAAGACATAAAGGTGACTCGAGGAATTCATAACATTATTACATAGGGAGTAACCCTCATGGTTACGTTTGGAATACCCATCACAGTATATTCCCAAAATCTCTTCAGAGAAACCTTAGCATTTAACTCATTCGAGTTACCCAATGCATTGGAGAGCTATATTGGTATCACCCATACATATTTTATCACGGAACCACCCATCATTATCAAAAATGCCCATGAACCATAACATAATCGTATCACATAAAACATGCATAAAGGAAATATTACATTTCCACATTTCAATCACAAGATATCAATACAACACATTGATATAATAATAACATTATCAAAACCACTTTCAATACCAAAATACATAAAAGTGTATATGGTATTTATTTTCCTTTTTAAAAAACATTATTGCTTTTTAAGGAAGCCAATGATCAAATAACACTCACAGCGGCGGAAAGGTCGTTGTCACCGCATACGTTAAAAAAACATAATTTTTTCCATTTAGTAAAATGCTTCGTAGAGAAATGATTCCTTTTGAATAAAAGTAAATGTCAAAGGGGTTTATACACCATCTAAAATAATGTTGTGTGTAAAACAAAATATGCCTCAATGAAAGGAAATTGAGATGAAGTCCTTTACAAAGTCAGTATCCTTAGATTATGGATAAATCAATTAAATAAATATGTGTGAAAAACATAAATACACCCAATATAAGTGGATATTAATTGTAAAACAATCAGAGGAAATCCACACATATTCATATCACGACATAATCAATATATAGAGGTTTAAACTCAAGAATTGAAATTGGGTTACGAAGTTCCCTTACAGAAATTCGACAGCCTAACAACATCACATTAAAATTCAGAAAATTAGATGATGAGTGATAAAATGGTATCTCATCACATGGACATAAAATTTACATCAATAAGGATATATAAGAACATATCCCAACATAATAAGATGTCAATTAAAAGACATAACAAAATATGTCTTTTAAAAAGAGGAGGGTGAATGGTTCCCTTACCGTTTTTGGTAACTTTCAAAACGTACACCCCATGAAAGAAGGGTCATAAAATTAAGATGTAAATACACATATATTATATTATATTACACATATAAAACAATTATTGGAAGTATATACACCACAAAAAAGTAAATAGTGGAAAATGTATCATGAATGTCACGGGAACAAAAAGTGAGATAAATACCCCATACCTCATTGTAATCTATTGAGTTGTATGACCAAAATATAATTAACACAATATGAATCACAGAATAACATGAATAGAATCATGATAAAATATATTATATGAAAGAACACAATACACCACATGTAATAAATAAGTGGTGAACAATGGAGATCTCACTGAATTAAAAGTGAGATAAGATATCCCCTTATGAAAATTCTGCAGCCTCACAGCGCCACTTAAAAATTCAAAAAAATGGATTGAAGATATCAAAGAGGTTATCTGATCATATTAACATAAAACTTATAGTAATAGTAATATAAAATAACATCCCCCAACATAATAAAATAAATCTTAAATGAAGTGGCATAAAAAAGAGTACTTAAAAAGAAAGAGAGTGGTAGGATCCTTTACCTCATGTCCGACTTGACTTGATCATTGTCTAATCTCATGAATAATAAACTATATTTAACTTATACTTTCATAATATCCCTTGTAAAGTTCATTATTCCTTTTTATATCACTTATTACCATGTTATGAAGATTATGTAATTATTTATGTTAATAATGGTCGTTTTGTCGATCATTGGTACATGAGTCAAAAATAATCTTTTTATAATTACAATTTGTTCATGTGGTAAAATATCCCTTATATACAGAATTTTATTAATGATTTATATATCATATTTATCATATATATATATATTATAAACATGAATTTATAATATTACATAACATTTAGAGGTAAGAAATGAAATGCACCGTTCATAGAGACGGTAAGTCGTACGTACGCATGAACGCTACTTTCATTTATATTTCATATTTAATGGAATGAAATAATAATTATATAAAAGAATATTAAAATTCTAGTATAATATAATATATAATATCACTAACTCTATCCTTTATACATCCCACATATGGCATTAACAAATCAAATCACTTTAAGGGAGAGGTAGTCTGCACTTCCTAAAATGAAGATATCACGTTTACCCATAATGGAAACCATAATGGTATGCAAAAAATGAAAAATACAGAAGCATATAGAAACAATGAACATAATATATATCATATATTAATATAGTTACATTTTAATGGCCACCATGAAAGGTGTTAGAAGAATATTGAACAATCATCGTTTCGTGAGGCAGAAATTCACCATCCACCGAAACATTATGTTCTTTAACCATTAGACGAAGGTGTGTGTAAGTATTGGTAAAATAATTCTCATAAAAACATCCTAATATATTTAATATACTGGTTTTTTCACTAAATAATGAAATAAAAATAGTTAAGGGGTTGGAGAAAAAAAATATTACAAAAGATCATAAGAGAGAACATTACCTTTAAATCGGGTAACTCCACTTGGTTTGAACCAAAAGGGTTTCTGGAAGAGCTTTATGCCTAAGGTAAGGCTTCTATGATAAAGAGAGGGATGTCGATAGATGAAATGAGTAGTGTTTTCCTGAGTCAATGGCTTGAGAGGTGTGGGTATGGTGGTAGAGAGGGCCTTTTATAAGAGCGAGGAGGGGAACTATTGGATAGTCATGAAATGTTACTTTATTTTAAAATGAGTTTCAGATTTAAAAGGACCCAAAAAGGTATGTTTCTAGTATAAGGTGATATGGGTTCTAAATAGACCATACAATAGGTTTTTGAGAAGTGTATGTCTTATATTTTACATTATCTTTTCATTTTTTTTAAATCGTTCATTACTGAGATAATCGCTGCATCATAATGGTGTCATAAATAAATTAATTTATTTAATGTATAAAAATTATAAAAAAATACCATGATGTAGGATATATTTTTATATTTACAATGAACATTTATAGTCTGAGAGATCATTTATGTAGAAATAATTAAAAAAAATTTACTTAGTTGTTACATACTTTGGTTACATTTTCCTTTCTTTAAAAGAAATATTATAAAAGGTCACTATCATACTAAATTGATTCCATGGGGTCCCAAAGTTTGGTACAAGTCATACCATGGTCGGTCATGACACAAAAAGTATAATTAAGTCACATTTGGGGTAATTATATTATTATGATATTATTTTATTACCCTTAACTACCCGATTACTAATTAATCACGTTAATTACAGATAATTAATGTTGTAACTATTCATAATGTCTAAAAAACTAAAAAATGTTAATTAAATAATTTGGTCTTTATGATTCCAAATATGGAATCCTATTTATCAAATTCCAAAAACATAAATTGCAGTAATTAATTTAAAATAATTCCTGTTGTCAAAACCTAAGACGGGTTTTTAAGAAGTAAAATCTGTCAAAAGATTGATTTGTTTTTACATCCAATTTAAAAGTGAAATTACATCCAACGAACAAAATTGTATTAAATGATAAAAACATAATAAATTGACACCTTGAAACAAATTAAAATGATAATATAACTATATAAATAAATTGGATGAAAATGCAGTTTTGAATTAAAATGCAGTAGTTTTCACTATTCATTGAAAATGAACATTTGTCTGAAAAATACAAAAAATTCACCCAAAGATATATTTGATAATCCAAATCTTAAAATGATATCAATTTTACCAAATTAAATAAATAGAAGATTCATTAAATAATTTTATAATCAATTCCCACTGTAAAAAAAGTAGCCTGATTTTAAGAAATAATATTTGTCAAAAGATTGACACTTGTTTATGTCCAATTTAAAAGTGAAATTAATTCAAATGAACACAATTGGATTAAAAGGTAAAATTATATTTTCATTACACTTCAAAACCAATTAAAAATATAATCTTACCATATAATTTAATTAGACTAAAATGAGGTTTTGAATTAAAATATAGCATTTTCACTATTCATTAGAAAAGGAACTTTATTGGAAAAATAATAAAAATTTTCACAAAGTAAATTTTTATGACTTGATTATAAATAAGTATTTTAGTTTGTCATATTTAACATATAAAATTTTCAATAGGTGATTTAAGAAGGGTTTTCCATCAAAAGGCAGTTAATCGACCTTTTAATGAATAATAGAATATTTACGCTTAAAAATTGGATTCATTCACATTTTAAGCCTATAAATTTTATTGAATAAATTTAAAAATATTTTACAAGATTATATAATCACTTTTTACTTAGTTCTGTTCATTCCCGCCATTACATCGGCTAGAAGTTTACTATCATTTACAATAATATTATTATATTATTAGTGTGCATCGTAAGATTTTAATGATACTCATTGTTTCATATTGGGTACACCATTGAACATAGAATCCCTTTTAAAGGAACATTAATATTTTATTCACAAATATTAATAAATATGAAAATGTATTATTCTTTATTTACCTGGGATGTTACATAACATGATAACCCAATTTCATTATATATAATGTAATTTTGTTATGGTAATGTAATAATCCATCATCAAACCCCCCTTCTCCTCTCCCTTTTATTTTATAAATGAATACGTCATTTGTGGGGTGTTAAATTTTCTCCTTAAAGATTAAAAATATTCATTTCCCATTAATACCTTCATGGCCATTCAAAGAATACCTTTTGGGTATTAATAAATTATAAAATATGTATTAAAATATATTTAGTGTTCCGGAATGATTACAAACACATGATGTTAATTAACGAAACAAAACTAGACTGTGATGTTCTAAAAGGTGCAAAAATTAACCTAAATTTTACGATTAACTATTTATATAATAATTCTCCCTCTAAACATATGACCAAATGATTTTCAGGGTCTTTTAACCTTGTGGGTTTTCATTAATAACTTATTACTTCAATACTATATTTCAATTTCCATTTTACGTGAAATTACATTTTCTTACTCAATTGAACTAATCAAGAAGACTAAGAAAATGGGAAATTTCAAATGATATAATTGAACACTGTAACTCAAAATAAATTCTATAAATGATCTAAATAAAATTAAAATAATTAAATTTCATGAAGAAAATGGTTCTTGACTTATTATTTAATTAATCTTATATTATTATTCAGGACATTAGGATCATGTGAAAAATTGTTTGAAACATAAGAAAATAAAATCAACCTGAACTCCTATTTTTCAAATGGGTTACTCAGTCTCCACTCCAATTTAATCCGTATATATTTTTGTGTAATTATTTTAAAATCATTTTATATTTACAGAAATCATATATCAAGATCATTTCATCCTTATTTGATGGTAAAATACATGTTTTTAAAAAATAACCTTCTCAAATATTCCTGATAAGCAAGCCCAATTAAAGGGTAATTTCGGATTTCCTATGAATTCTCATGTGTTTTCCATTATATATTTAGGAAAAATGCTTTTATAAAATCGGTCATTTTTATCATAAAAACTATCATTGTTTTTTGGTTCATTTGCAGCCATCTATTTATTTCCTGTTTTAAGGACTCTTTAATAGTTTTTACCACAAACTGCACAAAAGTTGCTAATTTATGATGTTTAATAAACACTATTTATAATGATTTCAGTTAATGTTTACACCATTAATCATTATCTATGACTATTTTCTTTATTAATGTCCATGTTTGATATTAAACCACTCTTTCATTGGTAATTTTATTATACTCTCATTCGTAATGCCTTTCGAAGGATTATAATAACAATTTCATTCCATGGATTACCCTTATGTTATTTTTGATTACTTATGTACAATTATTCATATGTGACATATATTCATGAACATTTAATTAAGGTTTCACCCATGTATCACTACAATTCATTGGGTACTGTTTAGTATTATGAGACATCATGTTTGGATAGAGAGGGACTGTGATTCCTTCAAGGGACTTTATCCACCACATTATTTAGCATGGGAAGTTAGCCTTGATTCATGTTTATATGATGTTATAAATTTTTTCCACATTCCTATAATTACATGATTATATGTTACCAAGTTTTATATGTTATTATTAATCATGTTTATTCAGGTCCCACGCCATTTATGTCATCATGTTATTCCATCTAAACCACATGCTATGTTTTATTCCTATTCTTATTCACTTACAAGGATTTTTATATCATCAAATTTTTTTCTTATATTTCTGAGGTTATCATATGATTATGTAGGAGGTCAATAGAAGTTATGATATCTTTGTCGATGATTAAAGTAAATATTTATTTATTCTATTTCTATGTTTTCAGTTTTATGTACCTAATCATCCAATAACACTAGACAGTATGATCCTTGGTTTTTAATTTGTTGTTTAATTATTCATAAAATCGTGTAATAAAATGTTTAAAAGGATAGGGTCATTACGGTTTGTATTAGACTCATGTCCCAAGTTAGTTTTTAAATAAGGACCTGAAAACATTAGTGAAAAACAGAGGGATAATAATGTGTTGGAGAAAATATCCATACATTTTTGTTAATATATTGTAAGTGGTTTATCAATAAAATAAATTTCTTTCTAGAAGTTACATATAGACATCGTTTTGGAAAATATTTACCTATGAATAATAACTCCGATAAGGGGTTCTACGCTTCACTGAGGGTAACCTAGTACAAAACTACATGCCATATTGGGCACCTGGTTGGAAACTCCTGGGCGATATTCCATGGTAAATTCAAAATCAAATTACGAACCATTATTATGGTAACAAAAAGGGTTAACAAGTATATATGATGGGAAATTTATCATGGATAATCTATATTGAATACTATAGAATATAAATTTAGGATATATGTTTCAATTACATTTTTAACCTTCTATATTCTATGTTTTCTTCATATATTATTATTATTTAACTATTCAAGCCCCTAAATAGTACTTTCTTTTTCTTAGATAAAGGATGAAAATAGTATAACATGTGCTAACATTCCATGTGATAGGCAATGTGATGACATTCCTATGAAATGAAAAACATGATGGAATTTTTATTTAAAAGTACATGATATTACTTTATCTACTAGATCAAGTTATCAACTATAACTTGAATCATGTGGAATAACTTACAACTCAATAGAAACAGAACGTTTCCATTGAATCCTTCAAGTGAAAAAATAATCCCATGTTTAATGGATCTATTAATCTCCTCCTCATAGAACAATTTATTAAACCCACTTAAAATATAGTATTTATACTTATGATCTCATAAGAAGAGAAATTTGTGATGGCATTTTATCATTTTTATGGGGAATCTGATTAGTGGTGGAAACTGATCCTAAAATCAATGTCCATGGAGGAAATTGATTCGATGGAATAGAAATAATCCTAGAAAATTTTTTACAACAACTATTTTCCACCAACCTTCCATCTCAAGAAGTAAAGAGAGTTAATTGGACAAATTTTAAAGGAAGTTGTGTCTATTGGGGTATGTGAAGAAAACATCACAAGTATTTCCAAAAATTCCTTTGCCTATTTTCATGAACACTGAATGAAAATTTGATCACTTCATTAGTGGACTAAACTGAGTCTATGAAAATGTTAGGTGATTCAAGATGTTGACATTTATGAGGAGATTTTCCATTATACCCTTAACATTTAAATGGAGAAAATAGCCTCTTAGGGGTATTGTTGGCCCGATGAAAAAAATAGTAAAATGGACATTAAATTGGTGATAAATTCCTCACTAAAAAGAAGACCCTACATCCTAGGTGTAAAAATTATGGGTAGAATCATTATGGAAACATCTTAAAGGGAACCAATAGATTCATCAAATTTGGAAGATAATGGAATGTGGTTAATAACTGATGAAGGGATATGAGGCATTCCACTAATGAGGAAGAATAAAGGAAGGTTCAGTTCCGTACTAAGCCTATAGTGAAGTGTTTCGCCTATAGGGAACATGGGAATTATTTAAACCATCTCCATAATTCAAGGGGTATTGGAGGAAATCAACAACAGTATCATCCATGGTAGTAATGAAGGGATTATTCTATCACTACTATGGTATGGATCTAAATAATGAATATGTTGAAAGGTACAATGGTTATTCATTCAATAATAGATTATTTACTCTCTAAATCTAGTTCTAAAAATTCTTTCATTTCAAGAATATTAAGTACAACTATTTACGTATAAATTAAAAATTAGTAGGATGAGTTATATGTGAGTACAAGAAATTGGGAAATTATTGCATCTAATGTTTATAACCTCAATTGTTAATTTTTGTTGATTGAACCTCCTAGAAAAACTTCTCAATAGCCCATTTGGTAGTGTTTTATGATATATTTGTCATGTATTTTTTATATTTATATAATGAAAATGTAAACTATTGAGAAAGGGATATCAATATTCACATCCCAAAGTATCCTCCAATTCTATATAAGTGTAAGGATGAAGTTGAATATCATTAAGAATAATCATCTCAATTGTGGATTTTTGTTCCTTATGAGAAAACATTTCTAGATAAAATGCTTGAGACAAAGGAGAGAATTATTCCCAACGAAAATCCCATTTTGGGGATTACACTGATGTATTCCCTAATTAATTTATTTTTCATTGTCCTGATTGAGAGGTTGATTTCTCAATTGATATTATTCTTGTATCTCAACCTATATCATAGACAATTTATATAATGGACACCATTGAGTTGGAAGAAGTTGATATTTAGTTACAAGAGAATACAGAAAAGTGTTTTATATTTTTCGATGCTTCGCCATGGGCAATGCATGTCCTATTCTTCAAGAACAAGTATAGATCAATGTGCCTCAACCTTGATAATTTTGATCTCAAAAATAATATGAAAAATAACAATTATCCCTGACCATAGGTAGATCATTTTTTTAATTTTCTATGTGGGTCCATTTATTTTAATAAGGGTGACTATTCGTTGGGATATCACTAATTAAATGTGGGAAAGAAAGATATTCAAAAGATTATCTTTCAATCAATGTATGGACACTATGATTTTATTATGATGGCCTTCAGACTTATTAATTTTCATTTAATTTTTATGGACATAATGAATGTACACTTAAGATATTACCTAGAAACATTTTCGGTAGTCTTTATAGATGATATTCGCATATACTCCAAGAGAATGTAGAAACATGAGGGACATTTTAATAATATTCTAAATACTTTTTGAAGGGATAAAATTTATGTAAAACATATAAAATGTGAGTTATGTATGGAGCATGTATCATTAAAATAGAATGTAATCACCCTCAAAGGTATATCTGTGGAGCCTTCTAAGAAAAATGAAATTGATGAGTGTCTTATGGAAAATTTTATAATATATATCTATTTAATCCTTAGTTTATATGGATATTAATGGTGATTTATGAAGAATTTTTCATGATTTTTAAACCCACTAACCAAGCTGATAAGGAAGGGATAAAAGATTGTCTGGATGAGTGAATGTGAGGACTGTTTTAAGGAATTTAGAAAGAGGCTTATCACTACACAAGTTCTCACACTACCAACAAGTGGAATACTATTTTTTGTGTATAATGATATGAAAAATATGTTATTAGGATTTGTGATGATGGATAATTATAAGGGGATAACCTACACCATAAAGAAATTAGAAATACATGAGAAACACTATCCCATGCATGATCTGGAGTCGGCTGTTTCGATCTATGCGTTGTAAATCTGGAGGAATTATCTATATGTGTATAAG
This sequence comes from Viscum album, assembly GCA_963277665.1. Taxonomy (NCBI): domain Eukaryota; kingdom Viridiplantae; phylum Streptophyta; class Magnoliopsida; order Santalales; family Viscaceae; genus Viscum; species Viscum album. The sequence goes on along the minus strand of OY728159.1, from coordinate 116,180,554 downwards.
TGTGAGATATATACTAATATAAATAGTCTAAAATATATATTCACATCAAAAAATCATAATATGTAACGGGTAACATGGTTATATCTGATCAAGGATAGTGAATACTCATTCCACTATATTCATGGTAAGGAAAATAAAGTAGAAATGATCTAAGTAAAAAGGATATTGCATCATTATCAATGATGATAATTGGGATGGTTTTAATCTTCTTATATTTGGAAAGGATGGACATGGGAATCATTAAGGATGGAACATCATAATTCCATTCTAAAATTATTTACCACCCATCACTTATGGAGAAAATAATGGATGCTCAAAAAAAGGATGTGGATATTCTGAAGAAGGTGGAAGCTATGTGAAAAAGAAAATAATCCATGTTCAAAATGGACGAAGAAGGATTTGTGATAGGTTCACGACTATGTGTATTATCCAATTCGGAGAAAAAGTTGGGGCTTCTAAAATATTCACATATCTTAAAATTCATTATTCACCAATGGAACAGAAATATGTATCATGATCTCTAAGATAACTATTTGTAGAATAATATGAAAAAGAGATCGTTGGGGAAAAATTAAGGTTCTTTGTATGTCAGAAAGTGTATTCCGAAAGGAAAAAGACTTAGGGGATGATAGAACCACCACCCCGACCAACATGGAAGTGGGAGAACATTACTATGTACTTTTTTAATGGATATCCCAATACATATAGAAAATAATGCTATATTGTTTATTGTTCGTTTTATTACAAATATAGCTGAAATTTATAAAATTTTATATACTTCTCACATGATCAACTTATAAGAATATATATCAGATATGTGGAAGGGTTGAATGGAGTACCACTATCGATTGAATCTGGGTAAGATCCAAGATTCACCTCAAAGTTCTGGAAAAGTATCCAACATGATATAAGCATTGGGATGACCTTCAGAACAACCTATCAACATATTAATGATGAAGTAATTGAGAGATCTATTTGGACAGTAGAAGAAATATTGAGAGTGAGTTCTATGAACTTCAATGGAGGATGGGGCCAACATCTTCCTTTAGTCGAGTTCTCTTACAATAACAGTTTCTACTTAAGCATCCAAATAGGTTGATATGAATCCCTTTATGGGAGAATATGTATAACACCAGCATGTTGGGATGAAGTTGGTGAATGTATGTTACAAGGACATAAAATGGTTGAAGAAAGGGCGGAGAAGGTGAAAACCATTCAGCATCATATCAAGGACACCAAAATTTGAAAAAAGAGATATACATACGAAAGTTGATGAGACCTAGAGTTTATGGTTAGAGACAAAATATACCTCATCATATATCTAGGAAATAAAATCATTTTATTTGCTAATAAAGGATATAAATGTCCTTGGTACATCACAGGCTTCAAGATTCTTGATCATGATGGAGTTTTTCCTTATCAACTAGAACATTAACCAATCATTTCTCACATACATGATTCATTCCACGTATCCCTCCAGAGGATGTACATACCGAATCCTTCTAAATATTTGAATTCACAGGTGGTAAAATTTGAAAATTTCTTCTCATTCAAGGAGTATCCAATGATGATCATGGTTTATAGAGATACTTTTCTATGAAGATAGACTAATCACTTGGTAAATGTACTACAATTTAACCATAAGTAAAAAGAGACAACATGGGAACCTGTGGAAGTGATGAAGTAGAAGTAACCACACATAATTTCAACATAAAATTTAAAATGAAATTTATAGGGAGATATTTCATAATTGTGGAAGAGTGTAATGACCCAAAAGTTTTATCAAATTAAATTCCTTTCTTCTAATTATGTCATATATTATAATGACATAAAATGATATTAAAAAAAATAAAAGCATTATAAATGTTGAATGAGTGAAATAAGATATATTTCTTGAAGTTAAGTAACATATATCGAAGGAACAGAAACATGAACTTTGGAATATTAATATAGACTTTACAAATAGTAAACTGATGTATAAATATTAAACTCACCCATGAATGTTTATATAACATTTACGAATCTTATAAAATTTAATATATTATAATTATATCATATTATAAATAATTTAATGTTTTAAAATTTATCAATTTAGTGTTTTTATTTTTTTAATTCATAAATATCTAATTACAATTTTATAAATAATATTATGATCTAAAAGAAAATATATTATAATAAAATGTTTTCATAAAATATTATTTAGTTTTCTTATGATTAGAAGATAATTTTAGGAGACCTTAATTAAATTTTTAAAAGTGTTAAAAAATGTGTTATAATTTTAAAATCAATATATTCTATGTAAATGACTATTTCAATTAACAAATTAAAATATTCATATTTATAATATTGTTTCTCATAAAATGGAGATAATTTTTTAATTCTACATTTCTCAAAATGTTTAGGGTGAATTTATGGTTTTTTCATAAAATACAAGATTTTTTTGTGAATAGTAAAATTAGATAATGTATGATAAAATATAAATACATTAATTTTTCATCCATATATGATGTATGGAATATTTAATCCCAAATTATGGGAAATTTATTTAATATTTTAATATTGTTTTTCAAAAATATCACACTATAAATAGTATTGAGCCATAATTATAAATTAATTAATCAAATAATGGGAAAACACCCCTCTCCTCCCATATAAATGCATCCCCTCGCCACCTATTATCCTCGCACCAAAAAATAAATGAGAATGGTATAAATTATACTTAAATATATTTCAAATCCTATACCCCATGTCCCAATGCTCTTATTATCATCCAATTACCAAAACCTTTTCCTTAAGGAGGACCTCAAGGAGGAGAAATTCATGAGGTATATTCCTCTTTCCCCTTCCTTATATTCTTTTCATGTTCTTTTCTATTCTTATTCTAACCTCACATCCAAAAATCCAAATGGAAATATAACTCTAATAACATAAATATAGAATAATTTGTTTTCATCAAATGTAGTAATACATTATTGAATCCCATTCCCCTCTTCTTTTTATTCTAGAAATGAAAACGTTATTCGTGTGGTGTTAATTTATCACCATCAAGGATGAAACATTTTCATTTTATGTTAACACCTTCAAGGATGGTCATTATATAAAATTTATGGGTAATAAATATATAATTTAAGTAATAAAACCTATTGAATGTAATGTATCTGTTATATTAACATGATTTAAAATAATAAAAAAACTAGTTGTGATGATCAAAAATCGCCAAAATCAACCTAAACAATTATAATTAACTATTTATTTAATTATTAGCCCTAAAACCACATAAAAAAATGATTTATAGGATAATTTAACATTATTTATATTCATTAACAACTTATGACTTCAATCACCTATTTATATATCCATCATACATGAACTTCCACAGTCATATACATGTCAAGTGATCTTGAAAACTATGAAAATGAGAATCCCTAAATAGATCAGTTGAACACTATAACTGATAAAAAATCCCATAAAAGAACAAAAAATATGATAATAAATAAATTATGTTTAGAAAAATTTTATGGACTTATTAATTAATTAATATAATTTTATTATTGGGGACATTATGATCAAGTGTCGAACTGTTTCAGAAATAAGTTAAGGGATTCTACCAAAACCCCCATTTTTCCATCGAATTACTCTCTCTCTCAACTTCAATGTAATGATAATTTATTTTTGTTTACTTCTTATACATTATATTTTTATTTTCAAAACTCATATATTTAGATATTATCACATTTCTTTGATAGGGTAATACATGTTTAAAAAGAATTCCATCTCTAATATTCCTTATAAGCAGGACCAATTAAAAGAGATTTTCTGATTTATTATCCTGTCTCATGTTCTTTTAATAACAGGTTATAGAAAACATTATTATTTTAAAATCACTAATTGTAGCATTAAAAACTATCATGGTTCATTTTTTGCTTTTTGAATCCAGTTATTCATTCACAGTTTTGAAGACACGTTAATATTTTCTAGTAAAACATCACTAATGTGTTTCATTTCTCATGTTTCCTAAACACCGTTTTATAATAAATTCACTTTATATGGACATTTTTTATCATTATATATTCATATTTCCTTTATTAATTTTCATGAGTGATGTAAATCCACTCTTTCCTGGACACTTATTTTATATGCTCAATGGAAATGCCTTATGACATGATTGCAATACCCATTTCATTCTATAGGTGACCATTATGTTATGTTTAATTATTTATTTATAATTATTCATGTGGAACTCATATTCATGATTATTTTATGATGGGTTTGCAAAGATATATCTCTAATGCATTGGCCAATGTTTAGTATCATGAGACATCATGTTGGGATAGGGAGTGAAATTGATTCCATTATGGGACATTGTCCACCATGTTATATAGTCTCGATAGTTAGCCTTGAATAACATTTATGTCATATTATAGTTGTTGTAAAATTCCTATGACTCCATGATAATATATTCAAATTTTTTAAATGTTATTCTTCCTAATGTTTTGTCATGTCCCTTATCATTTAAGTTATTATGTTATGCCTTCTAACCCATGTGACAGTTCTTATTCCTATTCTTATTCCTTTAAAAAGATTTTTAGCTCATCCCATTTGTTCTTTTATTCCCCATGTTATCATATAAAGATATAGGATCTCAACATATTTTTGGATATCTTTATGAATGATAAGAATAAATATTAATTATTCTATTTCAATGATTATTGTTTTATATACATTGTCATCTCTTTGATTTCATTTTTGTCCAGTATTTTTTCAACTGAGTCATTTCCATTAATAGATTATAAATATTTTCTTTATATAATATATTATTTCTTTAATGGAGAAACAACAAAATTTATTTTTAAAGGATTTAATTTAGAAATAATGCCCATTTAAAATTTTATAATATTTTAATAGAACGATTACAATGTTAGTCCCTGAGTCGAGTGGAGATTTTGAGGCTCAAAAAGCCTCATCATAGAAGAATTAAATATAATAATTAAATTTTTAAAAAGCTGGTGATGTGTAAGAAATATTTTAATAAATACAATATGGTGTGTCATATGAGAAATCTAAGATAACTGTTATATTCAAAACATGGTGTTCTCCTTAGATAGAGTATGTTATATGTTTGTGTAATAAGTCTGTATGCCTCGCTTGTATGTTAAATATATTAAATAATATTTTATAGAATATTTTCTTCAAAATAATTAAATATCTCCAAAACGATATGTTTTATGAAAATTTTATGACAAGTGATGGGTCCGGAATGGGGGGTCTACCCAAGATGAGGTATAAATTGGTAATCGATGGGCGTTTGGATTCCTCTCTCGCAAAAATATTTTTATTATTAATTATTTTTTTCCATTTTTAAGTATGAAATCATTAATATCTCACAAACAGTTCATCATTTGAAAATTCTGAGGGAACTGTTGGGTTCGTAATTTGGTTTTTATCCTAGTTGAGGAATAATTTTTATACTTAACGAGCATTTGATATTATTTGATGTTCATTTTAAAAAATTAAATTATATATGTAGTAAAAATTGACAATTACTCTTCATCTTCTCTATGTAAAATTCTCTTCTATTGTTAACACTAGATGAAATGTAAACCCTGAAATTTCAACAGTATTTGATGTTTTAAAAATGGAAATGACTTAATGAGATGAAATTAAACACTCCAGATTAACTATTTTAGTATAAGGAGTTCATTAACTGGGATTTTCGTATTTTAGCAGAGGTATGTTCATGGTTTTCTTAAATAGTTGTGACCTTCATTTTTTATTGCGGAATAGTCTTTTAAAATATATAGGAAACTGAATCTCTCTATGTCAAACTGTTAGATTTTTACTTGGGTAGGCTGGGACTCCCTCATCTTCCTCCACAGAATCACGGTGCGCTATACCCATAAAGCACCACATTATTCTACAGGAAAACCTGCTGCTCCTAAAAGGTTTGTTTTATTTATTTATTTATTTTAATTTCTTTTATAAACTTTATATTTTATATCATTTTATTATAAATAATTTTAATAAAATTTGTTGGGAAATAATTAAATCAGTGGATTTTTTTAAAAATGACAATTTTTTTTTTCAAATGGATATTTCATATATATTTTTAATGAAATTATACATGTATGATTTGATAAAATAATCATTCGATTATTATCTTTTATATTCCTTTGAATAATAATGTAAAATATATTTATAACGAAATAATATGGAATTACTACAAGATAAATAAATATGATATTATTATAAGATATTTATCATCGGTTTAGGTGTGTTTTTTGGGTGTTCTTCCATCCTTTTCCACTCAAACTAGATCGAACCATACCTCAATTTTTGATGTGTGAATTATCATTTACATAAGGTAGGGTGTTTAAAATCCAATCTTGTAGTCTCGTCTTGTTATTTGTATGAAATTTTACAAATATCATGGCATAAATAACAAATTATTTTTTAATCAATTAATTAATTGTGTAAATTTATTAATTTGGGAAATGTTAAATTTGTTATTTAATTGGCAGAAATAAATAAATAAATAAATAAATAATTAACAATATATTGTTCCTATGGATCTATTAAACTAATTTTAGAATTAATTGATGATCATAATTTGTTTAATTAGTTGGTTATTTTAATTAATTAATTGTTGGATTAGTAATGCAGCTTTTGTGATTGTGAATTTGGTTTATTTATTTTCATTGAATAAATGGAACAAATTTTAGAATTTTTGGTTGTATTAATTAATTGAATTTTAGAATGAGAATTGTGATGGTTGTTTAGGGTTGATTATCCATTTAATAATTTGGTATATGTGATATAAATATTTTGTTAAGAATGGGTTTTGGGAAATGGGTTGAAGCTCCAAATACCCATAGGGGTTTTAGACATGGCTCTCTTGAGCCAATGACACGTAAGAAATTAATATTTTATTAGACAATGACAGATGCTCTAAATACCCATGGGGTTGTGAGATAGGGACTGACACTCCAAATACTGACAAGTGAGCTATACATGAAATTATACACTCATTCATTTTTTACTATTGTTTTTTAGGCTGTTTATAAATTGAATAATGTGACATATAAATTATGAATTAAATAGGGGAAATGGTTTTAACTATGGAATGAGCCGAAGTAGGTACTATGGTTTGGGTGTCCTCAAGAAACCAGAAGATTACGTTATTAAATAAATGTTAATTGGATAAATATAAATTTTTTCCACTATCGCCTAATTTTAAGACAAATACAACTACATACACTACTTCTAACCAGATTTTTTGAGATGTTATTGGTGGTGACCTAGGGAGTTGTACTCAAAACCTACATAGGTAGCTTGATCTACACCCAAATAGGATTTGTTTTTGCATAAAATCACAAGGTCATGATCCCTGGTTTTGATTATTTATTGGGGATGGATCTTGGTTGAGGGAACCAGAAATGATTCGGAATACACTTGGGAGTCGATAACATCGTACAGCTAGATAAATTTTTCTACACAGTTTATACATACATATAGATATTGTATGTTTACCTTTCAATTGATTATTTTTTTTCATTTCTTGGTTGTTCTTGTTACATTTGAACTGTTATAATTATATATGCTTTTTTTATTTCTTGTTTTCTTCTTCTAGTATATTACTCTGATAAAAGTGGGTCTAGTCACCCCATGACTAACTTAGTAGACTCTTGCTGCTTGTTGGGAGTCTATGGCTTATGGGGAGACACACGAGCGGTAATGTGGCAAACATTCTTAGGGAATAATTGAATGAAACTCGATCATGGACGTTACATCATCCAAATACACTATATATTATGATCATTTTCTTATAATTTGATGTTTAATTAAGATTTAAAACCTATTATAATATGTATACAATTATATGGTCTCTATGTTGTTCTTAAATTGTACAAGATCATTAGAATCGATTGGAATCATTTACAGTGGAATTCCTTGAGTGATGTCCCCTTGGATTACACTCAGATCGGTTTTCCAATGTGCATACTATTACTAGGAGTTGGATCAACTGTTGAGGTAAAGTATTTGGGGTTTTTTACATTTTATCCTATTTTTTATTTTTGACGTTATACAATTCATTGGTTACTACATGGATCATATTTTATTATCTATCTCGTATATAGTACATTTGATAATTATTATAAACTAGAACATGATTAATTAAATGATTACATATTCAAACACTAGCTGATGATGAAGCATATATTAGGGAATTAAAATTAATGTACTATCATTAATTTTTTATATACCTACACAGTTTTAGTTTTTATTCAATTATTGTATGTTGTAGACACTATTGGTGGTGGCCTACTAAAATATTTCTCCCACCATAATCAAGCGCGTGGTGGTTTTAATACTTATTATATGTATTCAACTATTGATAAATGGAAGAGTGTCGCTTTGGAAACCTAATTTTATTACATTTTAGGTAGGATATTGGTACCAAATAAATGTGATACTACTGAGGAATCTTAGAAAAAAAAAATTATTCTGGTTGGGTCATATTCATATCATGTGTTTTCTTCAAACATGGATGCCTATTTTGAAATTTTATAGATTCATGACATGACATTGTCATTCTATATACAATTTATTTTCACTATTATTATTATTAATATTATTATATGTTTTTGAGTTTTTTATTATTTTTATTTTCGTCTACTGTGTTATTGTTATTTTTTTATTATCTATTATTATTATATCCATTGTTATAGACTCTAATAAGAGTTTATTGTATCCCCAAAAACATGCACTAGGTCCTTGTCACTAGTTTATATCATCTATAATAAAAGGAGGAGTTCTTGTGGCCACATATCCAAGTGTCTTGGGAAAACATTGATTGGCACCTAGTTCGAAATGTCACATTATTTATGATGGAATATATCCATCTCATATAGTTACATAATGTGGTTATGTCTAATCATTACTAAAGGAAAATATACCAATCATCAAAATATGAGAAACTACAAGAGGGAAATATATGCATCCCTCAAACAATAAAAATATCTTAGGGGAAATATACCCATCTCCAAACCCAGAAGGAACCTCCCAGGGGAAATATACCCATACCTGGAATATGAAAAACCACATGAGGGAACTATATTCATCCCAAAAACTATAAAAACCAATTGATTAAAATATTCATGTAGGAATAATCATTATTATTATAATACCCTGTATGTGTAGCATTTTCTTCCAAGATCTGGAATCCATTACCAGGGGACACACACCTCCCATGGTGTCTAAAAAATCATTTACATGTCACCAGATGATATATAAGACACACTTACTTAGAGGAATGACCTCCCCAAAACCATGGATCACATCCCACATATACCAAGTTTATATCCTGTTTAACACACCATGTAATATAACACAATATGTGCACTCACCCAAGCTATAATTTGTCTCATAAAAATAATAACTACATGATTTGGAAACCTACCCAACCCATATGTTATTACCAAGGTTGGAATAAAATTTTCATTATTTAAGCCAAAATACACTTCCCTACCTATTATACACAATCAATTATGGTTATAATTCGACACCCAAGATCATCAATACTATTTTCCTTACTAACCCTCTCCTAGGGTTTTCATCAAAGTGAGGTAAACGTCAGGCCCCCATGTTCACAACTTGGAAAGGACTCCATGTTTGAGTTATTCATTCTGACTATTATATCTCATGTCAATCCTATAATTCATAGGGAATAACATCCCTTGACATCATTATAGTCATATCAAGACCTCACTGGACTCATAGGATAAGACCTACTTACACCACTCCAGGAAGATGGTATATACCCATCCCCTATTCTACGAAATCATAGACCAGTCTTATCACCCAACCTATTTCCAAAATACACAATGCTATATTATCATGGGAACTCACATACTAGTGGTGATGAAACACACACCTCATTTTTGACTCAACTATCTCTCTAATTATATGCCTTATCAAATTTATGTAATGGTCTACCAGGGACAATTAATCCTAACTAATCACTTCCCTATACTTATTCATTACTAAGGAACCTATACAAAGGGTCTCCACATATCATTTGATTCACTTCAATTAATTTATAACCTTCCAAAGTCTGATTATAACATGAAATATATTCCTAATAAGATCCTTATACATGGATCGGTAAGGCATTTGAAAATATTCAAGGGTCCACTACAGCCCTTGAAACATCATTCAATCCACATGCAATATAAAATATTTTATTTAAATGAACGATTTTTCATACACATTAGTAAATGCATATATCAAAAAAAGTAAATAAAATTTATTTACCATGTGGGAATTTTGAAGGACCATAAACATCATTAATAGAGTTAATCCCTTTGATCACATCCTGAATGTACTCACACACTCTCATCCAAGTCCAAACAGCCAACACCCATCCTCATAAAGACCTATACTGGGATAAAATAAGTAAATTAATTTCTTATATTACATTATATATAATTTTAAAATTAATGTAAAGTATCCATGATTCCATAAATCCAACCGAATTTTAATTGATCATCAAATCCATATACAATGGGGTGTGGTCGACTCTCAACACACGCTAACTCCTAAGATATATTGAATCCCCAAATTAGTCAAATGATTAAATGGCCAGTTTCAAACCATTTAATGTCAATCCCCTGAAATAATCATATAGAGATACACTATCATATAAATTTCTAGAAATGATAAGTTATTGTATTCCTGTAACTTACATTATTTATGTCTGGTAGAATCCACAAAATCAAAACATGATTCCACAAGGATCAGGTGGATTCAAAATAAAAAACTAGGCTAAATTTAAAAGGAAAACAAATGATAATAAATAAAACCCAAAATGAAAGGAACGAGGACGAGAATAATAACATGAATAAATAATATATTTATAAAATACTATATTTGATAAAGGGTGGACAGTGAGAGGATGACTATTGGAAGGAAAAATTGAAATAATATCTTTCTATCACTTTTATCCACCAAAACTGAAGGACCTAATAGTTAAAAGATAGAACTACCTCCCTATAACAAATACATAGGAAGCAGTTGGATTTGCTATGAGGGTTTTGTCATGAAACACGGAATTTAAATAAAAATTCATACTCTTATAAGGGTTCATGTAATGAACACTATAGGTAGAGGTGTTATCCCTTACATCATCATATTCATGTCACAACTTGGGGGGCATGATGTGAATCATTCATTTATAGAGGCAGAGACACTATCCTCAACGTTTAGGACATATTTCCTCTCATTACACACCTAGAATTCAATGATATAGGTCATTTTATAAAAAACAAAGGGTAATGGATTTGACTACTATATAATAAAAGTTTTATTAAGGCCACATGGGCATTTCATAAATATTACCCAATCAACTGAATTACCATTTAGGATTTATTCAATGTCTAAAAATTTCTCATTGAGATATTACAACACTAAAATTCCAAGTTTAAATCATAAATCTAAATATAAACCCATCACCATATTTTCAATTAATAGTCAATATGAAATTAATAACTCAGAAAAGTTATGGGCCATTACATATGTTTTAATTTTTATTGAACATGTTACGAAATTAATAACTATTCATTGGGAATATATTTTTTCATTCATGTTAACACTGATTCTTCTTAGAAATTTTTTTATTAAATTAAAATATTTTCCCCCAAAATTATGTCATTATATATTATCTATTGACTGACAGGTCATGGAAACATTTAATGGCCCTCTGTATAGACCTCTAATTGAACAAAAAATATGCTAGAAAAATTTCTTTATTCCATTTGGTTGTAATCTGGCGAGCTCATACACCTTTTTTTTGAACAATTACAAATATTTTGGGATCTTCATGGGGAGATTATTTTATTTTACATGATCATATCTATCATTAATGTTATTTTAGAAGTCATTAAATTTTTATTCACTAAACTTTCTTTAGATTTCAATGTGTAACCTGTACTAATGGATGTAAATTTAATTATATACAATAGTTTCTGAGTCATGGGTTTTGTTTTACCATGATATTATGATAGATATATGCCAAGATGATTTCAATATCCTCTTTCCACTAATTTATGTATTTTTTTCATGTCATAATTTCATGAAAAAATTTCATGGAATATTTTTCAGTTTACTATGATGACTTAGTTTTTTTTATCGATTTATTAATTTTCATTCCATATCATGAAACAAAATGATGAATGATTTTTTATTTTACTCAACGAATCTGAAAAATTACTCCCTTGGATTATTTATCTTCTCAACTTGATCCTTATGATTCTTACTTTGTCCCTAAAGCTAAATTTTATTTTATTATATTCTTTTAGTTTTGATATCTCATTGGGTACTCTATAAAACAATACTGTCTTTTTAGAATTCTAATAATTAATGAATATTTCATTCATAATATTCTAATTTCATATCATTCAAACCAATGTATTTTTGAATGTTCTTCTTATCTTGGGTGTGTTTCTCTTTGTATAAAAAAGTAATTCATTGGATTACATAACATTTATCATATTCTTAAACATATTCAACTTTTTCAGCCAACTCATTATTCATCACATCAGCCTACAATTATAGTTGTGAATTTTAATTCAATAATCCATTTAAAAACACTAATATAAATGATATAACCCAAAACATAGATCATTTAAATAGATTTCATAATTTTAGGATGGAAATTACTATTTTATTTACTAAGAACATCCTCATAATAGAATAAAATGACATGTAAAAAAATCATTCTAAAAAGAATTAAAAACTAAATCACCACATTCATTACCTTAAAGTAGAGGTATATAATATTTATTTCCTTTTAGATGTCATTTTTTATTTTTATCATCTATTTTCTTCTTACTATTAAAATATTTTTTCGATAAACTCCATATTGGTATTAATTGAAATTAGAAATAAATATTCCATATGTGGATCATCTTAATTATCAATAAACATTCACTACATATAAGACTGAATGAAAGACTATGTATCAAGGATATATCCAAATATAGGATATTTAGTTATCAAAAATTGGACATATTGTTTCCAATAATGTGTGTAGTTACCTGAGAGTGGTAGGGTGGATCAAGGTGACCGGTATTAGATAATTAATTTTTCCATTTAAGTTTTCTTCTCATGCATTCATACCTCAATTATCAGTCTGGATAATTTATGGATATAATATTTAATTCCATTAATTTATTATGACTACATGAAAGGAAAAATTTAATATTGAATAATAAATATATCTTTTTATAAGGAACAGTCATAGTTTTTTACCTAATAATTTTTATGTTATGGTTGAGTAAGAGATATATGTGTCATCTATATTATTAAAGTGGATATATTGGGATGTATCTTGAAAATACCTTAATATTTCATGAAAAGTTCATTTTATTACCCCCATTTATTTTATAGTCTCATTATTAGTTCTTTATAAATACTTCTTCCATTGTATAATGTGTCCTCCGCAAATCCTAAAAAAATATCATCAAGACTACTTTAGATATCGTCTCATCCCTAAAATAAGATCTTCTTCCACATTTGATCAGACACTGAATATCAAAATAAATTCAAAAATACATTATCAGCATCATCATATTTCTTAACATCTTATCCTAATGACATAGAGATATTAAAGAGATTGACTAGGTTCCAGTTTCTTAGTCCTCCATGAATGATATCACAACAACAACAATGTCATCCTTCTTCTCAACTAAAACTTGTTCATTGGGTTTTAAAAAATATTCAAAAATATTTATATATATTATGATTCAATCTTCTAATATTTTCATCAAAACATAGGCTCTTAATTATCTAATTCCCTTATCTTTACCCTTCGATGCCCTAGATATTCAATTTGAATGTAGTAGAGGAATCTCAATCTATAATTTCCTCTTTTACATTTGTAATTATATTTATTCCAATATTTAATCACTATAATATCTTTTAAATGTATGAATAAGGTAAATATTTTTTGAATTTAGGTAGCAAAATCTTCTCTTTTAAATGTTTTCGATAATATCTTATATGAATTATCTTATTTAATTCATGTAAAATATTCCAAGAGACCTAGGAATATTCTTCCAAAAATCTAAAAAATCAATGAGTATTATTATTCTCCCTATGGTGTCATAAAAAAATAAAATCATGGAGTGACATATTTTTATGTAATCAATACCGATCATTTTAAAAAAATCTGTATCATATTTATTCTTTATAGTTAACATAGCTTCATGACGTTGTTCTCCATGTCATGACTGAGGAAAATGGATATTTATCTTTCCAAAACTCAATATCACATAGAGGGGGTAGTGTTGAAAAATATCATGGGAAAAATTAATAATGTCCACCACTACCCTTAGATACTCTTTTCACTTTCCTTTTTTAATACATAGCATTAATCCTGATCACTAAAAAATGGTTCATGGTCCCCTTCCACTTCAGAAAGAACAACACTTATCTAAAAAAATATATGAATACAATATGATGTAAAAATAATCCTTGAAAAAGATTAAATTGTATGGTAGTATATATAAATATAATAAATTACCAATTTAGTGATTATATCTAATAATCAGATCAAGGCTCTAGAACACCTTTTTCAAATAAGAATAACCATTGAAATACATAGATAATATAAAAGGAACATAAAGCCTATCCACCTTATTTCCTAATACATAGACTAAGGATAATTTAAAAAATATTTGTGATGGATTTTTGTCAATAATAGAATAATAAAATGTAGAATAGACAAAAATTATACCTTGAATGATATTAGTTCCTCTTGGAATTGGTAGCTCTGTCACATAAAAATATCCATGTTGTCACCTCCCTATAATCATACCTAACGTAGTCTGCCACCTATTCTATACTACAGTATAGTTCTTTAAGGATATGTTACTTCATAATTATATCCTATATGTACAATATATCACATCTATGGCCCATAATATTATGGTGCTATAATTATTTATAGGATTTAAGAGGTAATTTTTGTTAATTATATATTTATAATTAACCACATAATCCACATTAACTAATAAGGAAGGATATAAAATGGTACCACCAACACTTGAATCCACCATAGAAGTATGAAATGATTCAAAAATTCAATATGAATGTATTAGAACATATAAATCATATGAAACAGAAAAATGAGGACAAAGGGAGACTCCAAGCTAACAGAATCTTCAACTTCCCAAAAAAAGGGAGCCTCTATAAAAAACACCTACATTTAAGAAGTTATGATAACTTTTCTCAAGATATAAAGTTAATTTATTTAGAGTTCTCTTTAGCACCTTGACATTAATAACCCCCCTAATGTATCTGACTATATGAAATGACTAATATAACACTAAATATTTAGATAGAAATAATCCGTTAAATTCTAATCCTTCACCAGATAATATGATGGAATTTTGGAAGAATAATGGGGGAGATTCCTGAACCCGACACTAAATTCTCATATACATGATATAACACAATGTATTGGAAGGAAACCATACTTTTGAATCACCTTCAACATCAAGGTTAAGAAGTGATTGTTGACCTAACTCTTGAATTTGTTGTATGTCAGCCTAGACTTATCACAGTAACTATGATAAAGGTTCTACCACTTCCATTAAATTTCTCTCAATTAGATAAATATATAGGAAATAATTTATTCTTATTTGTATTAATAAAATAAAAAAAAGAGCAATATCTAAGATCCACCTCTCTATCTCTCGATCAAAAATTGATTCTTATTACATCATTAGATTTTCCTATTAAAAATCATGAAAATAAATACTATATTAACCATCTTACATAGAATCAACTAATCATGGATTTTTGAGAACATTACAATACACATCTAAAATCATAACTATATGGAATTTTCATCTTCTAGAAATACCTCTAAATAAAATACCAAAAACACTAAACATGTGATTTGAATATTATTTAAATTATTTTAAATTAATTTGGTTTTAAATTTTACATGAATATTCTTAATTAAAACACAAGAACATTAAATAATGGTTCTTCTACCAAAGCTAGTTATCTACCTCTCAATTTTTACTATAATTCATAAAAATGATTATTAGACTAGTATAGTCCATGTATCAAATCTTACAGAACCTTCCACATTCTAGTTAGTGTCTTAAAACAACATAATATGCTAAGATACAATGAAATATTTCCTAAATAAACCAATTCATTATTCAAAAATGACTAATATAAACATCAACATAACTCTCAACCAAAAATCTAATATTTTTTAATGATCCATCCCCAATAAAACCTTTCATGAGTTGGTAGTGAAGTTGAGTGTGGTACCAAAATATTATCTACAATATTCATTTAGTTTCAAACTAAATTCAATGGTATAAAACACTTAATATAGGTGAAATTACCCCCTTAAAATTATGAAGATAAGGGAAGTTCCTAATCCAAACAAACGATATATAGTAAAAAAATCCCAAATAATTCCCATAATAATATGAATCAAATGTCATTTAAAGAAAATATCTAAAGAAAAATACAATGATAAAAATGATCTAAATCATGGAATCTAATTCCAACAAATTAGAATGTTAAAAACCTATTATAGTATAAATCAATCACAAAATTAATCCTGAAAATTAAAAAAATATTATATTTACATATGGTTATGAATAAATGTATAATTGGTCAGTTCATCTATAGAAACTATTTTTCTAATGAGGAATAAGTATACTAAATCTTCAATGAATGTACAACGATCTTACATTTTTGAAAATATAGTTCATGAAAACCCCCCACACCATTGTATGACTATTTAAATAGGATTATATATAATATTATATTGTTAATAAATAATATATATCAAAAAAGGATCATTTCCTTAACCTCCCCACTGATCTAGCTTTACTCACATCCCATCATAATATGTTATGGATCTCTCATCCATTTTCAAATATATTTACCACATCCAAAATCTATATGAAACATCCTTATTCAAAAAACATAATCCAAATACACATCCATATACCACAACCAAAATACATACGCCATATCTATATACAAAAATTAGTATTCTATAACCACATAACACAACCTCATACCCTAATCACTTGACATTCTCATAAAAACACTCTATGGATGGAAGGAAGAGTATGAGGGTTGGGGTGGTATCCTTCCTTATATTTCTCCAAAATTATTGATATTAGGGGGTTATCCAGTACATAAAAGCTTATATGGCTGTCTTTAAGGTTACTCGTCGTGATTGGTGGTGCATATTGAATAAAATTACATAAAATTACATATAAGTGCACCCAATAACATAAATATATGGACTCCAAATGTGAACCACGGTATCTAAAACAAATAAAAATAATAGATAAAACCAACAAGGGTTTTAAAAATGATTAAAGTTCTCATTGAAATGATTAATAAAGGCCTATTTTATAATTAAATTTTATGTGACAAAACCATGGTTCCGTAAACCTAAGCTAAGATGTGGTTTACCACATTCAATATCGATCTGAATATCATGAGGACTTAAATGGTAATCTCCCAAAAATATCCCTTTTAAATTACATTCTTAAATAATAATATTAACTTGGCCCCAAAATGGACATACTAAAATAGTACATGGTCCCTCAATTTCTTCCTTCATGCTATAAATTTTGAATGATATAGTGATCTTTGACAATACCATTTTACACCCCATTTAATACCATGAAAATTTTACACCCAATTTTGGGTATGGAGTGAACAAAAACTCATCACTAAACTATAAAATAAAAAATTACCATCTCACGTAAAACACATAGATTGTATAACCAAAAAGTAATTGTAACATAAAACAGTGTTGTTCATCTCAATTATATTCATTTAGAAAAATGGAAATACTACTATGTATAATGACACAACCTTAATGAACCAAGAAAATCATGGAGTGGTGACGACCTAACAATGTTGCATTTTCGGACAAAATGAAAAATTCAATATTATTTCTATGTAATTACTCCCCAAAATCATTTTCACCCAATCTATGTCTCTAAAATTATAAAATAATTTGATTGTAAAATTCATTCCATTATATGTCATATCTTCTCAAGCTAATGTATCATAGATGAATTCCCAAATGATAAAATTAAACATGTAATTTTATTAGAGTTTCTACCATAACCCATATATCATACTGTGTAATTGGTGTAGTAACATTCTTATTAATTAGTAGTCTACAACATGAGGATATTTTTTATTCTTAATCGGATTATGAGATTTATTGTAAAATTAATTTTTTTGGGATGTGTCATGTTCCAAAAGTGTAGTCTTTGTGACTTCAAAAAGAAATTTTATAAAAATTTTAATTATTATGATATATTTTCATTAACACACATAATTAAAATTTTAACATATTTAGAATTTCAATCACATTATTAATATTTATATTATTATTGATGGATCAGTATTCAATGGGTCAATGGTTTAACCATCTACACTAAGCTTCCTAGATCCTGTTGAGGTAATTTATAGGACTATCTATAATGATATTGCCCAAGAAGGATATGTTGAATTCTATCTTCCCAAGATGATAATTCACAAAATCCAAGATAATTATGGAGAAAACTTATATTTTTCTATGAATTACTACATCCACCCTCAAAAAATAATCCATATTCATTATTTTTTTAAAATTTTACATGGAAAAAGGTGTAATATCCTATCCTAAGAATTATCTTATGAAATATTATACACATTGATCATTTTTTACTTTTCGTAAAGCTAATAAAATTCATAAGGGATGACATCCATATTTATTAACAACCTATCAACACTATACATGAACAATATAGGTTAATGTGGTGATCAATATATCATTTCTGTTATATAAATTTGTATTAGAGATAAGTGAAAGTTTAACACCTCGTGATTTTATGAGATATATTTTTTTAATTTCTTTGATGTCTTCTATTATACCCTACACCAAGATTATCTTGTACTATATGAAACTCTTTATTATCTTTTAGTATATGCCACACCATTCTTGGCTCATGTCACACACAATTTCAAGTTCGTTTTGTGGAAATTGTTCTACGAAACATTAACTATAGATTTTGTTTAATGCATAAATGAAATAAGTTTTGATTTTCTTATACGCAACACCAAATGGAGCTTTAACTATACACATCCCTAACTTGGCTTGCATTAAACACATTCAAGACCTTCTTCGATAACTTGTGTAGTACGCAATACTGAGTTTCACTAAATGAGATATTATTATAATATTAATATGAACTAGTCGTTATGAATAGTAATACCCACATATTGAAATTTTATAAATTTTATAATTCAAAATGAACTTCATTTTTGGATTCAGAACATCAAAATTATCCTAGGGTAAAATTTTGGAATTTTCTTGAAAATGTTCAATTTTTGATGAATAGTGAAAATACTGAGTTATTGATTAAAACTGACTTTTTATTTAAATAATAATTTATTTTATTTAAATTTTATTTAAGGACAAAATAGATACATAATACTTATATAAGTTCAATGTAATTCATTAGATTCATTTTATAATAATTTTAGATATATAAAAATTTTATTGGACTTTTCACTGTCTTTTACCCACCTCCTAGGAGCATTTGCAATTGTACATAAATCTTAATTTTACAACTTCTGTGAGTTGAATTTATAAAATATGAGAAACACGGTTAATATAAAGGAGTAAAATGTGGTTCAATAAGTAAAATATAATTTTTGGTGGATAGTAACTTTTTACTTTTATATACCTCAGTTGAAAGTAAATATGGTAATTAATGGTAATAATGATATTATTATTACCCTAACACTTGTCAAAATTATATTGGATAAGTGTAATTCGACCAAAAGCACCATTTGGAATAAAATATTACCCTTTAGGTCCACTTGGATTAGATTAGGGCACTTATTATTATTTTATTTAAAGAAGAGTTATAAGAGTTAAAATCAATGTTTAATAACTTAAACAGTTTTAATATATAGTTATACATAAGATGAATTAAACTATAAGTATTCATTAGAAAGATAAAAGGATTTCCAAGATAATGGTATTTTATTTATAATTTTTAGACATTAAATAATTTAATTTATTTATGACCCAACGATGATGTAGTAATTACCTTATTAATGAAATATTAAAATAATAGATGTTATAAATACCCAAATAAATATAATTTCGGACTTTTGATGAATTAAAATTATTTTATAGGTTAATATGAAATGTTATTATTTATTTAATTGGTTTTTTTAGAACTAATAATTCTGTAATTATTTTCACAAAAATCAATTACAAAATAGTTTAAAAATTGACATAAAATTGTTTTGTTTTTAAAATATTATATTATTAATTGTCATTATATTCCTAAAAAATATAAGGATTGGCCAAATGACATAGATATGGTTATATATATTAATAATTTACCACTTGGGGTTAGTTTGTCTTGTTATAGTATGTTTATTGACCATATAGTGTAAGAAAACAAGAAGACACGGTAAAAGTTAAATTATTTAACTTAGAGTTAAATCTAAATGATAATGTTAAAATTGTAACATAAACTTGTATAAAACATATTTTTTGAGACTATTTAGACCCATACCCACTTTATCTTTTAAATAAATAAATTTGGATCTATTATAAAAAGAATATGACTTTATTATAAAATAATATTTTAAGTTTATCCTAAGGTGCCCCTCTCTTCCCTTATAAAAGGGCACCTCCTTCCTCTTCTCTATACTCAAATTTGAGCTTTAAAGCTTGGAAAAACCACAACCCATTTCCCCTATCAACTTCCCTAAAAACATTAAAGAGGTTATGGTCTCCTAAAAATATCAACTCTTGTTCCTTAAGTGGAAGCTTAAAGGAGGTTCGTCGAAGAAGATGTAATCTCTTCTACCGATTAATTCAAGTTTTCTTTCTTCTTCCACATATTATTCTTTTGTTTTTTCAATATAAATTAATAACATCACTGTAAATAATATATTGATATGTTATTATAAATATTAAACAACCCCATTTCACCTTCTATCTATCCTATGGAAAATGAATTCACCGCGCGTGAGTACGTACGGAATACCGTCTTCACGTCGTGGTGTAATCTGTTTTTCTACCACCACCTTACATCGATGGGTATAATGGTGTAAAGAGTAACTATATATAGTTACTATAACATCATACTGATTATGAGATATTATATTATCCACTCCAATTCAATTCTATAATTATGTGAACGATATCATCGCTTGTGCGTACGTACGGATTACTGTCTGCACGACGCGATAAGATTCATTCTCCATGTTAACCATTCAATAATGATTATAAAGTATATAGAATGAATAATAATGAAATATATGAAATGATAAATCTACTATATTTATTTATATATATATATTTCACCTACTTACTTCCATTCAAGTCAATAAGGAAATAAAAACAGCGTTCATGCGTGCATACGACCTACCGTCTCCATGAACGGTGTAT
This sequence comes from Viscum album, assembly GCA_963277665.1. Classification (NCBI taxonomy): domain Eukaryota; kingdom Viridiplantae; phylum Streptophyta; class Magnoliopsida; order Santalales; family Viscaceae; genus Viscum; species Viscum album. The sequence continues at coordinate 116,159,037 of OY728159.1, read as the reverse complement.
TTAATTTCATTTATCTATTTATTATATATATATATATGAATTTATATGATATATAAATCATGATTTACATTTGGGAAATAAGTAAATCATGATATAAGTTATAATAAGATCAATAAAAACAAGTCGAAACACGTACGATAAATAAAACGATTTTACCCAAAACGCTTGTATAACATCAAATTTACAAAGAATGGGTAATATAAAGAAATAAGTTAACCATATATGATATCATAACAATGAATATGATTCTGTAATAAGTAAATTACATTATTTAAATCATTATACAGGAGGTTTGGATACGTGCAAAGAATATCGATCCTAAGGTAAGGTATAATTTTCCAATCTCATTCTTATCTGAGACTGTATATTCGTAAGTATTTACCATGGTTATATTTTTCATCCATGTCCATAAAAAAGGATTTTCATAAACTGTTTAATATTAATCCATGTAAATTTAAAGTCATGTTTACCCCTCTTTGACTTTTACTTTGGGTTATGGAAGGAATCTTCCTTTTTTTTACCATATGTGGTACTTTTTTTTGACTTTTCTGGAAAAAGAATTAGGAGAATGTTTTTTTAACATATACGGTATGAATGGATTTTTACTGTCACGACCCGTCCTTGGGGCCCGTGCCATGACTACCCCAAACTCGCCTTCCATAGGCCAGGGGCTGGCGACTAGCACCAAAGGCATAAATCCCGATAACTGGGAAGGCATTGCCTTTATAAAAGTAACAAAACACAACAGAGTACAAGCAGAAGTAAAACACTAAGTACAAAAAGAAGTACTGAAAGTAAATGGGCCATAATACAAACCCAAAAGAAAGTACAACTACAACTGAACAAGTACAACAGAAAAAAAAAGACAACAGCTGGAGGGACGGAAGTGGCTCTTGGGTCTTCCTCCTCGGATCCTACCTGAATGGTAGGTACAGATGGCGCGGCTCCTGGATCGTCCCCCACAAATCCTACCTGAAGGGTAGGTACAGATAGCCTCCACAGCGCTCTCACCCGTCAACCTCCTCCGTGTGTCGTCTCTCCGTGAAGTCCACCTCCGGCTACTGACTCGTCGTGTAGTCCACCTCCGGGTACTGACTCGTCGTGTAATCCACCTCCGGGTACCGTCCAGTCCTCGAACACTCGGCCTCCGTCAGCACTGCCTGTCGTCTGAAACCAACACAATGAGGTGCCGGCATAGCCCTTGCAGGGGTGAGTATAACGATACTCAGTAGGGACCCCGAGACCCTCAAGGTCTCACTAAAACCAACAAGGTTAACCACAAATAAGATCTCAACAGATAATCTCTACTTAGGTATATGTCCATACATATACCTAAGTTATCAAGTAACCCATCTCAATCATGAAGAAACACAAGGGTTATGAAATCAAAGGATAACCACTACCCTGGTATATGCCCATACATATACCTAAGTTATCAAGTGACCCATCTCATTCATGAGGTAAACACAAAGGTCAAGGATTCATCTCAAACCAGGATTTTCATTATCGAAACTGTAACTGCTGAAGAGCTTTGTCTCTGGAGTGTACAATGGTCCTATCACGACTCCGAGGTACTGCTCACTAACCTAAGACTGCTGAGGTACTCCTCCTGTTGAGTACCACGGGCCAGCCACCCAAACACGGTAGTGCTTCTCGCCGAGGTATGTCACCCAAACACAGTAGTGCACACACCCTAGTAGCCTGCTGAGGTACTCTCCGGATGAGTACCGCGGGTCTGCAATGTCAAATAGGTAGTGCTCCGTCTTTCATGGGTCTGCACCCAAACAAAGTAGTGCTCCGTCCACTGGGCTAGTCGACTCACTCCAAGTCGAGTCGGTCAAGCAGTCGTCAGGTCTCAGTCGGCTACAAGGTCTTCGTACTCTGCACGCTCGTCTTTGGGACGGTCTTCTCCACGAGCTACAAATCGATACTCCAAGTATCTCAAATTCCCATGAAGAAGTATCTCAAAGGACCGCCTCGTCATAGGGGTCTCAACGCAACAGACGGCACGTCAATCGGACACCCGGTCTGTGAGTTATTCGCCTTTTCGTCCCAGGGTCCCGGTTGGTTTCGTGAGCGAACCAATCCCGACCGTATCTCAACTGTACCCCAAGCTCTCATAGGGTATACTCATAGGGACCGTTTCTCAACGTGATCACCAACACCGCTGATGGTTCTTCAAACAGATGTTCTGTCAGAAAGGTATCAGCTTTTCCGTTCTAGGGGCCCGGTTGGATTTTGGGTACAATCCAACCCGGCCACTATCCAACTATATCCAAAACTCAGGTGAAGTATTCCAAAAGTTCCGCCTCATCAAGAGGAAATCAACGAGACAGACGGCGCGTGAATCGGACGCCCGGTCTGTGAGGTATTGGCTTTTTCGTTCCAGGGGCCCGGTTGGTTTCGTGAGCGTTCCAACCCGACCGCACTCCGAAGGCATCCAAACCTTGAGAGGAGTAAGCCAAAAGATCTGTCTCAGTTAGAGGAAACCATCAAAGTCGATGGCACGTCAATCGGATGTCCGGAGCTCTAGATATGTGTGTTTCCCTTCTGAGGGCCCGGTTGGTTTTGTGTACGAACCAAGCCGTCCGAACCCAAAGTTCTCTGAAACCTTGAGTGAAATATACCGAAACGACCGTCTTGATCCAAGGATCACGTTGCCACTGACGGCGCATCAATTGGAGGTCCGTAGCTCATGTTACGGGCAAAAGACCGAAAATTGTCCGAAGACGGGGGGTCTGGGCCCGGGCCGACCCGGCCCGACCCCCCTGGGTCGGCTGAACCGGGTCGACCCGAACCGGTCTGACCCGGACGGCCCGGTCCGGTCCATCCAGGGCACGGCCTAGCTCGGCTGGCCGGTCCGGCTCGGCTCGGCCAAGCGGCCGCGCGCGGAAGCCGCGGGGGCGCGTTGCCCTCGTGTGAGGAACTCGCGGCCCCGGTTGGGGCCGCCTTGCCAGCGGATGCGGCGGCCGGGCCACGTCACTCCACTCTTTCCGCGCGGCCGCGGAACCGCGGCGGGTTTTTCCGGCGGCGCGCTGGGCGCCGCAGCGCCGGCGGGAGTTTCCGCGGGCCACCGGACGCGCTCTGGTGGTCCGTTTTGTGTGTGGTCTTCGCCAGTGGTCCTCTCGGGACCCGATCTTCACTGTGAGGCCCCCAAAATGTCTTTGTGGCCCGCTTTACCATCGATCGTCGATCCTCACTTCGACAGCAAACCACGGGGTCTTCAAAATGCCTCTGTGGCCCCGACTCCGTCCGCGGTTTCGCTCGGCTTCAACAGCGCAGCGCGACGGCACCGCGCTCCTTCGCCGTGTTCTTTCTCGTGTCCGCACGATGTTGTTGCACTGTTCCGCCTTTGCTCGTGCCGCAACGATCTCAAACAACAAGGGGGGAAGGAGGGTCAGCCATGTTCGTGCTGTCCGACCTTCCCCCGTTAGTATGATAACAGGCGGCCCAAAAAAAATGAAGGAAGAAAGGCGATAGATGAGATCACGATAAAAAAAAAAATAATCCACCATAACTTCCTGCAACAGAAATTCCCAACCAGTAAGGAAAATGTTCGCGGATCAACTAAGTAATTAGTTGATCCGTGTTCATTTTTTTCTTTAGAAAGAAAAAATGAATTTAAGGGAATAAAATTATTCTCAACATGACAATCCCCTACCTCGTCGAAGTCGTCGAGTGAGGGTTCGTCATGGATTTTCTCATCGCGGAAGAAACGTTGCAAAAGGAGAGTCGTCGGCGTCATGTCGTCGATCTACGGGGGTTTGGCGTTCTTCATCGGAGGTCAGAGCGTTCTTCGCGTTCTTCGAGTTCTTCGTCGAAGAACGAAGAATTCTCTCTCTTCTCTCCCGAAGGTTTAACACAACACAAACCCCCTCAAACAAAATAAAATAAGTCGTCAACTTATTTTATTATCAACTTAAGAATTGAAAAACAAAAGATAAGAAACGAACAATTAAATTCGAAGAATTAATTGTAAAACTTAACTACCAAATTAAATTAGTGCGTTTCTTAACCAGAAAATATGCACGGTTGACTTCGTTTAATAGGGGGGCGCGGGTGCGTTACTTAAGAAGAAAAGAAACAGTGGGGCTCGTGTGGGCCCCACCTCACAAATATCCTACCAAGTGGGTAGGATATTTTGAATTGCACCGTATCCGCTTCAACCTAGCTTAAGTAGCTTTAAAGTGGTATTTAAGCAGCTTAAAGTGAAATAAAATAAAATTTTCGTACAACTTTATTTTATTTCTTAACTTAAACCCCAAAAATTAAAAACCACAACCGAGCAAACGCAACTCTAGAAGCGGCGTTTCTAAGAAATCACCGGCGCTGCGATTCCATCGGTGCCCTCAGAATTTGATTCCAAGCACCGGTTCGAAAGTTAGAAAAATCCGCTCATTCGTTCACTGAACGTACCCGAGCCAAACTTCGGAAATTTGATTCCGGGCACACCGAGCCTCGGAATCAGGCGCCGTTAGAATCTTCGTTCTTGTAAAATTCCAAAGAAAATTTAGGAAAAAATTTCCCTTGAAATTTCCGGGTTTTTACATTACTCCCACCTCAGGGCTTTATGTCGTCATAATGCTTTATCACAAACTAAGGTCACTAAAGCGGTAGAAAGCACGCATCTGAGCCTTCCGCTCACATGTGCTAACCCGGTGGTTCCCGTACTGCCAGAGAATGTGCACTTGAGGAATCGATCATCCCCGTAGGATCCGCTCCTGTCGATCCTCGATCCCCAATGGAACCTCCATGAAATTCACTCCATCGCCATCGTCCAGCTCCTCACGGTTGATGATATGCGAAGGGTCGAGCACTTATCTCCTCAGTTGAGATACGTGGAAATCGTCGTGCACCTGGTGCAACTGAGGTGGATGGGTCAAGCGGTAAACCACCACGCCTACCCAGCTGAGGACCTAAGATGGTCCGATGAACCTTGGAGATAACTTGCCGCTTTGGCCACATCTCCACAAACCTTGTCGAGGTGAGACCCGTATAAGGACGTGATCGTCATCCTCGAACTCCAGAAGTCCCCAATTCCTGCTAGAACTGAAACTCAAAACAACTGCTGCCACGAGGGTAAGGTTGACCGACTCAAGAGTGATAGGTCGCACCCTACTGTGCATGAGTTAATCCTGTGCTGCCTGGGGTTTCCTTTCCGCCAACCAAGGAAAACCCATCCTGACGCCGTGGTTAAACCACAACCTTTTTGCCTAATACCGTCAATTTGTGTATGAACTGTGATTGCCCAGTCCATACTCAAACCAACGTCATAAGGCCTCGACGCTTCCACCAAGAGATTCCAACCGAAACTCTCACCTCAAGGGTCTGACCACACCATCGGCGTAAGTGTGAGTATCGAGTCTCCTCCCAAGGTATCTCCAGACGTGAGGGTCAAGCCCATGGCTTATCGGAAACTCTAGGTCTGGGACAAGATTTTTGAAAGTGAGGAATGATTCATATCAACGTCTGTTACTACAGCAGCTAGTAGTGGACACAGACTATCCCTTGAATCATTTTTAGAGCCATTGGGTCTCACTCCTTGACCGCATGCAGCCGCATTCTTCCTCCGCCCTCCAGCTCCCTGATCTTGGTAGGGATAACTAAGGCAGGTGGTTGTAGAATGTTAATATGTACACCACCTCATGCTTCTCTCCTAGCTCTACCTCCACGTCTGCCGCTTCGCAGACTCATCTCTATTTAAAGCTTCCTCTTCCTAAAACATTTAACACACCCGAGTCTCTAAGACTGGCACCGGTTTCCTGTTTCTTACTGCACTGTGCAGTCTTCATCCGCTCCTGGATGAACTGCACCTCCTTTGTATACGATCTGGAAGAGCTGCTAAAATTTCTCCTTTGCCGAAAAGAGAAACCTGGTCTCATCCCCCCTGGATGAACCACGCCCATTGCCTAATACAGTCAATCCTGACATGAAGGATGCATTCATGCCATGGATGACGTCGTAAGGCCTCGACGTAACTACTAAGAGATCCAACTGTCACTCTCGCCTCCAAGGGTCGAGTCACACAGTTGGCATCAGTGTGAGGTCACTGGGTCTCCTCCAGTAGAAATCACGAAAGTGAGGGTCAAGTCAACAGTCTTAACCAGGACCACTCAGTATCAACCAAACAAAAAGGACATGAAAGAAAACATCACAAAGATAAGTGTCTTTTTATTATTGCAGCTCATAGTACAAAGACATGAATACAAAAAAAAAATGGAACTAGAAGTACAAGGGACGTATCTACTAGTTACGCTCCTGTCCACCTGCTCCAGAAGCTCTACTGCCTTTTACACTGCTCAGCTGTTGCTCATGCACTCGCCGCTGCTTCAGCCTCAGTGGCTCCCCCAAATCCAGCAGATCAACTGTACGAGGAGTCGGACAGTCACGTGCCAGATGACCCATTCCATCGCATGAGTAACATAGTCTGCTTATGGCATGCCTGGCTCTGACCCCACCCCGGGTGCCCCGCACCACCGGTCCTAAAACCCGAGATCGCCCAACTGCTGGTCTTGTCCTCCTGGATCTCTGCACCATCTGTATATTGCCCACAGATGACTCGGCTACTGATCGAAAAACACGCGGAAAAGGCAGCAGCTCCTGAACACGCTTGGGGTGTAGAGCTACTGGCACAAACTCCACCCTGAAGAAGGTCTCGAAGTCTTCCTATGTGAAGGACATCCCATCGCAAAATTGGAACAGGTGGCTCCACCACCTACCTGCTGCTGCCTGAAGAAGGCTGGCAGTAAAGATCACCATGAAGTCTGTCAGCATCCCCACTACCCTGAAGACTCTCACCACAGCCTCCAGCCAATCCGCAGCTGCCTGCGAGTCCGTCTCTCCTCGGAACCTGGGTGGCCTCTAGCGCTGGAACTTGTGCAGCGCACTCAAGTGGCGTGCATCGTCTACTGCTGGGGCTGGTGGCATCGGTGGCCCTACGTATGGTAGTACCGTTGGTGCCTCTGCTGGTGCCTCAACTGTAAGAGGGCCCTGTACCGAAGCCTCATCGCTCGACAGGTTGTCAGTACACACATCCCTCTGGGCCCTAGCTGGTTGTCCGAGAAAAGGCATCCTGAATGAAACAACGTCACACGGTCAAACGATTATACCTGGTGAGCTGACCTGGTTTGAGATGACATTTAAAAACTTCTGGAAACACACACGCAATCATTGTTTTCATGCACAGAGTCAGAAATCAGTTGTCAGGGTCCCGGTGTATGGATACGTCGGCCTCCCGCACCAACACTGGACTCCCTGAACTGAAGACCACACTCGGTACCCTTAACACTATTGGTTCATAGAAAGAAAAATATCAGAGTTATAAGTTCTGCGGTAGAACCGACTCCTCTGATACCAATTTTTCACGACCCGTCCTCGGGGCCCGTGCCATGACTACACCAAGCCCGCCTTCCATAGGCCAGGGGCTGGCGACTAGCACCAAAGGCGTAAATCCCGATAACTGGGAAGGCATTGACTTTATAAAAGTAACAAAACACCACAGAGTAAAAGCAGAAGTAAAACACTAAGTACAAAAAGAAGTGCTGAAAGTAAATGGGCCAGAATACAAACCCAAAAGAAAGTACAACTACAACTGAACAAGTACAACCGAAAAAAAGACAATAGCTGGAGGGACGGAAGTGGCTCCTGGGTCTTCCTCCTCGGATCCTACCTGAAGGGTAGGTACAGATGGCGCAGCTCCTGGATCGTCCACCACGAATCCTACCTGAAGTGTAGGTACAGATAGCCTCCACAACGCTCTCGCCCGTCAACCTCCTCCGTGTGTCGTCTCACCGTGAAGTCCACCTCCGGATATTGACTCGTCGTGTAGTCCACCTCCGGGTACTAACTTGTCGTGTAGTCCACCTCCGGGTACCATCCAGTACTCGAACACCCGGCCTCCGTCAGCACTGCCTGTCGTTTGCAACCAACACAACGAGGTGCGGGCATAGCCCGTGCAGGGGTGAGTATAACGATACTCAGTAGGGACCCTGAGACCCTCAAGGTCTCACTAAAACAACAAGTTTAACCACAAAGAAGATCTCAAAAGATAATCTCTACTTAGGTATATGCCCATACATATACCTAAGTTATCAAGTAACCCATCTCAATCATGAGGAAACACAAGGATTATGAAATCAACGGATAACCACTACCCAGGTATATTCCCATACATATACCTAAGTTATCAAGTGACCCATCTCATTCATGAGGTAAACACAATGGTCAATGATTCAGCTCAAACCATGATTTTCATTATCGAAACCGTAACTGCTGAAGAGCTATGTCTCTGGAGTGTACAGTGGTCCTGTCACGACTCCGAGGTACTTCTCACTAACCTAAGACTGCTGAGGTACTCCTCCTGTCGAGTACCGCGGGCCAGCCACCCAAACACAGTAGTGCTTCCCGCCGAGGTATGTCACCCAAACACAGTAGTGGACACCCCATAGTAGCATGCTGAGGTACTCTCCGGACGAGTACCACGGGTCTGAACTTTCACATAGGTAGTGCTCTGTCCGCCATGGGTCTGCACCCAAACAAAGTAGTGCTCCGTCCACTGGGCCAGTCGACTCACTCCAAGTCGAGTCGGTCAAGCAGTCGTCAGGTCTCATTCGGCTACACGGTCTATGTACTCCACACGCTCGTCTCTGGGAGGGTCCGCTCCACGAGCTACAAGTTGATACTCCAAGTATCTCAAAGTCTTACGAAGAAGTATCACAAAGGACCGCCTCGTCATAGGGGTCTCAACGCAACAGACGGCACGTCAATCAGACACTCGGTCTGTGAGTTATTAGCCTTTTCGTCCCAGGGGCCCGGTTGGTTTCGTGAGTGAACCAATCCCGGCCGTATCTCAACTATACCCCGAGCTCTCATAGGGTATACTCATAGGGACTGTTTCTCAATGTGATCACCAACGCCGCTGACAGTTCGTCAAACGGACGTTCTATCAGAAAGGTATCAGCTTTTCCGTTCCAGGGGCCCGGTTGGATTTCGGGTACAATCCAACCCGGCCACTATCCAACTGTATCCAAAACTCGGGTGAATTATTCCAAAAGTTCCGCCTCATCAAGAGGAAATCAACGAGACAGATGGCGTGTGAATCGGACGCCCGATCTGTGAGTTATTGGCTTTTTCGTTCCAAGGGCCCAGTTGGTTTCGTGAGCGAACCAACCCGACCGCACTCCAAAGGCATCCAAACCTTGAGCGGAGTAAGCCAAAAGATTCGTCTCACTTAGAGGAAACTTTCAAAGTCCACGGTACGTCAATCGGACGTCCAGAGCTCTAGATATGAGCGTTTCCGCTCCGACGGCCCGGTTGGTTTCGTGTACTAACCAACCCGGATAAACCCAAAGTTCTCCGAAACGTTGAGTGCGATATACCGAAACGACCGTCTTGATCCAAGGATCGCGTTGCCGCTGACGGAGCATCAATCGGAGGTCCGTAGCTCATGATATGGGAAAAAGACCAAAAATGGTCCGAAGATGGGGGGGTATGGGCCCGGGCCGACCTGGCCCGACCCCCCTGGGTCAGCCGAACCAGGTCGACCCGACCTGGATGGCCCGGTCCGGTCCGGGCAGGGCGCGGCCTGGCTCGGCCGGCCGGTCCGGCTCGGCTCGGCCGAGCGGCCGAGCACGGAAGCCGCGGGGGCGCGCTGCCCTCATGTGAGGAACTCGCAGCCCCGGTTGTGGCCGCCTTGCCAGCGGACGCGGCGGCCGGGCTGCGTCCCTCCACTGGTTCCGCGTGGCCGCGGAACCGCGTCGCCGCTGCGGCTTCAGCCGCAGCAGGTTTTGCCGGCCGCCTCCTCTGACCGCCGGCGTGGCGCGCCGGCGGGAGTTTCCACGGGCTACCGGACGCACTCTGGTGGTCCGTTTTGAGTGCGGTCTTCGCCAGTGGTCCTCACGGGACCCGATCTTCACTGCGAGGCCCTCAAAATGTCTTCGCGGCCCGCTTCACCACCGATCGTCAATCCACACTTCGACAGCAAACCGCGGGGTCTTAAAAATTCCTCCGTGGCCCCGACTCCGCCCGCGGTTTCGCTCGGCTTCAACGGCGTGGCGCGACGGCGCCGCGCTCCTTCGCCGCGTTCTTTCTCGTGTCTGCACAGTGTCGTTGCACTGTTCCGCCATTTATTGTGCCGCAACGATCTCAAACAAAAATGGGGGAAGGAGGGTCGGCCGTGTTCATGCGGTCCGACCTTCCCCCGTTAGTATGATAACAGGCAGCCCAAAAAAAAGGAAGGAAGAAAGGCGACAGATAAGATCACGATCAAAAATATAAATAATCCCCCATAACTTCCTGCAACAGAAATTCCCAACCCGCAAGGAAAATGTTCGCAGATCAACTAGGTAATAAGTTGACCCGTGTTCACTATTTTATTTAGAACGAAAGAAAGAATGAAAGAATGAATTTAAGGGAATAAAATTATTCTCAACATGACAATCCCCTACCTCGTCGAAGTCGTCGAGTGAGAGTTCGTCAGGGATTTTCTCGACGTGGAAGAAACATCGCTGAAGGAGAGTCGTCGGCGTCACGTCGTCGATCTATGGGGGTTTGGTGTTCTTCGTCGGAGGTCGGAGCGTTCTTCGCGTTCTTCGAGTTCTTCGTCGAAGAACGAAGAATTCTATCTCTGCTCTCCCGAAGGTTTAACACAACACAAACCCCCTCAACCAAAATAAAATAAGTCCTCAACTTATTTTATTATCAACTTAAGAATTCAAAAATAAAAGATAAGAAACGAACAATTAAATTCGAAGAATTAATTGTAAAACATAACTGCCCAATTAAATCGGGGCGTTTCTTAACCAGAAAAAATGCACGGTTGACTTCGTTTAATAGGGGGCGCGGGTGCGTTACTTAAGAAGAAAAGAAACAGTGGGGCTCATGCAGGCCCCACCTCACAAATATCCTACCAAGTGGGTAGGATATTTTAAATTGCACCCTATCCGCTTCAACCCAGCTTAAGTAGATTTAAAGTGGTCTTTAAGCGGCTTAAAGTGAAATAAAATAAAATTTTCGTACAACTTTATTTTATTTCTTAACATAAACCCCAAAAATTAAAAACCACAACCGAGAAAACGCAACTCTGGAAGAGGCGTTTCTAAGTAAGCATCGGAGCTGCGATTACATCGGTGCCCTCAGAATTCGATTCCGAGCACCGATTCGAAAGTTAGAAAAACCCGCTCATTCGTTCACTGAACGTACCTGAGCCAAACTTTGGAAATTTGATTCCGAGCACACCGGGGATCAGAATCAGGCACCGTTAGAAACTGCGTTCTTGTAAAATTCCAAAGAAAATTTAGGAAAAAATTTCCCTTGAAATTTCTGGGTCTTTACATTTACGGTTTCATAACACCATATTTTCATGAAGTTTACTCTACAAGATATCATGGTTATTTTCAATAAAAACCTTTTAATTTAAAATTCCATGGAATTTTATGAAAAAAAAATGATTTTTAAGAAGAAATGATATTTTCCTCAAGAATTCATTTCAAGTGTTTTATCAAAACCATTTTCCATAAAAGATGACATTATTTAATATGTGTATTTTTCATGTATAATATTGATATAATTTAAATGGTTTCACTTTTCTTATAGTGAAATGATATCCATTTGTTTTATATGGAATATGTTATGATGTGATGATGTTTATGAAACACATTTTTATTCTTTGGGTTATGATGAATGACTTATGTTTATGTTGTGGCAGAAGTAAAAATGATTTCATTATGAGATGGGTGGGACCTATATCTCCCTCCAATTCATTGGGTAAAGATTTATATCTCATGATATAGACATGGCTGGAATGGTAAGTTAATCCAGTTCAGTGATACAGGGCTGGAATGAGGAGTGAAATCAATTTAGAAAGGGACATTTTCCACTAAGATGGACTTTGCAGCAATTCCATGGATACTATGGAAATCATATCATCTACATAATGGTTTTCCACAATTAAATGTTTTATTCCCTTGCTATTTTATCAGGACTTATATTCCATTATAACCAATTCCTTACGTAATGCCAAGATTTATCTAACAACTCAAGATTTTGATGTGTAAACATTATGTTTATGTTTTGAAGTTCAAATGTATATGGTTTGTTTTATTTTCTCCATTCTTACCCTTACTGGGCATTTTAGATCACCCTTTATAGGTTTTCTTTTCCCCATGATATAATGAACGGTTTTAGGTAAGAAAACAAAAGGAGAAGATCATTATGGAAGATGTTCAAGATATTTCACCTAGATTAGAAGATTATATTATGAGTTTCCAAAGACACTAAACTATTGTTGTCCTCTGGTGACTATTTTTGTTATGTATTATGTATTTAGTGAAAGTAATGTAATGTTCATGTATGTCATTATTGGGTCACGACAGTTGGTATCAGAGGAAATGTTTAGTTAACCTTTTGTAAACTACGATGCAAAAACTTTATTGAAATCACTAGATATATTTCTAAGGTATATCTAGGGATGTCCCTAAGGATAAGTATACGTATAGTTTATAGTCCTAGAATTACGGTAATGATATTAGAATTAAACCTAAGATGTTAGATATTGAAGGTACTCCCCCTTTATTATGCTATTTTTCTAGAATGATTTTTCCTCTCACACTGTTCTTTTTGGGTTTTAGTCATTGGCTGGAACCCGAAGGAACCGTGTTGAACAATGTAATAGTCAATGCAACAATTTTCCTCCAGAAAAAACTAATTTCATGGGAGATGGAGTGAAAAATATTATTTCAATACTTACACAAGCAATGAATCATTCTGTACATCCAAACGAGAAGATAAAGGAACAATATTCTATTGAGTCCTTTATGAGGCAATGTCCACCTTCTTTCAGTGGGTCTTCTGATCCACTTGTTGCTGAACAATGGATGAGTACCATTGAAAAGATATTTTCTATACCTCTCTGTTGTGAACATGAAAAAGTCATATTGGCTGTTATTGGTTAGAAGGTGAAGCAGGGCAGTGGTGGACTCTATATAAGAATACAAGGCCCCAAGATGAAATTGAATCAATGGAATGGGACAAGTTCAAGAACTTGTTTTCCAAAAAGTATATCCCTCGTATTCTTTGAATAAAGATGGAAATAAATTTTATTGATCTTAAGCGAAAGGATGATGAATCTGTTGGTATATATGAGGAGAATTTTACAAGGATAGCACGGTATGCATCTGGATTTATCATCTACCCTGAATGTAAAGTTGATCGATTCTTTAGTGGCTTAAAACCAAGTCTTCGAAGTGAATTAGCTATAAGAGACTTTAGTACCTATGAAGAAATTGTGTTTTGTGATATCATGGTAGAAATGGAATTTGGTGTTATGTATCAATGTCATGGTTTTGAAAAGAAACGAAATATGGAGTTCAAGGAAAAATCCGAGAACAATGGTGAAATGAAGGTGAATGTTTCTTTATGCTCGATGTGTGGAAAGAAGTATGGTGGATATTTTCTAAAAGGTACTAGAAAATTATTCAAGTGTGGAAAATAAGGTCATCGAGTAGCTGAGTTTAGATGTAATGGGAAAAAGGTTTCTAATGACATGAATAGACAAAAGACTATAAAGAACGTTCCACCAACACATCAATGCTTCAAATGCAAGGAAATGGGGCATTATGATAATAAATTACCTAATCCAAGGGTTAATGACGATCGACTTGAGCAACATATTAAGGAAAATAACAAAGGGAAGTCACATGCGATTAGTATTTATGATTTTGAGTATGACAATGATGTTGTGGAATGATTATGTGTTTATGTAATGGGATTTCAAAATAGTATCATGGAATCTCATTTATATTAACATGGTATTTTGGAATATCTATGTATTGGTTTTAAATAATTTTATGGTACAGGTAACCAAGAAAAGTGATTAAAATATTTTTGGAAAGTAGATGATATGCACATAATGAAGGGATAAGGTGAAAATGAAATGTTTGATAGTATTCATGAGCTCATGATTGATATAAGGACAAATTATATCATGGTTTGAGTATATAGATATTTTGGGATTTTGGTATGTGGAAAGGGCTAACTTTTAGTGGAATTAATGTTTTTACTAAGGATCAATAGTAATTTATGTTTCAAATGAATACATTATTAAGGTATTCACATGTTTTGAATGTGACCAACAAGATATATCTTATAATATATGGGGGTAAATGATGGTATTCACGTGCTTGTTATGTGGCCTTTTAAGTAATCATTTTCTTTATACTATGAGATTGGAAATATGTATTTTGGATAAGTATTATGATTTGAATGGATTATATTGGACATTAGAAAGTATTATTTAGGGATAGAACATGTTTTTCGATATTATTTTTGGAATGTTATAATAGTATTGTTTTAGAAAAAGGACATCCCATAGGACGAGCGACAACTCGTCGCGTCAGACAAGGCTGTGGGAATCGAACCCACAACTGAAGTGTGACAGGACTTTATCACATACCACTGGCCTACAGGAAGTCCCTATTTAGTATAAATTAGTTTTAATTTATTATGTGGTAACATATATGAATTATAAGTTTATTTTTGGAACAATATACGATTAATCTCCCTATAGATGGACGTATGTATATTTAATAACTTTTGCTAACCTTTTGTTTGAGACAGATGGAATGACCTATCATTCTATCTCATGATCTTCTAACACCTCACAAATGACAAATTATACTTCATTTATTTAAGAGACGAAGTGGAAATTGATCAAGGCACAAACACTAGTGAGATAGTACAAAAATCAAGTAAGTATTTGTTTTAAATAAAAAATTATTCAACATTTGGGAAATGATATTGAAAACGAAAAATGTTGTCCTAGTGCTCTCATATCTAATGAATCATTTGGTACCTTAGATAATCACAAATTTATGGCTTTGTGATTGTTTGTTTTATCATTTCCATGTCCTAAACTAGTCTTCATCTAAACATTATGGTTATATTTCTCTTCCATATCAATATTTTTTTCTATATTCTCCTATGTGGAATCCCAGTGATGAGTTATGTTGGGTATCCATTATGTTTCTAACACTCATATTTAAAATGATGATTTAGTATTCCTTTTTATGATGTGGGTTTCTAGGAATGAAACTTTCAAGTAGTAAACGATTTATGACCCTGGTGAATTTCAAGGGAGAAATTAATTTTAAGGGGGGTAGAATGTAAAACACAGAGATTTTATGAGATATATTATTTATAATTTCATTGATGTCTTCTATTATACAGAATTCCAAGACTATCTTTCACTATACGCAACACCATATTATCTTGTAGTATACGAACCACTATTCTTGGCTAATGTTACACACAATTTAAAGTTCATTTTGTGTAAATTATTCTATGCAACAATAAGTATAGATTTTGATTAATGTATAAATGAAATAAGTTTTTATTATGTTATAGGAAACACCAAACAGAGCTTTCACTACACACAGCCCTGAAGTGGCTTGTATTACACGCAATCAAGACCTTTTTCGATAGCGTGTGTAGTATGCAATACCAAGTTTCACTAAACGAGATATTATTATAATATTATTATGAATGAGCCGTTATGAATAGTAATACACACTTTTTGAAATTTTATAAATTTTATCATTCAAAATGGACTTCATTTTTAGATTCGGAACATCGAAATTATCCTAGGGTAAAATTTTGGTATTTTTCTGAAAACGTTCAATTTTTGATGAATAGTGAAAATACTGAGTTATTGGTTACAACCGCCTTTTTATTTAAATAATAATTTATTAAATTTAAATTTATTTTAGGTCAAAATATATACATAATACTTATATATGTTCAATTTAATTCATTGGAGTCATTTTATAATAATTTTAGATGTATAAAAATTTTCAGGAACTTTTCACTATCTTTTACCCACCTCCTAGGAGCATTTGAAATTGTACATAAAACATAATTTTACCACTTCTGTGAATTGAATTTTGAAAATCCTAGAGACACGGTTAATATAAATGTGTAAAATTTTGTTCAATATGATAAAAATAATTTCTGGTGAACAATAACTTTTCACTTTTATTTACCACAGTTAAAAGTAGATAGTGTAATTAAGGGTAAAAATGATATTATTATTACCATAAAACATGTCCTAATTCTATAGGATATGTGTAATTCGATGAAAACAACCTTAGGAATAATATATTACCCTTTAGGTCCACTTGGATTTGATTAGGACACTTATTATTATTTTATTTAAAGAAGAGTTAAAAGAGTTAAAATCAATGCTTAATAACAAAAAAAATTAATATAGGGTTATACATAAGATATATTTTACTATAAATATTCATTAGAAAACTAAAATAATTTCAATCATAATGGTATTTTATTTATAATTTTTAGACATTAAATATTTTAATTTATTTATGACACAATGATGATGAAGTAATTATCTTATTAATGAATTATTAACATAATTGGTGTTATAAATACCAAAATAAATATAATTTGAGACTTTTTATGAATTAAAATAATTTTATAGGTTAATAAGACATGTTATTATTGATTTAATTATTTTCGTTCGAACTAATAATGCTGCTATTATTTTCACAAAAATCAATTACCAAATAGTGTCAAAATTGTCATTAAATAGTTTTTAAAAAATATATTTCATTATTAATTGTTATTCTATTCTTAAAAAATCAATAATTTGGTGAAATGACTTAGATAATTATATATATATTAATAATGAACCAGGTGGGATTATTTGGGCTTGTTATAGTATGTTTATTAACCATATAGTGTAAGACAATAGGAAGACACGGTAAAAGTTAAATTATTTAACCTAGAGTTAAATCTAAATGATAAGATTAAAATAGTAACCTAAACATGTCTAAAACCTATTGGTTGAGAGTATTTAGACCCATACCCACTTTGTCTTCTAAATAAATCAATTTGGAGCTATTATAAACCGAATATTACTTTATTATAAAATAATATTTTAAGTCTTTCCTAGGGCGCCCCTCTCCTCCCTTATAAAAGGACACCTCCTCCCTCTTCTCTTTACACAATTTTGAGCTTTCATGCTCCGCCAAACCCTGAAAATTTCCCTTATCAACTTCCCTAGAAACATTATAGAGGTTTGGGTCACCTCAAAAGACCATCTCTAGTGCCTTAAGGGGAAGCCTAAAAGAGGTGCGTTGAAGAAGAAGTAATCTCTTCTTCCAATTCTTTCAAGTTTTTTTTTCAACTTCTTATTATTTATTTATTTCATTATAAATTAATAACATCAGTATAACTAATATACTGAAATGTTATTATAAATATGAAACAACCCCATTTCACCTTCTATCCATCCTACGGAAAATGAAATGACAGTGCGTGCGTACGTACAGAATACCATCTCCACGCCGTGGTGTAATCTATTTTTCCACCGCCACCTTACTTGTATGGGAATAATAGTGTAAATAATAACTATATATATTTATTAGAACATCATAATGATTCTGAGATATTATATCATCCACTAAAATTCCATTCAATAATTATGGGAATGATATCATTGCTCATGAGTACGTACGGATTACCATCTCCACGACGCGATGAGATTTATTCTCCATGTTAACCATTCAAGAAAGATTATAAAGTATATATAATCAATAATAATGAAATATATGACATGATAAATATAATGGATTTATGTAAATATATATTTCATCTACTTAATTCCATTCAAGTCAATAAATAATTGAAAACATAATTCATGCGTACGGATGACCTACCATCTCCATGAACGATGTATTTCATTTCATTTATCTATCTATTATATATATATATATATATAATGAATATATATGATATATAAATCATGATTTAAATTTTTGAAGTAAGTAAATCGTGATATATGTAATAATAATATCATCAACAACATGTCTAAATAGGTACGATAAATAAAACAATTTTACCCAAAACATTTCTTTAACATTGAATTTACAAAAGAACAGATAATATGAAGTCATAAGTGAACAATATATGATATCATAACAATGACTATGATTCTGTAATAATTCAATAAAATTATTTATATCAATATAAATGAGTTTAGGATATGTACGAAGCATATCGGACCATAGGTAAGGGATAATTTTTCAATCTCATTCTTATCCGAGATTGTTTATTTGTAAGTATATACAGGGGTTATATTTTCATCCATATCCATAAAAAATGTTTTGCAAAAAGTGTTTAATATTATTCCATGTATGTTTAATGTCATGTTTACCCATATTTTACTTTTACTTTGTGTTATTCAATGAATCTTTCTTTTGTTTACTATACATGGTACTTTTTTACTTTTCTAGAAAAAGTACGAGCAGACTGTTTTTTTAACTTATACGGCATGAACGGAATTTTACGGTTTCATAACGCCTTATTTTAATGATTTTACTCTACAATATTTCATGGGTATTTTCAATAAAATACTTTTCTTTTAAAATTTCATGGCATTTTTTGAAAAGAAAATTATTTTTAAGAAGAAAGGATATTTTCCTCAAGAATTATTTTCAAGTGTTTTATCAAACCCATTTTATATCTAAGATGACATTATTTAATATGTGTATTTTTCAATTGTAATATCTCTATAATTTACATGGTTTCACATTTATTATGATGAAATGATATCCATTTGATTTATATGGAATATTTTATGATGGGATGATGTTTATGAAACCCATTTTTATTCATTTAGTTATGATGAATGATTTATGTTTATGTTGTGTCACTTGTAATAATGATTTAATTATGAGATGGGTGGGACCTATATCTCCTTCCAATGCATTGGGTTAATACTTATAACTCTTTATATAGACATGTCTGGAACGGTACGTTAATACGGTTAAGTGATACAGGACTGGAATGAGGAGTGAACTCAATTCAAAAAGGGACTTAGTCCACTATGATGGTCTTGGAAGCAATGCACTGGCTACTATGGAAATTATATCATGTGAATAATGGTTGGAAACAATTAATTTTTTTATTCCAATTCTATTTTATCATGATTGATGATACATTATGACCTATGACTTACATACTTCAATGATTTATTTCACAACTCAATATTTTGATTTGTAAACATTATGTTCATGTTTTGAAGTTCAAATGTATATGGTTTGTTTTATTTCCTCCATGCATACCCTTACTGAGCATTTAAGATCACGCTTTATATGTTTTTCCCCCATGATATAAAGAAAGGTTTTAGGTATGAAAACAAAAAGGTAATATCATTATGGGAGATGTTGATGATCTTTCACCAAGATTAGAATATTAAATTCCATGTTTCCAAAGACACTAAACTATTACGGTCCTTTGGTGTCTGTTTTTTTATGTATTAGGTATTCCTAAAAAGTAATGTAATGTTCATGATTATTAAGATTGGGTCCCTACAGAAATAGACTGGATCGTATTGAATATGTTAGATTTAGATTTGACATATACATCACATCATATAGGAGAATCATATATTCCTAGTAATGTGTCTCCCCCTATGATGAAAAATTTAAATCAAATTGTTAGAATAACTGATGTATTTGAGATCTTGGATCTTAAGGTAAGACTATTAACAGAGTTGGAACATATTATTTCACATCAAATTCCTACACTCCATGGGAGTAAAATTATTTACAAACTTTATATTTACACATATAATCATTTGATTAAAAATATTCATAGACTGCAACATGTCAATTGTTAAAGGACATTTTTATTATTTGTTATATATATTTTGTTTATTATTTTTCTTAATGAAATTTAGGTTTTTTATTTTACTTTTATATAATTAACCATAATTTTTTTGTTAATATATATATTCTAAACATTAATAAAACATTTAAATGTCTAATTTGAGGTAATTGTTTCATCATTTTGAACATTCAAATGTTATTGTAATTTTATTCATTTTTATTACAAACCATATCTTACCATAACATTATATGAGTTTGAATGACAAAATATTATTGATATAATGAAATATATGTTATGGATTTAAGGTAATAATTTTTAAATTAATTAAACAATAATAATTATAAATATAATATCATGGAACATGAAAATTAATTATATTGATCATAACATAGTGGATATTTTACAAAATATATGAGCAATTTGAATTACATATTGAATTTGAAACTATCAATTAGATATCATGACACAATTACATGATTTATTTTATGTGTAATTTGATGGTTTTAGTAATTTCTGTTTTTTTACGGTCCATTAGAATATTTATTTATATTTATTTTCTATTTTTCTAATATTTATTGAGTTTCGATGCATGAAATTATTTGATGAAAATCATTTTCTCATCCCATGGATTACCTTAATGAATTTCATGCAATGTACATGCTCCCCCAAATGACTTGTGTAATATATTCTCATGCAACATGTGAACTATAAACACACTATTTTTAGAATAAATCAATTTAAATATTTTTTGATAAAAAACAATTATAAAGTCCATATTTTGAAATTAATGAGTATAATGTTTCATAAAATATTATTTTAAAAAAAATTAACAAATATATGTTATATAAGATGATGATAATAGTAATAAATTTATCTTAAATAGTATTTTGAATGGAATATGTGATATTTTCCAAAAGTTTTCTGTAATAATAAATTTAAATAGTATTAAACATTAAATATGGCATCATATGGAGATATGAAAAAAAATTAATATTTCAATATTTTTGGATGATTAAATATATTCTAAATGTAAAATCTGACCACAATAATTTTGACTGAAAAATTAATAAATTATATCATATGTTATTCAGCCTTTATATGAACAAATAATTAATAATAAAAAGTCTAAAATGGTTTAATGGTTTACTAATGTAAAATATTATTATTTTAATAAATTTATTCACAAAAAAATATATGGATTGAAAAGAACTATTTCATTCATTTATAACATCATTCTCTAATAGATCATTTTAGTGCTGAGTTTATTTTATGGTATTGAAGGATAATTTTTTTTGAAAGGATGAGGAAATATTATAAAAAACTCATGCCACTAGATCATAAAAGAGTGTTTCAAAATAAAAAAATATAAATAAAACGACACCATAATAAATTTTATAATTCTAATTCTAAACTATTTATTTTTTAATAACCTTTAGTGTCTTATAAAAAAATTATACCTTCGTAAGGGAAGAATAACTATATAAATTTCTAAACACATTCAAATTATTTTTAAAATCAATATTATATTATATTATCTTAGGTCACAAAAGATATATATGACCGATAGTCTTACCATTCTTGCAATGCCCCGAACATATTTCTTTTCTTAATAATACTATTTTGATAATTATTAGTGTCATTATTATTGTTTTTTGTTTCATAATGGTGCTATAAATATTTAAATACACGAATAAGAAAAATAAGACATGTTTTATTCAATATAAATTCAAAAAAAAAATTTCCATATTCCCAAAAGACCCTCACTATCCTAGAATATCTATTGTGAGACATGTCAAAATCACTAAGATTCCACCAAACACCACAAAAAGACCAAGAAAATAATTAAATTCATTTGGGTCTATCCCAATAAAGAATATTTTGGAAATAACAATGGTAATTATACTAATCATCAAGGTGATGTAGAGAACTATCTTCACTATTTTTGTTATGGAAGTATGGAACACCCACAAAAAGTATTTATACGGCCTATAAGTTATATATGGTCATTTTTATCCATTGAGGTCATTTGATGACTATTGGGTTTTGTAACAATCATTAAATATTATAAACTTTATACATTTATGTATTTGGATTATTTTTAATATTCTATGTATTTGATGTGTCTTAATAATTTTAATTTCCTTAAGAATTGTAAGTGTTATGAATGTCAGAATGTATGATTTTAGTTAATAAATGATTGATTTAATGTAAATGTAAATTTTTTAAAGAAAACCACTCTATATATTATAAGTGTATACTTATGTATCTTTTAAAAGAAATAAATTATAATAAATAATTTCATAGAGTAATATATATGTTTAAAAATAATTTTAAGTGTTTAATATTTATTAATGTAAAAGAAAATATGGTTCCAAATTGAGGATATATTTCATATTAGGATTTTAGAAATAAAACACTTTTTCTTTTGTAGTGAGTAAAAATTAATTTATGACATGACATAATGGATGTTAAATTTTCTATTAATATTTTAAAATTATGATTCTTTAAAATCTAAAAATTTATACAATTTAAGGAAAAATGATATTTTAAGTATAGTTTAACCACAATAAAGAATATATATTCTGTTTTTGAAACATTATTGAAAATATGTTAGTATGTTTAATAAAAATGAAGTCTTGTTTTTAAATACATTTTTGTGAGTACCCACCCAACCAAGGGTAGCCATGATGTCCTAGCCCTCAAGGTCTAGTGAGCATCTCACATAGAACCTCGAGGTCAGAGAACTCTCTGGCGGTGCATGCGTTGTGCATACCGAGTCACACACCGTTGCAAGTGCACACCCACATGGGGAGCAAGGTGGAAGCGATGTCGTTGTACTGTGTGGGGAGAACTGAAAAAATAGGGTGGGCGCAGAGTGAGTAGGAATGAATACTAGTATGAGGCAGTACTTTGGAGGGGGATGGGATTTCATTTCCATAGCGCCAGAATGTCCAGGTATTTAATGAGGTCCCAAATCTCTCCCCATTATGATGTGGGATGCAGTTTTTAAAGGGAGATCTAATCTGGGCCATTCAATATCACTGCACGAGATATCATCCATTAGATCTAGTTTCACATTCTAACTCTACCAGCTACTTCATAATACAATGTTTCTCATCAACTGTCCAATCAGTATGTGACTGATCTCACCCACTGATCATATTTTTAAATCTGTAGTTTCACTAGAGCATTTGATCAAACTACTATTAATCTAAACTATCCTTCCATTTTTTTAAACCTCCGAACTCTCCATAGCCATCTTGTCAGAAATTACCTATCTGAACCAAGTAACACACTAGGATTTTATAGTATGTTATCTCTTAAAAAAATTCAATAGCTTGTGACACACGCTACAGCGTGTTGAAGCGCACCATGACAATCAAAACATGCGGTTCAAAAAGTAGTTATGAATAATATTAACTGAATTTTGATTTTTATATACTCTATATAATTTTAATATCCATATTATGTGTCTCTTATACATAATATAACAAAAAACTCAATTTTTCATGTAAAATAATTATTTTTACTAAAATGAAATTTTAACACCTTTTAATGGAGAAAACATTTTAAATACAATATTTGAAACCTTTATATATTAAATTTGAAAAAACAATCATCTTATTTAGATGTGGGAAATAAAAAATTATTTTGTCTAATTTTTTTGTGTTTTTCTCATAACATTCAAATTTTGACGAATAGTGAAAAATTCAAAATTTTAATTGAAAAAATACATTTTTAATCAAAATAATTTATAGTGTTAAATTATAAATTTTAATGGATTTGAATTATAATTATTTTATATTTTTACCATTTAATTCAATGTTGTTTATTTGAAATAATTTTACCTTTAAATTGGACACAATCACATATTAATCATTTGATAGTTTTATTTCTCAAAAATCGGCTTTCTGGTTTTGACAATGGGAATTAATTTTAAATTAATTAATGAACCTTATATGTTTTTGAATTTGGTAAAACAGACATTATTTTTGAATTTTTAATATCAAAATTAATTTTGGTTGAATTTTGGATATTTTCGGAAAAAATTCAATCTTTGATGAATAGTGAAAATTAATGAATTGTACAGAAAAACTGCCTTTTTCATTTAAACAATTATTTTAATTAAAAATTTATCTTAAAATAGATACATAATAAATATAGTGGTACAATTTATGTCATTTGAGATATTTTATAATATGATTAGATATATTAAATTTTATCAAACCATTTTAATGTCTTTTGCCCACCTTCAAGTCACATTTATCCACCTTCTAGGCATATTTGAAAATTTTCATAAAATGAAATTTTACCACATCTGTGAATTTAATTCAAATAATATGAGAGACATGGTTGTCATCAATAATTAAAATTTGGTTCAATAAGATGATTTTTTTTGGTGAATAGTATGTTTTGAATTTTATTTACCTTAGTTAAAAGTAAATAATGTAATTACAGGATAAAATAATATTATAATTACCCCAACACATGTCATAATTCTATTAGATAAGTGTAGTTCGACCAAAATAAACCTTATTAATAAAATATTATCCTTTTTATCAACTTTTATTAGATTAGAAGATTTATTATTATTTAATTTAAAGAAGAGTTAAAGGTGTTAAACTCAAATTTTAAAAATTAACAGATTTGAATATAGCATTATTCATAATATAATTTATACTATAAATATTCACTAGAAATAAAAAAAAATATTTCCTACATCATGGTATTTTATTTATAATTTTAGATATTAAATAAGTGAATTTATTTAGGACATAATGATAATAGTGTAATTACCTTATTAATAATAGATTTGAATAATTGATACTATATATATCATAATAATTATAAATTTAGATTTTGGACACCATAAAAAACATTTATAGGTGAAATGTCTGGGTTTATTTAATGACTTTTTTTGTAGTAAGTAAGTTTTTTTGGATTTTACTAAATCCAAATACTAAATGGTGTCAAAATAAACATAAATTAGTAAAAAAAATTACTATTTTATTAAATGATATAATATTCCTAAAAATATAAGGTTCATAAAAAGTACATATAAGTCATTAAAGAACCACTTGGGGTTCTATTCGATTTTTATAGTATGTTTATTAACCATTTATTATAATAATACCAGAAGACATGATAAAAATTAAACTATTTAACTCTGTGTTAAATCTAAAAGATAAGATTAATACGGTGACCTCAACTTGTATAAAACCTATTAGTTGATAATATTTTGACCAATACACACCTTTTCCATAATAACAATCCATTTGGATCCATTAGAAACATTAAATGTCCTTATTATAATTTAATATTTCAAGATTTTCCTAAAATGACCCTCACCCCTCTTATAAAAGGGTTTTTTCTCTTATTTTAATTTCACACATCCAAAGCCATTTGTCTCAGACAAATCATGCCCAAATATCCTCCCTAATATCTCATCTTCGACCGAGAGGCCTTATATTTATCATAAATTCATCCAAAGGAGACCTTTGTTTCAAATCAAAATAAATATTTGAATAATAGGTTATTATTTTAACACCTTTTGAATGTTATTTTCTTCTTCCACTTCCTATTTATTTGTTGTTTCACTACTAAATTTATAACTCCATTACCTTCTACACACAGTGAAGTTATTATATATATGGTACCTCCTGATTAATTATTTTATCCATCATGTGAATGACAATGTCACTATACGTGTCTACATATGACTTACTGTCTCCACGTCATGGGGTAGTTTGTTATTCAACACGTCATTATTTGTATGGGTATAATATAGAGTTTAATTGATGTGAATAATAAATATAACATGTTAATTATTCAATATATATAATATACCATCCAATGACATACTATTTCAGCATCATTATAATGATATTGTCGCTCGTGCGTAAGTATGACATACCGTCTCAATGACGCGATGAGATTCATTTCCTGGTTCACTATTCAACGATGTTAATAAATATATATTATTAATAAGTATTTAATATATGACATAATAATTATTCTAGAAATATATATATAAATATATTTATACATGCATATATCTCATTTACTTACATCCGTTCAATACAATATGAAAATGGAAACAAAGTTTATGCATACGTACGACCTACCGTCTCCATAAGCAGTGTTTTCCATATGACATATCTATCTATTATACATATTTATATAAGAAATATATATGATACGTAACTAGTTTTTAATATTCTATATGAAAATAAATCATGATATAAGTTATACGATCAATAATAATATGTTAAAACACGTACGATAAAGAAAGCGTTTATTACCTGAAATGTTATATTAACATAGAATTTATTGTTGAATTGGTAGTAAAAATCCATAAATGAATCAAGTATGATATAATAAATATTAATACGGTTCTGGTATAATTTCATAACATACTATGGTCATTATATAGGATGTTAAATGTACCCTCGGCCAAAGAAAAGTAATAGGTAAGTGTTAATTCCTCAATCTCTTTATTATCCGAGATTGTTTATGTGTAAGTATTTACTGGGAAATATTTATCATTCATGTCCATGTTTCATAAAAAAGTTTTCAAAAGGAATATTTTTTGGTTTTGAGTAAGGTACTCTTCAGCATGATCATCATTTTAATTTTTTTAATAATTCATTCTTGTATATATTTATTATTAATATTCAGGTTTTAAAAATTATTTTAATGTTTTATTTATATAGGCATGACTGTTTTAAAAATTAATTTCCATTAAAATGTTTCAAAGTTTTATGGAACACTTTGATTCAATACCCACTTTTATATGACTTCCCTTATAAATGTCTTACTTTTAAATTATTTCACCAAATGGGATATTTCTCTTAAAAGAGTTTTACTGATCATTTTCAACTATGTCAACATCCTTTACAGGATGATATTATTTATTGGGGTTGATTTTTTATAATAAAACCTTATATACTGTATTGAATTAGTTATTATATGTTTGAATATGGATGTGATATTTTATTACCTATCATGGATTATGGTTAATGTATTGAAATTCTAATAGTAGTTTTAGTATGAATTATTTTGTTACATTTTTACATTTTCATATGAGGAATTAATTAGACTTCGTAAGTGATTGGGGAAACCCACTATAGCTCCTCGATGCATTGGTGGGTCTCATGAGTCAACGTAGAGTATTAGAAAAAGGACTTGACAAAATTTTTATTTTTATTCTTCTCACAAGGCCTTGACTATGTGGTTATGGTGTTTGGCATTATGAATTCCCTCATTATGAAATTAGTTATTACCTGTGATTATTCAGCTAGTAGAATATCTATGTGAATAAGTAAATGGAATTATATTATTTATCATTTCCATATTATAAGGAATTTTATCTTTAAAAGGATTGTGTTTCAATTTTATACCTTTGAATAAATGTTTATGATTATTTATGATAGATTACACTAAATTATTTACCCTTACTGAGCATCTGATCTCACCCCTTTCTTATGTTTTATTTTCCAAGGATGCTAAGAAGTATATTTTTATTTATATACAGGTTTAATATAAGTGAATAATTGCATCCCAAAGTATTATTTATACTGTGTTTTATGTTAGAAATCGTAATTTAAATTTCATGGATGTAATATATTTTCCATGACTGATAAACTGGTCCATCTTTCGGGACATGATTCCTCATAATCATTCCAATTTATTAAAATAATGCACCAGCTCTGGGTAACTAGGGTTATAACATTACAAACCATCATTTCATTTTCCACACATCCCCATTCCTTCTTCTTCTTCCTCATGATTGCACCTGTATCCAGTCACAATCTCCTCTCCACGACTACTTCCACTTCTATTAGTCTTTCCATCACCCTCAATAGACCCAGAAGGTTCATTTTTCCTTAAATATGGTTTAGGTACCTTATTTTAATGAGATCCCTTATGTGTGAGGAGTACTCCTTCTATAAAATATATTTATTTTGTCTAACAACTGAATTATTCATGGTCCTATTTGATTAAGGTTTTTCATAATTGTAAAAAAAATTAGTTTTCATTTAGTTATCTTTGTTTATTTTTTTAATAATGTTGTTTATGTATAAAATTTATATATATATTATATATAAAAAATTATATAAACCCTCATTTTCACCTTATCCCTATGGAGGTTTTCTCTTTTCAACTATTCTCCTACATCTCTTCAACTTCACCAAACTATTGAGTTCATGTAAGGGCTTGTTTTTTCATTTTCATAGGTTGAACATTTATATACATATATATATACCTATATATTATTATATAATCATTTATGAAACAAAACTACTCTGTTATTCATTTCAATTGATGAATATTTCTTTTTAAACTATGTTCTTAAATGTATGTATATTGTGGAATGATTATATTTTCTATTCCAAAATTGGACCATATAAATATATGTGTATATATACGGTTATATGTATATATACATATAGGTTTAAATTATAATCTGAACTAAGATTCATAAAACCTATTTTAGTGACTAAATTATGTATTAGGAGTGTACAATATTTATAAGGAGTTATCAAACTTTTTTTATGTTGTGAAAATCCCATGTATACACTTTTTGTATATATGATTTTATACAATTTTCAAACCCCACATATATATGAATATATGAACCGCAATTTACATATGCATGTATTGATTTGTTTTAATAAGTTTTGATGTTTTTAACCTAGTGATGAATTTGTGTTTGGAAGTTATATTATGATTTGTTCAAAAAAAATTATATAATACAGAGGATACAATATTATTATGGAAAACAATAAAAAACCATGAATTTTTATTCTGTACCAAGAAATTCTATAATAAGTCATCATCTAGTTAATGAAATTGACTTTACATACATCATGAATTTTAATATAAGTATTTTTATGTAATTATTGTTTAATACATATTCATATACATGCTCATACACCTTTAGTAAATTGTATTTAATTATTTATTTGTCAATAAGAATGTTATACATCAGCAAGTGTTATGTTTTAAAACATGATGAATCAACCAATATTGTTAAAATTTGTTTATGACTATCTTTTTTTTACATATATATTTATGAATGTTTGGTGAACCTGAATCTTAATTATAGTAAATGATCATTTCCATGAAATAAGGGATTTGAATTTAAGTGTTATTATTTCATGCGACAAAACCAATCAAATTATTATTTCAGGTGCACCAGTTATCATCAATAGTACAAATGTATATCCATGTGTCCATGTTGACATTACATTAATGTTTATAGTTAATGAATAATTTAGTAATATGAGAGTGTTTTCCAAAAAAAATTCTATTAAGATGACTAAGAGAAGAAGAATTTAATTATTAAAAGTGGAATGTGACACTTCAAATAAATGACATAAATTGATTTTTTTATGTGGTAAGGTACAATTTTAAAAAAATTCATAAATTATTTATTCGAAGTGGTATGAGTCACTTCGAATAAAAGACATAATTTAATAAATCAACGTGGTATGGAAGACATTGATTTAATACATTCTGACATTTGAGGAATAAATTGGACTGATTATGTGATAGGTGAGTCCCGTTATAGCCTCTCGATGCAATAAAAGGTCTCCATAGATAGACTATGTCATAGTAGGAGGCCTTGATAGAATGATAATGTATGGTATTGTCATGATTCCTCGACATAATGTCATGATTTTTTGAAATTATTCATTTCCACAATATGTGATTAATATTTAACCAACCATGTGATTATTATACTAGTAGAATATCCTTGGTTAAGAATATTTTATTTATGATAATGGTAATAAATGCACATGGAATAATTTAGTATTTACAGGGAATGTTATATATAAATAACGTGTATATCTTATTTTTTAGAACATTGATATAAAATTAATTATTATATATGTTATTTCATGAAATGAATTTCATGTGTTATGTGAAACATAATATGGTTAGATATTCAATTCTAAGTGTGTATTATTTCATGTGGTTATTTTTTTCAGCATCATTTCTTGTCACCGTAAAATTAGTTTGATCCATTTCAAGATTAAGCAGCATTCAATGCATTTTTTTCATGTATAATTACATTGATAAGTGTTTTATCTATAGCTTTTAAATAATTATATAAATTATTGTGTAAGATATTTTCCAAAAAATGGTTTCATGTAACCTTTGAATCTATACTTACAACGTGCTTTAATTTTTTCTACCTTTTTGGAATTTTTTTGAAATTATTTAAAATGATATTTTAAAAATAAATTTTCATTAATTATTTTAAAACCCCCTACTGAGTGTTTTAAATTCTCACCATATGCTTTTAATATATTTTTACTGGGATAAAATATTTTTCAAGATCATAGGACACCTATGTGATGGAGCCAATATGATGTTTATCTTTTTCAAGTTTCTAAATAAATGTGTCGACTGTATTTGGTTTTTGAGAACACAAATCTAGATGAATATCTATGATGGAATCTGATGTGAAATTTTATATGCTTGTTTTTATAATAAAAATCACACACCATGTTTTAGGAACTGACTATGAGCTTTTAGGGTAGAGTCCTCACATTTGGTATCCCTGGAACTGTTTAAATAATTATATAAAAATAGAACAAAACTAAAACAATTTACTATGTTTCACTGAGTAGAAATATTTCATAATATTTTCAGATGGAATGAAAGGTTTCACCAATAGACCTCTTGTACATCCTCAATGAGGCACTATAAACCATAATAGGTGGGTCATCCATGGATTTATTTTATCCCTTGGGAATCTTTCATGTGTCCTACAGACATCTTTACAACATATCCAACACTCTTTGTATACTACACATTCATTAGGGATCGTGCATTGTTTATTTCCTCATGTTACATGTTCCACTCACATTCTATGAATGTAGATGGAAGTACATTGATGGAATCTTTAAATTAATCACCCTAGATGATAGTTTTCTGTCCCTAAGGGATTTCAAAGAGCTCTAAGAGAGTGTGCCCTTCATGAAACATATCACTGTCAAATCTTGTCTTATGATCTATATGGTCGAGTTAGTGATATTGAAATTCTGGAGTTCAAGAATTTTCATTTTTTTAAACATCAAGTTTATACCGATGTATCTAACAATTAAACCCTTCATGCCACTCTCTCAAGATACTATAGATGTGTACATGATTTTGACCAATGTTCGTCATGCTGTATCTAGAACAAATAAATCGAGGAGTTTGAAGCTGTTATGGCAATTTGTTTCCCCATAATGGACTTGGAAAATATCCAAAACTAGTGGAAATAGTGAAGGTATAATTAAAATACTAGTTTTCATTCAAATTTTCTTTTAGTTAATAATGATTAAAAAAAATTTTGCAGGGACATCAAAGGATATTTCTATTAGTTGGTGTTGTGGAAGTCTGGCAGTACAATAGAATAATTAGGATGTAATTCTTTTGAGGGGGGGAGTTATGAAATGCCTAAAATTAATAATATTATTTTATAATTATTAGAATTATGATTATATTGTTTTTTAATAATGGTTACATACCAAATAAATACTTTTAGAAAAAAAATAAGAACTGTTTTGTTAAATAGAAATGCTGAAAACCATATATTTCTATGAGGCCAGAATCTCCTCACTAAACTAGAATACCTAATAGGAGAACAATCAGAATCACCAAGAGACCACCAAAAACAACAAAAAGATCAGGGAAATAGTGAAATTCCATGAGGTCTATTACAATAATGAACATTACATAATGAACAGTTGAAACCATACTAATCACCAAGGGTTTGTATCAGATCATCTTCACCACTCTAGTTTTGGAAGTATGGAACAACCAAAAAATGTATTTATAAGTCATTGAAGGTAGATATAACATTTTTCTCCCATTGATGTCATTATATGACTATTAGTTTTTGTTACAGTAATAAAATATTATAATCGTTAGGTATTTAAAGTATTATGAATATTTTAAATATTCTATGTATTTTAAGTATCATAGTTATTTTATGATCCTTAAGAATTTTAAGTGATCTGAATGTTTGTAAGTAATATTTTAGTTAATAAATGTATATATTTATGTAAACGTATTTAATAAAATTTTATACTTATTTAGCTTTTAATATAAATTAATTATAATCATTTTTTTATAATGAAATATAAATGTTTCAAATATTTTTTTTGGTGTTTCAAACTTATAAATGTCAAAGAAAATATGGTTTCAAATTAAGGATGTATTTGATATTTTAATTTAAAAAATATAACAGTTTTTCTTTTATAATGAGTTAAAATGAATTTATGACATGTCATAAAGGAAGTTTAATTTTGTATATAGGTTTTTAACTTATGATGCTTTAAAATTTTGAAATTTATACAATTTATGGAAACAATGATATTTGGAGATTAGTTTATCCCCAAGAAAGAATAGATATTCAAATTTTGAAACCTTATTATAAATATTTTCTTTATGTTTAATAAAATTGAATTTTTTTCTTATAAAAATTTTGGTGACTACCCACACAACCAAGGGTAGACTTGAAGGCCAGGCCCTCATGTTTTTGTGGGAATCTCACATAGAACCCTGTGGTCAGATAACCCTCGGGCAGTGCATTCATTGTGCATGCTGATTCGTGCACCAACGCTAGTGAATGCCCATGTGGGGCACACAATGGAACTGATTTTGTTCCACCATGGGGACTATAATGTCGGTATAATGTGGCCACAGAGTGCACCATAAAGATATCCGGTATGGGGTGGCATTAGGGAGGGGGAGTAGAGTCCATTTCCATAGTTCTAAAACATCAATTTATTTATGGCGGTCCTAAATCTCTCCTCATTTCCATGTGGGATGTAGTTTTTAAAGAGAGATCTAATCTAGTTTATTCAATATTTTCATGTGAGATCTCAAATTTCTGATCCAGTATCACCATCAAACACAATCGACCACATCATATTACAACATTTTCCAACTACCATCTGATCAGGACATGACAGATCTCAGAATCTCATCATTTTTTAAAACATCCAGTTTCCCTAGACAATCTAATCTAGCCATATTTAATTTACACTATCAATCCATTTTATTAAAACCCCATAACTCACCACTTCTATCAGATCTGCCTTGATTTATCTGAACTGTCACTTCTATTTCCACACTTCTCCCATTCCTTCTTCATATTCCTCATCACCACACCATTTCCAAACCCCCATCTCTTCTCTAGTGTTCCTTCCACTCACGTGAGTCATTCCATCACCATCCTTGGACCAAGATGGTTCGTTTTTTCCAGAAGGCCGCTTTAGGTTCCTTAGTTTAATGAGAACCATTAAGTGTAATGTGTATAGTTTTTAGAATATATATATATATATATATATATATATATATTTTCTAACGATTGAATTATTCAAGGTCATATTTGAATAAGAATTTTGTTTTTTCATAATAATTGATTTTTTTTCTTTTAGGTCTCATCGTTTATTTTTTATGATGTGTAGTTTATGTAAATTATTTATATATGTACAATTTATATAAACCAATTTTATAAAACCTCATTTTCACGTTAACCCTAGGGGTTTTTTCTGCATGCAACTCTTCTCCATCCTCCGGTCATCTCCACCTAACCTTTGAGTTCAGGTTTGGGATTGTTTTTTATTTGAATTTGATTTAACCAATTATATATACATATATATATATACATAACTATTTATGTATATTTATTCACTTATAATAAACCTATTCTATTTTTTATGGTTTTAGAATTCAAAATATATTTTTTCAAATGAAGTTCTTAAATGCTTGTAAATTATGTAAAGAGTCTATTTTTTTTCTTAATTGGTCCATATAAACATATATGTGTATATATGTTCATATGTATATATATATATAGGTTTTAACTATAATATGAATTAGGTTTTCATAAAACTGATTTTAGTGATTAAATTACGTTTTTGGATTGTACAATTTTTATAAGGATTCATCAAACGTTTTTATCGTTGTGCAGATCCAATGTGTAATATTTGGGTATATATGGTTTTATACAGTTTTCAAAACCCACATGTATATACTTATAAGAACCTCAATTTCACATATTCATGTCATGATTTATTTTAAGAAGTTTTGATGCTTTTAACGTGGTTATGATTTTATGTTTGGATGTTATATTTTGATTTGTTCCAAATGTTTTATACAATACACAAGATAAAATTTTATATTTATAAATAATTATAAACCCTTATTTTGTTATTGTGTTCCAAGAAATTAAAAATAAGTAATTACCTTATTAATGAAATTTACATTACCTACAACTTTATTTTTAATGTAGGTCTATGGAAGTATTTTTTTGTTTAATACATATGCATATACATACACATACACCTTTAGAGAAGTGTGATTTATTGTTTGTGAATCAATATGAATGTTATAAACTATCTTTTACTATGTTTTAATACATGATAAACCTAACAAAATTAATACAATTAGTTTATGATTAACATGTTTTACATTTATATTTATCAGTGTATGGTGAACATGAATCTTAAGTATACCAAATGATCATATCCATGAAATAAGGGTTTTGAATTTAAGTGTTATTATTTTATGTGAAAAACCCAAACAAATTATTATTTCATGTGAACACATTATCATCACTAGTACAAATGTATATCCTTGTGTCCATGTATACATTAGATTAAAGTTTATAGTTAATGAATAGTTCAGTAATATGAGAGTATTTTAAAAAAGAAATTTCTCTATTATGATAACTTATGGAATAAGAATTTAATTTTTCAATGTGGAATGAGACATTTTAGAAAAAAGACATAAATTTATCATTCTAAGTGGTATGGGACACTTCAATTAATAGACATAATTTAATAAATCAATGTGGTATGGAAAAAATTTATTTAATACATTTTTACATATGAGGAATGAATTGGACTGATTATATTATAAATTAGTCCATCTAAAGCATCTAGATGCATTGGCCGGTCTCCTGAGACAATCTAAGTCGTGGTAGGAGGCCTTGATAGAATGATTATGTATGGTCTTGGCAAGATTCCTGGACATAATTTCATGATTTTATGAAATTAATAATTTCTTCAATATGTGATTAATATTTAACCAACCATGTGATTATTTGATGATTAGAATATCCTCTATTAGAAATATTTTAATTATGATAATGGTAATAAATGCACTTGTCATAATTAAGTATGTACATGGAATTTTATATATAAATAAAATATAGAACCTATTTTTCAGAACATTTTTGTAGAATCTATTATTACATCTATCATTTTATGAAATGAATTTAAAGTGTCAATTGAAACATAATGTGGTTATATATAAAATTATAAGTGGTTATTATTTCATGTGTTTATTTCTATCAATATACTTTCATATCACCCTAAAATTATTTTGATCAATTTCTAGATTATTCAGCATTATATGAACTTTTTTGTACATATATACATACTCTAATATGTGTTTAATCTATATCTATTAAATAATTATATATATTCTTGGGTATGAGATTTTCGTGAAATTGTTTCATGTATCCTGTGAAAAAATGTTCATGATATGCATTAGGAAATTTTGTTTACCCTTTAAAAAATTATTTTTAATTATTTAAAATGTTGTTTTAAAAATGAATTTTCATAAATTGTTTTAGATCCCCATTATAAGCATCTTAAATTCCCACCACACAGTATTAATTTATTTTTTCAAGGAAAGGATATTATTCATGATTTCTGTTCTCCTATTTAATTGAAACAATATGATGCTTATATTTATCATGTTTCTAATGAAATGTATCTGTTGTATCTGGTTTTCCAGAACCTGAACTGGAGAAATTCAATGTAATGGAATGTGATGTGTAATCTTATCAGCATGTTTTTATAAAAGCATTACAGACCATGTTTTAGGAACCAACAACAGGCTTCTGGGGTCAGGTCCCCACATTTCTTATCAGAGGAACAGATTAGAAAATTTAGAAAAATTTGAATAGAAAAAAATAATTTCTTAGTTTAGTTGAGATGAACTTTTTCATAAAATTTTCAGATGGCAGACGAGGGTTCATCAAAAAACCACTTGTCTCTCTCTACTAAAGAACTAGAAACTGTAATAGTAAAGTATTTAATGGATGACTTTGAGCCCTTTGGAAACCTTCATTTGATCTGAAAACATCTTTACCACATAAACAACACTCCTAGTATATATCACATTCATCTAGGATCATGCACTGTTTAAATCTTCATGGTACATTCTCAACACCCGTTATATGAACAACGAGGCAAATACATTGAGGGACCCATTAAATTTTTCACCCTAATCGATAGTTTTCTGTCCATGAGGGATTTCCATGAAGCTTCAATATAGAGTGACCTTCACGCACCATATCATTGTCAAATCTTATCCAGTGGTCTATAATGTCGAGTTAGTGACTATGTAATTTTGGAGATCGATCCTTTTCATTTTATTTTCAGATATCAAGTTCATGATGATGTCTCCCAACATTACTCCCCTCGTGCCACTCTCTCAAGATACCACAGATATGTATATGAGTTTGACCTGAGTTTTGCAGGGTACATCTGGATCAGAGAAATTGAGGATTTTGAAGTTGTTCTCACAATTCATTTAACCCTATGGGACTGGGAGAATCACAGACACCAGTGGAACTGGTGAAGTAATAAATAAAATACTAATTTTTCTTAATAATGAGTAAAAATATTTTTGTAGGCACATCAAGGGGGATGTATATGAGCTAGTTTTATGGAAGTCTGGGAGTGCAATGGAGTTGCGAGGACGCAATTGTTTTGAGGTAGGGGATAATGTAATTCTACAAACATAATTTTTTTGTATTAATATTATTTTAATTATTATTATTATTATTATTATTATTTTAATAATGGTTCTGTCTAACATAAATATATTCATACTATAAATAATACATGTTTTATTGAACAAAAATTTTGAAAACTGTATATTTACATAATACCAAAATACATCCACTAACCTATAATACCTACAAGGAGACATATGAGAATCACTAGGGGACCAACAAAAATAAATAGATCAATGAAATAGTGAATGTACATTGGGTATTTCATAAGGAATAATGTTGTTTAAATAACAATGGAACTGTATTAATCATTAAGTGGATGTAGAAAACCATCTTCACGGTTTTGGTGTTTGAAGTATAGTGTACGAAAAAAAATTATTTATAAGGCCTTGAAGTTATAGATTACCATTTATTGCCTTTAAGGTCTTTAAATGAATGTTGGTTTTCGTAACGGTTACAAAATTTTATAACAACTATGTATTATAAGTATTTTTATTATTTTAAATATTCTATGTATTTGAGGCATCTTAATAATTTTATGTACCGTAAGAATTTTAAGGGTTTTGAATGATTCTATGTATGATTTTGGTTAATAATGTATCTCTTTAGTAAATTGAATGTTTTTAAATAATACCACTATAAGTATTAAAAGTGTATACTTGTTTATATTTTAATAAAAATTAAATATAAACTATTATTTTATAGATAAATAAATATGTTTCATATATTTTTATGAGTTTTAAATTTAGTAATGTATAAAATTGGTTTAAAATTGAGGATGTATTTCATATTTGAAGTATAAAAATATAACACATTATATTTTAGAATTAGTTTAATTGTATTTATGACATTTCTTAATGGAAGATAAATTTTGTATTTAGATTTAGATTTTATGATGATTTAAAATCCAAAAATGTTTACAATGTACGAAAACAATGGTTTTTGGAGTTTAGTTTAACAACAAGAATGAATATATATTCTATTTTTGAAACATTATAATAAATAAGTTATTAAATTTAATAAAAATGAAATTTGTTTATATAAAATCGGGTGAGTACCCACCCCACCAAGGGACGCCTTGGATGCCAAGCCCTCAAGGTCTGGTGGGCATCTCACATAGAACCTCGAGGTCATAGAACCCTCGAGGAACGCATGCATGGTGCATGCCTTATCTCACACCGGCACTAGTACATGCCCACGTGGGGTGTATGGAGGATTTGAGGTAGTGCCACTGTGCGGGGAGGCACATCGGTATAGGGTTGGAACAGAGCACACTGACAAGATAACCAGTACGGGGCAATACCTGCGAGGGGGTGGGAGGTTATTTATATAACACCAGAAGGTCGAGGTATTTATGGTAGTCCAAATTCCCTCCCCATTTAGATGTGTGATGCATTTTTAATGGGAGATCTTATATGGTCTGTTTTATCTTGCCTTGTAAGATCTCGGCCATCCATCTCGGTCTCACCTTTTACCTCCACATGCCACATCATATTACAACGTTTTCCTTAAGTAGTCTAATCAGGATGCAACTGATCTCATCCACTAATATTTTTTATAACCTGTTGTTTCCCTCTCCCATCCGATCAATACACGATTAATCTAAACTATCCATCTATTTTTTAATCCTAAAAATTTCTACAGCCATCCAATTTATCTCGATTGATATGAACTATTCGATATTCTTCTACACTTATCCCATTACCCCTCATTCATCCTTGTTCCCACACTAGTAGCCAGTCACCATATCCTCTCCATTACTACTTCCGCTCCCATGAGTCATTCTATCACCCCCCTCATTCCCAGATGGTTCGTTCTTCAACAAGGTATCTTTAGATGAAATAGTTTAATGAGAAAATTTAAGTGTAATGCATAGGTTTTCAATAAAAAATAATTTTTTTTCTAATAAATGATTTATTCATGGTCCACATTGAATACAGTTTTTGTTTTTTATAAATTATTGGTTTTAGTTTTCTTGTTGGTATATTTGTTTTTTAATCATTTTTATGTATAAAATTTATATATGTATAATTTATATAAACTGATTATATAATCCATCATTTTCACCGTATCCCAATAAGCGTTTTCACCATTTAACTCTTCTTCATCCTCTGCTCGACTCTACCAAACATTTGAGTTCAGGAAATGGATTATTATTTTCATTGTGTTCAATTTTACCATTTATATACATATATATACCTATATATGTATATACCTTCATTTATAAAACAAACCTATTATATTTTTTATGGTTTTTTAATTCTGAATATTTTTTTAAATGTTCATTTTTAAAATCATGTAATCCATGTAAGGATTTGTTTCTTTTGTTTAATTGGACCATATAAACATATATCTTTATATAAAGTTATATATATATATACCTAATAGATCTAATTATAATCTGAATTATGTTTTCATAAAACCTATTTTAGTGATAAAATTATGTATTTTATGTGTAAAATTTTATAATTATTTGTCAAACATTGTTTTGGTAGTGAAAATACAAAGTATACACATGGTGTATATATTGTTTTATTCAATTTTTACAACCCATATGTATATGCATATATGAACTGAAAATTCACATATGTATGTCTTGAATTATTTTTAGAGGTTTTGATGGATTTATCCTGGTAATAATTTTATGTTTGGAATTTATATTTTGATTTGTTCAAAAGGTTTATTACAATACACATGATTCAATTTTATATTGGAAAACATTAACAAAAACTTTTTATTTATTGTGTGCCCAAAAATTATAAGTTAATGCATCACCTTGTTAATGAAATTGACTTTACATACATATTGATTTTTAATTTAGGTAGTTGGAAGTATTTTTTATTTAATACATATGAATATACATGTACATACCCCATTAGTAACATGTGTTTATTTTTATTTTTATGAATGAATATGAATGTTTTACATTATCAAGTGTTTTGTTTTAATACAAAAAGAATCTACCAAAATAAATATTGTTGGTTTATGATTAACCTATTTGACATTTCTATTTATTTGTGTAGGGTAAGAATGAATCGTAATTTTACTATATGATCATTTCCATGACACATGGGTTTTGAATTTAAGTGTTATTATTTCATGTGACCAATGAAAAAAACTATTATTTCATGTGCACCAGTTATCATTAGTAGTAAAAATGTATGTTAATGTTTCCATACATTCATTTGAATAATGTTTAATGTTAATGCACGATTAATTGATATTGGCATATTTGCAAAATGTAATTTATCTCATAATATTTATTATGAAATTAGTATTTATTTATTCAAAGTGATATGGGATGCTTTAAATAAAATATATAATTATATTATTCAATGTGGTATAGGACACTTAGAATAAAATACATATTTTAATTATTCAATGTGGTATGAGACACATCGATTAAAATACATAACTTAATGAATCAAATTGTTATGAGACACTTTAATTTAAGACATTTATGAATATAAAAAATGTGTTGGACAGATTATGGGAGGGGTGAGGCCTACTATATCTTCTTGATGCACCGGAAGGTCTCATAAGACAAACTATGTCATGGACGGAGGCCTTCATAGAATTATTATTTATGGTTTGGTCACGAGGCCTTGAAAAAATTATAATATTGTTCAGAATTATTAATTTCCTCAATATGTGATTAATATTTAACCAACCATGTGATTATTATATTAATTTAATATACATTGATAAGAAACTTTTTTTACAATAATGGTGATAAATTCACATGGCCTAATGAATT
Source organism: Viscum album (assembly GCA_963277665.1). Classification (NCBI taxonomy): domain Eukaryota; kingdom Viridiplantae; phylum Streptophyta; class Magnoliopsida; order Santalales; family Viscaceae; genus Viscum; species Viscum album. Next base: position 116,118,781 of record OY728159.1, on the reverse strand, counting down.
ATTTACTTAGAAATTTACTTATAAAGAAAGTATAGAACCTATTTTTTAGAACATTAATATAGAATATTTTAACACATATTTCAGTTAATGAATTTCATTTAATGTGTTAAGTGAAACATATGATTGATTATTAGGAAATTTTAAGTGGTTATTATTTCATATGATTATTTGTATCAACAAACTTTCATGTCTCCCTAAAATTAGTCAGATCAATTTCTAGATTATACAGAATTCCATACCTTTTTGTACATATATGTGTACTCTGATATGTGTTGTATCTACAACTTTCAAATAATTATATAAAATATTGTGTAAGATATTTTCATGAAAATGGATTCATGTAACCTTTGAAAAAATGATGATGATGTGCTTCAGGAAATTTTATTTACCTTTTAAGAAGATCTATCGAAATTATTAAAAAAGATGTTTTAAAAAGGGTTTATTTTTAATTGTTTTAAAACCCCATACTGATCATTTTAAAATATCACTCTACAGTTTTAATTTATTTTTATAGGGTTAGTAGATTTTCCATAATTTGAGTACTATTATGTGATGTAAACAATATGATGTTTATCTTTGTCATGTTTCTGAGGAAATGTATCAGTTGTATTTGGTTTTCTAAAACCGAAACCGGGATGATTCATGGTGTTGGAATCTGATGTGTAATTTTATCAGCATTTTTTTATGAATAGATATGGCACACCATGTTTTAGTCACTGAATCCAAGCTTCTGGGTTCAAATCCTAAAATTTCTAGAGTTTTGAATCATTTGGAATCACTAACAAATATATTTTACACATTGATGGATTGTCAATATATATGTATTTATAGACTCTTCTAGGATCAGGTAAATGATATAGAATTTAAAAAACACCTAACAGCATATAGATTTTTGAAAATATATTATGTTTCTATAATAGAAAAAGTAGGATTGTTGTATACATAAATTCTTCCTTATGGTATTATACATCATTTAAGTATCATCTAATGGTGCTTAAAAACATTTGATAGCTTAGGTGGAAGATATGAAGCGACAATAGTGTGTGAAAACATATTGTATAATGTAATATCCTATATCTTAATTAATAACTAAAAATTTCAAATAATGTGATTTTAATTATAATATTAAATATTATATGAGATCATAGTTAATAAACATATTTAAAATCAACTACATTCACAAAAACATCCTTTATTTTGTACACATTTCACCTCATGTCACATAAAATATATAAACTTATGAATCTATATGAAAAAATTTCTATATCCTAAAACGTTCATTTAGATATGATATAAAATAATACTATTAGTTTTTTAGAAAAATATAAAAACCCATGAAATATTAATTTATATAACATATTGTATGATCATTTGATGTTTTTTAGAATTTTCAATGATTATGAATTCAAAATTCCAAACCAAATAGAAATGTGTCCCATAGAAAAGTTCTAGTTCTTCGTAATATGACAATGTATATGCTGAAATATCTATCAAAAAATGTATCTATATATAAGTTCCCATAAAATGTATATCATAATGTTTTTATTATTTTATAATCTCTTCATCAAAGAAAATATCCATGACAAATATAGCTTTTCAATCTCTTATAGACTAACTCATAAATTATTGATTCAATAAGTAATAATATACCTTGAATAGTGAAAAAATACCTTTAATTTTTATGTATTAAAACATCACATTCTATTTTATTGAGTACACAAGTACTAAATTGTTTTTGCAATGTAGTGCTAAAAAATACATTCTATTTATTTGTTAACACGGACTTGATGTTATATTTATTATATAACTGGAAAAATATCATCATTGTTAATCATACCCAACCCTAATTACAATAATATACCCAAAACCATAGATAATATCAGTCTTAAAGTTAACATAAAAAATGTTTTAATGTGTGGAGGTTTATATACAATGTAATTTTTTAAACACGTGTAATGGGAATTATAATAAAATTTGTACCCCTTGTATACAATGACATTATGAATTGCATTGTATATATTATATTCATGTGAGTTAATAATGAAGAAAGTCACACACGTGTCTGATGAGTGAACTTTGTATCAGTATATGATCCATTACACACACTTATCATAACATATCATCACAACCCATACCATTACATGATGATAATCTACAAATAATAACATTATGGTTTATCTCTAAGGGGTTATATGTCATTCCACTATAATATTTAAATATAGCATAAGTAGATGAATTATAATGTTAGAATTCCTTTGTGTAATGTTGTATATTTATATGTTTTAAATGTTTTTTATTAATATATTTACAAAATAATATACATATAGGTCATCAAAACCATATCCTAATACATATTCTCCATTTGTATTTCTATTTTTTAGTTTCATTAAGGCTTATAAAATCAATATGTAACACTTTCTATATCATCATACAACAACATAACATATGACCTTGTATCCATATTATACATCAGTCCCTATTTACACATTAAAATTATATATATGAAATATAAATTTCTTTATTAATTTATCTTTTTTAAAAATTCAACTTATTTTTTTTCTCAATAACAATACAAAACCCTAAAAATATTTTAAGGATAAGTAAATCCCCTCAAGGCCAACTGATAACCCTAAGTAACCATCATAATAATTGATTAACACTAGCAATAATGGAATATAACTAAAGGGTTACAAACAAATAATCCCATATATAAAGATAGAATAATTAACATAATATTCTATTTCATGAATAAACTGAAATGCTGCCCTAACAATCAATATCTCACTAACAAAATTAGTCATGTCATTGACTTTGAATGTCCACATCAATGTGTGTCAACTGAGATTTAAAAAAATTATCAATAATATAATATAATTTGTAGCCCATCATTAAATCCAAGCCCCATTGTAAATTATCTATCAAATTCACAACCTAACCCCCAATATTTACACAATTAAAAAAATCAATTACATAAAATATAAAAAAGTACCTCTAATGTAATAAAAATTTGTAAACAACAATATATCTTCCAACTCCATGTAGCAGAAAATAAGATAACAAAATCCACGCCCCCATAAATTATTCAACTTTCATAATATACAATGAAAATAAAATACATATATTTTAGATAAATATCACAATACATTATTTAAATATGAAACATTTTCTAATTTTTTTTAGAATAATGTGAGACCTTGGTTAAGAAACTAATGGTCATCCAATTAATAAAAATAATGACTAGTTTCCTTAGTGAAAAATAAAATGTTTTATAAGGTCTATTATATATATATATATATAACCAATCAATAAATAAATATATTATATATGGATGTTACTGGAAACTACATTTTTTTTAATTCAACTATGTAAGGATTTTTCCACTATTGATGGGTGACAATGAAGTCAATAGAGGATATAATATACTAAAATCTTATCCATATTGCAGATGATCATTATGATAGTTGAGTTTTGTTTATTCTAATGTATTGTAAAATGGTAGTGGCATAACTGTATATCTATAAGTTGAATTTTCCTTTTTTCATTGAATTTATATTGGAATTTATGATACCTATAAATTAAGCTTCTACAGAATTAGGGATTCCACATATTACATTAAAAACCAATCATACTCCCATTATGATCTCTCAAGACACCACCACAACCTGAGGGACCTATATTCACATTTGAGGATCTGTCCATTTAAACTTTAATCTAACACAAGAAAGGGGATTCTAAAGAAATTACAATGTTATAGAAAGAGTTTAAAATTAATCATCAACACCGAGGCACATCAATATTATGAATTCATGTATATAGTTATAGAAACATTCATTTTTAAGTGATATTATTAAAGGGTAAATGAATTTTACATATTAATAAATATATGAATAAAGTATTTTTTTCATATATTGAGAAATTATTTTATTTTCATCAATATATTAGTTATTTTATGATTATATAGATTGTATAAAATAATGATCCATGTATATCATTCATAACTAATTTTATTAATCAATGATAGAACTGATTTTATTATATAATGTTTATAATAAATCCTCTTAATTATTTAAAAAATTAAGTATAAATTATTTGATTTATACACTTTAATGTTAGATATAAAATTGTACATATATTTATTTTCTGTAATTTAACAACTCTTTCTACAAAATTCAGACCTAAACATTAATCTTTCTCCATCAATTAGTTTTCACATTTGTGTTATTGTACATATTTTTATAATTGTGAAATTTAAAAATATATCATATACCCATCAATAAATAAAATATAATTTGTGATTTCTATAATTTAAATACTCAAATATTACTATTAATGGTGTTTTTAATATCCTTTAGGTATTAGGGGTACTAATATTTTCAACATATATCCTTTTTAATCAAGAATCATTTCTAATTTTTCATGAAAACATTTTTTTGGATTTAAATTATATATAATTTTTTACGTTCTATGGTCTTGATTTATATTTTTTATATAAAAAGGAATGGTAGTTGCACAAAATCTATCTCTTGGACAATTATATAACATTATTTATACTTATTATATGATATATATCATGACTAGTGATATTATTATATCACAACATTCGTTGGAATAGTTTCAGGGTATATCATTTAATACTAGTTTACATGTTTCTTTAATATCAAATATTACATCAATACTAGATATAATCTCTTCTTCCCTAAGGACAATGTGATGATGCGAATAGTTTTGTTTTCCTTGAGCGAGTCACTTGAACACATAGTCTAGTGGCATTCAGTGATTTATGTGATGTTTTCATAAGTGATATATGTTTTATTGTTCAATACCTATAAATTATTTTAAGTTTGATAATTATATGTCAGTAGAGATAAGGTTATTAGGAAATCTGTACAATGTTTCTTTATTATAACCCTTCATTATGTAGGAATATTTCTTGGATCTTCCCAATATGTTGACCAATAATTTAGCTTGAAAATTATGGATTATTGAAGGGACTATGATGGTAGAGCTATAGAGATTTATCATGGAGATGAACAATGATTTATTTAGAGGCTAGAATTCAATAACTTATATTGTAGAGTCTAAGAAAAATAATAATTTTAATATATCAATGGATCATGTATTCATTGATACCAATATTTGGTGATTATTCAATGATATTTGAAGGTTGGTTCCTCTTTAAACCTCAATGGTGTCAATTCAATATAAATAATAGAGAATCAATGATTTACATATATAATTTTAGATCATTTAACAAAACAAGTATGAATAAAAACCACATTGGAAAATACATGTTATCCACTATTCCATATCTGACATAAAATAATCCCATTAAATTTTAACATTATCCACAACAACATGATACAATTATAAAAGTACTATATAACTCTAATAACAAAAAAAATTATATTAGGATATAACTACAATAATAGTAATAACTATACCAATTATGGGAATAAAAAAATTCATTATATTTTATATATAAGGGAAACCACAACCCTTGTATCACATCTACATAATTGATTGCCACATCCCTTCAATATCTTTATGATAGTCTGGAAACATGTTTAGTATATTTCAAAATCATCATACAAAACAAAAACATATCAAATAATTCCAATAATATCCATAAAAAACTTATTTTCACACAACCATCATCTCAACAATCATAAAAAAATTCATATTAAAACTATTAAATTCTAATACCATAGATTATAGCATATACACATATATCTTGTCCAATAATGATTACATCCTTAACTAAACTATTCGATTTTTCTATTTTCCCCAACCTCTTAATAATGTATTTATTCTTCCCAAATTATTAAATATATTATCATTAACAAAAATATTCAACAGACATACTAATATTAATTGGGATACTATAAAAATTTCATCAACTATTAATATAATAAAATGGTTAAGCATTCAACCATTCTATATTTCAAACATTTGTTACTCGTTTAATTCCCACAACTGATGTTTAATTATGTAATATAACTTAATTTTTATTCCAAATTAATTTATAAAATTTATAATTATTGTAATTATATTTAAAATATTAAAATATATATTAATATTAATAGCATCATGATAATACCAAATCAACCAGTACATATTAATGTGATGTTTGAATCCCATTCCATAAGTTGTGCATAAAATATAAATGTTTCCAAGATGTGATAATAATCCAATATAAATGTGAATGATTCCTTATTCATCATACAATACATCAATCCTCTTTCATTTCCACTACAAAATACCTCAAAAATAAACCCCATTCACTATAACAATCCTATAATGAATAAAGATCATGGAAAAATAATCTAGTAAGGAAAGTAATATCACCATGGATCCCCAAAATTTATCAATCAAAACCATGAATCGATGTAAACAATAAAATTATATCAGATACCAAAACGGCATCATAATGATGAATAAGGAATAAGAGAAACTGAGTAAATTAATCAAATGTAGTGATAATGTACAAATTTATAATAAAGTCCTAGATAGAGGCACTATGTCACAATGATGGACTTATTAGGTCTTGCTAAAGCCTATTCAACCAAGATCTAGAAACATCATTACTCAAAATGATCATATCCACATTAATAATAGACTGTTTTCTTCTTCAAAAATGAAATTAAATGTTATCATATAATAACATGCATGAATATTCTTAAGGTCCTCTAAATTTCCCACTCATCTAACAAACTACCATGACTTGACTTATACTATCCTTTTCCATTTTGAAACATATTTCATGAAAAATACATGATATAATGTTCTCGATGAATTAAAATAATTCACCATGACACACACATTCTTCTTTTACATTCTCTTTATAAAAGATATAAATATTTCTAATCACATCTCAAAAACGAAACAAAAAAAATAGGGACCTTCATGGAATAATATTCAACCATGCCAAAAGCTTCTCCAAAATAGCCATAATAAACCTCAAATCCCCATCAAACAATATATAAAATGAACAATGTTAAAAGGTCACCATAATGGAATAGTCTAGACTGACCATGACTATTTTCTCAAGAATAGAAAAATTATCAAATTATATGTACCTATTAACCTTGATGATATCACCCAAATATTCCAACATAAATTCCATAATGATTATGTCATTAAAAATTTTAATATATCCATTAAATACATCTTAATGTATTCTTATACATGAGTGTCAAAACAAAACCTTGTAAGGAATAAACTAATATTTTCAACTAATAACCCATGACATTACTATGAAGTAAGAATATAAAAATCATAAACATATTATTCAACAAAAAATAAAAATGAACAACTTTATTGATTCTATTTAATTCAGAATTTATCATCTTAACTACATTCCAACATCAAAATAAATATAAATATTAATCCCACATTGTCTATTATTTTTCCAATATAATTTCTTGAAATACACTGTGACACTATAAAATATGATCTATTGGAATTTTACATTTTGAAACATTTTCTTAGAGATCATGTATCTCAATAGTCTACTGTAAATATATCATATCATCATCATTGTTTTACCATCCCTAATTAATAAAATAGGACCCATCCTAATGATAACTGATTAAATGGAGCACATAGAAAATATCATGAGCTATCTCCAACATGTACGAGATTAATAAACTATATACTAAATTACCAATACAATCCATCAACTCCAAGGTTCAGATAAATAATGAATAAATCTTGTTACATCTATAAAATTTTTATTGTCGATAATGTGGGAAAACATTTAAAATCATGTGATCAATGAACTCAAACATGGAGAGGCTCTTTATTTTATCGACATAAAATTTATGAGAAAACATGGAAAAATTAATTTGTTCTCAATTTGTATAAACATTTTATATTGTAATCTATACAATGTCTTGAAAAATAACTATCATCTCTCCAACCCGGGTCCAATACAAAGGTGTTAAACATGGTCATTAAAATAATACCTTGAAGGGTTCTATGTGGATAAATTAATTATAAAATTTTCTATATTTAAAATCAAATAAATGTAAATGATTTACCAAATATAATCCAATATATAGAGAACATTCATAAATCATAAACTCCAATGTTTGAATAGTACTATCTATTTTTCTATCTATTTGTGGATGAATAGGTACAGTAAGGCACAATTGGGAAGAGAAATAATGTTGTAATACATTCTATAATAATGTGGTGAGATGGGGATCTTCACCAGGAATGATCATTCAAATGTCTCTTTAAATCGATAACACATATTTTATGTTCCATATCTCTAATACATTAACCCTACTGAAATTATTAGGAATCCAAAAATGATATGAATTTTTTAAATTATCGATGATAACAACAATTGAATCATATCCTCTAAATGTTTTAGGAAATATTAACATAAGATTTATTGTGATATTCTCCCACATTTATATGGGATACACTATAGGATATAATAATTCAATAGAAGCTTCATACATAGCCATAAATTAAAAACAAATAAAACATTGATATAAGAAAAATTATACTCACATTATTATACCATCCGACCAAAAATATTATTTCAAATCATTATACATTGTGTAATATTAAATATTAACTCCAAAGGGTGAGTAATGATACTCTTATAATAAAACCTCTTGTATATAAAATGGAAAAAAATTCATAGAACAAAAATCAGTTCGAATCATCATCTGACCACCCCTCAATAACATTAAAGTGAATAATACAATCCCTATTATGTTTTTCCTCAAAGTCGTGTTTTTGAGATTCCACTACATAATCAAAAAAATATATAATACATTATCATATGTTATAGACAACCTCCACCACTATCATCATAAAAATACAATATAAAGGATGAAATATACATTATCATCTTTAGTTTTTTACTTTCTTCAAAACTAACATCACTATTAAACTTTTTTTATTTTTAATTATTTGAATTTCCGTTATTGGGTTTTTTTGCATTCTAAAAAACATAGGCTCAAAATATCATCACCAATCATCATTGATTAATGTTCATATATATTTTACGAATATTTAACACAAAATATAAACCTCAAAGAACTCTCCAGTCAAGTAATGTCTTCTTAGCTTTAGCATATACACCAAAACTAATAACTAAATATCATGAGTATCATAGTTATTTTTATGAGGTAATATATTTGATTAGTCATATGAAATAAATTCTATCTTCTATATCAAAATATTATTCAATCCATGATGTGAAGTATCGTAGTAAATCTAATACATAATTTCTTATTTAGGTAGATAAATGATATGGGAACTTTTCAACTTCCCCTTTTAACATTCAAAATATGAATGATACTACAGAGCCCATGTGAATCCTCAAAAAATATTCATAAAATATTATTAATGTGTTAAAATTAAATTCTAATAAATGAAAAACTTATCCTCAATTATTACCCCACTAGAAAGAATTATTGGTAACTCAACATTCCTTTACCAATTCATGATCATCTCATTGAACTTATTTCATACAATATGGGTACTTTCTACCATTTATTGTATTATTTTGTCTAATGTAATTGTTTTTTATATGATAATTATCTTACCACAAATATCATTGTCATATATTTTTTAACATGAATAAAATGTTTCCGATAAGGGAAATTGATAGCTCAACTATCCTTTCATCGAGTTATAATGTTTTTCTTGAATACAATTAATCCATTATTAGGTTCTCCCACCCTAATATTTAATTATATGGTATTTCATAGTCCAATTTTGGGAAAATTATATTTTACAATTGGGAATATTTTATTACACTTTAACATTAATTGTTTATAGAAAATTTAATTTCAAAGTATTAGAAATGATTATTACATAGTCAACTGTTATATCCTTAGCTCCACATTTCTTATAGAAAATATTATTTCATTTACTTTTATCTCTTATTGGATAAACCATTTAAGATTAAAATATTTGAAAATAATTCCTCTCACATTTTAATAAGTTAATTGTAAAATTGACTTGTATTCTTGTATTTTACATTAATGATAACAATATTTTTCTAATATTATTTTATTTTTTCACTTCATTTTTTCCTTTCATATTCAAATGGTTTTACAATAATGTGATTTCTATTACATGAGATATTATAATATATATATATATATGATATTATTCTCACTATATCTAATAATCTTATTCTGGATCCATTTTTCTTTGATACCCTTCAAATCATCATTTATAAGGATATTTTTCATTTATATCTTGATACATCAATATTTCCATTTCTACACTAGGAAAATGTTATTATGAAACCTTATTTCATTTTTATCTTAATGTATTATGTAATGTTCTTTTCAATAAAATATATGATCAATCAATTTCTTTTTCTTTCCTAATGATCCACTGTGAATAGGAATAACATTTCTTCTCGTGCCTTTTCTTTTATGAATACAAAATTTTTCATTTCTTTGATTAATGTGTGTTCATTTTTATTCCATAAATAAATGAATTGGGAAATTTATTGACATATCCATATACCATTACATCATTTGGTTTTAGCTATAGGTATTCTTACAATAAAATCCATTCCGTTTATTGATTTTGGAGAAAAAAATAATTTATATATTTTTTATTTCGATATGGGTGATTAATGATTACACAAGAACGATTGCTATGTTTCTTTATAAATACAACTTATTTATCAAGATTATTTATATTATTTTTAATCCATTTATTAATATTGGTAAAAATATTATCATAATGTATGTTTTTATTCCAATAAAAATGATTATGGATAGTGTTGATTATGTATTAATTATTCCTTATCTCATATGTTGAATTCAATAGACTAAAACGAGAGATAGTTGCAGACCAAAATTATATTTCCCCATAATGTATCAATATGTATCATGAAAAAAACATTTTTATATTATTTGGTGTATTCCTTCCTAAGATATTATATTACCTAAACACAAGGCCTTGATTGTAAGATCATGGTGTATATGATCATGATGTCTTCAAGTAGTACATGAAATTAGTTAGTACAACATTATGAATTTAATCACTAAGGTACTAGTACTTTTTACCAATTTTATATATTTCTATTAATGACAATATATTGATATATTATAATATTATTTGGAGTTTATTATGTCTTTATTATGATTCTAATTTTTACCAAAATATTTATGCCATGGTTATACCATGATTTCCATAGTTTTATATTTTACTATATAGATCATTTGATCCCTGCCTTATTATGTTTTCATTTCATTATTTAATTGAGAAATTACTAAAAATTTCTATACAGAAATAATAAAATGATTGTGGAATATTTGGGAGATGTTTATGACATTTTTTCTATTATGTAGTTTCATATATAGTGGGAAACAATTTCAATTAATTGGGAAAGTAAAAATATTCATTGTTTTATGAATATTATTTATTTTCTATGGATCTAAAACTATAAAGTATTGATAATTTATGTATAGAAATATTGGGTTTATTTCATGTAATTATTGGAATGTTATGTGAAAACATTTATAATTGGTATTAAATATAGTTTATAACGTATGTGTTTATGGAACCAGGTATTGGATCATGGATATGGGATGTCATGTTATCAATCCACGTTACACTATGTTTAGTTCCCCCCTCAAATTGAAATCCATAGTATAATTCAACAGCCACTCTACCTCAACACCTTGATTTAAATATACATGTATCAAAACATTAACAAAAAACGTTTTCATCTTAGTAAGTATGTGTATGTTCATATAAAATAATAAAGATTCCATAAAATATAATTCAATGTAGCTTACACAATCATCATTACATTTTACTATATGATACATGATACCCAACCTTTCTAAAAACTATATTGATTATACACCATTTACATAGTGACATCTTGTAGATAATCCATGTACGTACTTATAATGATAGGTTCCTACTATGACCCTATTTTTTTTACATAGTCTTTATTCATATATTTGGTTAATGTACTATGAAAATGTTACCATAACATGAAATCCTCAAAAGTTACTACTCAAAAATACATCCTAGAATACTTTTTCTAATACTATAATATCTTGAATTGACCCCACCATGACTCTTATGGATATGTCAACATGATTGAGAGTGAGCCCCAATTATCACCTACAATAGTTCATTGGATAGAGACTCATATTAATTGTATAAAACACTATTTATGGGATTAATTACACATTTAATATATAAATAGTAAACACAAATTATATATCAACAAACTCAACTAATAATAACCATTATATAAAATAAATAGATAAATAGAACACGTTCTGGAGTATTGTTAGATCTAAGAAAGGATGAATACACTCAGGGGGGAAACGTTCATGGTAATATAAATTATTATCTTATCCCTTTTCTAATGATTTTTCACCTTTTAGATAGAATGAATATATCCTTACCTAGGTCATTATTTTAAAATAAATGAATAGAGAATCAAAAATTTGGTTATAATTGGTTCACCCAAATGAGATAATTCAAGGATCATGCATGGAAATTATCAGGTATACATGAAAAAAACATGATCACAAAATTGATAAAAAATATATATAAGTGTCACTAACCAACCTGGTTTATAAACTTCAAAAAAATAAATCTCACTACTTTAAAAAACATATGGAACATGTTGTTCCTATATGTGTTGATGTCATTAACCTCAATAGACATAGAAAAATGTTACACCAATAATGCTGTACAAATTTTATTCACCTACTAATACTTGAATAACATCACAAATCCCCTAGTTAGAAAGTATCATTGGTATCTCATTTTTTCTTCTCTATCATTCTAATATAGTTCTGGAAAATCTCTTTCTGATATATGGATGTTTCATTGCTTTACATTTCCATAAACAACATCTAAAAGTAGTTTTTTATTCTCCCATGAATGTATTCATAACCCAATGGTTATTATTAATTATACTTAACCAAATCCATTTAGATAATTCTATGTGAACCATATAGATTTTATTTGTTCAAAAAATTCCAATAAATCCAAGTAAATCCCTATAATTTAAAAATAATTCATATTTTTTAACTCCTTCTATAACATCCTCATGATCTGGAAATTATTCATTCACATTGTGAATCTATATTTCAAGGAATAATATAATTTTAATAACCAATTATACCAAATAAAATCCATATTTCATATTAAATTATCTATACAATCATGAATTTTATTGAAAAAATAATTTTTTTCCTACATAAATTGAGGGTGTGACCCACTACCGTATGGAGTCACAATCACATGGATATAATGATTATAATCTACCCAATACCTGCCATGGTGTGAGAAGTCCTCTCAAATTTTCATCTCATTTATACTAGTAATAGACCATATAATTACAATCACTTATTCATCTATATAAAAAAAATAAGGATAAAATATCTTTGGAATTACATGTTATTCCTTTATGATTTTATCATCCAAACCCCCAAAAGAATCCTATGAGAAACCCTACTCTTTCACATATGGACCATGGAAAATTATAGAGAATCATTTCATTTATGGACCTATGGTATAACCATGAAGGGACCACAAATTAAAATGATAATTTGTGTATTTTGGGGGAATATGTCATGATACATCATGATTCGACCATATTATTCCTCTTATATATAGATATCACATGTGGAAACCATTTGGACCCATATTACGTGGGCTGTACTGACGATAATAGTTAATCACTGGTTGCTCATTTCTGTTACTAGTGTTTCCTTTAAATATCTAGTTTAATTTTTTAGAAGAACCAATGACTATGATGATGAAATAATAAATAGATAACTAAATATGAAGATAAAGACTGTATGAATATATTCTATATCAAGAATGTTATAATATTTCCAAAAGTAAATGAATAGCTAGAAACAAAACTAAATAAGAAAAAATACCAAGAAATTGGACCATGTGACCTCATTCACATTATAATATCCATGTGATCATCACCCAAAAAATTATCAACATTGTCTTATATTGGAAAAAGGTGTAAACCTCACATTTTTTCATGAAAACAACATCACATGATCATGAGATAATAACTTCACATGGTTTTATGAAAATTGCATCATGTAGACCATTATCATTTGGATTGACTTATGTCATGGGAATACAGAGTCATGTTGTTAGATTTCATAGATTTATTATTTCAAATCCTCTTCCATGATGATATATTTTCATCAAATCACTCAGATATTCATTTTATATTCCCATACATGTATTTCCATACACTATATGTTACTTGTCTGCGGAATCCTAATGAATTGGGAATCTCTAGTATTATACTATCGCCATGGTAAAATTATCAAGACATATCAATCGAAAGGGACTTTATAGCTTCCTTTTTTTCACAACTAAAACCCTAAAATGTTCAATGCCAAAAAATTTCCAAAGCTACCAGATGTACGTGGTCAAATTTTAAGGAACACCAGAGTTTCCTTCCTTTGATCATGAATTTTATTGATAGACATTTTCACCCATTATTCATTCTTAATTTATTAGACCCTTAGGAAATTTGGAACCATTCAATACCATGATAACAGGGGATCCCATTATAGACTAACCAATGATACCATCTTGAGCCATGTAATCTAATCCAATTGATCCCAGCCTGAATCTAATTGGCCTAGTTTTTTGGTGGATGTCTAAGTTTATTATATAAGGGAATAAATAAAAGTATTCGTTAGACTAATAACTACTACCATGATTCATGGTCTAGGAGAGAATCTCCTTCAATTTTACTCGTATACCACTAGTATGAAATATGGGAGGATAAATTTCCTACAAAATATATGACCCAATTTCCATGCCTTCACCTAAGACATTTATTGGGAGAGGCATTATAGGGTAACCACAAATGAGAAAGTATATCGAAAAATTATTTACATCCAAAGAATTTATGTCATTCCATTGGAATAATTATTACATCACACGAACACACACATAAAGACTATAGTGGTTTCATTCCTTTCAAAACATGGAAACATAATCATTGGTCCATATGTGTGCTACATCATCTCCCACAACATTCTTCATAAGTAAAAATATTCTTAGATACTTCATAAATAATACATATCTTCATAACATGTGGTAAAGAAACACTAGAAAAGGTGATATCATATTCTCAGTAAGGGTAAAAAATGAAAATACATAAAAATAATATGAACATTAGGGTAGAGAACAAGATCATGAAATTTGAAAACCATACCTTACAAATAAATGAACATAATACCTAGTCCTGGAACAAATATTAGTTGTTCATGAGACATGAATCATAAGGTATTCAAATAACTTGTTCCATTAGATCATAAAATTGGAAAAAGATTTGGACATTTCTGAATATACATTAGTAAATAAAACCACTTACATATTGGTCATGGCACACTTCTAAGTCCATCATATCAGGAACACCCATTACTATATATTTTCCACTCCTCATTACAACCATGTATTACCCTATTTGGTAAACTCCCAATTCCAACCCTATATATCTATATCAAGTTCAAAACATATTCTATCCATGTATACCTCATGAAATATATAAATATTTACCCAATAAATTGGAGGGAGATATAGGTCCCACCAATCCCATATTTAAAGGAACATTTTTTTGGCAACATGATCATATAATTTCATCATATCATAACCCTTGGAATGAAATGGGAATCACAAACATTTCCTCATTTCATAACCTATAAAAAATAGATAGGTTTCATACTCATTTCATTGTAGCATGAAATATGGAATTATGTGGGTTTAATAACCATGTAACTCATGTAATAGTGACCGGTTTTAAAACCATTATGACCTCTAAACATAAACCATTCAGTGAAAAAATGGTACTGTTGGATCCAATATCCTGTAATGCATGAGTAACACAATCATAATTCATCTATGATGAATGGTCATTGAAAAAAATTCTTGAGGATAATACTCTTTCCTATTTTAAAAACATTTTTATAACATAACACATTATTAAAACAACTGCCTTTGAGAATAAATTTGAAAACATATAATGGAATATTGAAAAATGATTGATAATATTTCTCTTAGAAAGTAACTTAGATAAAATAACAAGGAATCATGAAAAAAATTGAAACTATTTTTTTAAATATCCTCAAAAAATTATGGAGGATTATTGATGTTTTTTTTTGAAAAAATGTTTTTGGGAGAAAAACAATTTTTGAACGCGGGGGGAAATAAAGATGAATTTTATTAAAATTTTTTATTAATAATATTATGTATAAAAAAGTAGAAAAAATGATACCATTACTTCGATATATCATGAATAATGATAGGATAAGAAAATTTATGATAATTTTTGAGATATGGATAATAATATTCATTAATGGAATAATAATGATGAAAAATCCCAATAAATGATGAAATTAAAAAAACTACTACAACTTTGGTAACATTGCATCATAATCCCCAAGAACTAATAAAATTATATGATTTAAAAAATATAATTAAAACTAAGATATTAATGGTATTAAATTTAAAAGGTGATTTATATACACCTTATAAAGTAATATTGGTGCATAAGATAACTTGTCTTACAGAGTAGGAAAATTGAGACAAAATTTCACTACTTATTTGGTAATGTTTTAATCCTAAACCCCATGAAATATTGTAGGGTCTCGAAAATTTTTCAAAGGAAAGGTAAATACTCCAAAAATTTTGGTAATAAAGATGGATTCATGTTTGATTGAAGATTTTAGAATAAAATTAAAGAATTTTTTTTGAAAAGTAATATATCCTTGCAACATACCATCACTGGGAACTACTAGCAGAAGGAATACAACAGGAACCAGTGGTACGAGGATAGCCAATGATGCGCTGGCTCTCAAGCCATTGGATAGTGAATGAATATTTTGGCGGTGAATTTCCACCCGCAAACTAAAGATGTCGTGAACCAATTTTTTGGTGAAAATCATATGGATGTACACCCAGCATACAATCCCCATGAACTAAGTAGTTTGCCGATGAGGAGTAGTTGGTGGTGCCCTTCTAGTCGTAGATCCAAAAATTCTTGTTGACTGAGTCTTTCGTGGGGCTAGATTTCCCCCATATGCATCCGGAGAAGGTGCCACACATACCACATATACTGATTCATTGGATCTCTTTAAAAGGACAACCAGTTGAATCAAAAAAGGACAGACATACAACAAATTCCCAAAAGAGACTAATAGGTTGGGATAATTTTTTTGGAGAATACTCCCACTTTCATCTTGATTCATTGGTGAAGCCCGAATTTCAAACCACATTCTCCACATGTATAGCTGGCCACGAACCATAAAATGGGTAATTGAGTAATAAAAAGAGTACTGTGAACCAAATTGGTGAACCATGAACCACATAATTCTGAAAAATGAATTATCCATGAATGATAATCTCACAGACCCTCCTTCAAAATGATGTTCTGAGTAGTGTCCCGCTAAACAGGCTGATCTCATCATCATAAATTGCATTATTACGCAGATGGAACCCAAAGAGGAGGGATGGGTTGTGTACCACTATGGTATGTGGTGTTTTATACCCATTGCCACATACTACATCAGTTTGCGGATGCCCCATATTCCCAAATACCACTACAGTATTCGATGCTACACCCATTCCACAAAAGAAGACAGTATGCAGAATGGGGTGTTTTTGGGTATTATTTCCTCCAGTTCCAACCTCACCCTTCCATTACCATACAGTCCACCATGATCCCTCTACTAACTGGTCCTTTGGTATCCGAAAAAATCATCTTCCAAATCCTCTAGACCCGTAGGATCAGACCATAAGGCACATTAGAATTCCCCTTTGAGTCTACATACCCATGGAAAGTAGAGTCCTGAAGGTTCTATCACCAACAGTTCAGTCTTCAAAAATTCATGTGGGTCTATATTCTAATGGTAACCTAGATTCCATCCATGGGATGCAGGCGTGAACCTCCCTATTCTAGGGATTATGGGTGATCAATTTCTTCTACATTCAATTAGGAATAGTGATCAGTCGAAGAGGTTATGTTCTCTCCCCCTTTGAAGAGGATGAAACTCCTCACCATCCTAGAATGTATTTCGGGACCCTCCCACCAAGGTACATCCCCAATCATTTGAGGCTGGGCTTCATGAACATAGATTTTATTCTACATTGAATGTATCATCACATCACGACCTTGAGCACCATCTCCCATGCCTCTTCTACAACAGGATCTCCCTCCCCCACCAACAGGGGTGGAGACATGTGCATTGTTGAATAATTCACATCTTCTTTTTTTTCTCACACCAAGCATGAATCACATTATCTTAGAGGTTTTCAATGATTATAACACCAAATGATTATGATCTATGAGAATTATGATTCCTGATCGAATCATGATACATAGGATACATACAAGAAGGCCCGAGCTCAAATGGGGGCCCATCTAAGAGGGTCACCCCAACTATGACTGATCAAATGGGTAGCTCCCATGTGTAAGCCCCACACCTTATGAACTATAAGAAAAATGATTCCTGATAAAATCAACACACGTAGGATACCAACCAGAACCCCAGAGCTTAAAATGGTGCCCATCCCAGAGGGTCACCCAAACTATGATCGATCAAATGGGAAGCTACCATGCATAAGGGACACACTATCTGAACTACAAAAACCTTGATTCCTAATCAAACCGGGATACATAAGACACCATCCAGAAGTATTTTTCTCGAAAGGGTGCCCATCCATTTTCTTCCACTCAATCATCCCCCCTAAATGGTATGATTTTATGTGTAAACCCCACACTATCCGAACTACGTGGGTTTTGATTCCTCTCCTGAGGAAACGTAGTAAACCCTTCTTATAGGCCCGTTCCAAAATTCAAGTCACATTTTGTCCCCCATGGATGATGATAAACTCTCGAGAACTATATAATATAGAGAAAGTACACATTTACTCCATATAACCAAATATATTAATGCTTACGATGATCTAGAAAACCTAAGAGATTCAGTGAATAGGAAACAATCCTTCCCCAAAGGGTGTAGTGAGCATGACCTCCCATCCACTTGACCAATGGAGTCCTTAAGAGTCGTTGGTTGAATCATCGATCAACAAATGCCTATCTTTGAAATGTAGGTCCATGGATCATTGATACCATGGTTGTTGGGAATTCCATGATCCACGAATAATCCCTTTGGAGTCCAGTAGAGAAGTTATATCTGAGAAGGACTGGTTGGATGAGTTCTTTAATCCTATGAAATCACCCGCTGGGACAAAAAGTTCCCACATTTTTAATCCAACCTTCATTAAATGATAATGACCTTCAATTGGTGGAAACAAAAGAAATTGTGAATTCAATGAGAACCGACCTCTATAGAAAAAGAGACGGGTACAGATTCTCGTCGGACCATTTCTGCACCAATTAAAAATTCACCAACTCAGAGGCAGAACAAAAATGGTGAACCCGACATGAATCCTTAACCAAGATGGTGGTTCTAAACCAATGATAAATGACAAAAGGATACTACTAGTCAGTCAATTTTGTTCACCAGGGCACACGGAAACAATCCACCTTGGTGGTGGAAGAAAAATTCTGATCGCAAAGTGAATCCTTAACCAAGGTGGCGGTTCTACACCAAAGATAAAAGAAAAAAAGGATATTGCACACTGGACAATTTTTTTTCCCTGGGACATGGAAACACTCCACCTCATAAGAAGAACAAAAATGGTGAACCTAATGTGAATCCTTGACCAAGGTGGGAGTTCTACCCTCAATGATAAAAGGAAAAAGGATACTCTATGTCAGACCATTTTGTCCCCCCCCCAACAGATGAAAAAATGTTCCACCTTGAAGGTGGAACAAAAATGGTGATCCCATTGTGAATATTTAACCATGGTGGCGGTCTTACCCCACTCAAGCCCTTTCACCCCATAGATAAATAAAAGGGGATGTGTAACATCCCAGGTAATTAAAGAATAAATAATTTTCATATTTATTAATATTTACGAATTAAATATTAATTTTAATTAAAAGGGGTTTCTACGTTCGATAGCGTACTCGATACGCAACGATTAGTTTCTTTAAAAACTTACGTTGCACACAAGTAATAAAATAATATTATTTTAAATGTTAGTTAACAAGTAGTTGTTGTACTAGCATGAATGGATAGAAATAACTAAAATATGATTATATATGTTTTTAAATGTTTTTACATTTACCCAATAAAAGATAAAGGCTTAAAATACGGAAAGAGTTCAATTTTAGGCATTTATACCCTAATTTTCACTAAGGGTTCACTTATCACCTTTTGACAGCGAACCGTCATTAAATATAGTTTTGATCAATCATATAAATTATATTGGACCAAAAATAACTCTTCTTTAGAATCGGGACATCAAAATTTACTTTGTGTAAATTTTTAGAACATTTCCGATAAAGATCATTTTTTAATGAAATGTGTAAAATGTTGTATTTTAATTCAAAACCTATTTTTGAATATAATTTATTTATATGATTAGATTATATTTCTAATTGGTTTTAAAGTGAAATTAGAAAATATTTTTACCATTAAGTCCAATAGTGGTCGTTGGAATTAATTTCACTTTGAGATCAGACTTAAACTAGTGTCAATCTTTTGATACTTATTGTTTCATAAAAACACGCTATTTGCTCTGACAGCGGGAATTAATTATTAAATTAATTAATGTGACTTATATGTTTTGAATTTTTTAAAATAGACTTCATTTTTGAATTCGTAATATCAAATATAGCTTAGGGTGAATTTTTGGTAATTTTCTGAAAAACATCAATTTTTATGAATAGTGATACCACTAAGTGGTAATTATAAAAACTGATTTTCCGTTTAAATGAAATTTTGCCATCATTGTGTTTTGATTTTCAAAAATCCGACTTACATGGTTGTCATTAAGAAGTAAAATGTGGTTCAATGAGATTAAAATAAATTTTTGGTGAATAGTAACATATTAAGTTTTTAATCGCGATTAGTGATAATTAGTGTAGTTTAAGGTAAAAATAATGTTTTAATAATATGAGATGAGCTTGACACATATCCTACCCTCATTGGATGTGTCATGTCCGACCAAGACAAGCCATGGGTCAACTTGGGGACCCCATGGAGCCACTTTGATTGGGAAATGACATAAATAAATTTTTATTTAATGTAAAAGTAAAAATGACACAAACATAATATATTTTACGAAAACAATTTTTTACATGGGGTTATAAAGATCCGATTTTTGATTATAAATAGTCATTGGAAAGATAAAACGATTTCCTACATCATAGTATTTTTTTTAATTATTTTTAGACTTTAAATAAATTAAATTATTTATGACATCATGATGATGCAGCGATGACTTCATTATTTAACGATTTAAATAAAATGGAAAGATAATGTAATATCTAAAACCTACACATGTCCAAAACCTATTGGATGGGAATCTTTCGAAGCCTTATCATATTATCTTAGAAATATATCAATGTGGGACCTTAGATATTCGAAAAACTTTTGAAAATAAAATAATAGTTTCATGATTTCCAAAAGTGCCCCTCCTCTCCTCTTATAAAAGGCCCCCACCTCTACCTCATTTCACACACTCCTCAAGCCTTTGGCTCGGCCATCCCCTTCCCATTTACTCTCTCCACATCCCTCTCCTCATCCTAGAGAATTCCCTTTGGGCAGAATCCTTTCAAAGGAAGCCTTTAGGCTCAAATCAAAAGGAGTTACACTATTAAAGGTAATTCATTCTCTCTTGTTCATTTGTTTTATTTTGCTTCTCCAACCCCCTAATGTAACACCCCAGGTAAATAATGAATATTAAATTTTTATATTTATCCATATTTGTGAATAAAATATTAATATGAATTTAAAGGGGACGCTATGCTCGATGGCGTACCCAACACGCAACAACGAGTTTCTTGGGAATCTTACGTTGCACTCTAATAATAAAATAATATTATTTTAAATGGTAGTTAACATGTAGCCGTTATAATGGTGGGAATGGATATAAATAACTAAAATATGATTATATATGTTTTTTAATGTTTTTACATTTATCCAATAAAAGCTAATGGCTTAAAATACGGAAAGAATTAAATTTTAGGTGTATATGCCCTAGTTTTCACTAAAGGTTCACTTATCGCCTTTTAATGGAGAACTGTCATTAAATATAGTTTTGATCACTCTTATACATTCCTTTGGACCAAATAAAACTCTTATTAAGAATCGGGACATCAAATTTTACTTTGTGTAATTTTTTGGTATTTTTCCGATAAAGATCATTTTTTAATGAATAGTGTAGAATGTTGTGATTTAATTCAAAACCTCTTTTTAATCTAATTTATTAATATGATTAGATAATATTTTGAATTGGTTTTAAAGTGAAATTAGAAAATATTTTTACCATTAAATCCAATAGTGGCCATTGGAATTAATTTCACTTTGAAATCAGACTTAAACTAGTGTCAATCTTTTGATACTTATTGTTTTATAAAAACACGCTATTTGCTCTGACAACGAAAATTAATTATTAAATTAATTAATGCGACTAATATGTTTTGAATTTTGTAAAATAGACTTCATTTGTGAATTCAGAATATTAAATATAGCTTAGGGTGAATTTTTGGTAATTTTCTGAAAAACTTCAATTTTTGATGAATAGTGAAACCACTAAGTGGTACTTATAAAAACTGATTTTTCATTTAAATGAAATTTTGCCATAATTGTGTTTTGATTTTCAAAAATCCTACATACATGGTTGTCATTAAGATGTAAAATGTGGTTCAATGAGATTAAAATAATTTTTTGGTGAATAGTAACTTATTAAGTTTTTAATCGTGATTAGTGGTAATTAGTGTAGTTTAAGGTAAAAATGATATTATAAGAATGTGAAAAAACCATGACACTTGTCCTACACCTATTGGGTGAGTCATGGCCGACCAAGACAAGCCATGGGCCAACTTGGGGACCCCATGGAGCCACTTTAGTTGGAAAATGACATTAATATATTTTTATTTAATGTTAAAGTGAAAATGACACTAACATAAATTGTTTTACTAAAATAATTTTTAAGTGGGGTTATACAAGTCCCAATTTTGATTATAAATAGTCATTAAAAAGATAAAAAGATTTCCTACATCATAGAAATTGTTTTATAATTTTTATACATTAAATAAATTAAATTATTTATGACATCATAATGATGCAGTGATGACATAATTATTTAACGATTAAAATAAAATGGAAAGATAATGTAAAATATATGAACTACACATGTCCAAAACTTATTGTATGGGTGGATTTCGAACCTTGATAACCTTATCCACGAATTATATCAATGTGGGACCTTTTGAAACCGAAACACATTTTCAAATAAAGTAATATTTCTTTACTTTCCAAAAGTGCCCCTCCTCTCCTCTTATAAAAGGCCCCCAACTCTACCTCAGTTAACACACTTCTCAAGCCTTTGGCTCGGCAAAACCCTGCCCATTTACTCTCTCCACACCCCTATCCTCATCCTAGAGTATTCCCTTTGGTCATAATCCTTTCAAAGGAAGCCTTTAGGCTCAAATGAAAAGGAGTTACAATTTTAAAGGTAATTCATTCTCTCATGTTCATTTGTTTTATTTTGCTTCTCCAACCCCCTAAACTCTTTTTATTTATTTCTCTTGTAACAACACAAGTATCTTCAATATACTAGGATGTTGTTATAATATTTATTCGAGCTACACTCCCACACAACTACATCAAATGGTTAAAGAACATACGGTTTCTGTGGATGGCGAAATTCTGCCTCCCGAAACGATGATTGTTCAATACTCATTTAACACCTTCAAAGGTGGCCATTATTATGTCACTATTTTTATATATGATATATAATATGTTTATGTTTTCCTTAAGCTTCGGTTTTTTTCATTTTGGTCATACCATTATGGTTTCCATTATGGGTAAACACGATATCTTCATTTAAGGAAGTGCGGACTACCGCCCCATCAAAGTGATTTGATTCGTTAAATACCATATGTGGGACGTATAAAGGATGGAACTATGATATTATATATGATATTATAATGGAATTATAATATACCTTTATATCATTATTATTCAATTCTATAAAATACGAAATAGAAATGAAAGTAGCGTTCATGCGTACGTACGGCTTACCGTCTCCATGAACGGTGCATTTCATTTCATACCTCTAAATGATTATGTAATGTTATAAATGCATGCATGTACTGGATATATATTACATATATTATATCTAAATCATGAATACAATTCTGGATATAATAAACATTTGACCACACGAACAACATGTAATTGTAAGAAGTCCACTTTCGACTTAAGAACCAAATATCGGCAAAACAAATATTAATAACTTAAATGATTACATAATGTTTATGACATGGTAATAAGTGATATAAAAGGAATAATGAACTTTAAAAATGTTCTTAAGGAAGTAGAAATTAACTCAAGTTTATTATTCAGGAGATTAAAGAACGATCGAGTCAAGTCGGACCCGAGGTAAGGGATCCTACTCCTCTCTTTCTTTTTAAGTACACACTTTTATGTCATTCCTTTTAAAGCTCATCTTTCTTGGTATTGGGATGATCTATTATATTTCTCTTACTGTAATTTTTATGTTCATGTGATGAGAGACCCTATTCTCTCTAATCAATCCATTTTGGAAGTTTTGAGTGGCGCCGTTTGGCTGCCGAATTTTCGTAAGAGATCTAACCTTTCTCTTTCTTTTAAAGTACTCTCCTTTATGTCACTTCTTTTAAGCTCCTATTTGTAATGTTGGGGGATATTATTTTATATTCCTCTTGCTGTACATTTTATTTTAATGTGATGAGATTCCCTATTTGATCTCATCAATCCATATTCGGAAGTTTTATGTGGCGCCGTTAGGCTGCCGAGTTTTCGTAAGGCATTTTTCATCTCACTTTTATTCCCGTGAGATTTATGCTACATTTGCCACAAATTCCCTTGAGTGGTGTATGTACAGACCATTATTCTACTCTTTGTGTAATATACTTTCGTTTATGAGTATTTACATCAATGATCTTTTGTCCTTCTTTCATGGGGTGTATGTTTTGAAAGATACCCAAGTCGGTAATGGAACCTTTCACCCTCCTCTTTTTTAAAAGACTTCTTTTGTTGGGTCTTTTAATTTACATATCGTTATGTTGGGATATGTTCTCATATATCCTTATTGATGTAAATTTTATGTCCAAGTGATAAGATACACTTTTTATCTCTCATCAACTCATTTTGATGTGATGCCGTTAGGCTGTCAAGGGAACTTTTTAACCCAATTTCGATTTCTTTGGGTTCAACATGTAGTCATTGAATATGTCATCTATTGAATATGTGTGAATGAAATTTTATTATTCTACACTTAATATCCACTTATATTGGGCGTATTTATATTTGTCACACATATTTTTGAGATTGATTTGTCCTTAATTTAAGGATACCTTCTTTATAATGGATTTCATCACATTTGACATTTCTATTGAGGGTTCATTGTTGTTATGCACCAATTCACTCTTATATGGTGTATATACTGTCCTTTGGAGTATTATATCATGAATCCTTTTATTCTCATGATATTATAAAGTTCTGACTAAATTTTATTCCTCTATTATTGTATTCAAGTGTCTCTAATTTTGGTAAAACCCCTTTTACCAAAATATCATTTTAAATGTTTTAATTATTTGTTCTTATTAATATCCATGTTTTCAAAATGGTTTTAAGGATTTATTTATATGGGTATTAATGGTTTAAAATGTTAAAAGCTTCAAGGAGGTATGAGACTCTTTGATTCAAAAATCTCTTTATTAAATGTTTTAAATGGTTTTGGAAATGGTTTCTTTTTGAATGGATTCATTATTTCAATATCCTAAAATGTTATATTGTGATTGAAATGTGGAAATGTTATGTTTCCTTTATTCATGTTTATGTGATACAATTATGTTATGGTTCTTGGGCATTGTTATGAAGAACGGGTGGTTCCGTGATAAACTAAGGGCGGGTGAGCCCGATATAGCTCTCCAATGCATTGGGTAACGCGAAGGAGTGAAACGTTAAGGTTTCTCCGAAGAGATTTTAGGGAATATACTGTGATGGGTATTCCAAACGTAACCAAGTGGGTTACTCCCTAAGTAAGAATGTTATGAATGCCTCAAGATACCTTTATGTCTTATGATTTCTATGATTTATTCATGATTTGATGAGGTAGGTTAAAGTGCCTATGTTTTATGGGTAAATTATGATTTCATTCTTATGTATATATGAACTCATGTTTCCTTTCCATATTTTTCTATCTCTTACTGAGCTTTTTATGCTCATCCCAAGTTTTTGAAATGTTTTTTCAGGTCAAGGTAAAGGTACATGATAAGATGATAGAGTCAAGGATGTGTTAAGAAAGAATCCATGTTTTATTTTCAATATGTTTCCGTTGATGGGAAGAATGGATACTATCTTTTATGTAACCACTTTGTTTAAATGTGGAATGTAATGAACGTTTCATGATCTAATTCTCTAAAACTCTAAACCTGAAAAGATCCTCAATGTGTAATATTGTAATAACTCAAGATTAAGTAAGGTTTAAGGCTGGGGCCTTATAGTTGGTATCAAAAGTCGGTTTAGATAACTTTAGAGGTTAGGGTACTCTTTAAGCATAAGTGACATTACCATAATGGTTAGGATTTCAGAAAGATTCCTAGTTTTAGATAAAGTGAATGAGTAAGTGTATCATAGTGTTTATCTTCCTCATTAGTACATGATGGTTTTGTTGATATACTCACACTGACCTTTTTGGTTTTAGTAAATGGCTGGATCTAGCAGGAACCAAAGTAACAGTGGATGTGAAGGAAACTGTGATAGTTTTTTGAGCAAGCAACTGAATGATATGGGAGCTGCAATGAGAACTCTTCTGATTATCCTCAACCAACTATCTAGAGTCATGATTGACCACCTAAACCTTGGAGTTTTTTCTAAGGCATCATATATGAAAGAAACAAATCCCTACGGAAGTACAGGTAATAATCATAAAGGTATGTGTGTTCAAAAACCTATGTGTCAAGTATGTGGAAAGAAACACCTAGGAAAATGTTTCAAAGGGACAGAAATATGATATAGATGTGGAAATGAAGGTCATAAAGCAAGAACCTGCCATGGAAAAAGGAAGCATCCAGTTGACTCGAGGAAAGGGAACGAAGTTCTTTCTAAGGGATCAATTGAATGTTTTAAATGTGGTGTGCATGGTCATTATGCAAACACATGTTCTATGAAGATGTTTCGTGAATGGGGTCACCAAGAGCGTACAAATGTTCGTTTACCAATACCTAATGTCATTCTTATTGAGGATGAAGAAACTGACAATGACCAATCAAAGGTATGTACTATTTCATGACTATTGTTTTCCTATTTTGGAATCTTAGGATATGATTCATGATTTTGTTTGTAGGAAAGAGGTATTTCGGAATAGGTTGGAAAGGAATGGATAATGGATCATGAAGAATGTTTAATGAGTAAGATGTCAACATATAAGGGCTTCAAGAGTTATGGTGAAATTCTTAAGATTATCAAGTCTCTTTTGATGATGGGGTTACATTAGAAAACTTTTTATATTATGTGTAACCCTGATGTTTAATATAGGAAAATTTTATCCAAGGAATAGTTACCTTTTCTTTTGTGGACATAGTTATAAAGAACCATTTGGGTTTATATGATCCTTACTTTTGAGGAAATTATGGGTTACTAAATGTTATGATTGAAGTGGAAGGCATGAGATAAAATTGAGGTTAAAATATGTTATGAATATTTTTGAAGATTTTATCTCGTTTTGGGGAATGTTTTGAGAATTATATAGTTTTGAAAAAAGGACAACACGCAGACCGTGTGACAACCCGTCGCGTCGGACAAAGCTGCGAGAATCGAACCCACAACCAAAGTGCGACTGGTATTTATCGCCTACCACTGGACTACGTGAAGTCCCTGATTAGTTTGACTGATTCATTCTAGTTATATGATTTTATGAATTAAGAGTAAGTTGATTTTGGGTTATTTATAAAAATGATTAACCTATCATGGAGGATATGTGATTAGGTTAATTACTTTTCACTACGAGACTTTAGGAGCAACTAATGTTGTTTGGAGATAAATGTTACGATTTAACTTGGAAGACTATGTGACTAAATCCTACAAATATTTGGGTTTCAATATTATATTGGTTTAATTTGAAGAATTTTATGGACAAATTGTTTATCAGATGGTCCTCGTTGAACTTTGTGTTTTTTTGGACAAATTTTGAGATTAAGAATAGATTTTCTTTTTATAAAGGGTTATCCTTTTCTGGATTATCTGATCTTGTAGTAACCTTTTTTGTTTTAGTTTTGGTTAAGGTTCGAAGACATGGGAAATGTATAGTTCTTTTTTTAGGTGCTCATCTGGAAGTTGTTTATAGTACTCTTAATGTGAACAAGTCTCCCTAAATACTCGTCTTTTGGAAAAAAATATGAGTTTGATTAAGGAATCTAGTAAAAGTTGAGAGTCAACATGATATGTGATTATGTTTCCTTATGAATAAATTCCTCAAAAAAAGTAACTTAAAACAAAAATGTTGTCTATTAACTTTTCCTACTGGGGAACCCAACACCGTTTAACCCATCACAAGTTTGTGATTTTCTCATTGTTAACTTTCTCCTAAACATGTTTTCTATCACTCTCCATCAGAACATGACCCTATGTTTTCTCCTCCATGTCCATGTTTTCCTACATGGAGTCCTAGTATGGGTTAACTCGGGTGACCTCTGTGCTTATCTTTCTTTATTTTAAAGTGATTGTTTTACCGACACTTGTTCCGATGTGGGACTTTCAAGGATATTTCCAAGCGCAATTTTAAAATTGCGAGGACACAATTCCCAAAAGGGGGGAAGGATGTAACACCCCAGGTAAATAATGAATATGAAATTTTCATATTTATCCATATTTGTGAATAAAATATTAATACGACTTTAAAGGGGACGCTATGCTCGATGGCGTACCGAACACGCAACAACGAGTTTCTTGGGAATCTTACGTTGCACTCTAATAACAAAATAATATTATTTTAAATGGTAGTTAACATGTAGCCGTTATAATGGCGGGAATGGATATAAATAACTAAAATATGATTATATATGTTTTTTAATGTTTTTACATTTATCCAATAAAAGATAAAGGCTTAAAATACGGAAAGAATTAAATTTTAGGTGTATATGCCCTAGTTTTCACTAAAGGTTCACTTAACGCCTTTTAATGGAGAACTGTCATTAAATATAGTTTTGATCACTCTTATACATTCTTTTGGACCAAATAAAACTCTTATTAATAATCGGGACATCAAATTTTACTTTGTGTAATTTTTTGGTATTTTTCCGATAAAGTTCATTTTTTAATGAATAGTGTAGAATGTTGTGTTTTAATTCAAAACATCTTTTTAATATAATTTATTTATATGATTAGATAATATTTTGAATTGGTTTTAAAGTGAAATTAGAAAATATTTTTACCATTAAATCCAATAGTGGTCATTGGAATTAATTTCACTTTGAAATCAGACTTAAACTAGTGTCAATCTTTTGATACTTATTGTTTTATAAAAACACGCTATTTGCTCTGACAGTGGGAATTAATTATTAAATTAATTAATGTGACTAATATGGTTTGAATTTTGTAAAATAGACTTCATTTTTGAATTCGGAATAT
The DNA here is from genome assembly GCA_963277665.1 of Viscum album. Lineage (NCBI taxonomy): Eukaryota > Viridiplantae > Streptophyta > Magnoliopsida > Santalales > Viscaceae > Viscum > Viscum album. The sequence continues at coordinate 116,089,028 of OY728159.1, read as the reverse complement.
CAAATATATCTTAGGGTGATTTTTTGGTAATTTTCTGAAAAACTTCAATTTTTTATGAATAGTGAAACGACTAAGTGGTACTTATAAAAACTGATTTTTCATTTAAATGAAATTTTTCCATAATTTTGTTTTTATTTTCAAAAATCCGACATAAATGATTGTCATTAAGAAGTAAAATGTCGTTCAATGAGATTAAAATAATTTTTTGGTGAATAGTAACTTATTAAGTTTTTAATCGCGATTAGTGGTAATTAGTGTAGTTTAAGGTAAAAATGATATTATAAGAATGTGAAAAAACCATGACACTTGTCCTACACCTATTTGGTGAGTCATGGCCGACCAAGACAAGCCATGGGCCTAATTGGGGACCCCATGGAGGCACTTTAGTTGGAAAATAACATTAATATATTTTTATTTAATGTTAAAGTGAAAATGACATTAACATAAATTGTTTTACTAAAATAATTTTTAAGTGGGGTTATACAAGTCCAAATTTTGATTATAAATAGTCATTGGAAAGATAAAAAGATTTACTACATCATAGTAATTTTTTTATAATTTTTAGAAATTAAATAAAGTAAATTATTTATGACATCATAATGATGCAGTGATGACATCATTATTTAACGATTAAAATAAAATGGAAAGATAATGTAAAATATATGAACTACACATATCCAAAACTTATTTTATGGGTGGATTTAGAACCTTTATAACCTTAGCCACGAATTATATCAATGTGGGACCTTTTGAAACCGAAACAAATTTTCAAATAAAGTAATATTTCTTTACATTCCTAAAGTGCCCCTCCTCTCCTCTTATAAAAGGCCCCCACCTCTCCCTCATTTAACACACTTCTCAAGCCTTTGGCTCGGCCAAACCCTGCCCATTTACTCTCTCCACACCCCTCTACTCATCCTAGAGTATTCCCTTTGGTCAGAATCCTTTCAAAGGAAGCATTTAGGCTCAAATCAAAAGGAGTTACACTTTTAAAGGTAATTCATTCTCTCATGTTCATTTGTTTTATTTTGCTTCTCCAACCCCCTAAACTCTTTTTATTTATATCTTTTGTAACAACACCAGTATCTTCAATATACTAGTATGTTGTTATAATATTTATTCGAGCTACACTCCCACACAACTACATCAAATGGTTAAAGAACATACAGTTTCTGTGGATGGCGAAATTCTGCCTCCCGAAACGATGATTGTTCAATACTCATTTAACACCTTCAAAGGTGGCCATTATGATGTCACTATTTTTATATATGATATATAATATGTTTATGTTTTCCTTAATCTTCTGTTTTTTTTTCATTTTGGTCATACCTTTATGGTTTCCATTATGGGTAAACGCGATATCTTCATTTAAGGAAGTGCGGACTACCGCCCCCTCAAAGTGATTTGATTCGTTAAATACCATATGTGGGACGTATAAAGGATGGAACTATGATATTATATATGATATTATACTGGAATTATAATATACCTTTATATCATTATTATTCAATTCTATAAAATACGAAATAGAAATGAAAGTAGCGTTCATGCGTACGTACGGCTTACCGTCTCCATGAACGGTGCATTTCATTTCATACCTCTAAATGATTATGTAATGTTATAAATGCATGCATGTACTGGATATATATTACATATATTATATCTAAATCATTAATACAATTCTGGATATAATAAACATTTGACCACACGAACAACATGTAATTGTAAGAAGTCCACTTTCGACTTAAGAACCAAATATCGGCAAAACAAATATTATTAACTTAAATGATTACATAATGTTTATGACATGGTAATAAGTGATATAAAAGGAATAATGAACTTGAAAAATGTTCTTAAGGAAGTAGAAATTAACTCAAGTTTATTATTCAGGAGATTAAAGAACGATCGAGTCAAGTCGGACCCGAGGTAAGGGATCCTACTCCTCTCTTTCTTTTTAAGTACACACTTTTATGTCATTCCTTTTAAAGATCATCTTTCTTGGTATTGGGATGATCTATTATATTTCGCTTACTGTAATTTTTATGTTCATGTGATGAGAGACCCTATTCTCTCTCATCAATCCATTTTGGAAGTTTTGAGTGGCGCCGTTAGGCTGCCGAATTTTCGTAAGAGATCTAACCTCTCTCTTTCTTTTAAAGTACTCTCCTTTATGTCACTTCTTTTAAGCTCCTCTTTGTAATGTTGGGGGATATTATTTTATATTCCACTTGCTGTAAATTTTATTTTAATGTTATGAGATACCCTATTTGATCTCATCAATCCATATTCGGAAGTTTTATGTGGCGTTGTTAGGCTGCCGAGTTTTCGTAAGGGATTTTTCATCTCACTTTTATTCCCGTGAGATTTATGCTACATTTTCCACAAATTCCCTTGAGTGGTGTATGTACTGCCCATTATTATACTCTTTGTGTAATATACTTTCGTTTATGAGTATTTACATCAATGATCTTTTGTCCTTCTTTCTTGGGGTGTATGTTTTGAAAGATACCCAAGTCGGTAAGGGAACCTTTCACCCTCCTTTTTTTAAAAGACTTCTTTTGTTGGGTCTTTTAATTTACATATCGTTATGTTGGGATATGTTCTCATATATCCTTATTGATGTAAATTTTATGTCCAAGTGATGAGATACACTTTTTATCTCTCATCAACTCATTTTGATGTGATGTCGTTAGGCTGTCAAGGGAACTTTTTAACCCAATTTCGATTTCTTTGGGTTCAACATGTAGTCATTGAATATGTCATCTATTGAATATATGTGAATGACATTTTATTGTTCTACACTTAATATCCACTTATATTGGGTGTATTTATATTTGTCACACATATTTTTGAGATTGATTTGTCCTTAATTTAAGGATACCTTCTTTATAAGGGATTTCATCACATTTGACATTTCTATTGAGGGTTCATTGTTGTTATGCACCAATTCACTCTTATATGGTGTATATACTGTCCTTTGGAGTATTATATCATGAATCCTTTTATTCTCATGATATTATAAAGTTCTGACTAAATGTTATTCCTCGATTATTGTATTCAAGTGTCTCTAATTTTGGTAAAACCCCTTTTACCAAAATATCGTTTTAAATGTTTTAATTATTTGTTCTTATTAATATCCATGTTTTCAAAATGGTTTTAAGGATTTATTTATATGGGTATTAATGGTTTAAAATGTTAAAAGCTTCAAGGAGGTATGGGACTCTTTGATTCACAAATCTCTTTATTAAATGTTTTAAATGGTTTTGGAAATGGTTTCTTTTTGAATGGATTCATTATTTCAATATCCTAAAATGTTATATTGTGATTGAAATGTGGAAATTTTATGTTTCCTTTATTCATGTTTATGTGATACAATTATGTTATGGTTCTTGGGCATTCTTATGAATAACGGGTGGTTCCGTGATAAACTAAGGGCGGGTGAGCCCGATATAGCTCTCCAATGCATTGGGTAATGCGAAGGAGTGAAACGTTAAGGTTTCTCCGAAGAGATTTTAGGGAATATACTGTGATGGGTATTCCAAACGTAACCAAGAGGGTTACTCCCTACGTAAGAATGTTATGAATGCCTCAAGATACCTTTATGTCTTATGATTTCTATGATTTATTCATGATTTTATGAGGTAGGTTAAAGTGCCTATGTTTTATGGGTAAATTATGATTTCATTATTATGTATATATGAACTCATGTTTCCTTTCCATATTTTTATATCTCTTACTGATCTTTTTATGCTCATCCCAAGTTTTTGAAATATTTTTTCAGGTCAAGGTAAAGGTACATGATAAGATGATAGAGTCAAGGATGTGTTAAGAAAGAATCCATGTTTTATTTTCAATATGTTTCCGTTGATAGGAAGAATGGATACTATATTTTATGTAACCACTTTGTTTAAATGTGGAATGTAATGCAAGTTTCATGATCTAATTCTCTAAAACTCTAAACCTGAAAAGATCCTCAATGTGTAATCTTGTAATAACTCAAGATTAAGTAAGGTTTAAGGCTGGGGCCTTATACCTAAACTCTTTTTATTTACTTCTTTTGTAACAACACCAGTATCTTCAATATACTAGGATGTTGTTATAAGATTTATTCTAGCTACAATCTCGCACAACTACATCAAATGGTTAAAGAACATACGGTTTCCGTGGATGGCGAAATCCTGCCTCCCGAAACGATGATTGTTCAATACTCATTTAAGACCTTCAAAGGTGGCCATTATGATGTCACTATTTTTATATATGATATATTATATTTTTATTATTTCCTTAAGCTTCTGTATTTTTCATTTATGGAATACCATTATTGTTTCCATTATGGGAAAACACGATATCTTTATTTTAGGAAGTGCGGACTACCGCCCCCTGAAAGTGATTTGATTCGTTAATACCATATGTGGGATGTGTAAAGGATAAAGTTAATGATATTATATATTCTATTATACTGGAATTATAATATACTCTTATATAATTATGATTCCATTCTATAAAATACTAAATAGAAATGAAAGTAGCGTTCATGCGTACGTACGGCTTACCGTCTCCATGAACGGTGCGTTTCATTTCATACCTCTAAATGATTATGTAATATTATAAATACATGTATATGCTGGATATATATGATATATATGATATCAAAATCAGGAATATCATTCTGGATATAAAGAACCTTTGACCACATGAACAACATGTAACTGTAAGAAGTCCACTTTCGACTTAAGAACCAAATATTGACAAAACAAACATCATTAACTTAAATGGTTACATAATGTTTATAACATGGAAATAATTTATATAAAAGGAATAATGAACTTTAAAAAGGTACTTAATCAAGTATAAATTAACTCAAGTTTATTATTCAGGACGTTAAAGAACGATCGAGTCAAGTCGGACCCGAGGTAAGGGACTTCGTCTCAATCTCCTTTCATTGAGGCACATTTCGTTTTATATACAACTTTCTTTTATACGGTGTATAAACCCCTTTGAATTTTACCATTATACAAAAGGAATCTTTTTCTACGAAGCGTTTTACTAAACGACAAAAAGGAATGTTTTTTTAACGTACGCGGTGACAACGACCTTTTTCCGCTGCCGCGAGTATTATTTGGTCTTTGGCTTCCTCAACAAGCCGTAATGTTTTTAAAATAAAATAAATACCATATACTCTTTTATGTATTTTGGTTTTGAAAATGGTTTTGATAAAGGATTCTATTATGATATATTGTTATTGAAATGTGTAAATGTTATCATTCCTTTATATTGGTTTTATGTTTTATGATTTTATATTGGTACTTGTACATTTGACAGGTGGTTACGTGATAAACCATATGACGGGTGGTGTCGTGAATACCAAGATGGGTGGTTACATTATAACCACCAATGCATTGGGTATAGAAGTCGGCCGTATGGCTATTCCATTAAGTATGTTTGGAAATTGGCCGTATGGCTATTCCATTAAGTGATATGTGTGGAAGTCGACCGTGTGGTTATTCCACATAAGTATGTTTATGTCCCAAGTTACCTTTATATATGTTATGTGTTCTTTATATGGGTTTTATGGTAATCCTTTGGTTACAAAAAGGTAGGTAATGATACTTTATTCAGTGAAGAGTTTTTACTACTTCATGAAGGTGATGTTATTACTTTGATAGAGTATACATGGTTTATGTGATGTTTGAAAAACTAACATTTTTCATTCTTTGTGTATCCATTACTGAGCTTTTTATGCTCACCCCAAGTTTTTTTTGAAATGTTTTTCACAGGACTTAATGTGGAATAAGGTCAAGGATGGGATCAAGGGAATGTCATGCTATATAAAACATGGAACTAGACATGTTTCTTTTTAAGAGTTTTTTTTTATTATTATGGAAACAAAATATAAGTGTCTACTTTGTAATCTTTTGAGATGTAATAGTTATGTTCTAATTCTCTAAAACTCTAAACCTGAAAAGATCCTCATTGTGAATTATTCATTTAATTCAATATTAAGTAAGGTTTAAGGCCGAGGCCTTATAGTTGGTATCAAATGTCGGTTTAGACAACTTTAGGAGTTAGAAAAGTGTTAAATTATAATATGATTGAAATGATATAGCATTTATGGATTACCATGTTGCTTCGCCTAAGATATTTCTGTGTTCAGAATGGTTTTCCGCAGAGGAAACAAAGAAACTATGTTGGGACGACATCAAGAGGAAGAAAACCTTCCAAATCAGCAACCTGAGATGGTCGGAATCAGAACTGAATAGTTTCTTGCAGTGATGGAATAGTTGACTCAGGCTATAAATGGTGGTGGTATCCATGCACGAGATTAGTCAGATCAACCGCAGAGGAACATGTCAGTGGTAGAACATTTCATGAGGCAACATCCCCCATCATTCAGAGGATCATCTGACCCTGTGCAAGCTGAAGGGTGGATTAAAGCACTGGATAAGATTTTTGATGTCATGGGGTGTTCAGAACATCAAAAGGTTAGTCTTGCTGTTTACCATTTTGAAGGTGAAGCTGATCAGTGGTGGTCGATGGTGAAAAATATCAGGGATAGTGATGAGATTGAGGAACTTCACTGGGATGAATTCAAAGGTATGTTTCTTGAGAAATATTTTCCTAAGGTGGTTCATCTTAGGATGGAAAAACAGTTCCTAGAATTGAGGCAGGAGGATGATTAAGTGGCTGCTTATGAAGAAAAGTTCACTCGATTGGCAAGGTATGCTCCAAACTTCATACGAGATCTTGATAGTAAAATAAACTGTTTTTACTCAGGGTTAAAGCCAATGTATCGAAGGGATTTAGCTTATCGTGAGTTCCAAAGTTATGAAAAAAATGTTCGATGTGCGGAGAAGGTGGAAATGGAGTTTGCCAATGATCAGGTGTTCTATGACAAACAACAGAATAAGAGGTCTAGTTGGCAGGCAAAGGGGACGAATTCATCAAAGAAACAAGGAGGTAAGAAAACCAAATATCCATCCTGTGAGAAGTGTGGTAAAATGCATCCTGGAGAATGTTTATCCAAGTCTGGTAAGTTATTTCGGTGTGGTAAGTCTGGTCATATTGCTCGTAACTGTAAAGAAGATGATCAAGCAGGAAATGAAAATCCAACGGTAAGATGTTTTAAGTGTAATGAAATGGGTCATTATGCAAACAAGTGTCCAACGAAGAACTCAACTAGGGGAATGGAGCCAAACTACAAGCAGAAAGGGGTGGTGAAATCCTTTGCAACAACTTCAGAAGATGTTGGGCCATCGAATGAAGTGGTTTCAGGTATAGTGTTTGTTTGTTCAGATTTGCCAATGTTTTGTTTGATTCAGGGGCTACACACTCTTTCATTTCTGAGATGTTTTCTAGTAAATTGGAAATTCCATATCAAGATATGAATCCTGAACTTATGGTAAAAACACCCGGAGGGAATGTTGAGACAAAAAGGAATTATAAGAACCTTCATATCCTTGTTTGTGGAAAGAATCTACTAGCAAACCTTATTGTTTTGCCTCTAGTAGAGTTTGATGTTATTTGGGGAATGGATTGGCTTTCTGTTTATCATGCTAAGATTGACTGCAGAGCTAAAATGGTTTCTTTTCAAAAAGATTTTCAGTTTGTGTAAAAGAATGAACCCTTGATTTTGATAACATATCAAGAAGATGAGAAACTAGTAAAAGATGGAAATGAATGTTACCTTGCACATATTGTTGAAAATAAAGGAACTGTTCAGATTAATGATGTGCTAGTGGTAAATGAGTATCTTGATGTTTTTCCTGATGAGTTGACTGGTATTATTCATGATCGGGAAGTAGAATTTACTGTTGAATTAGTTCCTAATTCTAATCAAATTTCAAAACCCCCTTATCAAATGGCTCATGTTGGACTTTTAGAGTTAAAGAAACAATTGCAGGAGTTATTAGATAAAGGTTTCATTCGACCTAGCACATCACCATGGGGTGGTCCTGTCTTGTTTGTTAAAAAGATAGATGGATCAATGAGACTTTGCATTGATTATAGAGCCTTGAATAATATTACTGTCAAGAACAAGTGTCCTTTGCCTCATATCGATGATTTGTTTGATCAGCTCCATGGAGCTCAGTATTTTTCGAAGATTGACTTGAGGTCGGGGTACCATCAGTTGAATCTAAAAGAAGAAGACATTCCGAAGACTGTGTTCTGTACTAGATATGGCCATTATGAATTTGTAGTTATGCCTTTTGGGTTAACCAATGCACATGTTGTATTCATGGACCTTATGAATAGAATTTTCCATGAGTTCTTGGATAAGTTTTTGGTTGTTTTCATCGATGATATTTTGGTGTTTTCTAAAAGTAAAGAGGAGCATGAAAGTCATTTAAGGGTTATCTTTCAAACCTTAAAATAAAAAAAACTATATGGAAAATTCAGCAAGTGTGAGTTTTGGTGACAACAAATTTCTTTCCTAGGTCACATTGTTTCAAAAGAAGGCATAACTGTTGATCCTACTAAAACAAAAGTTGTTGAAGAATGGCCAAGACCCACAAATGTAACCGAGATCCGTAGTTTTCTTGGTTTGGAAGGTTACAACCGAAGGTTTGTTGAAATTTTTTCACGGTTATCTAGTCCAATGACTAAGCTAACTCGTAAGGGTATTAAGTTCATCTGGAAAAAATAACGTGGTGACTGTTTTCAGGAGTTGAATAGAAGATTGGTGAATGCTACAGTTTTGGCACTTCCTTCCAGGAATGGTGAGTTTGTTATATACAGTGATGCTTCGGTGAAGGGACTTGGTTGTTTCCTTATGCAGAATGATCATGTAATTCCATATGCTTCATGACAGTTGAAAACTCATGAGGTAAATTACCCTACACATGATTTGGAATTAGCTGTTGTTGTCTTTGCTTTAAAAATTTGGAGGCAACATTTGTATGGAGTAAAGTGTGAAATATATACTGATCACAAAAGTTTAAAGTATATATTCACTCAGAAAGAATTGAACATGAGATAGAGGAGATGGCTGGAATTAATCAAGGATTATGATTGTACAATTCATTACCATCCGGGAAAACCAAATAAAGTGGCTGATGCTTTGAGTCGAAAAAGTAATGCTTCATTAGAAATGTTGCGTTTGGAACGTGATCCTTTGGTTAAATATTTGATGAAATTTGGCATAGAAGTTGTTGGTACATGATGTTCTTCTGTTTTGTTTCAGGTATCATTGAAATCTTCTCTATCAGACAGAATCAAGAAAGCATATAAGCGAGACAGTGAGTTGAAGAAAAAGGTAGAGCTAGTTCAGAAAGGTAAGTTTCCTGAATTCAACATTGATAATGATTGTGTTTTGAGGTTTGGGAAGAGATTATGTGTGCCTTGTGATTCACAGTTGAAGAATGAGTTGTTATGTGAGGCTCATAGTTCCCCGTTTTCAGTTCATCCTGGTAGTACAAAGATGTACAGAGATCTGCGGGAGTATTACTGGTGGGATGGAATGAAAAGAGATATTGCTGATTTTACTGTAAAGTGTCTGACTTGTTAGCAGGTTAAAGCAAAGCGGCAGTTACCGAAAGGGATGCTTCAGCCTTTACCAGTTCCAGAGTGGAAATGGGAAAACATATCCATGGACTTTGTTTTGGGATTACCGAGGACATCTCGAGGTAATAATGCAATCTGGGTTATTGTTGATCGCTTGACTAAATCTGCTCATTTCCTTGCTATACGAGATACTTTTTCCCTAGATCAACTTTCCTGTTTGTATCTTAAAGAGATAGTCAGGTTACATGGAGTTCCCCTCTCCATTGTATCTGATCGTGATCCCAGGTTCACATCTAACTTTTGGAAAGGCCTTCAGAAGTCGTTGGGTACTGAATTAAATTTTAGAACAGCTTTTCATCCACAATCAGATGGGCAGTCAGAACGAACAATTCAGACCTTGGAGGATATGCTATGAGCTTGTTCGATGGATTATCAGGGAAGTTGGGACCAACATCTTTCGTTGGTTGAGTTTTCTTATAATAACAGCTTTCATTTCAGTATATAGATGGAACCATTTGAGGCATTATATGGGAAGCGGTGTCGAACTCTAGCATTTTGGGATGAAGTGGGTGAAAGGAAGCTGATGGGACCAGAATTTGTAGAAGAGATGGCGGAAAAAGTTCAGTTGATTCAGAAGCACATGAGAATAGCTCAGAGCAGGCAGAAGAGTTATGCAGATAACCGGAAGAAGGATCTATCTTTCGAGGTAGTTGATCATGTTTTTCTCAAGGTTTCTCCTTGGAAAAGTGTGATGAGATTTGGTAATAAAGGAAAGCTGAGTCCAAGGTTTATTGGACCATATGAAATTCTGGAGAAAGTTGGATCAGTTGCTTACCGAGTGGCTTTACCTCCGAGTTTATCTCAGGTACACAATGTTTTTCATGTTTCAATGTTGAGGAAGTATATGCCAGATCCATCTCATGTTTTTAGTCCAGAGGTAGTTCAGCTAGAGGAGAACCTATCTTATGAAGAACAACCAGTCCATATTCTTGACCACAGGGAGCAGGTGTTACGGAATAAGGTGATTCATCAGGTAAAGGTTTTTTTGAAAAACGATGTGATTGAAGAGGCAACGTGGGAATCTGAAAATGCTATGAGGGATAAATACCCCCACTTATTTTGATAAGTGAATAAAATTGTGAGGATGCAATTCCCAAAAGGGGGGAAGGATGTAACATCCCATGTAATTAAAGAATAAATAATTTTCATATTTATTAATATTTATGAATTAAATATTAATTTTAATTAAAAGGGGTTTCTACATTCGATAGCGAACTTGATACGCAACGATGAGTTTCTTTGAAAACTTACATTGCACACAAGTAATAAAATAATATTATTTTAAATGTTAGTTAACAAGTAGTCATTGTACTGGCGGGAATGGATAGAAATAACTAAAATATGATTATATATGTTTTTAAATGTTTTTACATTTACCCAATAAATGATAAAGGCTTAAAATACGGAAAGAGTTCAATTTTAGGCATTTATACCCTAATTTTCACTAAGGGTTCACTTATCACCTTTTGATGGCGAACCGTCATTAAATATAGTTTTGATAAATCTTATAAATTCTATTGGACCAAAAAATAACTCTTCTTTAGAATCGGGACATCAAAATTTACTTTGTGTAAATTTTTGGTACCTTTCCGATAAAGTTCATATTTTAATGAATAGTCTAAAATGTTGTATTTTAATTCAAAAACTATTTTTAATCTAATTTATTTATATGATTAGATTATCTTTTGAATTGTTTTTAAAGTGAAATTTGAAAATATTTTTACCATTAAGTCCAATAGTGGTCGTTGGAATTAATTTCACTTTGAAATCGGACTTAAACTAGTGTCAATCTTTTGATACTTATTGTTTCATAAAAACACGCTATTTGCTCTGAAAGCGGGAATTAATTATTAAATTAATTAATGTGACTTATATGTTTTGAATTTTGTAAAATTGACTTCATTTTTGATTCGTAATATTAAATATAGCTTAGGGTGAATTTTTGGTAATTTTCTGAAAAATTTCAATTTTTGATTAATAGTGAAACCACTAAGTGGTACTTATAAAAACTGATTTTCCGTTTAAATGAAATTTTTCCATCATTGTTTTTTGATTTTTAAAAATCCGACTTACATGGTTGTCATTAAGAAGTAAAATGTGGTTCAATGAGATTAAAATAATTTTTTTGGTGAATAGTAACTTATGATGTTTTTAATCGCGATTAGTGGTAATTAGTGTAGTTTAAGGTAAAAATAATGTTTTAATAATATGAGATGGGCTTGAAACATGTCCTACCCTCATTTTATGTGTCATGGACGACCAAGACATGCCATGGGTCAACTTGGGGACCCAATGGAGCCACTTTGGTTGGGAAATGACATAAATAACTTTTTATTTAATGTAAAAGTAAAAATGACACAAACATAATATGTTTTACGAAAACAATTTTTTACATGGGGTTATAAAGACCAGATTTTTGATTATAAACAGTCATTGGAAAGCTAAAAAGATTTTCTACATCATAGTATTTTTTTTATAATTTTTAGACTTTAAATAAATTAAATTATTTATGACATCATGATGATGCAGCGATGACTTCATTATTTAACGATTTAAATAAAATGGAAAGATAATGTAATATCAAAAACCTACACATGTCCAAAACCTATTGGATGGGATTATTTAGAAGCCTTATCGTCTTATCTTCGAAATATATCAATGTGGGACCTTAGAAATTCGAAACACTTTTGAAAATAAAATAATTGTTTCATGATTTCCAAAAGTGCCCCTCCTCTCCTCTTATAAAAGGCCCCCAACTCTACCTCATTTCACACACTCCTCAAGCCTTTGTCTCGGCAATCCCCTTCCCATTTACTCTCTCCACATCCCTCTCCTCATCCTAGAGGATTTCCTTTGGGCAGAATTTTTTCAAAGGAAGCCTTTAGGATTAAATCAAAAGGAGTTACACTTTTAAAGGTAATTCATTCTCTCTTGTTCATTTGTTTTATTTTGATTCCCCAACCCCCTAAACTCTTTTTATTTACTTATTTTGTAACAAAAACAGTATCTTCAATATACAAGGTTGTTGTTATAAGATTTATTCAAGCTATACTCTCACAGAACTACATCAAATGGTTAAAGAACATACGGTTTCCATGGATGGAGAAATCCTTCCTCCCGAAACGATGATTGTTCAATACCTATTTAACACCTTCAAAGGTGGCCATTATGATGTCACTATTTTTATATATGATATATAATATGTTTATTCTTTCCTTAAGCTTCTGTATTTTTCATTTATGGCATACCATTATTGTTTCCATTATGGGAAAACACGATATCTTCATTTTAGGAAATGCGGACTACCGCCCCCTGAAAGTGATTTGATTCGTTAATACCATATGTGGGATGTGTAAAGGATAAATTTAATGATATTATATATACTATTATACTGGAATTATAATATACTCTTATATCATTTTGATTTCATTCTATAAAATACGAAATAGAAATGAAAGTAGCTTTCAGGCGTACGTACGGCTTACCATCTCCATGAACGGTGCATTTCATTTCTTACCTCTAAATGATTATGTAATATTATAAATACATGTATATTATAGATATATATGATATATATGATATCCAAATCAGTAATTTCATTCTGGATATAAAGAACCTTTGACCACATGAACAACATGTAATTGTAATAAGTCCACTTTCGACTTAAGAACCAAATATTGACAAAACAAACATCATTAACTTAAATGGTTACATAATGTTTATAACATGGAAATAAGTGATATAAAAGGAATAATGAAATTTAAAAAGGTTCTTAATCAAGTATAAATTAACTCAAGATTATTATTCAGGACGTTAAAGAACGATCGAGCCAAGTCGGACCCAAGGTAAGGGACTTCGTCTCAATCTCCTTTCATTGAGGCATATTTCGTTTTATACACAACTTTCTTTTATACGGTGTATAAACCCCTTTGACTTTTACTTTTATACAAAAGGAATCTTTTTCTACGAAGAGTTTTACTAAATGACAAAAAGGAATGTTTTTTTAACGTACGCGGTGACAATGACCTTTTTCTGCCACCGCGAGTATTATTTGGTCTTTGGCTTCCTCAACAAGCCGTAATGTTTTTAAAATAAAATAAATACCATATACTCTTTTATGTATTTTGGTATTGAAAATGGTTTAGATAAAGGATTCTATTCTGATATATTGTTATTGAAATGTGGAAATGTTATCATTCCTTTATATTGGTTTTATGTTTTAAGATTTTATATTGGTACTTGGACATTTGACGGGTGGTTAGGTGATAAACCATATGACGGGTGGTGCCGTGAATACCAGGACGGGTGGTTAAGTTATAACCTCCAATGCATTGGGTATGGAAGTCGGCCGTATGGCTATTCCATTAAGTATGTTTGGAAATTGGCCGTATGGCTATTCCATTAAGTGATATGTGTGGAAGTTGACCGTATGGTTATTCCACATAACTATGTTTATATCCCAAGTTACCTTTATATATGTTATGTGTTCTTTATATGGGTTTTATGGTAATCCTTTGGTTACAAAAAGGTAGTTAATGATAATTTATTCAGTGAAGAGTTTTTACTACTTCATGAAGTTGAAGGTATTACTTTGATAGAGTATACATGGTTTACTTGATGTTTGAAAAACTAACAGTTTTCATTCTTTGTGTATCCCTTACTGAGATTTTTATGCTCACCCCAAGTTTTTTTTAAATGTTTTTCATAGGACTTAATGTGGAATAAGGTCAAGGATGGGATCAAGGGAATGTCATGCTATATAAAACATGGAACTAGACATGTTTCTTTTTAAGAGTTTTTTTTATTATTATGGAATCTTAGTAGAAGTGTCTACTTTGTAATCTTTTGAGATGTAATAGTTATGTTCTAATTCTCTAAAACTCTAAACCTGAAAAGATCCTCAACGTGAATTATTCATTTAATTCAATATTAAGTAAGGTTTAAGGCTGGGGCCTTATAGGATGTTGGCCAAGATGAATCTCCAAATTATGGATATGTTTAAATGAATGATAATTTGAAGAATTTTTGTGTTCTATATGTCATATATGTATATTGTAGGTTCCTAGAGAGAAACCTTTGATCCAAATGACATCCCAACGACCCATGCAGACATACACATCATCGATCCTGCAAGAATCTAGGGCCCCAACAAAGTGCACGACCCCCTTACCTACACAACCTCTTCAACGCTGGGTATCCAAAAAGTTGATCATGGTGTACCATTAAAAATGGTACTCTCTCGACGTATGAGGCTGCGATACTAGCCCTATATCTGCTTTTGTCTTCCATCCACCTATTCAGCTACTACTGGCACCCCCGCATAAGGCGGCCCTTGTGGTCGTCTAAACCGTTTTGGGAGCCTATTCCTAGAATATGACAATGATTACATCCCATATCTTAGAGAGGTAAATGAAGTCGATACTGACAAGTTAATCTCAAATGTAGAAGTGGAATACTCACGAGCCCTCTCCAGAGATCAAAACCACATACACTGGATGACCAAGCCTCTTCTCATCGAGGATGAACATATACTGAGGGCACCTACTAATTTCCAGGTGGCACATCTCCTGCAGGATTCCCAACCAGTGCAGTAAATATATAATTAGGAACACACTATCACCCTGGTTTCTGACGAGAGACACTGTCATACTAATTAGGTGGCATTAAACGAGAAGACATACGACTCTGCTCCTCTACTCAAGCCCAACACTGAAATGGGGTGGCACAATATGAGCACATTCATGTTCCTAATAGTTCTCTCCAGTCCATCTATGCAGATATCACATCAATCTACAGGCAGATGCAGATATATTCTGATATACAATATGCTCCTCAACCCAATATGGCAGCACTCATCTACACTTAGACACAAATAAATGATGATTTATTTCATGTCTTCCACCTAAATAGGGAGGAAATAGGGTATAGACATGAAAAAATACCGATTGAATAATTTCAGTCCCGCCATATAAATAGTGCGACAAACAAATATGAGAAAGGTCAAATTCATGTCGATGCATACAAATCCGGTGAGACAAAGATAGTTGTAGGCAAGCAGATGAAAATTGCTGCTCATGAATATGAAGACCAATAGTAAAATACGGTAGCAAGAAGAGAAAACAACAAACGACAGACTTGTTCCTCTGTCCTGGCATATGAGAACTGCCAGTAACTACTAGTAACTTATAAAGGACCAGTGTAGGCACGAACCCCTACTCCAACATCATAATGGGCCTTCATACACATTATATCCAAATATGTATCTCGGAAAATCCTAGAAATGGTTAAATATCAGTCGTGGATTCCAGACCATATTCTCCAAGAATGCCAATATATCATTGCATCAGCAGATAAGGCGAGAAATCGGGCCCACTACCCGATTTCCTCGAATGAAATAACTTGCTCACAAAATGAGTTAGTCACTCCAGAGTAGTTATGAATGCCTTATAATGTCCCAAATGGTCGAAGACAATATCCAGTGATACACAGAAAAAAATAATGGGAACAAATACTCGTTCATACTAGGGGATACCAGTCCAATGTGGTGGCTGCTCTAGGGCAGACATATATCCCTTCCAAAAGTCAAGATGTCTGTCGGAATATCCCAACGATATCAAGTTACCCAACAGGACAGGGAATTGAATATGAAGAAAATTACCAACATTAGATGGCCCCAGTTACCTGCATGAGTGTGCCCAAAAATGAAAATCGCCAAAGGAAACCTGAAAATGAAAATTTCATATATGATCCTGCTCTATTGGAAGGTGTGGTTCTTGATGTTTTCATGCATATATCAACAGAGGATTAAGAACCTATGATTCTATTGACAAATTATGGATTTTATAGTATCAGTTTTGAAGGTACTCTATGAAATTTCATTACCTACAACTCTGAAGGTCATCCAAAGAGCACCCATGGGGGCTCATGCTGTGGGCCATGAATGATAGATCATGAGAGACTATCTACCTATGTGTATCTGGGTAACCCTCACCTCGACCTGAAGATCAGATAACAAGAATGAAATCCCTTTGCTGTCATATTCCTTAATGGTCCTCCTAAGGGAATATTTTGTAGATATGATTCTCCATGTATTCAGACATCAAGTCATGATGGTAGTAATCACCATGATGACAGTCATTGCAATGACCCACCTTGCAATGGAAGTTGTTGTGAAGGTCCACCCAATAGTGACATAAAGAAAAAAGAAGGTCTTCCCCTCTTTGAGGTACACCGTGAAGGCCCTCCCCAGGATGTACATTGCAAATATTATCCCTCGAGCTAGGTATCATGTCATGATGGTAGTCCTTTCCATGATGACGATCATTGCAAAGGCATCTCCGCAATGACAGTTTCTATGAAGGTCCTCCCCTTAGTGAAATCAAGTACCAAGAAGTTCATCCCCTTGATATATCCTACCACGAATGAACTCTTCTGAATATGTGCTGCGATGAAATTTTATGTTGTTGGGCGTGAAGTTTCAATAGTAGAACTCTCCATTTAAACACCAATTGTGAAGGTGCTCACTGCAATAAAAATTAATAATGGCATGAAGGTCCACCGCTTTCTAGAACCAATATGAGAAAGCCCACTTACATTGAGGCACTCAGAAAGGATTCATACACATCGGGCACTATGTCTATAATAAGTGATTTTCTTTCCCATCCAATGGGTGGCCTAAGGTCATGATCATTTTATAAGCCACCCCTGCACCATCCTCAAATTAATAAGGCTCCCACCAGCACAGTTTTATGGAAAAAAATTATTGATAAGTAGTTGAGCTAGGCATATAAAGTAGAGGAGCCTCAGGAAGAAAAATAGAAGGATATTTGGCTTGTGATAAGACAACTATATAGGGATAATATACCAGTGATGTATTGGACCATGACCACTTCTCACTTTGCCAAAACAGAAATGTTTTCTGTGTAATGCATGCCTGACATTCTTCTTATCATTTATATGTATCATCATCAACTTAAATAAATTAATACCCTAAAATGGTACTGTGCACCATGTCAACATGATTGGAGAAATTTCTCATCTAATCGACATAGAAGAGCTCTCGCCCCAAAGGAAGGAACAATTAGAAAGGACAAAAAGAACCCTTGAACTAGCCTAACGTCATTCACTGCCTAAGTTATGTCACCTCATGTGAAATGGCTCTGATGGAATTCACATTTGGGGATGGGGGGAACATGGATAGATTTACTTCACCACATGTCTTTTTCAACGGGCCCATTGGATATGAAATAATGAAAATTCATCACATAGGGGAAACAATCATGTGAACCCCCTACCTAGGAATGATAGGATACACCACAAAATATATCATGGAGTAAGTCTCAAAAGTGTCCGAGATAAAGGGATCAAGCCATCAAAAAACAGATGAGGCAGGACACCAAAAACATCCAGCAAGATTCCCGCATAAGAGAAGCCATCACACAAGTAGCGGTCATGTCTTAAAAATACCATAGACTCTATGAATGCCCTTGGCTATACTCTGATGAAACCCATGTTGTAGTACGTGAAATTCAAATGGTCGAAATTGTGTCTTATGCTGTCTTAAAACCAGAATAACCCCAGCCGATAGGGTTGGAGGCATTATAAAATCAAAATTCCCATTTTAAGACCAACAAATCCAGGTCGCAGCACATTTATAATAGAATAGGAAGAACCCCAGTCCTCAAGGCTGTCGGCATTTTTACCTCAAATCCCCACACATTGGACGCTCGCCTTCTCTTTCCTTGGAAGAACAATGGACAGAGGAGTTACATGTTCCACCATTTTTCATTGTTTTCGCCCTCCTAGACAAAGGCATGTTCCGAGGTTATACCATGGCTATCATTAGGTCAATATTCCCCAAAACCCAAAGAATATAGTATAATGGATGGAGAAAGTCCAATAATGTGTGTAGGAAACCTCTATTCCATTTAGAACTGAGTACGCCACCCCAAATGTGGTATACCTCAATGAACATGGTAAATGTCATCCCCACAGATCTTAGTAGAAATGAATTGGAGGGAGAGGACGTGAAGGGATATAGTTCCCTCCCAGAGGCATCCCACAACAAGCATGATGGGGTGCATACCTAGAACCAGAGAGTCATCCTAAATTTGGGTGCACCCTAATCTAATACGTCCCAACCTCCCCCATGAAACTCTAACAAGGTGAAGAATAAATCCAAGGTTGTCTATGAACCAACTCCTTATCTCCAAGATAATTTTCCCTCACCTTCGAAGATATGTTCTACAAGCAGGATGAAAAAATGAAAGAGCTTAGGCGAATTAATGCCATGTTACATTGAGGAAGCTATCTCATCAGATGTGTTCCCCCTGGGGAATGTCAGTAGGTGCTCACAAAAGTGATCCCCATGCCGTAGGCACTCATTTTTGTGAATGAAGACAAGCTTGAAAGTCCATTAATCCTAGCCATGAAATGACATAAAGGCTTCCCCCGGCTGGGAAAACATCTTGAATATATCTACCTAAACCAACAAATGATAACCCCATCTGGGTATCAACTCCAAATTTTAGCTACACCAGCATGCCAAAACAATTCCACTACCACACCAACACAAGATTAATCACAACATGATATACATCAAGGTCTCTTTAACATAATTGAGTAATTAATAGCTCAACTAGAATCCATGGAGGGCGGTGTGCTCCGATATAGCCAGAGCACAAACCCTACCCTGAGTGGGTGAGCAATGTTCAAGCACCACCAAACTATGGAACCCAATATTTCTATTAATCAATGGCTTGGGGGACCTGTAAATGCATTTTTTTTCCTATGCCTCTAATTGTGACCTTTTGGTGGGCACAAAGATGCAGTAAGAAGAAGTAAATATTATGTGCTTCATACAAACCCTCTGAGGCTCGACCTTCATATGGTATACTAATATAACAGCCAATTCAATCATATGTTGGGAGGTTCTCCGACAACCATTTCTCTTCATGTTTAGTTAAACCCTAACTAATATTATGGTCACTGACCTCATGAACATTAAATAGTTTGACAACAAAAGAGTCAGAAACATCATTGTCAGCAAGAAAGTCATGACAATTTCCCTGAACCAGTTTCTCCCCCAAGAAAAGTTGCCCGCCATTGGCATCGATATCCTTCAGGGTAAATTAAGAACACTACTCATCCAAGTTAATTACACAAGTGGTCTTATATACTTATCTACCATTTCTCAGTGGATAGTGGACTACTTGGAATGGAAAAATCATAAGACCCAAATGGACCCCATCATCCTCTGGGAAAAGAGTGGGAATGTATGAATCAGCTTCTGTTGTGCTTAAGCCACCCCCGACACCAGCTACAATCGCGAGGCCCCAACTAAACCATGAATGAGCCCTTTGATGCCAACCTCCACCCCCACCTTGGAAGAATGAGGGTTGCAGCGCATAAAGAAATCATTTAAATGAATGAATAAATGAATTTTACTTATTCCGAGATGATCATCTCTGCTGCTATTTCTTAACCACCTGGAATTGAATTTTCCTCCAGTGAAGAGAGCCAAAGCAAGCCGATGAATTGGATCTCGATGACCATCAAAATTATTGTCCATATCACTGTTTATTGGGACATACCATCCCTAAATTCTTTGTTTTCAATGATATCCTATAATAGATTGTGGATTCTGGGTAAGTCATATTGGGCCGACCGCCATCACAAGTGTTGTAAGTATCCACCTTAGACTAAAGAGTGGAGGAAGAATGGCAGAAAATCTAAAGTAAAAAATAAAAAAATATTTATCAATTGGATGACCTGGAAGACAAAAAATCTTGGTACAACAGGAACCACCCCACTAATTGGAGTAATGGCTACCGCCCCACCAAACGACACAACGATAACCTCCCTTCCATACATAGCAATGGGAACCATCACACTAAATGGTGAAATGGGTATCACCCCGCCAAACTATGCAACGAGAACTACCCTAAAAAACAACACCATCAGGTCGAGACTGTCAATCATAAACTGTGTCAGATTAACAATTGATCTTCAGCCTCATTAAGGTTTCTCACATGATGGACCCCTTCTCGGATAGAGACAATGGCCGCAAACCCGAATTCCCCGCACCCAACTGGAGAGCTGAAGGAAGAGGCTGTAGAGGTCAGAGGTTTCCTGGAAGGAAAGATTGTAGCAGGAGTCAAATTCCTATCCATTTGATAAATCAAACCATTAACATCATGAAAACTCATGGAAGGACCCTATGGTATTTAGTATAAGAACTGGAATGCTCCATCGCCCCCATTGGAAGAAATCCAAGATCAATTATATTTCAATATCTGTCAGGGGAAGAAGAAATATCAAACTACACAATGCATACATTTGGACTAGTTCGGCCCAACCAGGATGGTACATCATCTCCATCAACTCCGATAACTGAATTTGAACCATCTATGTACAATGATTGAACCACTAATGTTTATATGAATGAGAAGCCCCAATCTAGGAAGTGCTAACCATTAAAAGACAAGTATAATATTTTAAAGTAGTTTTCTCTATTAACAGCAAAGATGAAAATCCTAGATGCATTATTACGATTCAAAAATCTCAGGGAGGCACCCATTGAAGCCTTAATAAGTCCATGGGTGTTTGAGTCCGAAGTAGCAGCAGCCGAAGGCTATCGGATGGAGACCAGTCCCGAAGAATTTAATGTTGTCATATCTTTAACATATATTTTTGAATATTCCATCATACAGGGGCACATCAAACCCTTATTTGTGTCTGAAAAGATAAATGGATTTAATTTCTTGAGGATCTTTATCAACAACGGCTCTGTGACTAATCTCCTCCCGATGCGAACTCTTCTACGACTAGGATATGATGAATATAGCTTGACACCCTATAGTACAACTGTACTGTGATATGAAAAGAGTGAGAATAAACCATTGGGATAAATGAATATTAAAACATGGATCAGATATCTCTTTTTATATTGCTAGTTCTTGGTAGTACAAAAATGTATAGAATTCAACGTCTTATTAGGGAGGCCTTAGCTGCATCATCACACTGTAATTCCATCATCATACCATCTATGCATTAAATATTGCACTAATAGAAAAATACATTTCACACTAATTAATCCCAATTTGAGTCTTGTGATTCACACTATATCAATCGATGGTTCAATAAATCTGATGAAAAACATATATTAGTCGAAGACATTGATTGGACCAATTTCATTAAGTGATTGGAAATGGATCCCGCTGACCCCCTCCTACAGCTTGGGGAAGAGTATATATTACCCATCTACCATATTGAATGAATAAATGAATGTATGGATGCCACCTTGATTGTATGCATTGTCTCTGTTACGACCATGATGTCCATTGACCTGGAAGAGCTGGTTGACTCCCATGATATATGGAAAATCCCAATCAAAGATGCACCCAGCCCATCTATGGGACATGAAACTGCCATTGCCTCACAAATTAAGAAAAATGATTATTTATCTCAGAAAATAGTGATTTTTTTTCCAAAATAATTTCTCAATCAGAAGGGAAGATGAAGAAGAAGAAGAAGATTATGATGATGAACAAAAGGAAGAAGGCCTCAGAGATACCACTCCTACATTCGAAGAAGGTGTTTCCACCACAATTTATCAACATAGGAAGATAAATAAGGGCACTAAATACGACCCACGGCCCACCCTAATTAGTGTGGCTATACCTGTTGAGGAACATGAGACATATACCTCCTTCTTAATGAAGAATCGAGATGTGTTTGCATGGAACAACACAGAAATTCTGGGCCTCAATCGTGAGGTCACCATTCATCATTAGGGCTTACCATAATATCTGTAGGGCCATAATCAGGTATCCAGGAAGGACCCACCTAATGCATGCTGCCAAAATAGAGGCTAAAGATGAAACACTGATAAAATCCAACATCATATGGGAGGTCCAATATCTGATACGGTAGGAAAAACATTATCCCTGTCATCATGAACAATAGACCAATTCAAATCTACATTGGCATCAGGGACCTTAATTGGAATTTCCAAAAATATGTCTTCCCAGTCCTAATCATATAATTGTTGATCGATGCAACATCCATATATGATGCAGTACGTTTCATCGATGACTATTTTGGATACAATCAAATAATAATGGCCTGAGGAGAATAAGAATCATCCACATTTAGGGACCCTCAAGGAATGTTCAATTATAACATGATGCCATTTGGCCTAACAAATTCTAGCACCACATCCCAGTGTGCCATGCACTGCATCTTCAAGCCCTTCATGTTTAAAGTTCATCAAGTGTTATGTAGAAAATATGGTGGTTCAGTAACGACAGAGCTCAAACCACCTTGTTCATATTCAAACACTATTCAACAAATTATGAGATCATGGTTTAATGATGAATCGCATAAATTTCACCTTTGGCGTAACATTAGGAAAATTTTTATGCTTCGTCGAACTCCAACGTGACATCGATGTTTACCCCGAGATGAAAAAATCCTTTCGTGACATGTCCCCACCTTGAAAACTCATTGAGATGAGAGGTCCTTAGGGGAACCTCCCCTACATTCAACACTTCATAGCCAACCTGGCAGGTAAAGTATTACCAATAACTAGATTCATGTAGAATTGAGTTACATATGATTGGGATAATGATTACCATTAAGTGTTCAACAATCTCAAAAGATATCTATTAAGTCTGTCGGTGCTGATGACACTAGTTGCGGGGAGACCAATCATATTGTACGTAACCACCCTAGAACAGTCCTTAGGTGGATAACTCACGAATAATAATGATACTGACAGTGAGAACATCTTATATTACCTCATCTGAAAAATTATCAATTCCAAAACTCGGTATTAAAAAATTACAAAGAACCATCTTACCACAATCATCATAGAACAAAAACTCTTTCTTTACCTACAAAATGATAAGGTCCACCTGATTTCATGTTGTAACACACTCAAATATATCCTCAATCATCCCATGCTAATTGGGAACCTATCATGATGAGTGGTCATTCTAAATATTTTTGGCATATGGTACATGCCCCAAAAGGCCATCAAATGCCAGCCGTTAGTAGAATTCATGGCTGAGCACCCCTACGATGAAAAAACACCATTGGATGCTAGACTTCCACATGATGAAGTTTTTTCAGTTAAGGAGGACCCCAGACATGGAAAATTTACTTTGATGGTGCTTCATGAATCCTGCCAAGGAAAAGGATGGAGGATACGAAGCACCACCAAGTGGAGATGGGTGTTCAACTCGTATCCTCCAAAAATTCCATCTTGACGTACTCTTTCCTTCTTTCAGAAAGGTGTAAAAATAATGAAGCATAATTTTATGCCCTAATTTTAGGTCTAGAACTGGAACATCATGTGAAATAAAAAAACAAAAAAATAAAGGATGATTTAGAGAATGTTATGAAATAGGATAATGGTGACTATTCCATTAATAAAAGGGTATTGGTCCCATTGATGAACCATGTTTGAGAAATAATGGTTGAATTTGCCTCACAACAAATGTTTTACATATAGCCCCCAGTCAGAAAATGCTAAAGCCGACACTTTGGAAAATGTAGTCATAGCCATGGCCGATTCAGACTGGGATAAAACAATCAATAACATTAAACACAACCAGATGGTCTGCTCATTCATCCGAAGAATTATAGAGGACATCGATGAAATTAGTCACGTTCCTGAGCCTTTTAGTCACACCACCAGTTTGATGACGCCCATTACAAATTAACCTATGGATTGGGAACTCCCACTAGATAGGGTTTGAAGGGACCATTTCCAAAGATAGGTAGTCTATTTTACCTTGTACAATGGGGTAAACCAATAAATGGTTATCAATAAGTGAGGCCTTGATGGATTCTTTCTCAAGTGAATTTATGGAGAAGAGACAGATGTCATCATGAAAGAAGTGGACATCCGATTTTGTGTTGTGCATCAATTAGAATCTATTCTCTCCCATGAAATATGAAGGCTTGGGTATTACTGGACCACTATGACACACGATTGTTCCATATTCACTAAGAAATTACATTCCTTCCAAGTTCATGCTATTTTCATAAACTAACCAACAGAGTTATTTCATAAAACCAAGTTCTCCTAGCCATTCGTCACCTGGGGGATGGATGTTGTGGGACCATATCCTCCCACCACAGCCATACAATTCATGTTCATACACACATCGACCAAATTCTTTTCCAAATGGGCCGAATCCAGACCACTTAAAAAATTCAGGGGAAAAAACATCGTCAACATTGTGAAGGTCGACATCATCACCAGATTCAGGGGCCTGCATACTATCCCGATGGACAATAGCACCACCATCTACTCTACAGAGATGGACAAGTATTACCTAGAGTATGGAATTAAAGACCACTTTTTTTCACATTAGCATTCGGCCGCCAATGGGATGATAGAAGCTTCCAAAAAGACTTTGTCCAATATATTCAAGATGATGGTTTATTAGGATAAGAAATTGTAGTCGTAAAAAATCCTTCTTGATTTTTGGGCATACCGAACCATGACCCTCACTACCACCCATGAAACCCCACACTCACTAGTATACCAGGAAGAGGTATTTTTTCCTATCAAAATCTAACTGCCATCACTTTGTGAGGACATTTTCAATAAACTATCCATTGACAAAAAATCCTAGAGACAATTTGATGAGTTGGAGAAGCTGGATGATAAAATTCTACCAACTCTGCACCATTTGGGAATCTACCAAAACCAGATTGAACCATCCTTCAACAAAAAGGTTCTCTTTCTATCTTTCCTCGATGGTGAAATAGTGTTAGTAATCATAACCCTGATTATAATCATGAATAAGCCCCCAATGCTTGAACCCAAGTAGGTAAGAACATATGCCATACAAAGGGTATATTCTAATGGAGCATAGGACCTGATATCAATGGATGAAAAACTCATCACAGCTCCCAATAATGTGATGTTATTGAAGAAATACTTCATGTAATAGAAAAAAGCAATTTTATAGTCCAAACTCTAGTACCATAGACTATGAGTTACAATCAACGCTCTTATGGTCCACGCTCTATCACTGTAAAATATGAGTTATAATACCATGAATCCAATGGTCCAAACAATGTTACCTTAAACTATGAACACCAATGAAGCCAATGGTCAAAACAATATGACCTTAAACTATGAGTTGTTTTCCTGACCACATGATGTTGAACTGTATGGTATTAGTCCATGCAACATGAAATTGCACCATGATGCCATGCTCTATGAAATGTGACCCTAAACTATGAGTTACAATAGCTATAATACAATAGTCTGAGCTCTATTACCCTAAACCATGAGTTATAATACCCATAGTGTTTTGGTCCAAACTCTAAGACCCTAAACTATGAGTCATTGTCTTTTCCAGATGACGTTAAATTGTAAGGAACTCATCCTTGAAAAATGAAAATAAACTATGACACTTGTCCTCATTGTAAGACATTCAACTACATTACACAAAACATTCTAATAACATGACAATAAACTGTAAGATCTGTCAAAAAACTATGTATGGATTGATTGTAGAACTCCTATGATACATAGAGACACCTCGATCCTCAATCTTGGCCCAACCCCACCAAAAAATGCCTCCATCGTGCCCCTAATCTACATATTTTCATCTAGGAAACCCTTTTTTATCCATCTTTATTATATCGAGTATAACTCACGTGAGCTTAAGATATGTGGTAGGGATTCTATTAAGAATCAAAACTATAGAGTAACAGGGTAGACCTGGAAACCTTGGTAGATAGAATAATGATGACCCTACTGCAATGACTGATTCAAATCAGTACAAGGAACTTACCGAACTAGATATGGTTTTATTCCTACCCACATAGGATATGTAGTGATTCCTCAATATTTGATCTTGGCATATCACCCACAACAAAAAATACCCCCAATCATATTCTCTTGTTCCCCACACTTGTGATGGAGACCCTATGTCCACCCTATCACAAACCAACCCGAGATGATCTTGAACCTGTCACCAGAGCCGGACTGTGGCATGGCCCGAGGGGTGTTCCCGATCCCCGTGGGCTGGAAACCATTTCCGGGCATCAAAACTAAACAGGTGGGAATGATTTGGCCCAGTGAAAATAAATAAAGGAGTAGAAATAAGTATAATAATTCCTGGAAAAAAAATGACACGAAAAAGGAAGAACAACTAACAATAATAAAAAAACCGGCAATAACCAAAACTCCTCGGGACTCTGAGAGCCGCTTACCAGTCCACAACCAAATCTCACCCACAACGAGAGAGCTCAATTCAAACCTAAAAAAAACTAAAAACAGGAAAACACTATAGGCGCGACTATTAAAATGTAGTAGGTGTCCCCAACTAACCATTCCCAATGCACTACATTTAAACAATGAAATTTACTAATTCTAGGATTGAACTAAATTTTACAAAATATGGATTCCCACACACACATTTTATTTTCTAAAGCAAGCAAAAGTCCATTCCCCTTCATAATTTTAAAAAAAGCTTACAATTTGAAAGAAATAGATGCGTTTCTTTTTAAAACATAGCTTTTTCAGAACAATTTAGAAATCTAAGTTTTAGTTTTTGGTCAAATGGAAAACCACACCCAACACACGACACACACTAAGGAAAATGGAAAAAATGGATGACAGGGCCAAAAACTGAACTAGAACCATCATCTTCCACAATCAAATAATCACTAAAAGAGAAATGGGTCAAACCTAGGAGCTCATGAAAAATCTAGAATATACTATACATGTGACTCATCCTGAAGGCATGCTCTAACTCGATGACGTCATAACACCCTAACGCCGGGTATAGTCCTTCATGGCCTAACCGAGGGGCCCAATCCATATAGAAGCAATAACTCAGTATTCCCCTACTATGGGGACACTAGCCAGTAAGTAATCTAAACTAGTGCAACACTCGTTCTCAGAAGATTCTTTCACTATGCTAGATTTCCATGTCAACACATGCAATATAAAGGGGTGCATTCACAATGTAAATCAATCAGTCATGAGGAAAAAATATCATACACAACTCACACAATCAAAACACACCAATGATCTCCCCTGAGTAACCCCAATGTTAGTTTTTCCAAAATAAGTTATTTTATTAAAGTGCCTAACGGGGCTTCACCAACTTTTAAGAAAAACCTCATTTCTCAAGAAAACCCAAAACACTTGTTTAGAAGAAATCACTTATCATTAAAACCAGAACTATATTATAAATTTCATGTATTATGTTTAAAGGCCAAACTTGCATTCTTTCACTATTGGGTGTCTGCTCATCATAAAAATATTTCAAGTGTCGTGTATAAAATGAACGGCTCATTTTACACCAAATAATAATTTAAATATTAATTCTCTTATATTATTTCCTATTTATTAAAAATTAATAAATCATCAAGAAATTAATAAATTCTAAATTTAATTGTAATTGTAGTGGGGGACCTACCTCGACTCGTAGTCGAAACAAAATGATGAGAAACGCCTCGAGCGGGCGCACAAACATGCGCATGCTGATGACCGCAATTTCACGGAATTACGTTGACAATGCACTGCAACAAACGCACAACAACCAAAATACATAAACACAAACATAAAAACAACCCTACCGAACAAAAAAAACCACCTCGACATATTTTCAAAATATCTCTCCCACCATTCACATAATTTACTAAACCTATGTTTAAAAAAAAATTGTAATGAAATTCCAAAGAGACACCAACAACTACACATAAACAAAACTGATTCAACGAACACATTTTTGACTAAACGCACACCTACGACCTACTAAAATAGAATAAAAACCACTTATATATTTAAATATATCATTTAAGAACTTGATAAAACAATTCCATGAAACTCCACAAGGCTATACACCAAAAACACACTAAAAATACACTTTTTAATCCAAGCACACACTGAATCCTTCCAAAAGTATCATTCGCATCACACTCAAAAATAAGTAAATCAGTTCAATAAATAACAAAACTTTTATAAAATGCACAAGAAGGATTTACCCAAAAAACATACTCCACTTCCTCTCTATAAAATCGAACAATCCTCAAAACATTCTCCAAACATGTTTTTCACCTTTTACATAAATAAAAACACCGTTATAATAACATAAAAAAAATCTTAAATAACACCCCCAAATTCTTCTAAACCCAAAGACAACCCAAACCCTCTAAAAATCAACTGCCTACCAAAACCACATCAAAATATAATGTCAATCCTTTACATAATTTAACAAACCACATACATGATTTATAAAATCATAAGCAGTGACGCGAATATGTTTTCAACATAAAACAAACACTGTTTCACATAAAATCGCTACTTTAAAAGCAAATCCACCTCAAATAGTGACTGACCAACTGAGATGGACCAAAGACACAATGAAAAGGCCGATGCACTAAATGATAATTACCTAAAATGTAAAGACCCGTAAAAAATCAAGTGAAATTTTTTTTTCTTAATTTTCTTTGGAATTTTACAAGAGTATGGTTTCTGACGGCACCTGATTTCGAGTCCCGGAGTGCCCGGATTCAATTTCCGAATTTTGACTCAGGTACGTTCAGTGAACGAACGAGCGGGAATTTCTAACTTTTGAACCGGTGCCCGAAATCAAATTCCGAGGGCACCGATGAACTCGAAGCGCCGATATTCTCTTAAGGAGACCTTTTCCAAGGTTGCGTTTATTGCGGGTTGAGAGTTAGTTTTTGGGAATTTAGAAACAGTTAAATAAAATTGTGGAATACAAATTTTATTTTAACTTGTTGGTTATGTTCTCCCAAAGGGAGTTAGAGGTGGGACCCATATCCACTTAACCTCCCTTGAGAGGATTAAGTGTGGTGGGGCCCACACAAAGCATAACTCTTCACCTTCATTTTATTAAACTCCCTTTAACTCCTCTTTTAATGAACTTGACAACTTGTTTAATTAATTGAGTTGAGTTATTTGAATTTCAAACCTTTGAAATTCAAATTGATATTTGTGTGAATAAAATAAGCCTTAGCTTATTTTATTTTGGTTGGTCTCCTTAGCCATCTTGAGAGGTTTGAAGAATTCTCTCCATCTTCTTCAAACTTTGACGAAGAATGCGAAGAACATTCGGACATCGACGAAGAACTCCACGTTCTCAGGAACCGTCTTCCGCGACGCCATACCCGCGAAACCGACAACGTCTCCTTCCACGTCATCTCTTCCACGACGGTTTCCCCGCGACGAAATTTCCATCAAATAGCTTTGAATCCTCACTTCACGACGTCGACATCCTTTTCTCGCGACGCCGACCACCACGACGCTCGTCTTCCGCGGGTCGTTGACGAACATCGTTCTTGAAACCGAGGTAGGGGGTTGTTGTTGTTTTATTTATTTATTTCCATTCTTGATTCTAGAATGTCGAACTTTGAGAATAACGAATAATTGATATCGTTTAACGTGAAGGGGCCGAACTGCACGAATACGGCCGAACCCCCCTTCTTTGTTCTTGTTTGTTTCTTGTGGATGAAACGAGATGGCGTGGTGCCATCACACCACGCGGGAATCGAACGAAAATTATTGCACGGCGCCGTCGCGCCGCGTCGAAGGGGAAACCAAAGGCTCCGCGGCCGGAGCGGGGCCGCGGCGGAGGGTCGCGGTTCCGTCACACCGCGTCGGACGACGAAGGCCGCAGCCGGTTCCGGGCCACGACGGAACGTGATGACCAGCGGCCAGCCGGGCCACCGGTGCCGAAAGACGGAAGAGGACTGGCCCTTGCCGGTCCTGTTGAGAAGAAGTCGTCCGGCCAGGTCGGGCCGGCCAGATTGTTGGAAACCGGGGGAATTAAATTCCCCTAGGCTGCCTAATTGGCCACCCATAATGAGGGGGGCCGGTTTCACAAAGGGGGGGCAGGCGTCCCCCTGTTTTTCTCAAAGGCAGGCCCCCACGTGAGGGGGGCCGTTTAATCCAGGGCGCGACAGCATGCCGCGCCGCCAGCAGAAGAAGGCGGGGGCCTTGCGCCGAGCGGCGCCCAGGCCGCGCCGCCACGCTGGGCCGCGCCGGACCGTGCCGCCGGCCGGGTCGGCCCGGACCCTGACCCCCCGTTTTCGAATCGACTTCGGACTTTTGCCCATAACATGAGCTACAGACCTCCGATTGACGAACCGTCTGCGGCAACGCGATCCTTGGATCGAGACGGTCGTTTCAGTTTATTACACTTAGGGTTTCAGAATACTTTGGGTTCGGCCGGGTTGGTTCGTACACGAAACCAACCGGGCCCTCGGATCGGAAACGCTCATATCTTGAGCTACGAGCATCCGATTGACGTGCTGTCAGCTTTGTTGAGTTCCTCTTAGTGAGATAGATCTTTTGGCATACTCCGCCCAAGGTTTAGACGAAGGTGGAGTATGGTCGGGTCGGTTTTTCCTTAAAAACCAACTGGGCCCCTCGGACGAAAAAGCCAATAACTCTCAGACCGGGCGTCCGATTGACGTGCCGTCTGCGACGTTGAGTTCCTGTTGACGATACGGAACTTTTAGATACATCAACTTCGGACTTTGTGACAGTTGATGAATCGGCCTCTCAGCTCGTGGAGCGGACCCTCCCGAACGAGCTTGCTGTGTGCAGGAACCCTAGTGCTGGCTGCGACTGCTACTTCGACAGCGATGACTGTGTAGAGATCCTTAGTGGACTGCGACGACGATGGTGCAGAGATCCTCAGTGGACTGCGGCGATGAAGACAACTGGTCTTGTATCCTATGTGGGTCCTAGCTGTGCTGGTCTTGTATCCTACGTGGGTCCTAGATTAGATGATTCAATACTGGTCTTGTATCCTATGTGGGTCCCAGTATAGATGAATCAATGAAGAGTGCTGGTCTTGTATACTATGTGGGTCCCAGCTTAGATGACTCTGTGCTGGTCTTGTATCCTATGTGGGTCCCAGCATAAATGAAACAATGAGGATGGCTGGTCTTGTATCCTATGTGGGTCCAGCTTAGATGATTCAGTATTTATGTCTGATCATCTATTTCACCTTATCGATGATGTATACCAGTGTGAGCTGAATCTTCTGTTACTCTCCTTTGTGGATTGTGTTGAGCTATCATGTGTGGATTTACTGTTTACTATCCTTCGTGGATTGTGTTGAGCTATCCTGTGTGGATTTACTGTTTACTCTGCTTTGTGGATTGTGTTTTTCTTTCCTATGTGGAATACGTATACTTTCCTGCATGGACTGAGTTGTACTTGGGCTCATAGGTTGGAGCGTATTGGAATTGATGACTTAGGTATATGTATGGGCATATACCTAAGAAGTGTCAGTTGTTACTTAGTGATTGTATCTTACCTTTTTGGTTTATCCTTTGTGGATTTTGGGAGACCTTCAGGGGTCTCGGGGTCCCTACTGAGTAGCTTATACTCACCCCTGCACGGGCTATGCCCGCACTACGTTGTGTTGGTTGCAGACGACAGACAGCGTTGATCGTGGTTGAGGCTTGTAGAGCAGGACGGTACCTGGAGGTGGACCACTGGGCGGGACGTACTCGGAGCGGACGGTGGGACCCGTGGAGCAGTGGAGCTATCTGTACCCACCCTTCATGTGGGATCTCTAGTGGACAGCTCGGTGTAGCGGCTTTTACTTTACAGTTGCTATTTTCCCTTTCGATTTGTACTTTACTTTCAGTTTGGGTTTGTATACTGGCCCATTTACTTTTCCGCACTTTCAGTTGTACTCTGTTTTTACTTAGTGTTTACTTTTCCACTTGCTTACTCTGTGGTGCTTGTTTACATTTCAAAGGAAATGCCTTCCCTTTTTACCGGGAATTACGCCTTGGTGCTAGTCGCCAGCCCCTCGCCTATGGAAGGCAGGCTTGGGGTAGTCACGACATGGGCCCCGAGGGCGGGTCATGACAAATTGGTATCAGAGGAGTTCGGTTCTACCTCGAACTCTGATCTTTTCTATGTGAAGCAATAATGTTTAGTGTATTGAGTGTGGTTATCAGTCCAGGGAGTCCAGTGTTGGTGCAGCGGCCGACGTATCCGTACACCAGGACCCTGACTTCTGATTTCTGACTTAATGCACTAAAACATTGATTGCGTGTGTGTTTCAAAGTTTTCTTTGCGATTACTTTTTATCAGCTCACCAGGTATACTGTTCTAACCGTGGCGCACCTGTTTCCTTTTCAGTATGGCCCCACGATGGCAGCCAGCTAGGGTTCCGAGAGTCGAGCGTGACGATAGCCCACCGAGCGACGAGGCCTCGGTGCAGGGCCCTTTGTCAGCAGTGGCACTGGCGGTAGCACTACCTTCCGAGCCACCGATGCTTCCAGTACCAGCCGCTGATGATGAACGTTGCCTCAGCGCACTGCATGAGTTTCAGCACCAGCGACCACACAGGTTTCGTGGGGAGACTGACCCCCAGGCAGCCGAGGACTGGCTGGAGGCAGTGGTACGTGTGTTTAGGCTAGTGAGGACACCAGCAGACCTCATGGTGATCCTCGCTGCGAGCCTACTACACGCAGCAGCAGGACGATGGTGGAGATTGATGCTCTAGGTGAACGATGAGGCATCTCTACTTTGGACGGACTTTGAGAGCCTCTTTCGCTCGGAGTTCGTCCCAGCCATCCTTCGTGCGGTGCTTATCCTGGAGCTTCTTCAGCTGCGGCAGGGCAGCATGATGGTCGCTTAGTACTCGGCGAGGTTTACTGATCTCTCGCGCTACTCCACAGATATGGTACGAGACCCGTTCTTCCGGGCCCTGACCTTCGATCAGGGAATGAGGCACGAGATCAGGGCTTCGATGATCTCCCTCAACATTCCGACACAGGAAGAGGTGTTGGAGAGAGCCCTTCTAGTGGAGATTTTTCTCGCTGAGCAGGCTCCAGTGACAGGGCCCTCCGCAGGACGGCCCGTAGTAGGGTCTTCTGCAGCTGGCAGTAGACAGGTGATGCAGAGGTCCAAGCGGGCCAGACCATCAGATGGGCAGTCACAGGATAAAGATTCGGTTGTGCGGGGCACCCGAAGGAGAGCCAGCTACGCGAGGGGCAAACATTGCTACGCATGCAGTGGGCGAGGTCACATGGCTCAAGACTACCCGACTCGTCTTACAGACGAGCAGCAGGCGGTAGAGGGACCTACTAGACAAAGATTCGGCCACGGTGGTCCGCAGGGTACAGGCGGACGAGGCAAAGGACATGGCCAAGTAGCCTATGGTGGGAGACACTTCGAGGTGTTTCCACCACCACCACCAGGAGGTCCACCCCGACCGCAGGGAGTTGGTGGACATGGGAGAGCTCAGCTTCAGGCAGCTGAGGCCTTCGATCATGGAGCTCTGGGAGAAATTGGACAGGAGCGGAACTAGTGGATATGTCTTTTGTACTTCTAGTTCCTTGTTGCTATTGTGTAGCGTCTTTGTATTATGAGCTGCAATAATAAAAGACGCATACCTTTGTGATGTTTTCATTCCTGTCCTCTTTTGTGTTGTTACTAAGAGGTTCCATTTTTGACTGTTGACTTGACCCTCACTTGTGAGACATCTACTGGGGGAGACCCAGTTTCCACAAACTGATGCCGACAGTGTGACTCAACCCTTGAGGTGAGAGTAACGGTTGGATCTCTTGGTAGTAGCGTCGAAGCCTTACAACGTCATCCTTGGTATGGATTAGTATCATCTATGTCGGGATTGACTGTATTAGGCAAGAATGTGGTTTGTCCAGGGGATGGGACAAGATTTTTCTCTTATCGGCAAAGAAGAAATCTTAGCAGCTCTTGTGGGGCCGGAGATGGTCCAGGCCACGGTTGAGATGGTCCAGGTCATCCAGGGGCCGATGAGTACAGCTCAGAGCCGGCAGAAGTCTTATGCTGACAGGTGGCGGAGACCACTAGAGTTTGAGGATGGCGACCACGTCTTATTACGGGTCTCACCTCGACGTGTTTTGTGGAGATTTGGCCGAGGTGGCAAGTTGTATCCATGCTTCATCGGGCCTTTCCAGGTCCTCAGCAGGATTGGCGAGGTGGCATATCGCCTGGCTCTGCCACCTCAGTTGCACCGGGTGCATGACGTCTTCCATGTATCTCAACTGAGAAGATACGTGCACGACCCGACGCACATCTTTGATTATGGGAAGCTAGACGTGGATAATGGGGCGACTTTTGTGGAGGTCCCAGTGGATATAGAGGATCGACAGGAGTGGGTCCTACGTGGACGGTCGATTCCTCTAGTGCGCATCAGATGGCAGCACGGGAATCTCCCGGAGAGCACTTGGGAGCGAGAGGCTCAGATGCGTGCTCATTACCCTCATTTGTTTCCCTAGTTTATGATGTATCTTTACGAGGATGTAAAGCCCTGAGGTGGGAGTAATGTAAAGACCCCTAAAAATTCAAGGGAAATTTTTTTTTCTTAATTTTCATTGGAATTTTACAAGAGCGTGGTTTCTGACGGTACCTGATTCCGAGGCCCGGAGTGCACAGAATCAATTTCCAAAGCTTGGCTCGGGTACATTCAGTGAACGAATGAGCGGGAATTTCTAACTTTTGAACTGGTGCCCAAAATCAAATTCCGAGGGCACCGATGAACTCGCAGTTCCAATATTCTCTTAAGGAGACCTTTTTCGAGGTTGTGTTTATTGCAGGTTGAGAGTTAGTTTTTGGGAATTTAGAATTAGTTAAATAAAATTGTGGAATACAAATTTTATTTTAACTTGTTGGTTATGTTCTCCCAAAGGGAGTTAGAGGTGGGACCCACATCCACTTAACCTCCCATGGGAGGATTAAGTGTGGTGGGGCTCACACGAAGCATAACTCTTCACCTTCTTTTTTTAAACTCCCTTTAACTCCTCTTTTAATGAACATGACAACTTGGTTAATTAATTGAGTTGAGTTATTTGAATTTCAAACCTTTGAAATTCAAATTGATATTTGTGTGAATAAAATAATCCTTAGCTTATTTTATTTTTGTTGGTATCCTTAGCCATCTTGAGAGGTTGGATGAATTCTCTCCATCTTCTTCAAACTTTGACGAAGAACGCGAAGAACATTCGGACATCGATGAAGAACTACACGTTCTTGGGAACCGTCTTCCGCGACGCCATACCCGCGACACCGACAACGTATCCTTCAGCGTCATCTCTTCTGCGACGGTTTCCCAGCGACGAAATCGCCGTCAAAGAGCTTCGAATCCTCGCTTCACGACGTCGACGTCCTTTTCCCGCGATGCCGACCACCGCGACGCTCATCTTCCCCGGGTCGTTGACGAACATGGTTCTTGAAACCGAGGTAGGGGTTGTTGTTGTTTTATTTATTTATCTCCATTCTTGATTCTAGAATGTCGAACTTTGAGAATAACGAATAATTGATATCGTTTAACATGAGGGGGTTGGACCGCACGAATACGGCCGAACCCCCCTCCTTTGTTCTTGTTTGTTTTTTGCGGATGAAACAAGATGGCATGGTGCCGTCGCACCACATGGGAATCGTATGGCAATTATTGCGCGGGGCCGTCGCACCGCGCCGTGGAATAATTTCATGGATGCGACGCCGTCGTGCCGCTTCGAAGGGGAAACCAAAGGCGCCGCGGCCGGAGCGGGGCCGCGGCGGAGGGGCGCGGTGCCGTCACACCGCGCCGGACAACGAAGGTCGCGGCCGGTTCCGGTCCGCGGCGGAACGTGATGACCGGCAGCCAGCCGGGCCGCCGGTGCCGGAAGACCGAAGAGGACTGACCATTGCCGGTCCTGTTGAGAAGAAGTCGGCCGGCCAGGTCGGGCCTGCCGGATTGTTGGAAACCGGGGGAATTAAATTCCCCCGGGCTGCCTAATTGGCCCCCCATAATGAGGGGGCCCGGTTTCACAAAGGGGGGGCAGGCGCCCCCCCGTTTTTCTCAAAGGCAGGCCCCCACGTGAGGGGGGCCGTTTAATCCAAGGCGCGGCAGCATGCCGCGCCGCCAGTAGAGGAAGGCGGGGGCCTTGCCCCCAGTGCGTGGCACCCGAGCGGCGCCCAGGCCGCGCCGCCGCTCCGATCCGCGCCGCCGGCCGGGCCGGGTCGGGTCGACCCGGTTCGGGCCGACCCAAGGGGGTCGGGCCGGGTCGTCCCTAACCCGGACCCCCCGTTTTTGAATCGACTTCGGTCTTTTGCCCATAACTTGAGATACGGACCTCCGATTGATGAACCGTCTATGGAAACGCGATCCTTGGATCGAGACGGTCGTTTCGGTTTATTACACTCAGGGTTTCGAAATACTTTGAGTTCGTCCGGGTTGGTTCGTACACGAAACCAACCGGGCCCTCGGAGCGGAAACACTCATATCTTGAGCTACGGACGTCCGATTGACGTTCCATCAGCTTTGTTGAGTTCCTCATAGTGAGACGGATCTTTTGGCATACTTCTCCCAAGGTTTGGATGCAGGTGGAGTAGGGTCGGGTTGGGTTTTCCTTAAAAACCAACCGGGCCCCTGGGACGAAAAAGCCAATAACTCTCAGACCGGGCGTCCGATTGACGCGACATCTACGACGTTGAGTTCCTGTTGACGATACATAACTTTTAGATACATCAACTTCGGACTTTGTGACAGTTGATGTATCGGCCTCTCGGCTTGTGGAGCGGACCCTCCCGAACGAGCTTGCTGTGTGCGGGAACCCTAGTGCTGGCTGCGACTGCTACTTCGACAGCGATGACTGTGCAGAGATCCTTAGTGGACTGCGACGACGACGGTGCAGAGATCCTCAGTGGACTGCGACGATTAAGACAACTGGTCTTGTATCCTATGTGGGTCCTAGCTGTGCTGGTCTTGTATCCTATGTGGGTCCCAGCTTAGATGATTCAATACTGGTCTTGTATCCTATGTGGGTCCCAGTATAGATTAATCAATGAAGAGTGCTGGTCTTGTATCCTATGTGGGTCCCAGCTTAGATGGCTCCGTGATGGTCTTGTATCCTATGTGGGTCCCAGCATAAATGAAACAATGAGGACGGATGGTCTTGTATCCTATGTGGGTCCAGCATAGATGATTCAGTATCTATGTCTGATCATTTATTTCACCTTATCGATGATGTATACCAGTGTGAGCTGAATCTTCTGTTACTCTCCTTTGTGGATTGTGTTGAGCTATCATGTGTGGATTTACTATTTACTCTCCTTTGTGGATTGTGTTGAGCTATGCTGTGTGGATTTCTGTTTACTCTCCTTTGTGGATTGCGTTTTTCTTTCCTATGTGGAATACGTATACTTTCCTGCGTGGACTGAGTTGTACTTGGACTCAGAGGTTGGAGCGTATTGGAATTGATGACTTAGGTATATGTATGGGCATATACCTAAGCAGTGTCGGTTGTTACTTAGTGATTGTATCTTACCTTTGTGGTTTATCCTTTGTGTATTTTGGGAGACCTTCAGGGGTCTCGGGGTCCCTACTGAGTAGCTTATACTCACCCCTTCACGGGTTATGCCCGCAATACGTTGTGTTGGTTGCAGACGACGGACATCATTGATCGTGGTTGCGGCTTGCAGAGCAGGACGGTACCTGGAGGTGGACCACTGGGCGGGACGTACTCAAAGCGGACGGTGGGAACCGTGGAGTAGTGGATCTATCTGTACCCACCCTTCAGGTGGGATCTCCTGTGGACAACTCGGTGTAGCGTCTTTTACTTTACAGTTGTTGTTTTCCCTTTCGAGTTGTACTTTACTTTGAGTTTGGTTTTGTATACTGGCTCATTTACTTTTCCGCACTTTCAGTTGTACTCTATTTTTACTTAGTGTTTACTTTTCCTCTTTCTTACTCTGTGGTGCTTGTTTACTTTTCAAAGGCAATGCGTTCCATTTTTACTGGGAATTACGCCTTGGTGCTAGTCGCCAGCCCCTGGCCTATGGAAGGTGGGCTTGGGGTAGTCACGACACGGGCCCCGAGGGCGGGTCGTGACACAAAACATTAAAACACATAAAGATCCTAATTCAGCAGGTGCGAAACCAAGCAACGATCACAATACTTACCCATAGAATAAACCAACAGATCGAAACCAATTGTACCGCTTCGCTTCCTACAGCGGTTGGAAGATTAGGAACCAACATCACCCGGGTGAGGCACCACACATCCTATAATTGGATGAAAACTTCAATGGCTCAAACACTAAGCTAGTGTTTTCGGACAAACAAAAAAAAATCTTCCAACGGGGAAACCAAAAAGGCTGATGCGAAGGCAAAGACTTATGGATGGGGTGTTACATTGTCGAGGAAGACATGATCTATGAAGGAACCGGAAGGAGAACAGGCACGAAAGGAGGACATGGGGTGAGGAGTCACCTTTTGTTGCTATAGGGGAGTCGTGCACCTACTGGAAAACATGGCTAGGGGAGGTCGCACATAGGGTGGCTTCACCGTGGAAAAAGGTTGCACAGGAGGGAGGCACAACCGTGGAAACATGTGGGTGAGCTGCAGATCGCGTGCCTGGTAGAGAGAGAGGAAGCAAGGCAGGCCACCACACACACATAGAATGGAGGGAGGAACCTCCACACCTGGATAACCCCATGGGGGTGCTTCTTGGTGTCGATCAGGAAGAAGGGGAGGGCTGCAGTAGCAGCGACTCGCACAAGAGAAAGAAATGGGGGATGCCACTCATGCAAGGGAGGAGGAGGCCGAGAGGTGTCCTTCCAGCACAGGGGGAGGAGCTGATGCTGGAAGTACTACTGGAGCAGGACAAGAGTGGGGGCAGTTGTTCTAGACTGGGAAAGGGATCCACGCCATACTAGGAGAACCAGGGCAGTGGGATTGTGTGGCAGAATAGTTGGAGGGAGGGGAGGCGGCTCGTGCAAGGCACATGAATTGGGGTGCAGGAAGGGTAGATTAGGGTTTAATATATATATATATATATATATATAATAACAATAATTTAATAATTATTATTATAACAATAGAACCAACAAATATTAATAAACCCTTATCATATTTATTTTATGTGATAACAATAACAATAATATCAACGTTACAATAATAATAGTAGTAGTAATATTAATAGAAAACTAATAATAATAATATTAATAATAACAAAAGAAATTAAGAACAAATTTAATGATAATAAAGGTGATAATTTTATTAAATTTCTTAAATAATTATATTTACAACAATTTATTAATATTATTATTACTACCAGATTATATAATAACAAAATTATCATCTGTGCACAAAAATTATTATGATTATGGGTTAAACATTAACAAGGTTTTATCATTATAAAATTTTATATATCATTGTTTTTCAGGAAATTTAATTTATTCATCAAATTTTATTATTTATTCGAACAGTCGGGAGACAACACATTCGCTAGGACCAAACGAATGATCACCGCTAGCGGTTCGGAGACCGCGCTCCGGCCTGAGGCCCACCAAAACATCAAACATAGAAAATGTCAATCAAGGACCCAAATAATCCTCGTCCAAAAGGGACAGGTCCAAGAAAAGAATAAAAATAAAATAAAATAAAATAAATAGTCATCTGAGATCGGGGTGTGACAATTATCCCCACCACATACACTTTCTTTCCCCAGAATGTCACCAAACCAACAGTTGACACAACTAGAGTCCAAGACCGAACCAAACAAGAAGAAATCAAGAGGCTCGGGGTGACCGTTACCAACACATGTCACACCCGACCAACTCATGAACAATCACTGACCGATGTTGAGGGGAAAACATGGGAGGGTTCTCCCCAACACAATAATTACCTAACATGGAATCCCTCAAAACTCGAACACCCCCCCCCCCCAGGGGGGCCAACACCTGAACTTCTAACACAAACTCATTCACTATCCCAACATGGACCAAATAACAAACCTGATCCTTTGTCGGAAAACATTATACAACACAACCCACCAACATAAGGATGAAGAATTAACTCAACAACTCCCATCAATTTCTCGAAACAAACATCCCCCTAACAAACACAGCTGAGACCAACTCAAAATCAAAATAGGTCAATCCATTCAAGGATCACAATATTCAAAGACACTGAATAATTTAAAAACCACACTAAGAGCAGATAATATCACTTGGATTGTGGGGGAACGATCTCACTATGCCCCCACAACAAGGAAATCTTAATATAGTGATGAGAATAGAACAAGGAAATTTTGGATATTTCTATTTCAAAGCTAAATGCATTATCCGGACCAAGGTTCCACACACCCTCGGAAACTCATGACTCTGGGTGAGATTCACCCTAAGACCTATGGTTGGGGATCCGATGGTTGAAGCATCTCATGCCTCATAGTCAAGCATTTTCATCCTCGGGTTCCCAACATTTTCCCCCAAAATGAAGTTTCTTTCTGAACTCTTTCTGGCGGCCCGAACAGTCGCACGGTAGGAAGACTTCGGAGGGATGCGAGGAAGTCGCTTAGAATGCCTAAACTAGCCAGACTAGTGGAATGCGAGAGCATGGTCCCACAAACTGGGATCCAGTACAGATGAAGATCCTTGCTAGACGGAAACTCTTCACAAGATCCAACCCCCACCAACTACACCTGAGACTCTAAAAATGATGAGACATCCCACCTTTACTAGTCCAGAACTGAACCCTCTAATAACTTTGGGATGATTATACCCTAACTACCTTGGGAGTTCCAAACAACCTGAAGACACACTATCCTTCCATACTATACAACTACATCCAATAGACTTCAATTACCTTGATAAGCGAGAAACAAACAAAAAGAACTGGGAACTAGACATAACTCATTAACAACTTTTGGAGACATTATGGGCAGCATAATCGTAACAACACGAAAACACCATCAAAACTGGCATCATGCCAAAACTCAATCAAAGTAACAATACAAGACACGGGAAATAGGACAATAAGTCGAACATATACAAAAAAAAGCATAAATCATTTTTCAAAAAACCATTATTCCATTAAAATTTTAAAAGTCACTTATGGAACCTTATAAACCATCACATGTGCGTTCATTCAATCACACTCACATAATCTACAAACAAGTGACCTCACACACTCTCCGTACATACTAACACACGTGTGACCCTACATTAGAAGTTACAATGTTCAAGCACTAATTTTTCTTACCCAATCCAATTACACAACACATTTTTTTCAAACCAATATACTTCACCTTTAAAAACTCACTTCACCAATTTCAAAATAAATTAAAAGAAACAATTATAAATTTCAAAATCAATTTCACTTTTAATGCACGCTCACATCAACTGAGTTCAAAATGAAACACAACCAGCCATAAACCATTGTAATGAGGAACTAGTGTATGTGCCTAACCTAGCGACATGGTGGTGAGCCATGCCCCATGTATGTCATAACACTAAGAGGACCTTAATCCAAGAAATTGGACTCTACATGGGTCACCACCCAATGTGAGGTCGCAACGTGAACCGATTAGCTCTCATTGTCATCCCTCAATCCAAAATAACCAAAGTCAAAAGACCCAAATCCCAAAATACTCCTGGTAACTCCGGTCTCGTTGCGAGTGGTGGTGATTAGGCACCAACCCATAACCTACCTCCTGAACCCCGACAGTCCTAATATCCTTCTACGAGACACCCCAAATAACAAGGGATTCCATTGATACCATTTTTTCCCTAACGAACCTGGGTCGAACCTGAACCGGTCACCTGATTCGGCATGCGGCATGGCCTAAGAGGCATTCATGATCCCCGCGGGCTGCCCACCAGTGCCGGGAATGAAAACTATACAGGTGGTGAAAGAGTTTTCCTTGTGAAAATAAATAAAGCAGCGGAAAAAAGTAGAGTATCGCAAGGCGAAACAAATGACATGAAAAAGGAAGAACACCCAACAATAGAAAACTAACATGGACACAACCAAAACACCTCGCGACTACGAGAGTCACTCACTAGTCCACAACCAACTCTCTTCCATAGTGAGAGAGCTCAAGTCATAACTGCAACAAAACTAAAAATAGGAAAACACTATAGGTGTGAATATTAAAATTCAGTAGGCGTTCCCAACTAACTATTTCTAATGCACTAACTTTAATCAAAAAAATTTACTAATTCCATGTTTGAAGAAAATATTACAAAATATGGGTTCCCACACACACAATTTCATTTTCTAAAGCAAGTAACAATCCATTGATTTTGTTAATTTAAAAACATGTTTAGTGTTTGAAAGAAACATATGCATTGAATTTTAAAACATTTATTTTTTGTGAAAAATTTAGAAATCCAAATTTTTGTTGTTGGTCAAATAGAAAACAACACACAACACACGAAACACATTAAGGGAAATTTAAAAAGTGGTTCATGGGGCTAGAAACCGAACTAGACCTATCGTCCTCCACATACAAATAAACACTAAAATAGAACATGGGTCGAACCTAGGAGCTCGTCAATAATTCAGAACGTACTATACATGTGACTCATCCTGAAGGAATTCTCTATCTCGATGAAGTCATAATTCCCTAATGCCTGGTATAGCCCTTCATGGCCTACCTGAGGGGAACAATCTCGATAGCAGCAATAACTCAGTATTCCCCTACTATGGGGCCACTAGCCAGTGCGTAATCTAAACTAGTGTAGCAATTGTTCTCAAGAGATTCACTAACTATGCTAGGTTCCCATGTCAACACATGAAATAAAAAGGGGTTCGTCCACAATGTAAATGAAGCAATCACGAGGCACAAATATAATACAAAACTCATGAAATCAATGCACACCAACCATCACCCCTGAGAAACCCCAATGATAGTTTTTCCAAAATAATTTATTTTATTAATGTGCCAAACAGGCCTTCACCAACATTAAAGAAAAACCTCAATTCTCAAGAAAACCCAAAACACTAGTTCAGAATAAATCATTTATCTTTAATACCAGAACTATATTTGAAATTTCGTGAATTATTATTAAAGGCCAAACTAGCATTCATTCACTACTGGGTGTCCGATCATCATGAAAATATCTCAAGTGTCGTGTATAAAGTAAATGACTCTTTTTAAAACAAATAATCATTTAAAAATTAAATCTCTTATATTATTTACCATTTTTTAAAAATTAAAAAAACATCAAGAAATTAATAAATTCTAAATTTAAAGGTAAGTGCAGTAGGGGACCTACCTTGACTCACAGTTGAAACATGATGACGCGACACACCTCTAGCAGGCATACAAGCATGCACAGGCTGAGAACCGCATGTTCACAGAATTACCTCGCCAATGCACTGCAACAATCACACAACAACCAAAATATATAAACACGAACTTCAAACAACCCAACAGAACAAAAAACACAAAAAAAAACACATCGACATATTTTCAAAACACAACTCGCACCATCCCAATAATTTCCTAAACCACTTTTTTAAAAAATTATAATGAAATTCCAAAGAGACAGCCACAACTACACATAAACAAAACAGATTCACAGAACACATTTTTGATCAAACACACACCAACGGACTACTAAAACAGAATAAAAACAACTTATATAGTTAAATATATCATTTA
Organism: Viscum album; assembly: GCA_963277665.1. Taxonomy (NCBI): domain Eukaryota; kingdom Viridiplantae; phylum Streptophyta; class Magnoliopsida; order Santalales; family Viscaceae; genus Viscum; species Viscum album. The sequence continues at coordinate 116,045,019 of OY728159.1, read as the reverse complement.
GAAGCCCGATAGAACAATTCCATGAAAATCCACAAGTCTATACACCAAAAACAAACTAAAAATTCACTTTTTAAACCAAGCGCACACTGAATCCTTCACAATTTTTCATTTTCATCACACTCACAAATAAATAAATGATTTCCATAAATAATAAAACTTTTATAAAATGCACAACAAGGATTTACCTTAAAAAATAATACATTTCCTCTCTTTAAAATCAAATGCACCTCGAAATATTTTCCAAACATGGTTTGCACCTTTTACACAAATAAAAACACAGTTAAAATAACATATAAAACAACTTCAATAACACCCCCTAATGCTTCTAAACCCATTGATAGCCCAAACCCTCTAAAAAATCAACTGCATACCAAAACCATATCAAAATACAATTTCAATCCTACACATTATTTAATTAACCACATGAATGAATTATAAAATCAAAAGTAGTGACGTGACTACATTTTCCACATAAAACAAACACCGTTTCACATAAAATTGCCATGTTAAAACAAAATTCACCTCATATAGTGACTAACCAATTGGGATGGACCAAAAACACAAAGAAAAGACTGAAGCACTAAAAGATAATTACTACAAACATTAAAACACATAAAGACCCTAATTTAGGAGGTGAGAAACTAAGAAACACACATAAAACATACCCTAGGACAAAACCAACAGATCGAAACTGATTGTACCACATTGCTTTCCACAGAGATTGGGAGATTACGAACCAACATCACCTGGGTGGGGCACCGCACACCCTGAAATTGGAAGAAAACTATAACAGGTCAAACCCTAATCTACGGTTTTTGGGCAATCAAAAGAATAATCTAGAAATGGGGAAATCGAAAAGGCTGATGCGAAGGTGGGGAATTATAGAGGGGTTCTTAAATTGTCGAGGTGGACATGATCCATGAAGGAACTGGAATAATTGCAGGCATAAAAGGAGGACCCGGGGTGAGGCATCACCTCGCGTCACTATGGGGGAGTCATACACCTGCTGGATAACACAGCCAGGGGAGGTCGTGCAGAGGGAGGCTGCACCGTGGAAGGAGATTTCACCAGAGGGAGGCCTAGCCATGGAAACAAGGAGGTGCAGCCTTGGGGGTGAGCTACAGATCGCACTCATGGTTGGGAGAGAGGGAGCAAGGGAGGTCGCTGCACAAACATCGAAGGGAGGGAGGAACCACCGCACCTGGATAACCCCAAGGGGGTGTGTGGCCTGGTGTTGTTCTGGAAGAAGGAGAGGGATACAGTAGTATAGCCTTACACATGAGAAATAAATAGGGGACACTACTCGTGCAACGGAGGAAGAGGCCGAGAGGTGGTCTGCCAGCATAGGAGGAGGAGCGGATGGCGGCGGTACGACTGGAGCAGGCTGAGAGTGGGGGTGGCTGTGCCGAACTAGGAAAGGGAGTCGCGCCGGACTGGGAGAACCTGGGAAGGGGGATCACGTGGCGGAACAGGGGGAGGGAGTGGGCGACGACTCGCACGAGGAATAGGAATGGGGGTGTGTGAAAGGTAGATTAGGGTTTAATATATATATATATATATATAATAACAACAATGTAATAATAATTATATTAAAAATAGAACCAACAAATATTAATAAACCCTTATCCAATTTATTTTAAGTGATAATAATAATAATAATATCAATGTCACAATAATAATAGTAGTAATAACATTAACAGAAAAATGATAATAATAATATTAATAACAATAATAGAAATTAAGAACAGTCTTAATGATAATTAAGCTGATAATTTTATTATGCTTCATTAATAACTATATTTATAATGATTTAATAATAATATTCTTACAACCATATTAAATAATAACAAAATTATCGTCTACACAAAAATCATATTTTGATTATGGCTTAAACATTAACCAGGTTTTATAGTTATAAAATTTTATTTAGCATTTTTTTCAGTCAATTTAATTTATTCATCAAATTTTATTATTTATTCTAACGATTGGGGGACAACGCATTCACTACAACCAAACGCACGATCACCGCTAGCGGTGCGGAGACCGCGCACCTGCCTGACCCCCAAAAAAACATAAAACATCAAAAATATCAAACCGGGACCCAACTAATCCTCGTCCAAAAGGTGTGTGACAGAGAAAAGAATAATAATAAAATAAAATAAAAGAAATAGGCATCCGAGATCGGGTTGTGACAATTAACATCCCTTGAGAAGTGAGACTTAAAAAGGATAAATGTTACTACCCATGTCAACAAGGTGCACCTTTCTTTTTGGGAGCCTACCAGATTAGAACTCCACAATTAAACATGCTGGGCCTGGAGTAGTAATCAGGGTGGGTGACCTTCTAGGAAGTTTCCCAGGGTGTGTGTGAGTGAGGAAAAAACACACTGAAAGAACTTATGTTGGCATGTGGGGACTGTCATTTGTCAGATAAGAAACCCTAGGGAGTAATATCTTATGGTTTGCTAGGAAGGCAACCAAGGTATTACAGGAGACCCATGGGGTCATATGACAAAGTTCATTTCCTGGGGAGGCCGGGCGTGACAAAATGGTATCAGTGCCAATAACCATCTAGAAGTGCTTAGGCACTGCCTGGGTTTGAGTCTTGGTGTCCACAACGAGGGTGTTGTGCTTTAAAGGGGTGGATAATGTAACATCCTTGGAGAAGTGATACATAAAAACGATAAATGTTAATACCCATGTCAACAAGGTGCACCTGTCTTTTCGGGATCCTACATGATTATAACTCCATAGTTATGAATTCTTGGCTTGGAGTAGTAATCAAGATGGGTGACCTTCTAGTATGTTTCCCAAGGTGTGTGTGAGTGAGGAAAAAACACAGTTAAAGAACATGTGTTGGCATGTGGGGACGTTAATTATAATGATAATCTACCCTAGTGAGTAATAGCCTATGATGAGTTGGGAAGGAAACCAAGGTATAACCGGAGACCCATGTGGAGAGATGACAAGGTTCATTGCCCAGGGAGGTGGGATGTGACACACCACTTGTTTCTCACATCGAGTATAATTAATATCAGATTACGATCAGTGGTAAGGATTCTCTTAAGTAAATAAACTATAGTAGAATACGGTAGGCCTGACACCCATATAAAATGAAACTAAAATTACCTCACATGTCCAAACACATGGACCAAGCCAAATCATTATAATGAACTTATAGAACTATGTATGGATGGATTCATGCCCTTGTAGGAAATTTAGTGACGTCATGATTTGGCATCCCGACCCAACCATCAGAAAAAACTGCCCACATGTGTCCCTACACATTGATCAAACATTTGAATGGAACATTAAGAACAATGTGTGACTTGATTCCTACCCTTGCAGGATATATATTGATGGTATGATTTGGCATCTTGGCCATTTCATCATAAAAAAATTCCCCTTTCCCCCTTATAGATGTCAGGCTTTTATGGGGATCCCATGAATGGTCCAAATCGCATGATAATAAACTATGAAGTTCTTCAGGAGTTATGTGTGGCCTAATCCTTAGTGTTACGAGATCCCACACATTCCCCCCACTTAGGGGAAGTAAAATGATCCTTCTTCCCTATCTACATAGGAGTCATTTATATGTGGAAGTTCAAATAGATCACGGTTAATCACAGTCTAGATATTTCTCATATTCCAATGCACGTATCTTCCATTTTTCAATCTCCATAGTCCATTAAAATATGGATCACCATAATCATCAAACACCATCTTATATTGAAGGACAATTTCCTACAAACAACATTATTTTACTATTCAAATCATTCCCCAATGGCTCTGTATATGTTTCCCAAAAAAAATGCCATCCATCAAATAAAAATTCGCCCCCAGGAGAATCCTATACTATCTCAGTATGCCGAATGGATTCCAAGCCCCATGTCATCCCCTGATTCAATTTAACTTAGGACTATGGTTTACACCTTCTATCACCATTCACATCTAGAAAGCATCAGTAAATCCTGATATTGTCTTACAAAAAAATTTAAAGATCTTTGTAACAGTATAATCGTCCTCACTGCATGACTCTAAACTACATGGAATTATGTCCCCACACAACGTTAAACTGTGTGGCCAAAATCTTCCTTGTTATACAACATTAAACTACATAGCATTGGGTTAATCCTATTGTTCCCTATAATTCTAGTTTTTTCATTTTTATGAATTGATGAGGATTCCGTGTAATATCTTGTTTCTCACACCGACCATAGCTCACGTGGGATTAGGGATCTTAGCGAGAGATACAGAGTGATGTTATGGAAAAGAATCCCCATAATTTGTTCCTAGAAGCATGAACCAAATGGCATGTCACAGTTCCCTCCCCCGAGAGGTAGCCCACTTTCTAACCATGTGACATTAAATGAACAAGTACTCCAATGGTGGAATGAATGCCTCACCATGGCTACGAGTTAGACCTACGTAAGGGACACCTGATTCCATGAGTAAATTACATCCCAATTATCCCCAATATGGCAAGATACATTTCTACCATACCCCAAACTCAATTTCATGAGTGATGTTCAATCCCTATAACCCTCAAAGGCCATTTGAGATAGAAATATTCTTTATTGAAAACACATTTGATTGACTACGCCCATGATGCCCCGATTACTAAACATTGATTTCCCACAAAAATGGATGTCAATCAAGTGAAAAATCATCCTTAAGAGAGTCTGATCCTATCTCAGTATTCCCAATGGATTTTAATCTGTGTTCCATTCATCATGATTCATGGTCCCTCAATGCCATGGTTTATATTTTCTTCCCTACGATCATCCTGAATATATCAGAACATACGGTCTTGATTCATCCATGGTCTCTTCTGAGGTTTCTATAGATACCCCATATATATGTTTGAAGTTAGTCCACATACAGAAGAAATGATACCCAATCATTTCTCAGCATCTGAAAAGAATTAAGGTTAAAATTTCACTTTTTGTGTTCAGGTGCACCCATTGTCGAAGGTCACATAACATATTCAGAAAGTCCCCAATCCCCATAATCCTCAATGGCCATTGGAGATGGATGGCCAGTGTTTTTCAGACACCATTGCATGATTATGCACATCATTTCCAGGAGGCTCTGCATAAGTTACCAAAAAATGGTCATCATTAAATTTCATATTTGTTCCCAGGAGAGTCCTTTCCAGCATCTGTAAGCTCAAATGACATGCATGTCATGTCACAGCCACAATTTGGAAAACACCTAGATAACGGATTACGTACCATCTTCATACAATGTTCCCCTAAAAAGGGGGAATACTAACTGAACCAACCATTCAACAGCTCTAACTCATGAAATTAAGAACCATGCAGGAAAAAATTTCCTCCCTCTAAGATGATATGAATGTCTCTAATGTTTTTAGACAACACTACTTAGGCATGCAACCCATTGTGGCTCCTGACCTCAAAATAAATTCAAACTATCGAAAATCCCACCAAGCCATCTGAAAGGGAAGTCATGTGTCCTGAAAAAAACATTTTTTGACTATGCACATCATACCTCGGTGGCTCTGCATATGTTTCCCACAAAAAAGGTTTTCAATCAAAGGAAATCTGGAGTATCATTTTGTACTTCTGTTGGCCTAAAACGTCTCCCAATCCTAATGCATGTCCAGAATTCACAAATTATGGGTCATGAAAAATACCTAATATATGTCTAAAGGATATTAGAAAATTCATAGATTATTGACCTAAATTGGTTACCCTGGCCCATTATGTTTTGACAATGATTTTGGACATTAAACATGAGCAATAATTTTGATTGGTAGGATAGTGAACCACTAGTGAAAAAGAATCCATACTTATGAGAGTTATAATACGTAAAAGGAACCTTTGGATGAAATTCAAGTATTTGGTACATTAAAAAAACAACATTGAGCCATAAAAAAATATGTAATACTTGTTAGGATGAAAACTGACAATGGGTGGCCTATGAAAAATTAAATTTTTTCACGTTTTTCCCATGCCAAGAAGGAATAAGAAAGAATTAGGGAAATAATTAAAAGATACAATAGTTTTTGAGGTTTTCCATAAAACCATAGAGGTAGCCATGCTATGATAGTTGAGTCCCATGGATTAGGAAAAAATTGAAGCATTATCTAATCATTCATGATGGGACAACTTCAACATTGTAATAACCACCTCTTCATCCTGATCGAAGTCTATTATGATGGGGGGAATTTTTAGGGTCCCTAAAATAAATCAAAGTAATGGTAAATACTCCCAAATGGTTTGTAATGAAGATGGGTTCATGTTTCATTTCAAATTTGGGGAGAAAATTCTGGAAATAAAATTTTTCATAGGAATCTGTCCTGGCCAAGTATCATCACAGGGAATGGTTAGGGGAAGGGATAAAATGTGAACCATAGGTATCCGAATGGCCTACAACGCACTGGCTCTCAAAGAGTTGGCCAATGAATGGAAATGTTTGCGGTTAATTTCCACCCACTACCGAAGACGTTGAGAAATATATTGATTGGTGAAAATACGATGGATGTACACCATGCATACCATCCTCATGGACCAAGTTGTTCAAGGACGAGGATGAGTTGGTGGTTCCCTACCGATCATTGATCTAAAAATAACGTTTGAATGAGTCTTTAATGGGGCGAGATTTCCCCCATAGGCTTCCAGATAAGGTTTCATAGGTACCACAGATACAGACTCCCTAAAAACTTATAAAAGGACCAATATGGGAATCTAGAAAGGACAGATGGATGTCAAAGGCTTGATCGGGACTCAGATTTTGGGAGAACATTTTTGGTGAAGTCTCCAACATCTGTCTTGATTCATCGGTGAAGCATAAATCGTGAACTGCATTCTCCATAGGTATAGCCAGCTGCGAAACATAAAACCTTGGAATTGAATAATAAAAATAGAACAACGAACCTAATTGGTGATCCACGAACCACAAACATCTCACAGATTAATTCCCTACGAATGATAATCCCCCAGACCCCCTTCAAAATGGTGATCCACGTAGTGTCCTCCTACACGGACAATCCTTAGCACCGCATACTGCATCAGTATGTGGATGGATCCCAAATTATTGTGATGGGCTATGTGCCACTAGGGTACATGGTGGTATAAACCAATGTCTGGATACTACATCAGTACCCGGATGATAGCTATGCCTACATACCACTACGACATGAAAAGCGTCCCCTATTCCGCATAAGAAACCAGTATGCAGAATTTGGTGTTTTTTGGAATTATTTCCACCAGTTCCAATCTCAACCATCCATTATAATCAAGTCCTCAATGATCCCTCCTCTAACCCATCCCCCGACATCTGGAAAAATCCTCCTCCAAAGCCAATAGACCTGTATGATCATATCAGCAGGTGCATCAGCACGCACCTTTGATTCTACATTCCCATGGTAAGTGAAGTCATGAAGGCTCTCTCAGCAATGGTTCAGTCTTCAGGAATTCCTGTGGGTCTACATTCCTATGGTAAACCAGATTCCAACCATGTTATGCTGACATGAACCTACCCATTCTTGGGATTAAGGGTGATCACTCTATTTTTTATTTAATGTGGAATAGTGACTAGTCGAAGTGGTTATGTTTTCTCCCTCCACTGACAAGGAAGAAACTCCTCCACATCCCAAAATGAATTCTGGAGCCCTCCCACTAAGGTAAGTCCCCAATATTCAGAGGTCGTGCCACATGATCTTCGATGTCATTCCCCATTGAATGGTTCATCGCTCCACTCCCTCAAGCATTGTTGCCCCGACCTCTTCCAACACAGGCTCTCCCTCCCCCACCAACTGGGGAGGAGGAATGTGCATTGATGAATATTTCACATCTACTTGTTTCTCACACCTATCATGAATCAAATGGTCTTAAGGGTTTCTGATGATTACAACATCTTCATGATTATGAACTATGTGAACTTTGATTTCAAATCAAATCATGATACGTAGAATTCATACCAGAAGGATCAATCTCAAAAGGGGTCACATCCACGTGTGTCTTCCCAACTATGACCGATTAAATGGGACACTCCCATACTTATTCTCAAATCTTCTGAACTACATGAACTATAATTCCTGATCAAATCAAGATATGTAGGATCCCTAACAGAAGGACCGAGATCAAAAGGGTTCCCAAACAAGATGGTCCACCCAACTATGACTGATCAAATGGGTAGCCGTAATGCGTAATACCCACATGATCTAATCTATGAGAACTCTAATTCTTGACCTGTACATGATACATAGTACTCCTTCTAGATGGATCGACCTCAATACAATGGCCCTCCAAGGGGGTCCACCCAATCATGACCCTCAATGGGAATAATCTATGCATAATCCACAAAATATTTTACCCTTATATTTCTGATTCCTCTCCCTATGATACATAAGAATCACTTCTTATGGTCCTCATCCCAACATAATGTAACCTTCCGTCCCCCCTGGATGATGATAATCTCCATAGCACATTATAAGATTGATCATATCAGCATTACCTCTGTACCATCAAATATATTCATGCATACGATGATATTTCAATTCAAGGGTAACACATGTAAACACTATTTGGGAATGAACCATGGATTCTCAAACATATTAACATGACCTAAATCTATAAGAGAGTACTGGAACTAGAAACAATCCATACCCAAAAGGGTGCAGTGAACCTGAACAAGCATACCCTCAAATAATGGAGTCCTTAAGTGTCATTGGATGAGTCATCGATCAATGAAAACATGTCTTTGGATTGAAGGTCCATGGAACATGGATACTAGGCACATTGGGCCTTTTGGATCCATAAATAAACCTGTTGGAGACCATCTGAGGAAGTTATTTCTGAGAAGGAATGATTGCATGAGGGCTTGACCCCCACACAGTCTCCCACTGGGAAGAAAATGTTCCCATAGGGTTAATACAACATTCTTTGAAGGATAATGACGCTGAACAGGTTAAAAAAAGAAAGTATGAATTTGATGAGAACTTGTCTCTATAGAAAAAGGGGATAGTGCCAATCCACATCAGACTATTTCAGCACCACCTAGAAGCACACCACCTCTGAGGCGGAAGAAATATAGATCAAATATAGATATGTAAATCCCAATAATTTTCATTACAATAATCCAAAAATACATCCATGGGTTTTATATACAATAAATACAGTAAATAAGTGGTGAAAATTGCTTGTGTCTCACATAAAATAAATGTGAGATACAAGTACCTTACCTTATGTCTTGACTTTCGTTTTACCATTTATTATCCACCGAAATAAAATATATATTTTTATTATCAACTTTTTACATAGATATATTCATCTATATCATATAACATGGGATTTCTTTATGAAATTTTATTAGCAATGTATTAATAATTCCATTTTAAAGTTTTGTTTCAGATAATAAATGCCATGTTTTTTGTATATATTTGGATTTGTTAATGTTTTTATCATATTAATTTAATCAATATTCCATAATATCAATAATTATAACCTTGATATAAATATATAATATATAAATTATATATGTATTTATAAAAATATATAAAAGATAACAATGGAAAATGAAATACAGAGTTCAAGGAGATGGAAGGCTATACGTATGCATGAACGTTGTTTTAATTTTCACGTTAGATTGAATGAATGAAATTTGTAGGGGATATTATCATTAAAAAATTATTTATACATCTTTGTTATAATTTTTTTTAACTAAATCCTTCTTCAAAACATTACATATAATATATGAATGAACCATGTCTCTCCGTGAGGCGGTATTTCGTCGTACACACGAAAAATGTAACTATATTCCCAATAAATTTGAAAACATGAATGTATGTGTAATATAAGAAAATAATGATAATAAAATAATAAATAACATAACTATCATATGTGAATACTTTTACATAATTATCTCCAACCATGATAGGTGATACGGATAAAATTAATGACATGTATTTTCATGATGTGGTAGTTTGCCTTAGACACAGACGATGATTTCATTACCTATTTGAATGAATAATGAAGAGTTTTAGGTTGTAAATATAAAATAAGAAATATATGTATATTTAATGTACTTATTCAAATATATAATAATTATATAAAAATAATTTTGGAAGTTTTAGGAAGAAAAATATATTCATTGATGAACACTACCTCTTCTTCGGGTATCACCGATTATTTTTCACCAAAGCACATAAATAGTTGTATTTATTCCAAAATTAATTGTTATTGGATTATGGGATATAATTTTTTAATTTATTGGGATAGTTATTTTGTTATAAAAATTAATTGATATTTATGAAAAAGTGATTGGATGAGTTCCCATTTATAGATGTGGAGGATTGGAATCCCTAAAAATACAAAAAAGTAACAACTAGTAGGAGGTCTCATTTATGTGATGTGCCTCCAATAATTAACCAATATCGGTAAAATTTGTTATATAGAATATGGTTTTCCATTAAAATATTTTTGGCCTTGTTTTTGGTAATTTCAACACCATATCATTTAAGAATAACCACTAAGTTGATTAAACTTTACCGAAACCATTCTAATTAACTTTAATTTCATTCAATAATATCTTTGGTAAAAATTAAGATAACATCATTAGAAATTATATTTTTTTTATTATTACTTATAAGAAATTTTTCAAAATTAAATTCATATATGTGCATAAATTATTTTTAAATTAATTATATAGATGTGTCGAGAAGGCGGGTTTTAAAAGAGAAAAAGATCAAAAGTTTACAATGTTTTTATATTAAATTTCAATATAAAATTTATTACTATGAAATAAATTGGATTAATTGGATTATATTTATACAAATTAAACCTGAAATAAAAATTAAAATATCAATAAATTTAATGGAAAAGTAGGTTTCAATTAGAATTCTGTATTTTTTACTATTCATAAAAAATGAAACCTCTCAAAAAAATTAAAAACATTCACCCTAATATAATTTTCATATTCTGATTTGAAAAATATATTATATGACATCAAATAAAATTTTAAAAATCTTAATATTTAATTATAATTATGTTCTACATGGAATGAATACATATATTTTTCAAAAAAATGTTTTTTTAGATGATAATTTTTTCTATTAAAGGAATATTATATTATTATTGTTCACAAAAATATATAAAAATATTTTCTGAGAAAAAATATTTTTAAAAATATATTGAATTTATAAATAATTATGTATTTTATTATTATAGTGTTTTAATTATGTAAAATCATTATATTTAAAAACAGTTTATACAATTCAAATTAAAATTTGTAGTAGCTAGGTTAAAACAAAGACCTTTTAACAACTATTGTAATAATATATCACTATTTTTTTATAACAAATTTATTATATAATGTAGGATACATTAATGTTTCATGAAGAATAATATTAACAGGGTGTATCATGTAACATAAGTTTTAAAAGTAGTTTAATTTATTAATAAAATTCATAAAAACTCATGGAGTAATATTTTACCCCCCTTAAAATTAATTTTCCTTTTAAAATTTGTTATTATAATATAAAAAAATGAGTATATATATTCCTCATCATATAATCTAGTTCTCATACATCTTAATCATACTAGTGGTTTCTCTATAAAACTTTACCCAGATGAGTAGTCTTTTTTCGTAAAACATTCTTTATACCCACCAGAATTTCAACTGATTATTCTTCATAAGAAAGATTATTATCAAGTGGTATAACGTATGAGTTTAGTAAATGTGAAGGTATAGATAAAAATATTACTAAGAGAGACATATAGAAAACATCAGGTACTTGAAGGATGTTTTGTTGATGTTCTATGTGATAGGCTAATAAGCCTATATGATGAAGAATTTCAAAGGGACCAATACTTCTATTTGTTAATTCCCAATTATTCCAGAATCTCAAAACCTTCATCCTGGAAAAAATTCATATAAACACCTTTTTAGAAAAATTACATTTAATATCACATTGATGATTATCTACATATATTCTATTCCGACTCTAATTTTACTTGATATAATGTTCAATGGATCATGTATTCTCTTCCATTTCATTATTGATATCATGTCTCAATAGATTTTTTTTTTTCAAATTCATTCCATCACAGTGGTGGTAAAAATATCATCAGATAGAGGGCTTCATATATAGATTTATGACTACATGATTGAAAACTACTATTGTAGTAAAACTCAACTAACGTACAGTTTTGATCCCAACAACCTTTAAAATCAAATGAAAAAGATCTCAACAAATACTCTAGGGTTCAAATTGACCTTCCATATATACTATATTTCTAAGGATGACAAGCTATTTTGAAACTCAATTCCATATCATGGTCATACTAAATAATTCACCAGAACCTTGAGGTATTTCCAATATCTAAATCAGATACAATGAAATTTGATTCTACGTAAAATCTTATAACTTCATTAATGTATAACATGGAATGATGATCCAAAGAGAAATATTATTCGATAATGATGATGTTTAATGACTTAGTGAGATGTTCGATTGGAAACCATATAATATTTTTACCTTTATATGTTTTGGTTTGTCAAATTTAAATATCTATGGTGATGTTCTCCCATTTCTATTCTGGTATGGGTAATGGATACAACATCCTCATATGATATTTTCATTCAGCCGTAACTTATTGGAAAACCCAGACCAAGATACAAATTATACGATATGTCTCTTAATTCCATACAACAATAAGTATTATTTCAAATATCTATAAATCGTCATACATTCTATATGAATAGTGAATGAATAACTATGATCTTCCTCTAATAGATCTTTCTTCAAAATATGGATAAATGAAATGAATACACATTTCTGAAAAATTATCAATCCATCATGATCATGGAAAAAGTAAAGAACATTCATAACTTTTTTATAGCACTACATCTTCATTATGTACCTATTTAATAGACACTTATGTAGATTGTTGACCATTGAACTAAGAAAGATATGGTTCCCCCATTATTTCTGGACTTCCAAATCCATCATTTTTATATAAATATATTTTGGATCTTTTGTAATCCTCAACAGGGATAAGCTTGCATAATATTTTCAACATAATGAATCAGACACCTTTTTCACATTCTAGGGTGGTAATGTATTATTTTGTTAAAATATTAAATCAGTTCTAACAATTTTATATATTTAATGTTCAATTCCTTCAATTTTAATATATCATTTATAATTTTTATTGTTATATATCAGAAAATTTTCATCGTAAAGAAAGTTCCGCTGAATCATTAATGAAAACATTACGACACCTAACTCCAAATCCCGAGTTGGATAATTTTCCTTGTGAATATGAAATTTTCATGACTCATAGGCTATAACCATGTTATCGTTCATAATAAAACATCTGAATCCATTTTGGAATGCATCTCTGTAGATCTAAAAAACTTATTCACAATAGGGTAATGTATGTATAGGTGTAGTTACTAATCTTCTCTTTTGTTGCTTCATATTTCCCTCATGTTCATCTGTCAAGAAGAACATTCCCCCCTTTTGAGTTAACTTGGTCTGATTTTTTGATATTAATGTGAAATTCTCCACAAACAGATGAAAATATCCAAAAAAACAAAGAAAACTACGGATCACAGTCCCCATTTTTGTTCTCAACCAACATTCAATAGCATCTCACATTGATGAATATACAAATATTCCATCTCTTGAGAGTATATAACCAAAAAATAAAGCATTTTAAGTCCATAATTAACACTCAGTAATTTTTTTATAGTTTCTATTTCATTAGGGTATTTAGTTTAAATGTCACGTGGTCTTTATGATCATACTTTTTAATTGAATAAATAATAATATCATCTATAAAGAATACCCCAAACTGATCAAGGTAATATCTAATGATTGTATTCATTAAATATTAGTAGATAGTTGTGGGGTTAGTAAGATTAAATGGAATCACTATATATTCATAGTTTCCATACCTTTTACGGTGTTCCGTCTTGGGTATATCTTATTTATTAACCCTCAATTGATTATATCTAAAATGAAGGTCAATATTTGAATGTTATTGAGCTCTATGAAACTTATAAAATAATTCATAAATATGGGGTAGATGATATTTATTCTTATTTGTGATATTGTTCATCTCACAATAATAAATATAGAGTTGTATTTATCAATCATTCATTTTCATAAAGTGAATCTAAATGTGAGATAATTTTCCAAATTAAAATATTATAAAGGATTCCAGGGAGTTTCTTCATTAATTCATACATCATGATCAGGTTCATCCTATAGGGAGTATTTTAAATTGGTGTGGTATGAGTATGAGTTATATTCAATACTAAACATCACATTTTGGTGGAAGATTGGAAAATACTATAGACATACATCCAATATTTTTTGAATATTTTGAATATCATCGATGTTGAGTTTCTCCACAACCATTGGATATAAGAACCCCTTTATAATGAGAATTAATACCCCTAAAATGTATTTTATCTTCCTTGGTATCCCTTACTTATCTTCACATTGATATAATATCATAGTTTCGTTTTGATTAGCCATCATAACCTCCACTCCTAAAAAAACAAAGTGGGGGTTTATGTAGTGAAAGAGAATCCATGCCTATATTAGAATATAATTAATCCGGAGGACAAATTTCATGATTTATAGGATGCACATTTAAAAAATGTCAAATGTAGAAGAATTATTGACCTGAGATGAAATCAACATATCATTAGGTGTTTTCACTACTAATTCAATATATATCTTTTGGGGTTGAATCATGATACATATATAAAATTATTTATGTATAAAATATGGGTAGATATAAAGTAATATATGAAATTAATTGTTCTATAGTGGATGGTATGTGTACCTTTCAAAACATAATTATCACAACCCTTGTCTGAAAAACTGATAAAAATTGAATTCCCTTTGACCCTTGACATAATAGGTTTCTGACATTGATCATCTTCATTAACCATCATGTGTGGGTGTTGATTAGCGTAATTCCCATTCTCCTTACAATTTATTTAATAAAGAAATGGTGTATATTTCTGGAATTTTATTCTCTCTTCTCATTATTATCTAAATTATTCAAATTTATTTGATAATCCATTCTCAGAAGACCTTCCCTTCCACACATAAAACATTTACTAGTAAACTTAGGAAATGTTTTTTTATGCATCTTCCCACACAATAATCATAAAGAAAAGATAATATTCTTGTATCTTTTTTTAGATTATCTATTGAACTTCATTTTCCTTTTCATGTTGAAACTAATAGAATGATACAAAAATCCTACCTCCATTCATACCTTGATTGCACAATGAAATATCTACTCATATACAATGATGTATCTTATGGATAAGGACTTCTAATTATTTTTTTAATCCAATAAATAATTGATCAACCTTGCATTCATTTTGGATGATAATACTGGAAGCATACCTTGATTGTCCTATAAATTTAACCATATATGTACTAATGGATTCCCCATACATATTATTTAACTCTAGGTATTATTTATACATCTTCATATGAAGAACATGAGTAACGTACTTATTGAAGAATATGATCTTGAACTAAATCTAATCTAAAGAGTTAATTCTAACATGTAGCCTCATTTTCTTGATAAGATCCCGCTATTTATCTACATCACCATCAAAACTGTATATTTCTATAATGTATTTTTTATGTTATAAAAATTGAATAATGAGAAATATGATTTTAGTTTTGATGATACATTGTTCAAAATCTATTAGATCAGAATACCCACTAAAAGATGGTTGAATTTTCTACATGAATGACTCAATATAATGTTGCTCTTTTATTTTTTTTCATTTCTTTGTATAGCACGATTCGTAGAGTAATAATGTTTGGTGGTCATAATAGTGATATTTGGTATTTCAACTCCCATGATGTTATAATTTTTTGGAGGAAAATAATTTCATTTTCTATTACTCAGCATTTATGCAGTTCATTTAGGTTCTATCCATTGAATAAAACCGAAATCATTGAGTAAGAACCAATTATCATAGTGGGTAACCACATAATCTTGAAAATAACATATAAGATGTCTAATTCATGACACATCCATTAATATATGTAACATTGGTTTTATACTAGGCCAGTAATATCTGTATTCTATTTAAATCCCCCATGATAGTTTATAAAGAATCATTGAATTTCTAAATCATATAAACTAGAAGTATCAAACCAGGTGTCCAATAATGGCAGTTTTTATTCACCAGTACCTGATCGAGTCTTCCTCAATATGATGTTTTTGGGTTTTTAAAACTATGTACATATATTTCATAGTCACATTCAATTGTAATATCTATATAAGGATATATTTCTAGAAAACTTGTTTCCCTATATTTTAATAAAATTCAATGATATTTTCTAGTAAATTTTCTCATACTAAGAGTTATTCTTACATACATGTATTTACGGATCTCAAAATGGTTCTCTCATCCTAGTTTCCAAGGTTTAAATAAATATTTTTTGATACCAAATATAGTTACCCAGAATTTACATACATAGAGACTAAAGAATTTATTCAGAATTCATAATACATTACACGAACACCATCAAAAAAACCAAATTGGATTAATTTTTTTTGGAAACTTGGAAACATAAGAAATGTTTTATAAGTGAGCTACATCATCTCCCAATATGTTATTTATTACTATAACTCTTCTTAGATACATCATAAAAATCATCATAAACTGGGGAAATGATATATAAGAAATAGTGATGTCAAATGCTCAGTAAGCGTAGTCAATGGAGATACATAGGCAAAATATGAACATAAGGTTATGAGAACATGATACTAATATTTGAAAACCATATTCTGCATATCAATGATCATAATCATTAGTCATGGAATAAATATTGATAGTTCATAAGACATGATTCATATGTGAATCAAGAAACATTATCCATGAGATAATACAATTGGCATAAGATGTCAATTTTTTTGCTTACACATAAGCAATGAAATTATTTTCATATTGATCAAGGTTCACTACCTAGGACATCATGGCAGTATTATACCATTATTATACTGAGTTCACTAATCATTCCATCCATGTATTACTATAACAGGTTCACTCCATTTTCCAAACTTCCATTTTTGTACCAGTTTCACTCCCCATTTAAAAAATATATATAACACAAGAAATATAAATCCATACCCCAGGGATTGTAGGGAGATGCAGGTCCCTCAACCATCCTAATGAAAATCATATTTATGGGTGCCACTAGATCATAAAAATTCTTCATATGATAATACATGATATAAAATGGGCATCATAAACATTTCATCGAATCATAACTAAAATTAAATAGAGAGTTATAATAATAATTTCATTATAGAATAACCTATGGATCAATGCAGGTTTCATAAGCATTTAATTAATGGAAGAAAAATAGACTTCAAAAATAACATGCCCTAAAAGTATATACTATTTAGAGAAAAATATGAATTAAAATCTAGGAACATATCCCCTATAAGGAATGAGAAACAACAACATATGTCATCTTGGATGGTAGTTCATTTAAAACATATCTTTAGAAAAATATCCTCTTCTCATTAGAAACTTATTTTTAGAAATATTAAAATTTCAAAACAGTTTTGTTTGAAAATAACATTGAAATGCTTTAATTTAATCTTGAAAAAACAAAAACAATTTCATTGAAAATATTCTGGTGAGTATATAATGTAATCTTGTAAACATTTTTAGAACACATGGTTTTGGGAAAAAGGAGATTTCCGGCCAAAGAGTGAAATAATGTATGATTTTCTTAATTTTTTCAAAATTTTCACAAGTAACAAATACTGAAAAAATGTCAGAATTACTTAGATATATAATTAATAATTTTAAAATAATTAATACCATGATAATTATTGAGATATAGATCGTAATATTTCATTCATGGAAAATTAATCACAAACAATCCTCATAAATGATTAAATTGTAGCAATATACTCTTACCACTTTCATAACATAGGATCATAATACCCATGAATTAATTCCATTACATGAATCATAAAATATATTGAAAACAAGTATATTAATTATATAACATGTTAAATGTAATTCTATACGCCTCATAAAATAATACATGTGTATAACATAACATGTGTCTCAAAGAAGGAATATTGAGACAAAATTCCATTACCACCACAGTTATAATGATTTAACAGTCTACACCCTGAAATAAGGTTCCTAAAATTAATGTTGAAATCAAAATATTAATCATCATAATAATCATAAAATACATCAATATGTATTATAAACACCACATGCAAGAAATTGGTGTATAATATGTCTTATGTCTCATGAAAAATAAATGTGAGATGAAAATCCCTTACCTTAAGTATTCACTTCTCTTGTACTCATTCAATCTTCATGTACCTTAAATATAAATTTATTATAAACCTATTAATTAATCATATTAATTTATAAAATACTATATATTATTTTTATGAAATTTTATTAGCTATTTATTAACTATTCCTTGTTAAAGTTACGTTTTAAGTAATAATTGCATTGTTTTTTAGTCTATGTTTTTATTTTTAATATTTCGATCTTGTTAATTTCATCATGAATTCATAATTTTCAGAATCCTAAAAATGATATAATTATAATATATATTTATTATATATGTATTTATAATAATAAATAAAATATTGAAATAGGAAATGAAATACAACTGTCACTGAGAAGGTATGTTGTAAGTACACATGAACACGATATCCATTATATTTTTGGATTGAAAGAAAAAAAGTATATGATATATTAGAATTAAATAAAAATATTTATGACATATATTTATCATATTTCTTTGAAACCATTCTTAATACATTCCATGTAATTTTTTAATGAATCAGATCACTTCGTGAGGCAGTAGACTGTCGTACACTCAAACGATCTTATCAAATTATAAAAAAAAAGAAAACATGAATTTATGTGTGGTATAAAAATTCCAATGTTATAATACAATAATAAAAATCATAAATTCCATAAAAAATCATTTCAATCATTTTTTTCAAACTATAAATTTGGTAATGGAAAAATGAATGACTTCTGTACGAGACATGGTAGTCCGCCGTACACAAGAACAATGATTTCATAACATATTTTATGGACATGTGTGTGGTTTTAGGTTTTTCCCTTAAAATAAATGTATATATATTTAATATACTGATGTTATTATATAAAAATTACTTAAAAATAATTGATTTGGTATTTGGGAGATATAATATAATAACATTGGTTGATTAGTCTTACCTCTTCTTAAGGTATATTTATTTAGTTCTCACCAAAAAACATTATTAGTTTTATTTTTTACTTAATTAATGATTATATGTTTGGGGGAGCTATGTGTGGAAATTTTTTGGGTAGGTTTGGGATGATCTAAAAAACTTTATACATGTGAAAATGTGAGGGGGTGAGTTACCATTTATAGGAGAGGAAGAGTGACATTCTTGAAAATACAAAAAAGTAAACAATATTTTGAATCCTAACCTACATCACGTGATTCAGATAATGATCAATTTTAGATAAAAAAATATATATGGCCAAAATATTTATATCAAATTTGTTTTAAAAATGTGATTCCTTATTTCTACACCGCATCTATTATTATTAACCACTAAGTAAACTCATATTTACCTTAATCACCATAATTAATTATAATTCCCTTCACTAATCACATACATTAAAACAATTGTGTATAAAATTTTAGACACTATAAATTATTCTATGTTCCTATATGGAATCATATTATATTAATTCAAAATATAGTAGGGGAAAAATAATTTAAAATCAATCCTATTGATATGTCAAAAAAGAGGTTTTCAATAACGTAAAAAACAAAAGTTTAAAATTATTTTTATGAAATTTGAATATGAATTTTATTGAAATGAAATAAATTAGATAAATAAATGTAAAATTGGACAAAATTATCATTAAAATTTTTTTATATATTTTAACTAATAAATAAATTAAATGATAAATTATTTTTTAAATAAAATTCATTATTTTTCACGATTCATAAAAAATGAAACACTTCAAAAGAAATAAAAATAATCCCAAATATAATGTTGAAACCAATATTTAAATTATGATTCTTATTTTATAAAATACATTTTATAAAAGAGATAAAGTGTAATTTTTTATTATGTACGCTAGGAACGATTAACCCATATTTTCAAAAAGACACTGTTTTTTGGAAACCATTTCGTTTTTTCTTATAAATGATTTTTATATTATTAATTTTTCACAAAAACAGATAAAAAAGAAGTTTTTTGGTATAATATTTTTTTTAAATCATATAAAAAAGTTATAAAAGGTTATATATTTTATTAATATCATATTCTCATTATATAAAATCCTAATAATTTAAAAGTTTTTATTACTATTCAAATTACAATGTTTAATAGCAAGGTTAAATAAATGTGGATTAAATAAATATATGAATAATATATTACTATTTTGTTAAAACATAGATTCATGTGGAATGACAGATAAGATTGGGTTTCCTATAGTAAAATCATATCATGTATTAGTGTGAAACATAATCTATCAAATAATATAATTTATTAAAAAAGATGTTCATAAAAACTCACGTTTTTTACTGCAATTCCTACTCAAGCCTCTATTGTTTAACTGTTCATGACCTGGATATCATCACAATTTGATTTTAAAATCCATGGAAGATTTCATATTTTTATGAAGTAAATTTTCACTACAAGAATCCTTACCATGAGATGTTTAACTGCACGAAATGATCCTTTTACAAAACAAGAAAATATGCCACATGAAATATGTGGGATATGATTCATGCCAATTATAATATGCCGGAAAATTCATAGTGGATCAAACACAACATAATCCCCTTTTTTAATACTTTCTCATTAGGACATATTACACATTGATCTGTTTATATCATTCACCATTCTTCCACATCATCTACATGTTCAGATGTGATCACATAAAATCGAACTTTTGAAACAATTATGCCCCTTTCTTAGAGATCCATATTCTTTCAAAGTATTTATAAAACCTTCCTATTAAAACATATCCAAATGGGATAATCATCCACACTGAGATCTATATTCTATTCAGGTAGTCAAAAAATCCATCCATTTGGTGTTTCATCCATTTAAAATGAACTAGAATGGCCTTCTCATATGTTAGTGACCCACTGACCATCATTACACACCTTTCACGTAATCATCTTCATACCATGATTTTAAGATACATGGATAAGTCAATGTCACCTGAAATTAAAAGGTTTGACATGTACCATTAAGTGAAATTGAAATATGTTGGTTCATTTTCCTTTCACAAGGTTACAAAGGATGGCATTTTCTTTGGCATGATCCCAACCCCAAAAACACGTAACTCTACCATAGATGATGATAAATTAAAAATTTGATATCCATGTTGATATAAACCAAAATATAATAAAATTAGTTATCACAGATTAGTAATGTAAAAATATGGAGAACATATAATACATAGATATGCTCACATTGATACATGTTAAAGACTAGCTGATAGAAAATGGGTATCTAGTCCCATACTAGGACAATGAAAGGGTTTATGAATATAACCTAAATCTATGAGATATCTCAAGGGTTAAATAGAATAACTATTAAGGGTAGGATGAGCCTAACCTCTCACTTTATAGAGCAATGTGCATTCTAAGGTGTTACTGGTAAATTCCAAATTACTATTTAACTTTTGAAAATATTCCCACTCTAAATAAAAACCAATATAACCCAAAACATGAGTCATGAATAAATCATTCCTATCAAAAATATATATGGTGAAGTAGATAGTATTCATTAAACTATTGAATTTATTGGTTGAACAATCATTTTATTCATGAATATATAATGAAAGATTTTTTTCTTTCATGTTTTTTGACCTCTTTAAGACTATCCAAACCCCCTTCAATCAAAATTAATGGAATATCCTTTATTAATAAATTTTTCATCAGCTACTGAAATAGTTTGGGACTATAAATAGAAAATAATTTTCACCAGTTCAATGTCTCCAATAGTAGATAACCAATAAATTAATGAGGGAGTACCACCTCAACAATAATATACCTATATTAGAGGCTATGTGAGAGAGCCTCTAAACTGTCAAGAATTATATATAACCTTTTTGGAAAAAGTGGGGCATGGTGAAGTAGGGGATGAACATGGATTTCTCAAAAAAATTGAGTCTCTCTTCCCAAAAATATATATTTCATTACACTTTTATCTATGAGATGTGGATCAAGGGTTCAACTATGGAAATTCCAAAACTCAGGAGTTTGCAATGTGAGATCCATCAAACTAATTTTTTCTTCAATGTCATGTATCCTATTTTATTAGGATCACTATAATACCAAAATTCATTATATTGTTTTAATTTTATAATAAAATTAATTTTGTTTCTATTGTTCATTATACATAACACCATGATAGTATTAAGCTATATAAAACACAATATTACCTTATACGCAAGATCCAGTTTTTCTGTCTTTTAATGGAGAAACTATCTTGAAACTATATTTTGACACATTTAAGAATTTTATTTTAAAAAATAAACATAATTTCTGAACTTATTATATCAAAATTATCATAGGATTAATTTGAGAAATTTTATGAAAAACTACATATTTTGATGAATAGTAAAGGTTGTCGCAATTTAATTAAATACCACCTTTTCATTTAAATAATAATAATTATTTAATTATATTTTTATTTTGTTTTTAATTTAAAAATAGATCAATTGTTAATATATTAAACCAATTTAGTTCATTGGAATGATTTTTATTTTAAAATTATATATAAACACTTCTTAATATTTTGAATGTTTTTACTTTAATAAGAAGTATTCTCACTATGTCTTGGAGATTAGTATTAATCTTAATTCCCCCAAATCTATGATTTGAATTGTGAAAAAATGATAGATTTGGTTTTAATTAGTGAAATATTTTTGGTTTAATAAGGTCATCTTAATTTTCTCTCAAAAAGAGTTTTTGATGTGATTAAAATTATTTACTCTGATTGAGGTAAAATTAATAATAATAAGAGACTAAAACACAATCTTAAGGACAAAAAATACCTACAAAGATGTTAAAAATCTACTAGATTCAAATAATTTGACCATAAACCCACTTCGTTTTAAATACATGTGTGATTGGGATATTATTAAATGGAAGTTCCCTATATAAAAGTCATCTTATGAAAAAGGGAAAAGGAGACCATTCATTACAAATATCATTTAATTTTTTTTAGATATTTAATAAAAGTGATATTTTATGTTATAAATATCATTTTTAAATATAAATAGTTTATTTTTATAATAATAATTTATCAATAATTTTTAGATATCGATTAGTTACTTAAAATTCCTAAGAATTTCAATTGTAGTGACTCATTAGCTAATAATTATCTAAAATAAATGATACTATAAAAAATAAAAGTGAATTTAATAGATTAAATTATTGAATTTATTTGTATATTTAGATTAATATATCATGTTACACATATATTAACCAAATATATTTGAATTCTTATATTAGATTGATTTTTTAAACTTTACATTATGTAAATAATGTTAAAATTTAAAATATTGATATTTTATAATAAATGAAATTTTATTAAATGATAAAAAATTAATAAAAATATTATCTTCTACCATGTTTTTTTTATATTTTAAATTTTTTTAAATATGGTATATTAATGGCCTAATTTATATTTTATAATTAACATATTCACCTATATATTGTAAAAACATTTTTAACATGGTTCAGGTTTTTGTTGTGTTTTAGTTCATCACATGCTCTTATTTAAAAAATATTCCCAAAACATATGAGAGTATTATTTTATAAATTATATTTCATATTAATAATTTAGTGTATTTTTATTTTCTAATAAATCTCACTCTATTTTAGTCCTAATGGTCAATTTATTTAGGTCAGAAAACTAGATTATTTAATAAAATACAAAATCATAAAATTGTGTAATCATATAAGATATGGAACCAAATTATTAAAATTCAATTCTTTTTGTTTGGTGGAGAACTTTACTGAACATCATTCCCCTATAATCATTTTTTTAATTTTTATGACACATCAGGTAAGTTATTCCTCAAATTAATTAATATTTTTTGGTATTTTCAAGAGTTCCACCCACTCCACAATAAAAACGCAAGAACTCTACCCATACCCACATCTCTCAAGACATTTTTACAGCCAAGATCTACCCAATTTCTCCTCAACATCCCTCCCCTCATCATATAATCCTCTCCATAGGTAGTAGTAAACCCCTGTAGGCCCTTTTGTGCAAACAAAACGGAGCTACCCTATTAAAAGGAGGATAAAGACCACTAATCAAAAGGATGGTTTGGTAAGGTAATTTCATCTCAATTTACGTTACACTGATAAATATTAATTATTATGATCCAATAAAATTTTATATGGGGTATATAATCCCTTTTTCATTTTACGTCATGAATCCCTTTAATCTAATGATATTATAAATTTCAATTAGTGTCATACCATTC
The DNA here is from genome assembly GCA_963277665.1 of Viscum album. NCBI lineage: Eukaryota > Viridiplantae > Streptophyta > Magnoliopsida > Santalales > Viscaceae > Viscum > Viscum album. The sequence goes on along the minus strand of OY728159.1, from coordinate 116,020,492 downwards.
TAGATATTATGATTCAAATGTTTCAATGTGGTATAAGACACTTCAGAATGTTTGATGATTATTAAACTATTGAATTATTTTAGTGATTATCCTTGAAATATCAATTACTTTTTGGATTAGTAAATTTCTCTTGAATCAATAATTTTATTTTAATAATTTTCATTGAAAATTTCCTTGAATATCTATATTTTTATATAATGCATATTATTATTTCTTAAACCATATATCATATCAAAAATGGTGTTTACAATTAATCATCGTTTTTTAATTGGGTAATTACTGATACACAAGTATCATTTATTTAATATGTATTTTTAAGGATTATTATTTAATTTTATTATTTTATATAAGAAATTATTAGGACTGCTAATGAAAATTGAGGTTTTAAATTAATTTATCAACTTGATATATCAACTTGATGCATCAATAGATTCTCATTTGATCATTCAGTTGGCCATATTAAATAGGTTTCTATTAGTAGTTTTAAACCCTCTTCTCAAAGGTCCCGACAGTATATGTTCTCATTGCCTTAGACCATAAATATGATAAGTAATCATTTCATTAATAGGTAATTCAGTTAATATTCATCCATTATATTTTGGGTTGACATACCTATAGATACATATCATTGTTTTCATTGATTATGTATAATAAGTATCTCTTTCTTACCGTTCTATATTGATTTTTCCATATCAAGATATATAAATGGAATGTGTTATCATTTATTTACCATTCCATGAGGATTTATTCTCTTTGTTTAATTATTTAATCAACTTTACATACCCTTTATAATCATTTGAGATCACCATTATCATGTTTCCTTTCATGCAGTTATGATGAAGGAATCTTTGAATACGCGTTCATGGATTCAGTTTATTTCCTTTTATTATGTATAATTATTATAGTTCCTATTTCACAATGTTTTATGGGTATTATATATTTAATATTGATTTAAAATACATCTAAACTTATTAGTCTGTTAGGATTTGTTTCCTTTTAAACATATAAATTTAATAAAACAATGCATTAGTACCAAGATTCTGTGGTTGGGGTTCAACAGTTGTTATCAATGGATTTTTAGAAACTACCTTGGATACGAGATTTAAAAATCATAGATTAGGAAACATACCCCTAAGATAGAATTTTGTGATAAGTATAGAATGTCATCATATAATTAGGTTATGTTATAAATTTTGATGGTACTCCTATAAATACATATTTGTCTGGATACTAAAAATGCATGTGGTTCTTTCATAGATGTATCTAGGAGTAATAACTATTACCAGGTGGTTAGATCAGGGCAAAGGGTACCCTAGTTCATGAAAACATGCCTTAATTCCCACCTAGTATGACAGTCCTAGGGGATATGCTTATGATAGTTCACATTTTTGTTACCCACCAATATAAATGGTTTGAAAGTAAAGATACCCCAAAGAAACCATTTTTACAATTATTAGATTAGATATGTGTAAAATTTTCAATTTCTGTTTTGTGGATCACTATTTTTTGGAGCATACATTATTTTATGATTTAATATATTATATCCCATTATTTATAAATTTTTCCTAAAAAATGTATTTTGAGCTCCACTAATGCATGTGATCCAAAGATAAAGAAGGATGATATCATTAATGCTCTTATTAAAACATTTTTAAGGGAAATATTCTCTTAATTATTCTCATAATATGAAGAAAATAGTATCAACTTCTAACATGATATGTAAATAATTATCATATGGATTAGAATAAAAGTAAGAGAAGAATATGATAGTAGAGAAAAATATAGATAAAGGGAAGAACAGAAAGAAGGATTTTCCCATATGTGAAAACTATAGAAATAATCATCCATGAAAATGCTTTAAGGGAATATGATTTTGTTATAAGTATAAAGATAAGCGTAAAAAATGATAGATAATTCAATGGGAATAATAAGAAGACTAATATGCAGTATTACAACTACAAGGAGAAAGAACACTATGAAAATCAATTCCCAAGCATCAAGGAAATATAACCCAAACGATGTTATTGTATAATGATAAAGTTATAATACAACAAAAAATAAAGATAAATGATGAATATTCTAATTCCATAATTATGTAATTTGAATATTTTATCATAATTCTACTGGTTATATGAATTTTTGAATTTTTTAGGATTGTATTGTATTTTTCGTTAAGGATTCAAGAGTATATGTTGAATGGTACCAAGAAAATTAATTTGGTAGAAAATTAAAACTTCCATAAAACACATGATTACAGGAAATATAACTGTAAATATCATTCTAATTTTGATATAATGATGATGAAATGCATTATTTGGACAAGTGCGTACTACCTAGTAATTTATTAGCGACCTGTAAACAAGTGGTCTATTTTATCACCGATAGAGTTTACAACGCATTCAGATTAAATAAATATATCGAATAACATGTGTGTTTATGCACATACATAGATATGTGGTCATTGTACCTTCCATTATCTCTTAATAATAATATTTTTTATAACCCTATTTATTATGTGTGGCTTTCAACAATAGTTTCTTCTCAAATATTAATCCCTTGAATAGTGAGATCATGTTAAAATTAAAAGGAAAAAATTTAAATAAGGTGGGGTGATTGTAACACCCCAAGATAATATAATGTTCTTATTTTAGAATTAAATTAATTTGTAGCTATATTTCATTATACGTAACACTATGTTATGGTTATTCTATATAAAACAAGGGTTTAGCTTGTACGCAAGGCCGCATTTTTCTCCCTTTTAATAGCAAACCAATATTAAAAATCAATTTTGAAAATTTTATGAATGTTATTTTTTTAAATAATCATCATTTTTAATTAATAATTTCGAAGTTATTTTAGGGTTTATTATTTTGGATTTTTTGTGAAAAAATATTTTTTATGAATATTGAAATTGTGAGTTTTTAAAAAACCACCCGTATTGTTAAAATATGGATTAGTGTTAAATTATATTTTAAATTGGTTTTTAAAGTCAAAATAGATCAATTATGTACATATTAATCAAATTTAGGTCATTTTAATCATTTTATTTTAAAATTATATAATAAATCTTATTGAAAAATTGAACATATTTACATCAAAATCTTCAATTTTCACAACATTTGTGAGATTACTGTTAATCTCATTTTCTTTTTTTTTATTTGAATTTTGAAAAATATACATACATGGTTGTAATAAATAAAATATATATTTTCTAATAATATCAACTTAATTTTTGTCCAAAAATATAAGTGAATGTTATTAAAATTAATTATGGTGACTATAGTAATATTATTCTTAATAAGGCACTAAAACTAAATATTGAAGACCCAATTGATATGGAAACTTTTCAAAAATCCATTGACCTTCGATAATTCAACTATTTCCCCACTATTTTATAAATAAATGGGTTATTAGGATATTATTAAATTGATGTTCCCTATATAAAAGGTAATGTAAGGAAGAAGAAAAAAAGGAACTTTCCTTACATTTAACATTTATAAAACATTGATATATGTAAAAAAATATCATATTTTAGGTTACTCATATTCTATTGAAATAAAGATGTTTTATTTTTATCTTAACAAAATTTCAATAATTTTTAGAGGTGTTAGAATTAATTTATATTCATAAGACATGCCAATGCACTGATTATTCAGTCAGTAATATAATAAAATAAATTGTACTATAAATATTATAAGTAAAGTAAGTTTATTGAATTATTGTTTTTATTTATTTATTTATATGAATATATCATGTTACAAATCATTATAGATAATATATTTTAATTCCAATATTAGATTGATTTTTTAAAATTAACATTAAATAAATAATTTCAAAATTGACATTAGCGTAATTTTACAATACATGTAATTTTTTTAAATGTTTTAAAAATAATTAAAAACATATATAATGATGTGTTATTTTTAAGTGTTAATAAATATTATATACGGTCTGCTAATGGAATAATGTATCTTTTATAATTATCATATTGACCCATATATTGTAAAAATGTAGTTAACATGATCCAGATTTATGAAATGTTTAACTGCATCACATGAGCTTGTTTAAAAAATAATTTCAAATTGACATTGAATTTTTCATTCCTAAATTAGATACCATATTATTAATTTTTTGGATCTATATTTTTTAAGAAATGGTAGTTTATTTTAGTATTATTGATAAAATTACATAGGTTAAAAAACATAAAGCGATAATAAAAAACAAATACGATAAAATTGGGGAATTAAAGAAGTTATGGAATAGAATTACTAAAATGAACATATTTTTGTGTGGTGGATGTCTGTACATACAAGGCTTCCCCTTTAATACATTATTTTTCTATTTTTGAGACACATTACATAAAGTATGCCCCCTACCAATTAAGACCTATTAGTATTTATAGGAGTGCCAATCTCCCTTCCACTACAAGAATGAAATAACTCTACTCTTTATCTCACCTCTAAAGACACATTGATTTGATCGTGATCTACCTTAATAGATCATAAAAACCCCCACCTCATTATATAATCCTCATTTTGGTAATGAATCAATCCCTGGAAGCCCATTGATATAACCCAAAAGGAGTTACCCAATTAAGACAAGGAAAAAGACCACACATTAAAAGGAGGGTCAAGATTTGGGAATTTAGACTCAATATACATTCATTATTCTTCACCATTTAAATTTTATTTGTGGTATATATAGACATTTTCATGTTATATAATGAATACATTTATTCTCATTATATTTTATGTTTTATTTAATATCCTACTATTCTAGAGATTATGATTTAAATATTTCAAAGTAGTGAGGTACACTTTTTAATGTCAAAAAAATTAATATCCTAAAAAATGATCTTAGTGATTATGTTATCAATATAACTTCATTTAGTGATTTTTAACATTATATTGAAACAATAATTTTGTTATAATAATTTTTATTATAATTTTCCATGAATAACCATATTTATATATGATGGATATTTGTATTACCTAAATCATTTACCATATCACATACGTTGTTTACTTTTATTGTTAATTGATTAACTATTGAATTATTGAAAAATCCATATCATTTATTCAACATATATATATATTATAAGGAATATTATTTATTTTCATTAATTGATTTGAGGAATTCATAGAACTAGTAATGATGGGTAGGGCGAAAAATTTATATAGCCCCTCAATGCATCGAGTGGTTCTCATGAGACAATTATGTTGGCCTTATTAAATGAGTTCATCTCAGTAGTTATAAACCATCATTTGAAGCTTCGTTAAGATATATGTTTTCAAATACTTTAGAAATTATCTTCAATTAGTACTAATTATCTTCATAGATATTTTATTTATTATTTATCCATGAGTTTTTTTGTAAACGTATCTATAGATACTTTTCATTTTTAATTCATAGATTAAATGGAATGTGTTTTAATTTCTTACCATACTATATTGATTATTACTTATCTTTTTATTTTAATTGAATGTGTTATTAGTTATTTACCATTATGGGTTGATTTATTTTGGATTATTCATTATTTATTCCACTTTACATACCCTTACATAGCTTTTCATCTCCAATTTATTTTTTTTTCCTTTCCCCATGTTATGAAAAAGAAATATTTGAATAAATGTTGAAGGATGTTGTTTATATCTTCTTATTATATATCATGTTTATATTTCCTAATTTCCAATTATTATGGGTATCATGCATGTATTATTTCAATACAAGACTTCTATACTGACCGATTCAATAGGGTTTTTTCCCTGTAAACATTCTAATGTAATAAAATAATGCACTGAAACCATGCTTTTCCGATCAGGGCGTTACAATCACACTAAGGAAGAAACAATCAAGGACCCAACTGTGACCTTTTAAGCCAAAAAACCATGATGTGTGTCTCTCCAGGGGTAGTAGCCCCACTATCCTTGGAAAGAGAACATTATCCCTATTTCCCATATTTATTCTCCAACTCAATAATATTTCCAACATATTTTTGGTGTTCTAGGATGATCTGTTATATATATTCCAATAACAATTACGGGTTGGGAACATATTTCATTCCACAATCATGAATCTTGTAATCATATATCAATTGTTAATAGAGGTAAGAGATAGGATTATATTTCTTTTCCCATTGATGTATATGCCTATATTTGTTTCTCCATCATATAACCCTATTACTATATCCTAGAGTAAATTGATGGGAAGAACCACATCCAAGATCACTTTTTACTAGAATGTACCTATATTCATACATCAGTAGTAAAAGGCTATTATTTGTTTATCCAAATGATCAATGGGGGGATATCTCATATTTCTTCACCCACTAATTGAGTATCACATCAACATGCTACAAGAAATAATAAAGGGTATGAAAATTTTATTAATCCTATTTTAGAGGATCACTGATATGTTTCTACGAATAATGATAAACATGGTGAAGTTTATACCCCCATTACAAATGGATATCATCATCCCATTGTACTTTCCACATTAGGGTTTGGTAATATTTCTTGAAATAATGAAGGAGTTCATTAGAATATTTAGATTACCACATGGTAATATCTAAGGATGCCCACAATATATAATTTTTATATGCACAACACATGACACCATATACACAATAGAGAGAAACCAAGATAAACTATCACTGGAGTGTCCCAAAGAATAAGAACTAGTCTATATCCCCACCAGAATAAATACTAGTTTTCTTGAGTCCCAAAATCACTATCCAATAGTGGACTAAGAATATAATAACTAATTATAAGAAAGAAGACTTGGAAACATTTTTGAATTTACTATGAACAATGTTATTTCCAAAAGATGTATAGGTCCATCAAAGATTACATTCAAAGAAGCTCATCCTCATTGAAAAAATATCATTCTGGAAAAACCTCCTCATTATGAGAGCATTTAAAATACTCATCATAGTTATAAAATAAATATACAATAAGTTCCTTCCATTTCCACATCAATCATTTTCCACCATGTATTTCCTTCACATGGTATATTATATAGAAATACTATATATTGGTGAAACGTTCCCCATGATGGAACCCTTACCAATGATAGTTTTCACTATGATAGTGCTACCCACAATGACATATCACATTAATATGAATTTCTTCCCCTTTGAAAAGAAACAATGATAAATCCATCATACCGAGAGGTTCTCTAAAGACAAAGGCCATCTACTCTAGGAGACTTGTATCTAATGAATTATATACATTCTCAAATAGAAGATAGTATGAAGCGATGGTTATCATCAGTTCCACCTTTAGATCATCCTCTGTTTGATACTATGGATAATATTCTATCTAATCCCACTTATTTTGATTAGTTATCTAGGAGAAGACAACTCTGGTCAGATATAGAAGAGGAATATCTAATTTAAGATGAATATAATGCTATTATAATGATGAAATAACTACCCAATTGAAATATATAATTCTTATCATTGGCTATAGACAGTTCTCAATATGAAACTTTAGAGACACTGATAGTTGAATATATAATATATTTCATATAAATATAAAGGGTACCGATTTTTATCTAAAAGAAAAGCCATTTACTTATGAGAAATATAAAATCCTTCTCAAGGTAATAGTAGGGTCTCGAATTATATTTACATAGATTTCCTTTCAGTTGCATGGAACCAGATGTTTGAAAGGCTGTGTAGAAAACAACAACATGAATGTCTTAATGCAATAATGTCTTGACCATGGTTTATCATTAATACTTCATCTGACATGCATATTAAGGGATGAAGATAACATATAGTAATTTATTACCCTCCACTCCCTAGTCTATAAGGTAAACATCAATAGATTTCATGAAATATAATTTCATTAAGCTAGGTTTAAGGAGAAAGTTCTACACATGATATTCATCCTATCCAATAGGTTTCCATTATCCCTTGATACTAGATTTGGAATCCCCAATGGTAATGATCCTTCTATAGACACCTAAATTAGTCCTTTAAAAGGTTTAAAAATATTTTTTTGTATGGGAAAATGTAAATTTTTGGATGAAATGCATCCATCAATGAAAAGAAACTCATGTTTATAAAATGTTCAATATCAAGATTATGATAAAAAAAAATCCAAAAAAATAAAAAGGGAATCAACATGGGCTGATATGTCAACAATATAATATAAGACCAATCCTACAAGGTCGTGGGGTTTCTACCACCACCACCTCCCCTACGAGTATAAAATACATACTAATTTCAGTAATTAATGATTGAAGAATCATGATATCTGGAACATGTAAGGATATGTTAATTTATATCGCAACCCACTACTCTAGGAAAACAGTTTTCTATAGGCAAATAGATAACAATAAGAAATTATTTCATAGCTTCTACCATTACATTACCCATATATTTCTTTAGGGAGATATTCTACAATGCATTTTGGACACAATCTCCATATTACACTAAAAAATCAGTTCCAAGGGATCACTTGAAGAAGAAGAAAAGGTCACATTGGTATCACAAAAAAATGGTCTTCCAAGAAAATAATGACCAATGAGAGTTAAAAATTACCTTTTGATTGATATTTAGATGTTAATCAATTTAATTACCCTTTAGAAGAGGACATGGGTCTGATAACATGATATAAATCATTGAATGACATCAACATTAGCTCCATTGATGAAATAGGGGAAAATTGGTCATAGAAGAGCAGGATGTGGATGGATATATCCAAAATATTTTCCGCACTAAAATGATTTACAATGGTGTTTATAAAATCATCATAAAAATGATCAATATTTAAGGGTTCTCTTGAAATATTAGTCACCAAATCCGTTGTTAGATTATTCTAAGGAAACGTGGAAGTGTATGGTCATATTAGACCCATTACTTGATGAAGTTGATCATAAAACTACTTAAGAGTGATGTGTCCAATTAAAATTGGAGTTAAAAGGGTTAATGTAAACAAACCCTAAACTACGTAGGGGAAATATTCTTGATTTGTACAACTCCTATTTAGAATTCAACACATCCCCTTTAAAGCATGTCAAAAAATTGGCATCTTCTCAACATATACAAATTCAACCTAGTCATCCAATGAGGCATGAGTCCAAATAACATATATATATAATCCCAATAATGGGAAATTATTTAGGAATACCCCCATTTGTGTGGTGGATAAAACCATGTTAAGAGAACTATGTACCTACACTAGTTTTCAAAAAAACCTAGTTAATTAGACAATATTATGAATTTTATGTATCCTTCACTCAATTTTTTTACCAATACATTGTTACATAATTGTTTCATTATTCGATGAAATAAATGGAATTTTAAATAAAAGATATTGAAGTACGTTATCCATCGATGTAAAAAAATTGGAAACCATTTCCCATTTGAGTAAACTAAACTCATCCTCCTCCCAAAATATTAGAATAAAATGTCCATTGTTTTTAATGGCACTAAAGACTCAAAACACCAACTATATCATATTGTATATTATTTTCTCCACATGATATAAAACATAGAGGAAATGGAGTCCACTAAAATAATTTTTTATGTGAAAAAATTGGAATGTAAAATTTTCCTCTTGTAAAACTACATACTGACTAAGTCATTAAAAAATGAGAATAATTATTCTGTTAATTTCTCTACTAATTCGGCATAATTAAAAGAGAAAAATGTTCCTTGAGCACTCAAATTATATGTAATGTGAAAATGATATAGTATTAGACATAATAAAAAAAAGAATGTATGAACTACTCTCTTAGAAGGTAATTTTCATAAGAGAATTTACAGTAATTATTAATAATGATCCTATACTATGATTTGATGATGATGTTTCTCCCAATCAAATGTGTCGGTGGATTTCATGAGTTATCCACAGTGGCATTAAGGATTTAAAACACCATTCAATAAACCATGTCCAGGTATTATCCATGTAACGCCCTAACCCTAGTTACCCAAAGTCAGTGCATTATTACATAACATTGGCATGATCACAAGAAAGATCAAATATTGAAATACCGGTTGGTTTAGTAGCCTTGGAAACACTAGATATATTCATAATGGTTTACAATACATCATAAAGTGAAAAACTAATACAACAACATATCGTCTCTATAATCCACACTATTATACCCTCATAATATCCCTCCAGGTCATTTATAATTTACTTCTTCACATCCTGGGAAAAATAAAACATATTAAAGGGGTGAGCTCAAATGCCCAGTAAGAATAACAATATAGCGGAAACTTTCAGAAATAAGAATAAACATTTAAGGCAATGTATAACTAAAACAAAAGCCTTTTAAACTTGAACTTCAACATAGTATGGAAAAAATATAATGAAATAATTCCATTTAATTATTAACATAGATATTCTACTAATCGAATAATCACATGCAATATCAATAACCACTTTCATAATGATGGAATGCATAATTACAGACTATCATAACCACATAGCCAAGGCCTCGTGCCAAGACTACAAATAAGATTTTTCCAAGGCCTTGTGCCAATACACTAGTTTGTCTCATGAGACCTACTGATGCATCAAGGAGCTATAGCGGGCTCCACCCGTCACATAATAAGTACAATGCATTCCCATATGAAAAGGATTAAACATAACATAAACATTCGTATTAAAACTAGCATACTAAATGTCAATACATTCTCCATAAACCATGAATGGTATAAAAATAACACATCCCCAGTAAAACATACCACAAAACCTTCAATACAATACACAAGTTTTGTATCATAATAAATCCACTTCAAATAAGCTTAAAATCCATCAAAGGATGTTTACATAGATGAAATAAAAACTATTTGAGAGAAATATCTCTTTTTTCGAAATCATTGAAAAGCAACACATTTATAAATGAAGTAATTTTTAAGAGATTTTTGAATCAACGTGTCCCATACCACTTTGAAACATTTGAAAAGAAATATAATTTAAAAAACTTCATGTCCATATAAATAAATCCTTAAAATCATTTTGAAATCATGGACATTAATTAAAAATATTTAGAAATATAAATCTTCAAAACATTTAAAATTATGATCTTGATAAAGAGTACCTTCCACAAATTCTTAAAATATTCATTTTGAAATCATTTTAAAGTCACATAATTATAAAATAAAATAGTTACATTTAAAATGTTCTTATAATCTTGTAAGGCAAGCTTTGACGATTTTATAATGGCATTAAAAAGCCGCACCCACCGTATAAGTTAAAAAAACATTCTTACCTTAATCCTGTCGAAAATATTAAAATGCACCTTGTTTGGAAAACGACGGAAATATTTCTTTATAAACCTATTATAAAATGTCAAAAAATGGTATAAATGATGTTAACCCATATTCTTTTAAATGGTGAAAATGTTTTGAAATACATTTTGAAGAAACATGGATGTGGAAGATAAAGAAATCCCAGTATATTATTACGTATAAACAACCTCGGATAATGTAGAGATTGTGAAATAAAACCTTACCATGTAATTTTCCATGGTTGAGTGTCGATTAAACTCCTGTATAATGGTGAAATAATTGTTATTAAATTATAAAAGAATCATATATATTAATATGATATCATATATGATCTTTTAACATTGCTTTGTTAATAATATCTTAGTATTATCATCGTTTCGGGTGTTAACTTACTCATTTTCTTTCATATGTTTTGTTATGTAAGACATGTTTGTCATGGATAGGATTTATATTATTCATATCCAGAATGATATCAAGTCCTTAAAAATTATTTTTAAATCATCAAATGATAATTATACTTGAATGGATATGATGGAGAATGAATCTCATCGCGTTCGTGGAGACGGTAGTCCGTTCGTACGCGCGAGTGACAATATCATTATTTTGATATTAAAATGATATATAATTGGATGGTATATCATACATACAGAATCTTTATCATGTGATATTTATTATTTACATGAGTTATACATTATTATTATACCCATCCAAATAATAATATATTGAATAACAATTACACCACGACGTGGAGACGGTAAGCCGTACGTACGCACGTATGGTGACATGTTATTGAAAGGGTGATAGAATACTGAATATGGTTGTACCATATTTATAATAACATCAATGTATATATAAGATACTGGAGTTAATATTTTATAATGGTAATAACAAATAAAGAAGAAGTGGAAGAAGAAATGAATTTGAAAAAGGGTGGTGAAAACATTACCTCTTCTTCGGGTTCTTCCTTTCGATTCGATCAAAAGGGCTCCTTAGGTTGGATTTCTGATCAAAATAAGGCATCTAGGTTGTAGTGAGGGATGTTTAGAGAGTATTTGGGAAGAGGTTTTCCAAGCCAAAAGGCTTTGAAGGTGGGAAGAAATGAGAAGGAGGAGTGCCCTTTTATAAGAGGGGTGAGGGGCACCTTTGGAAAAGCTAGAAATATTAATTTATAATAAATTCATATTCGGTTTCAAATGGCTCCAAAGTTGATTATTAAAAGTTTAAGGTGGGGATAAGTCTAAAACCATTCCACCAATAGAATTTAGACAGGTTTGGGTCATTATATTAACCTTATCTCTTTGTTTTAACTCCTATTTAATTAGTTTTACATTTACCATGTCACAATGTATTTTTATATTATATAGTTAATAAACATACTATATACATAAAATAGACCCCCCAAGTGGTTCATTAATTATACACCTATCATGATATAAGTCTCTTGGCCGAACCTTATATTTTTATGAATTTAATATCAATTAATAATATAATATTTGTTTTAAAAACTCTTTTATGTCAATTTTGACACTCTTCAGTAGTTGATTTTTTTGAAACTTATAACAGAATTATTACTTCGAAAAAAGTCAATTAAATCAATCCTAATATGTCATATTATCCTATAAAATTATTTTAATTCATTAAAAGTCTCAATTATATTTATTTGGTTATTTATAATATCAATGAATTTAATTTTTCACTATTATGGTAATTACTGTATCATCATTGTGTCATAAATAAATTAAATTATTTAAAGTATAAAAATAATAAATAAAATATAATTATGTAGGAAAGATTTTTATATTTCTAGTTAATATTTACAATAGAATTTATCTTATGTATAACCCTATATTAAAAATGTTTTAGTAAATAAACATTGATTTTAACTCTTTTAACTCTTCTTTGAATTAAATAATAATAAATGTCCAAATCTAATCCAAGTGGACCTAAATGATAATGTTTTATTACTAGGATTGTTTTTGGTCGAGATACACTTGTACAATAGAATTAGGACATGTGTTAGGGTAATATTAATATCATTTGTACCCTTAATTACCCTATTTACTTTTAACCGTGGTAAATAAAAGTAAAAATTTACTAATCACCAAATATTATTTTCATCTAATTGAACAACATTTTACTCCTTGATATTAACCATGTCTCTTGGATTTTCGAAATTCCAATCACAGAAGTGGTAAAATTGAGTTTTATGAAAAATTCAGTTTTTTAACTACCACTTAGTAGTTTCACTATTCATCAAAAATTGAAGTTTTTCAGAACAGTGCCAAAATTTCACCCGAAGCAATAATTGATATTCCGAATTAAAAAATTATTTCTATTTTAAAAAATTCCAAACATAAAAGTTTCATTAATTAATTTTATAATTATTTCCCGCTGTTATAACAAATAGCGTGTTTTTAAGAAACAATATATATCAAAAGATTAACACTTGTTTATGTCTGGTTTAAATGTGAAATTACATCTAATGACCAACATTGTATTAAATGGTAAAATATATTCTAAATATAATTTAAAACCACTAAAATTCATAATTTATCACTATTAATTATTTCGATTAAAAAAGTTGTTTTTAATTAAAATTTAGCAATTTTCACTATTCATCAAAATATGAAACTTATCCGAAAAGTACCAAAATTTCACCCTAATATAATTTCGATATTACGAATCCAAAAATGAATTCCATTTAGAACGATAAAATTTATAAAATTTCAAAAAGTAGGTATTACTATCCATAACGGCTGGTTTGATTGGTTGTGGTGTGTTAGAATCTCGAAGTTGCGTACAATGCACGCCATTGCATTATTCAAAGGGAAACGTACCGTGGAAGCTTGGGATGTTTCATTGTAAATTTTTGATGTCCCCATTTTAAAAAGTAAATTTATTTAAAATATTGGATTTAAAAAGGGTTCACTATTAAAAGTTTGTAACAGTGCAATACTGAAAATGAATTTGTTCTTACATTATGTCTAAGAAACTCATAATATGGATTCTAAAAGTATAAGGATTATATAATGTTTAAAATTTAGTTAATACTATTCATAACCTCTTTTAAACGGCTTGTTTGGAAAGTCATGGTGCGTTTGAACTTGGTGTTGCGTGTAGTACAAGTTATTGAATTATTTTGGAGAAATAACACACTATGAAATATTGGGGTGTTACATTCTCCCCTCCTTCAATAAATTGCATCCTCACAATTTGAAATTGTTCTTCTAAAATAAAAGGTTGAATATAGAAAATATCTTTGTGGGAAAAACCACATCAGAAATTGGGTTAATAAAATTTAGTCTTAATAAGAGGAAAAGAGAAATGAAAGGGTCGCCACCAAATTATGATATCTATTCGGAGAACATTGGTGGAAATTAGAGGCATATAGTTGGAGGAAAAACATAAATATTTATAGGTAGTGATTGAGGTCATCAATCACAAACAAGTGTAAAATTGAGGGCCTTAAATTCATCAATCTATGATGATATAAAATATCATCGGTTCAGCAAAACATATGGTATTAGGATAACACATTTTTTTGTTTTAAGATCACTTCACTACAATATAAGAATTAATTTTGTCATTGAATAAGAGAAGAATAAAAATATATAATTGACAAGTAGAGTCTCATCCTTTAACTATGTTCTACCACAAACTCATCTTTCACTCTAAAATATAATAGAACTTAAAAGTAATATTCTATTTATCCTATTCGTATAGGGTTAAAAACATGAATTTATAATTCATCTAGAAGAACCATTAAAAAAATACATTATTCAATACAGGACATCACGTGGGTCAGTGGTAGGTGATACACCCTTGTCACCCTTCGGTTGTGGGTTCAAGTCTCATGGCCTTTCCGGACGTGACGAGTTGCCGCCCGACCTCGGGTTGTCCTTTTATGGCAATCCAAAATAATCCAAACTAGAACTATCCAAAATACTTAAGTCCAAAATTTATAATGAAGGTAAACACAATGAAGATCCTTTTTTCCGCGTAATAAATTGTGAACACCATCATCATGTATTCTTTTAAAACATTGAAACATCCTAAATAACCATAAAACCATATTGACTATATTCATGATCCCTTATTCCTTAAAGAATAACAAATATACTCCTTCAATCCCAAAAATGTTGTAAACCCCAAAAATGATGGAATATAAAAATCATTAATCAGTTTCAAGGTAGTCAAGAATATCCAATATAATTTATCCAAATCAATCATGTATTATTCTAAAATCCCTACCTCGGTATCAGAACCATATTATGGTTTATCTTTCTCTCAACCATATATTTTCTAAAAATTTGACCTGCTATTGAGTCACTTTTCTTTGTTCCACACAATCTCAAATCCTTAATGAAATAGTACTGTACTACAATCCTTATATACTCAATAATTATTATAACAAGTACATTGTTGATACAACACTCAAATGACATAATCAATATAAGAACTCTAATCATTCCTCTTCATCTGTGGTAGTATCATTACTTGATTATTATCCAATAACATCATTTGTGACATAGTCTTATGGATGGGACATAGGTTCAGGTAGTGTCCAAACTCCTTGAAAATGAAGCATTGTACATTTGAAACCATTTTCTTACCCTTACAGTCATGTACACTGTGCCCTTTTCCTCCACACTTATAACAAACTCCCATTCCTTTCAGGCATGTTCCAGGGTGTTTCTTCCCACAGTTATCACATATGAGAAAATTATTCTTTTCCCTCTTCCCTTTATCCATCTTTCTCTCTTCCATCCTTTTCTTATCATGCTTCCATTCAAAGCCATAGGACTCAGTAAACTCTTTACTTATCTTAACAACACATGATATTATTTCATTATATGATGTTAATACATGGGAGACTATTTCTCTTATAAATTATGGCTTAAGACCATGAAAGATATGATCCTTCTTTCTCTTTGGATCATGTGACTTGATGGAGTACTCGTTCCTTCTACTAGGTTCCATTCCTAAACAATGGCATACACTATATTAGTTTATGAATAACAATACCTAATCCCAAACTTGTAAAACACATAACATAAATTAAATAGTTTATGGATGTAATTAATAATCAAAAAAATGTCTCCATTGAGGAAGTATATACTCATAAACCCTTCATAATGGTTTGTAAAGAAAATAAAAATTATCCTTAGCATATCCCCCGAGAGTGTCGTAACCAAGAGTGTAGCAAGGCCCATTGTCGTGCACCCGTTCCCGTTCGAGTCTAGCTCAAAGCGGTGTTTTTGGGTTTTACCGCTAGGTACATCTGTGCTAGAGCCTCCTCTACCTGCTCATATCCAGACAGGGATGTATTGCTCGGAAAACTCACAAAATATATACAATACCAAAATTTTAGGAAGTTCTTATATACTAATCATCAAAGTTTATCTTAGGTCTATTTTCTCTACTCAGAGTTTATCTAAATCTAGCTTCCAAGGTTTGTACTAAACTTCCTCTATTACCAACTGTAATTCCCCGACCCTAGTTACCCAGAGTCGGTGCATTATTACATAACATTGGAATGATCACAAGAATGATCAAATCTCGAAAGACCGATTGGTTTAGTAGCCTTGGAAACACTAGATATATTCATAATGTTTTACATTACATCATAAAGTAAAAAACTACTACAACAACATATTGTCTCCATAATCCACACTATTATCCCCTCATAATATCCATGTAGGTCATTCATAATTTACTTCTTCACATCCTGGGAAAAATAAAACATATAAAAGGGGTGATTTCAAATGCCCAGTAAGGATAACAATATAGCGGAAACATTCATAAATAAGAACAAACATTTAAGGCAGTGTATAACTAAAACCAAAGCCTTTTATACTTGAACTTCAACATAGTATGGAAAAAATAAAATGAAATAATTCCATTTACTTATTCACATGGATATTCTACTAATCGAATAATCGCATGAAATATCAATAACCACTTTCATTATGATGGAAGGCATATTGTCAGACTATCATAACCACATAGCTAAGGACTCGTGTCAAGCCTACAAATAAGATTTATCCAAGGCCTTGTGCCAAGACACTAGTTTGTCTCATGAGACCTACCGATGCATCGAGGATCTATAGTGGGTTCCACCCGTCACTTATTAAGTCCAATTCATTCCCATATGAAAAGGTTTAAAAATAACATAAACATTCGTATTAAAACTAGCATACTAAATGTCAATACATCCTCCATAAACCATGAATGGTATAAAAATAACACATCCATAGTAAAACATACCACAAAACCTTCAATACAAGACAAAAGTTTTGTATCATAATAAATCAACTTCAAATAATATTAAAATCCATCAAAGAATGTTGACATAGATGAAATCAAAACTATTTGAGAGAAATATCTCTTTTTTTTGAAATCATTGAAAAGACACACATTTATAAAGGAATTAATTTAAAAGATATTTTTGAATCAAAGTGTCTCATACCACTTTGAAACTTTTGAAAAGAAATATCATTTCAAAAACTTCATGTACATATAAATAAATCCTTAAAATCATTTTTAAAACATAGACATTAAATAAATGATTTATAAAGATAAATCTTTAAAACATTTAAAATTATGATCTTGATAAAGAGTACCTTTCACATATTATTAAAATATTCATTTTAAAATCATTTTAAAGTCACATAATTATCAAATAAAACATTTAAATTGAAAATATTCTTATAATCTTGTAAGGTAAGCTTTGACGATTTTATAACGGCAGTAAATAGCCGCACCCGCCGTATAAGTTAAAAAAACATTCTTACCTTAATCCTGTCGAAAAGGTTAAAAAGCAACTTGTTTGGAAAACGACGGAAAGATTCCTCTGTATACCTCTTATAAAAAGTCAAAAATGGTATAAATGATGTTAACCCATATTATTGTAAATGGTGAAAATGTTTTGAAATACAATTTCAAGAAACATTGATGTGGAAGATAAAGAAATCCCAGTAGATTATTACGTATAAACAACCTCGGATAATGTAGAGATTGTGAAATAAACACTTACCTTGTACTTTTACATGGTTGAAGGTAGGTTAACCTCCTGCATAATGGTGAAATAATTGTTGTTAAATTATAAAATAATCATATATATTAATATGATATCATATATGATCTTTTAACATTGCTTTGTTAATAATATCTTAGTATTATCGTCGTTTCGGGTGTTAACTTACTCGTTCTATTTCATATGTTTTGTTATGTAAGCCATTTTTTTCATGGATAGGTTGTATCTTATTCATATCCATAATGATATAAAGTCCTTAAACATTATTTTGAAATCATAAAATGATAATTATACTTGAATGGATATGATGGAGAATGAATCTCATCGCATTCGTGGAGACGGTAGTCCGTTCGTACGCACGTGCGACAATATCATTTTTTTGATATTAAAATGATATTTCATTGGATGTTATATCATATATACAGAATAACTATCATGTGATATTTATTATTTACATGAGTTACACATTATTATTATACCCATCCAAATAATAATATATTGAATAACAATTACACCACGATGTGGAGACGGTAAGCCGTACGTACGCACGTATGGTGACATGTTATTCAACGGGTGGATAGAATACTGAATATGGTTGTACCATATTTATAATAACATCACAGTATATATAAGATACTGGATTTATTATTTTAGAATTGTAATAACAAAGAAAGAAGAAGTGGAAGAAGAAATGGATTTGAAAAAAGGTGGTGAAAACAATACCTCTTCTTCCGGTTCTTCCTTTTGATTTGATCAAAAGTTCTCCTTAGGATGGATTTCTGATAAAACTAAGGCCTCTAGGTTGTATTGAGGGATGTTGAGAGAGTATTTGGGAAGAGGTTTTCTGAACCAAAAGGCTTTGAAGGTGTGAATAAATGAGAAGGAGGAGTGCCCTTTTAGAAGAGGGGTGAGGGGAACCTTTGGAAGAGCTAGAAATATTAATTTATAATAAATTCATATTCGGTTTCTAATGGCTCCAAAGTTTATTTTTCAAAGTTTTAGGTGGGGATAGGTCTAAAAAAATTACACCAATAGAATTTAGATAGGTTTGGGTCATTATATTAACTTTATCATTTTGTTTTAACTCATAGTTAATTAGTTTGACATTTACCATGTCACTTTGTATTTTTATATTATATTGTTAATAAACTTACTATATTCATCCAAGAGACCCCAAAGTGGTTCATTAATGATACACCTATCATGATATAAGTCTCTTGACCGAACCTTAGATTTTTAAGAATTTAATATCAATTAATAATATAATATTTGTTTTAAAAACTCTTTTATGTCAATTTTGACACTATTCAATAGTTGATTTTTGTGAAACTCATAACAGAATGATTACTTTGCAAAATGTCCATTAAATCAATCCTATTATGTAATATTATACTATAAAATTATTTTAATTCATTAAAAGTCTCAAATTATATTTATTTGGGTATTTATAATATCAATTAATTTAATTGTTTACTATTATGGTAATTACTGCATCATCAATGAGTCATAAATAAATTAAATTATTTAATGTCCAAAAATTATAAATAAATTATCATTATATAGGAAATATTTTTATATTTCTAATGAATATTTACAATTGAAATCATCTTATGCATAACCCTATATGAAAAATGTTTTATTAAATAAACATCGATTTTAACTCTTTTAACTCCTCTTTGAAATAAATAATAATAAATGTCCTAATCTAATCCAAGTGGACCTAAATGATAATATTTTATTCCTAAGGTTGTTTTTGGTTGAGATACACTTGTACAATAGAATTAGAACATGTGTTAGGATAATATTAATATCATTTTACCCTTAATTACCCTATTTACTTTTAACCGTGGTAAATTAAGTAAAAAGTTACTATTCATCAAAAAAAAATTTCAACTCATTGAACTACATTTTACTAATTGATATTAACCATGTCTCTCGGATTTTCAAAATTTCAATCACAAAATCGGTAAATTTATGTTTTATGAAAAATTTAATTTTTTTACCACCACTTAGTAGTTTCATTATTCATCAAAAAAATTGATGTTTTTCAGAACAGTGCCAAAATTTCACCCTAAGCTATAATTGATATTCCGAATTAAAAAATGATGTTTATTTTTTAATATTACAAACCTAAAAGTTGCATTAATTAATTTTATAATTAATTCCCGTTGTTACAACAAATAGCGTGTTTTTAAGAAAGAATATATATCAAAAGATTAACACTTGTTTATGTCTGGATTAAATGTGAAATTACATCTAATGACCAACATTGTTTTAAACGGTAAAATATATTCTAAATATACTTTAAAACCATTCAAATTAATAATTAATCACTATTAATTATTTCGATTAAAAAATTTGTTTTTAATTAAAATTTAGCAATTTTCTATATTCATCAAAATATGAAAGTTATCCAAAAAGTACCAAAATTTCACCCTAATCTAATTTCGATATTACGAATCCAAAAATGAAGTCCATTTAGAATGATAAAATTTATAAAATTTCAATATTTAGGTATTACTATCCATAACGGCTAGTTTGATTGGTTGTGGTGTGTTAGAATCTCGAAGTTGCGTACAATGCACGCCATTGCATTATACAAAGGGAAAAGTACCATGAAAGCTTGGGATGTTTCATTGTATATTTTTGATGTCCCCATTCTAAAAAGTAAATTTATTTAAAATATTGGATTTAAAAATGGTTCACTATTAAAAGTTTGTAAAATTGCAATACTGAAAATGAATTTGTTCTTACATTATGTCTAAGAAACTCATAATATGGATTCTAAAATTATAAGGATTATATAAAGTTTAAAATTTAGTTAATACTATTCATAAACACTTTTAAAGGGCTTGTTTGGTAAGCCATGGTGCGTTTGAACTCGGTGTTACGTGTAGTGCAAGTTATTAAATTATTTTGGAGAAATAACACACTATGAAATATTGGGGTGTTACAATCCAACACCAATAGACCGAGATAGTACAATAGAAAAAATATGGAAAATAACCTAACACATAAGACAACATGAACACCAGATTTGGTGGACGACCCACACAATTTCTCATTGTAGCATTTTCTAAGTGGAAAAAAGAAAACAAATCATCATCAAGAAGAGAGAAAATAGCCGGGTCACCCTTTTTATGGTGACAAAATGTAATGATCCCTTCCTTCCCGAACTATTATGTTACTATTTTTGGTATTTGGATGTCTTAAAATGAGTCATGAGGTAGTTTTTTGGATGTTAGATCTTCTGAAGTACTGGAGAAGGTGGTTCATGTTGAGAAACTAATTCACATCATCAGTTACTCATCCATTGCTTGTATTACTAGGGAATTAATTTCATGTGTGTATTAGTGGAAGAGTTTATGAATTTGATTCATGATGTGAAATTCAAATTCATGATGTGTATCTAATTTGGGATGATGTAAATTATTTTTTAGCAGAAACAAAAGATAAGGTAAATTCATTGCTTAAAAGGCCTTCATAGCTAATAATTTGTGGGACCCCATGGAATTAAATTCATGAATGAAATTCAGGCTGTGAATGGGGAATATTCAAGGGTATAAATAAAGTTGGAATATTGTTGAACCCTCTAATTCGACAATTTCTCCTAATCATTATTAGTGGAACCCTGGGTACATTCTGGGGATCTTCTATCCCATATTTCCTCGCTATGATCCATGGGGTTTTATGGTTGTTTTTTAGGAATCATGTTTTGTTATCCTCTCTTCCAAAGATTTTTCTTTCCATTTTCTTTCAAGGCTAATCACAATAGTTATTTTTCATTGGTTTGTGAAATTATGGGCTTGGTTCTGACAACCCCTTGATGCAGTTTAGATTGATCGATGATATAATTGTTTGGTTTTGTTTCTTAGGTAGTTTGTTCTTCAACCATTGGTGTATTGGTAGATCATAAAAATCATTTTAGTTTAAATATCTTCATTCTCTCATTTTTATATGTTTTGTTTGAGGATTTCAAGATTTTTCATTCAATTGGGTGTATAGTAAGGGTCAGATTAAATATGATAATGAATTGGAATGATTGAAATTGATGTGTTAGGGGAAATATCACATGTTTTAACTTATTTATCATTATTTATGATGGAATTATAACTTGTTTTACACTAATAAAAGTAAGATATGTTGGGAGCCTTTCATTCACAATAGATTTAATGAATTGAGACCCTTTTTGTGTTAATGTTTGTTATTTCCCTCAATAATATTTTAATGAATTCAAATTTGGAAAATAAATTGGATGCCTATAGAAAACTGTTTTGTGTGATAATTCCCATGATAAATAATGAGGTGATGTGATAAAATACCCTGAATAAATGTTGAATCCAAGACACATGCTGTAGTATGTTCCTATGTCCATAATATTTCCCTACATGTCTAATGATATTATAAAATGATGGAGTTCACCGATTATAGTATGTGATGTGTTGGATAATGATGTGGTGGTTATTTGAAATGGTTGCAATATGGACAGTTGTATGAGGTTGTACACAATGGTTTTTGTAAAGACTCAAACATCTCATACATAAATATTACATTTTAATATATTAATATTCATTACATGACATAAAAATACTTGAGAAAATAATTTATTAATAGTTAAATTAAAAACATGGAAACAAAACAAAATGGTCCATATGTGGGACATACCATCTCCCACTAAGTTCATCATAACTATTACCCTACTTAGACACATCAAACATAATAATTTTAATCATATCATGAAAAAAGACAAAAAATAAAGGGTGAGATAACATCGTTAGAAGGGATAAATAAAAAATATATCAATATAACATGAGAATATTGGTCTTATAAAATGATAATAACGTATGAAATCCATGCCCCTAATTTAGTAGATAAGAAACATGGGACATGTCATAAATAATTTTACCCTACAAGACATGTATAACAATGGAATCCAAGAACACGACTCTTGAGTGAATAACATTGGAATATTAATTAAATTTTTGTAATGTTTATAATTATAGAAAATATTATATGAATTCTAACCACAATGAAAATTATAACATGATAGGCTGGGCTTAACCAAATTTGATCATTCTATGGGCTTGGTATAACCTCCCGTGTAACCTATTTTGGGATTGGAATAAACTCCCATGTACTCTATTTAGGGCTTTGTATAACCTATCATGTACCCTCTATTAGTATTGTTATAAACTCCCAAGTACCCATTAAGATCATATAACATTAATCATTACCCAATTCATAGGAGGGAATATAGGTCCCACCCATATTTGGTTATAACATAACCAATACCCTTGGTTGTGACGTAACTGCCATCCTTGGTTATAACGTGACAACCATCACATAATAAAAATAATACATATGTGTTCCAAAATATCCAAAAACATTCATCATATTTTAATACACAAAAGGGAAATTGTTTTTATAAACATTTCATCTTATCACAACATGTGTTACTGAAACAGGATTCATAATCATTTCATAACTTCATCAAATTATAACTTGTAGAAAAAGAGGTTGGTTTCATATTCATTTTATCATATTATAACCTATGGAATAGAAATTTTGTTCATAAAAATATTTTCATAATAACTATATAATATCTAGATAGGGAATATGAATGGTATCCTTGGGGAAAATCCCTAGTAAACCATATATAATATCAAAGGATGTAATTTTATATGGAAAATCATTTTGAAAGACAACATGGAACATTTCGTGAGGAAAATAAACATTCCTATTTCACAAAAACAATTTAAAACATAGAATATTTTCAAAATCATTTTCCATAAAAATAAAAATTGGATATTATAATTTTATATTTAAATATAATTTAAAATATTTATTGGGGAATTCAACACCCGAATTTTTTGAAAGAATAACATTTTATTCAATAGAAAATATAACATGAAACCACAATAATAGAAGGTAATATCACATAACAAGACATGAAAATATGTTAAATATTTTAAATAAATTCAATATATGATATATCTTTAATTGGATTCCACACTCTGTTAAATCCGTTACAGGCAACAATGACCTTCTTTGAATGCTCGCTTATAAGAAAGCTCACGTTTTACCGAATACTATTAATATTATTATGAAACATATATCTTAGCTATTAAATTTTTGTTCATAAATATGTGAAACTAAATTAATAAAATATATGGTTGAATTCATTGGTTATCAATTAATTATAAGTGAATATAATACCCAATCGAATATGAAGGAAATGTAAAAAAACTATTTTTATATAACAATGGAGTTTTATATTAAAAATTAAAATTAATTATTATTAGTGAATTATATTAATGATATTTAGATATTATATATTCAATAAATTTTTTTATAGTCATGGAATATATTTTTTTGGCATATGATAAGAACAAATCCATCTTTACACAGAAATAGGTGTATTTTTCTAAATGACTGTTTGACAACCTTTTTTATAATGCACTAGGTTTAATACTAAAATTGGGGCTTTTATAAATATTATTGGATAAAATAATATTAATTTATTAATAATAATGTCAAAATTATCTTACGATAATTTTTTGGTATATTTTGAGTGGTTTCATTTTCTAAAGAATACTGAAAAATACTAAATTTTAATTGAAAACTGAATTTTCATCTAAAAAATATATAAGGAAAATTTATATTTTGGATTTGATTAAATTTAATATATTATACATTAATCATTTATTAATATAATATTTTTCATTTGGATCTATTTCTTATTTAATTTAAATATATATAAATAGTATTTTTTTGAGTGTTTTTACTTTAAGAAACTTTTTTCCTATTACGTATGCGAGAATAATTTTAAAATAAATATTTCCACATATACGAGTTGATTTTGGATAAATGAATTACATTTGATGAATAATATTAATTTATAATTTAATGTTATGTAGACCTTATATTAGGAAAAAAATATATGTTAATTCAGTTAAAATTAATAAAATTGATTTTGGTAAAAACAAATGTACTTAGTTGTTAAACATAGAGTATAAGGTATAAAAATGACACTAAACATGTAATAAACACATTATATGTACAAATTTAGACCATATTACCACTTTTATCAGAAATATTTTATTATATTTGGTACATTATGTAAGGGAGACCACCAAATAGTGTTTACATTTTTTATATTTACAAAAAATGCCACTTCTCATCCACTATAAAAAAGAACTCACTCCCCTCACTTAATCACACATATCGATAAATTTTGATCATCCAAATCTTGATAAAATTTCTCCAAAAAACTTTCAATGCATCCCATTATTCTTACTTTGGTCTGAAATCAAACCAAGGACGTACTTTCGTGAAAACATGAGGATATCTGAAGAGGAGGAAAAGTCATTGTAATCATTTTTTCCTTATACAACTCCATAAAATTTTTAAATCATGACTATATATTAATAATCAGTATCCTAAATATACTGTGTTTATATTTTTTTTAATACCTACAACTACACACATTTTCATCAAATGGGATACAAAATCATTGTTCGTGTGTACGACAATCTACATCCTTTCAAACCAATATTGTTCGTTCTCCAATTAACAACAATAATGGTTGGGAATAAATATGGATTTATAGTTTATATTTTATATATATGAAAATTTTCATCATATTAATCTTTTGGAATTATTATGTCAGACATACTCTTATGTATTCTATTTTTTTGGAATATGATACTGTTGTTCGGGTGTACGATGGACGACCACCACGTGAAGCGATGTGATTCACTCAAAAATTACATGTAATGTATTAGGGATTTTTTTAATAATAATATGTCCTATTTATGAATTATAAACGATACTTATATTATAATATATTCATGAAATTTACATTACATTCATTCATTATTACATGAAAATGGAAACAACATTTGTGTGTTTGTAGGACCTACCATCACGATGAAGGGTCTATTTCTTTTCATATCGCCAAATTTTATGGGTTACTTAATACATATATAATGAGTATAAATTATATTTAAATCATGTTGTACATTATTTTTATTATTATAAATGATATAATTTAGAGGAATAAAAAATAACTAGTCGAAACAACCTCGAAAAACTAGGAAAGTAACACCCGAAACAAGGAAAATAATGAGATTTTATTATCAAACATGTGATAAGATATTATAAAAAATTATTTTATGATATCATACATATTAATAAAATATTTTATAAGTTTTTAAAAGTATTATATCCATTATATAGGAGGATAATTGATGTTTGACAAAAAGAAGTATAAGGTAAGGGATTTATTCTCAATTTACATTCTATTAAGACTTATTTTATATTTTGAACCAGTTTAATTTTTGTGGTGTATATAATTCCCCTTTTCCATGAAATATCATTAATAATTCATTATAAATTATTTTATTCATTCAATTTAAATAATCTCATCCTATGTGATTTGACATGATAATTAACTGCTGGTAAATTTTATTACGCAATCTCACTTTCTTTTGTGATTGTTATCATTCCCATGAAACAATAACACTGTGTTAATTAGTTTTTTATTTTAAGTTACTTTTATCATAAATATCCAAATTAGTAAATTATGGATTTGATCATTTCATAAAAATGTTCCTTATTTACATAAGTAGTTTACCTTGATATTTATTTAAAAATATAGGGAATTATTAAAAAATCAGTATCCTAGTCTCAATATATATATTTGATAAGACATAATGTTTATGAATTAAATTTTTTATTTTATATATGAAAAATTATTTTTAAATGAACTATAGTTGTTGGGGACTAGTTAATTCAATCCCCTTGAAGGATTGGTTGTCTTCTGAGATAAATTTTATAGACAAATAATATGGGTTTTTACCTAGTATGTTTTAAACGGTCTTATCTTGATAGAAAAGGTATCATCTTCCTACAAAGCATAATAGATGATAATTAAGAATTGAATTAGTAATTAAATATTAATCAGTGTTATCAATGAGATACTCACTTTAAAAAACCTATGAATGCATTTGATTATCATTTATTTATTAAATGGCATGATTGTTCAATCATTTACATTTCCATATTGAATATGTATTATCTGTTCATGTAGTCATGTTATTTAAATGGATTGTGTGTTCATATATTTACCACCCCATATTGACTATTTCTTATTGATTCATGTAAAATTCCACTGCTTTAGACATTACTAAAATTTTTAGCTCACCCTTATTTTGATTCTTTTCCCTATGTTATGAAGATAATTCCATTATGTGAGTTTTCAATGATATTGAGAATTATATAATTTTATATATTGTGTTACACTTTCTATTTCCAATTAAAAATTGGTATCATGTAGACAATCTAGTTTCCGATACTACTAAATAGATTAGTTTGTTGGGGTTTGGAACTTATGAATAAGATAATTTTATAATGTAAGGCACCAGCTCCAGGATTCTAGGGCCGGGGTGGTTATATTTGTTATCAAAAAATGTTTAATGGATTCCTTGGAAACTAGAGTTAAGAAATAAAACATTATGGAACCTAATATTTTGATATAATATTATGATAAGTGTATAAGAAAAATCTAATGTTATGGTATGATACTTTATGTTTCAAAATTATATGATCTATTTTAGTATATCCACATATTTTGAAATGGTACCTAGTTGAAGTAATGAGAACTAGGTTTATGAACATAATAAAAAGGATAAGAATCATAGATTTATTGATGTTTTTAATCCAAAATTTCACGGGGAAGTATTCTCTCAAATATTATCAACAAATGAGGAAATAATATCATGTTCTAAAAAGACAGAGAAAGAATTCTCCCATTATCATAACATTAATGGGTTGAAAGAGAAGAAGTGTATGACCGAGGAAAATATGTGTAATGGTAATAAGGTAAATAAGGATTTTCGTAAATGTTGTAATTGATAATGTAAACGACATGGTATATTCTTAATAAGAAAATGTCTTTTTATTATGTTTAGAGTAAAAGGTCACCATTATCAATATTGACCGGGAAAAAAGAATTTTCCAATGTTCAATGATTCAACTGAATGGATATGGAGAACTATTCAAATTAATCCTCCATGTGTTAAGGTAATATACCTAAGAAGAAGCTGAGGGATCAAGATTAATCATAAGACATTGAAAAAACTAAATATGAATGATTAATGTGTCCACTTTTGGATACAAAAATTATGTTATTTGATTATTTTATCTATAATTTATTGGTTATGAGTGTCAAGAAATATATAATGATTGCACTATAGTACTATTTCATTAAGGATTTGAGAGCACATATTGAACGATACTGATGTACTATGAAACTTATTTCATGACAAGATGAAATTCATAGAGGACATGTTATGATGGAAATATAATCCTTAATATGTTCATAATTTTGATATAATGATCAACGAATAAATAGATGGTTGATTTGGATAAATTAAATTGGATATTATTGTCCAATTTTGAATAGATTAAATATTTAATAAGAATGTTTCTATTCTATAAATTTCAGAGTCTTAAAAATTATGGATTTAAGGAATATATCCAATAAACTATATTTTACATAAGGGATAAGGAATCATGCATGTTTTCAATATGGGGTTTTGGTAATTCATGTTATTACTATGTTTCTAGAAAATATATGATGAAGGTATTCATATGTTTCATATGTGGTGATTTCATTACTATTAATGTGTCCTTTTACAGTGATAGAATTGTCCATTATTAGTGCTATAAAATCTATCAATACCATAGAATGGAAAAATGACCAATGTTTTTATTGGTTCTTTTTTATCACTCTTAATGAACCATTTAAATAAGGATTTTTTAAAACTATTAAAGGGTGTTAAATAATATTCTTACCAGACATCTATGAGCCCAAACCCTTTATCAGCAGTTCCAAATTCCCATTAATAGTGCTCACACTTAATCAATTCTTTTCAGCCCACTTCACCTTTATCTGTGCTTTGTGAAATTCTAGAATCATGTGCCCACCTGGATTTGAACACTTCACCTCTCCTTTGAAGATGAAACTCTTTTACCACTACATAGAGTTGTTTTATTTCGGTTTAATGATATATATACATAAAATATTAAATATTTTTTAATAATATATATATACATTTATTTATATACATTTATAAAATATAGGTGTATGCGTTATATATATATATTATATTTTTAAATATGTTATACATTATATTTAATTAAGTATAATATAAAATAATATAAATATTTATCTCTTTAGTAATACAAACATATATGTATATATAAATATATGATTTATATTTTTATAATATAAAAAAATATTATATATTTTTTTAATAAATATTTAGAATATTTATTTATTTAAATATATTCGAATATACCTATACATATATATTTATCAATTATTTACACACACATGTTTATATATAAATTTTAATTTTATCTGATTATATATGTTTATGAATGCATTTTTATTATGTTAAAAATGGATGATTTCATAAATTAAAGAAAATGAATAATAAATATTTATTTTATATATTTGAAAATAAATTCCTAGGTAAATATTTAGATATATGTATTTTACATGTGATTAATTATAATTAAATATAATAAAATATGCATATATTTAATTATAAATTAAACTACATTATTTATAATGATAAAATTTTAAAAATATAATATCAATATGAATGTTAAATCAATGAATAAATTCTCTCCCTCATAAAAATGGGAAAAAGAAACCCGTAAAAGAGACTAAAATTCCATAAAATGTAAAAAAACAATTGAGGTATAATGCCTAAAATGACTATTTTGGAAGCCATATGAGCCTTTTTAGGCTCAAAATAGATGACCTAGTGATAACATATTAAAAATGGAATATTAATCATTACATGATTTTCTTTGATTTGCTTTAGAGTCCAAATAGACACATAGATCATTAGTTATTGACATTTAATGTTCGAGATACATTTGAAACATATTTTTGATATTTTATTATTATTTTTATTTTGTCACTTCAAATTGATATTAGATGACTATTACTCAATAATAATTAGAAAATTAATAATTAATAATATTTTATGAATATTGTAAAATCTATTTTTACAAAATATATTATATATTAAGTATAAATTCCTATTAAGACTTATGTAAAATAAATTTGATATATATATATCAATATCAATATTTTTATATTTTGATATATTTTTTCTAATGTTATATAATATTTTTTGAAATAGAGCCCTTATCAGTGCTTTTTTAATAGTGTTGTTAAAGGGGGCCCTTTATCATAGCTTTTATACAATCCCTGATAAAGGGCCCCATTTAACAGATCATTATTACTATTTTTAAATATCCCTTTAACCATTATTTTTATAGCACTGGAAAATGGGTAATTTCACAGTTCGTTTTTCTAGTGTAATTAAATACCAAGTAGTGGATAAACCTAGTTTTATAGAAGTGTTTAGAGCTACATCGTGTTTTTTGGATTAATGATATAACCATTTTTCAAATTTAGTGACCCCTTAATGTATTATATCTTGATATTTTTTAAAGTATATATGATCAACCATTTATGAAATTGTTTAAGATGATCTTTGAAAAAAGTTTTATAGATTAATTTATTACTTCACCATGTGATGATGACTATTCTAAGAGATGAAGTAGAAATATTTAGGGTATAATCAAAGTATAATATAGTTTTTATGATATAGAAACTTATCATGTATGAATATTTCATTATATTCATATAGAGTGAGTGAATTTCACAATACTAGAAAAAGGGTCTTAGTTTTTTTTTCCATTTATCATTATTTTTAATAATATAAATTTCCCTTTTATGCATATATTTTATGTATTTTTTGTCATTAACATTACTTTAAACATATTCCCTATCACTCACTCTATGTATTGGGGAGTTATTTTTCCCTACAATGTCCATGTTTAAATTTTCAACCTTTGTTCTTCTATCTGGGAACACAGTTGTGTGATTAATCTAGGTGACTTTGGTACTTCCATTCATCTCCCTTTAAGAAGATATTTTACTCAACATTTTATGATATGAATTTTCAACAATATTACTTCTTTAATATTAAACAATGGACTATCAAGATAAATTTTAAATTCTAAAAACACAATTTATTTAAGGCTTTCAGAATGTAACTCCCGAATATTATGAAAAATTAACATTTTGTTAAATAACATGTAGGAAACATTATTTAAAGCATATTAGGGTATATAAAATCATAATAATTTACAATATATTTAACATTTTACATAAATTAAATCTATTATATTACTTTCAATTAATGCAACACTATATAAACTTTCAATCCACGCAACAATGACATTCTTTGTTATCTTGTATTATATCTAAGACCATGTTTTACATAATATTATAAATATTTATATAAAGATTATATCCATACCATTAAATTTTAGGTTATTAATTGGAATAAATAACATAATAAAATATATTTTTGATAATATCGGTTACCAATTAATTATAAATTTATATAAAGGTAATGTTTTTTTAAAAAAATATTTTTATGCTTCAAATGAATTTTATAATTGTAAATTAAAATTATTATGATAATTGAATGATCTTAAATAAATTTATTTATCATATATTCAATAAAATATATTTAAATTAATAATATATGTTTTATTTTTATAAGATAACAATAAATTTAATTTTACACATAAAAATGCATTTTTCTAAAAGTTTATTTTAACGAATTTTAATGGAACACTTGTTTGGAAAAATATTTTGGAAACATTGATAAATTATATTTTATAAAATTTAATTTAATTTTTAATAGTAATTTCAAAATTATATTAGAGTGATTTTTTGTATTTTTTAAGATGATTCATTTTTTGATGAATACATCAAAATAATAATCTTTAACTAAAAAATGAATTTTCATCAAAATAATTTATAAAGATAAATTATTAAATTGAGGGGTGTTAAATTAGCACTATATAAATTATAAAATTAGTAATATTTTTTTTCATTGGATTCAATTTTATATTGAATTTAGATATAACTACTCTGTAAACTTATGAACATTATCAGTTTAAAATAATAAATTCCCACTACATCTGTGGGATTTATTTTAAACTAAATTATACCCATTCATTGATTATTATTTCTAATAATTTTTTATCTATTTTTAATCCAAATAGTTTTAAATTTATCATATGGTAAACATAATTTTCTACCCAAATTATTAGTGAATGAAGTTAAAATTTATTTCAGCGATTAAGGTTAAAAGTAGTTTACTTAGTGGTTAAACATAGAGTATATGGTTTGAAAATTACCATAAACACATCAAAAAAAATTGGATGGACTTATTTCTAACCTATACCATATTTGAAAAAAACATAGTTCATTATTATTTGAACATGATGTAAGAGATACCTCTTAATAGTGTTTACCTGTTGGTATTTACAAGAATACCACTCCTCCTCTACTATAAAAAGGTACTCACTCCCCTCACTTCTACACACCTGTGATGCCATAATTATTATCCATAACAAACCCAAATCTATAAAAAAATTCCCTAATAACATAACTTAATCCTTAATTTTGGAATAAATCAATCCAATTAATTCCTTGAGTGCAGACCTATGGTGGATTCCCGGAGAAGAAGTAATTTCCTTCAAAAAGAAATTTCATTTTATTTCTTTCTCCACCTCCTTCACTTATTTTTGTATGAATATTATACAATAAACTCAGTATGTAATATATAATGATTTTGTTTATGTAATTTTCAATACCTATAGAATTACACACTTCTATGAAATGATATATGTTGTCGTCTGACATGTGTACCACTAACTTATACCTCGTGAACCAATGTTTTTCATTAATCCATTACCACATTTTTTTGTTGGTAATAATGATATATATATATTTTATATATGTTTAATAGGATATTTATTATGTTATTAGGATTATATAATTATTATATCACACAAACCATAATTCTTTCCATTTTTTTGGTAATATAAGAATGTCTTTCATGTGTACGGAGGACTACCAACTCATTAAGCAATGTGATTCATTCAAACATTACATTAAATTTATTAAGGATAATTTAAAGAATAAAATTTGATATAAATAAATTAATAATTATACTATAACAATAATATAAATATATAATATACTTTAATTTATTTCAATACAACAAGAAAATATAAACAATATTACATGCGTAGGTACGACTTACCGTCTCTATGAACAGTGAATTTCATTTCCTATAGCAGAAGTTTAATGATTTCTATAAATTAATATATAAATTAATATATATGATATTTAAAAAAAATAAATTATTTATATCATTAAAATTTTTCCTATATAAGAGGAATAAAAAATAACAAGTCAAAACATACCAAAAATACAAGGTATTCAATACCCCAAACACATAAAATAATGACATATTATTAAAAAACAACAGGTAAAATTTTATTAAAGATTAATATATGATATCATACATAATTAATTTTTTTTAATATGTTTTTAATATTCTTTAAACTAATATTCAAGAGGTTAATTATATTTTTACAAATGGAAATGTATTGTATGGGATTTTATCACAATTTTTATTCCATTGAGACTTATTTGTTATTATTCTCCTATTCACATTTATGTGTTGTATAGAATTAATATTTGACATATAACATCATGAAAAATTCATTCTTCATGGTATTTTATGTTTCAATTTTAATAATCCCATCCAAGGTTATTTGACATGAAAATTACCAAGTGGAAAACTTTTTATTCAATCTCACATTATTTTTTGATGGTTAAATTTCTCAGGAATCAATCAGATTATTATAATAATTTTTTGTTATGTATTAAATTTATCATAAACATACATTATAGTGTATCATTGATATTATTATTTCATAAACCATATACCATTTTAACATATGGTTTTTTCTTTGATTGATTTTTTATATTGAGAAATTTTGATAAATACTTTTCCTTTAGTCAATATGGATATTTTCTATGGAACATTTTTTAGGAGTTAAATTAATAATTTAAAATTTGAGTAATTATTTGTAAATGTACTACATGGGTTTGTTAATGGTTAATTACATTCCCTCAATAAATAGGTAGACTCATGAGACTAATCATTTGGCCAAATTGGACAGGTTTTTAAAAAGTATGTTTTAAACTGTCTTATCATGACCGTAAAAGTTTCATGTTCCTAAGACACATGTTTGAAAATTATTAATAACTTAATTAATTAAATATTCATATATAATTATTATCCTTGAGATTTTCTCTATGATAAAATATATGTTTTCATTTCATTATTAGTTATTTTTAAAATTTCATGTGTATTTATTTATTTTCCTTACAATATTTATTTTTCATTATTTATCTATGTTATCTTGTAATTTAAATAGAATTTGGGTTCTAATATTAACCTATAAATAATTATTATTAATTATTTATTAATGATATTTTCCTCTATACATAACCCTTATTGAGAATTTTATCTAACCAATATTTTATTTTATTTTCCCCTATTTATGAAGTGGAATACATTTTATGAGTTTTCAATGATATTGATAATTTTGTTTTGTTTCGTATTGTGTTACATTTTTAATTCCCAACGATAAATGTTTATCATATATATAATAATGTTTCTAAATCTAATAAACTGGTTCGTCTTATGGTATTTAAATCTGGTAATTATGCCAATGTAAAGAACTGGTTTTGGGCTACTAAGGTTGGAATTATTAGAAGGAAAATGTCCTTCCCAATTTAAATATAAATTTTTAAAAAATTAAATTCATAAAATATATGATAAAACATTTTTTTAAAATCATATTTTAATATTATATTGTATTCTATTTAATAATTATTTGGTCATGATGGTGGAAAATAGCTTTCATTCTATATAGGTTGAAATAAGGATTCCTTTCACATTTTCGATAAAATCCAACAAGAAATTTTAGTTTTAAAAACTACATGAATATCACTATGAAATAGATTTAATAATGTAAAAATGGGTAGATATTTGTTTAATAAATATTTTTGATATTGTAAAAAAATTTCAAAACGTTTTTAAACAATATAGATATGGAAGGAAAATGTATTTTATCCTAAAATAGAAATACAATCGATTTAATTTAAAAATGTTATTTTTTAGTCTGGAGTATATAAAGAGAGGTAAATGAAGGGAACCATTTTTTATCATGAATAACTATAAGAGAATAAAATTAATGAGTTTCTTGGAATATATATCATATTATTTCATCATTTGGAATTATAAACATAAACAATATCAATAAATAATGTGATT
This sequence comes from Viscum album, assembly GCA_963277665.1. Taxonomy (NCBI): domain Eukaryota; kingdom Viridiplantae; phylum Streptophyta; class Magnoliopsida; order Santalales; family Viscaceae; genus Viscum; species Viscum album. Next base: position 115,984,908 of record OY728159.1, on the reverse strand, counting down.
GTTTCATAAAACTATAACAACTTTGGTAAAAGTGAATCATAATTCCCATGAATGAATAAAAATAAATAGAAAATTTAATATCTTGAAAATAATTATATTCATGGTATATGATGTTAAAAGGTTTGTATATACTTCTCATAGAAGAATATAGTTGTATAATATACCTGATGTCCCAAACAAGGCAATTTGAGAAAAAAAATTCCATACCTCTTTAGTAATATTATTTATAAAAAGAAACAATAAATATACCAAAAAATTGAAAATTTAAATGTATTTCAAATAATTATTTTCATTATATAACATGTTATAGGGTCAGTATATACACAACAATAAATAAATTAGTTCCGAATTAACATATGTATTCCCAAAATAAAAGAGATACTAGAAATCCCTCACTACATTGATAAACATTGAATTGCATAACTCATAAAAAAAATATCATAAAATGTATATTTCACTGCCAATAATATTCAGTAGAATAAAAATAAAGCACATTAATGGGTAGTATATACCGCACATAAAATAAAAAAGTGTGCAAAATGACAAGTGTCTCACTGAAGTAATAAAGTGTGATTGAAATCCCTAACCATAAGTCTTGAAATCCATTGTTCACATTATATAATCTTGTAAATAAATAAATTTTTATTATAAATAAATTCAAGAACCATTATTATATATATATATATATTACCATTTTTTATTTACATTTGATATTTTATTACCCTTTTATTAACTCTTTCACGTTGAAGTCTTGCTTCAGGTAATAACTAATTTGTTTTTCATGTATTTTTTTATTTGGTATTTTCTGTCCATATATAATGATCATTTACCCTAATCCCAATAATTTTAACAAAAATATAAATATCATTTGTATTAATTTAATGTCTACTTATATAAATCCACAAAATTTAGGGAATGAAAATGAAATACAACATTGTTCGTGATGGTAGGTCGTACGCATGGATTAACATTGATTCCATTTTATCGATGGATGAAATTAAAGAGAGTTAAATAACTTATTATAAATAACAAATAATTTTTATTTTATATATTTCACATATTTTAATTTAAAAATTTATTTATTACCTTCCATGTAGAGAGTATGTGAAGAATGAAGAACATCTCTTTATGAGGTGGTATCCCGCTATACACTTGAACAATTTGGTTGTATTTCCCATATAATAAAAAGTAAGGAGAAATATGAGATATCATGAATAAATAATAATAATAATATCAAAAAATTAATATAATAAAATAAATCCATAATTATATGTTTCCTTAATAGGTTGTCCTAGAAAATGGATAACATCGGTTCTCGAGGTGGTAGTCTACTATACAGATGAATAATAAATTTGTAATCTATTCATTACAAGTGGATAATAATTTATGTCATGAAATTAATATAATAAAACTTAAATATATTTAATATACCTATTTAATTATATATTTATAATTTAATAAAAAGTTAATGATCTTGATTTAGAACTAAATAATTACACGGTTTGTGATGTTACCTTTTTTCTGATAACTCATTTTTTTTCTCTGAAAACCATCGAAAGTTTCCATTATAGAGAAAATAATTCTTACAGTAAGATATAAGGAATGTATGGATGTGATTTGAGTATTTATTGGTGGATAAAATTTGTTTTGGAAGTGTAATGTGGAGAGGATATGTGGTGACCTTTTATAAGTGATGTGAGTGTCACACTATTAATTATTGAAAATGAAAAGGTGTACCCAAGTTTTTACCATGACACAAGGTACCAAAAAGCAATATTCCAAAAATAAAATATATATTATCCAAATATGGAAATAAAGTGTGATTTGGAAATTATTTTTTTAATTTTTAAGCCTTATATTTTTAGTTTAACCCCCTGTAATCCCATTTTCAGATTAAGCATGGTAAATATTTTTTAATTGTTTTTATTAATTATGGTAAAAAATTAATTTCACAATATTAGATAATATAAATTTTTATTAATATAAATATATAATATATTTTTTCAAATACCATTAATAAAATTAAAATTTTTTAATTTAAAATTTATCTCGCAAACGCTATGAGAAAGAAGGTTTTTAAAGAGAAAATGATCAAAAGAATAAAAAAAATTATATTGAATATTAATATTAAATAGATTAGAATCAACTAAATTGGATATGTATATATTTATATTATTTAGGTAATTTTTCTTTTATACCAATTTAAAACAAAAATAACCTTTAATATTATTTACATCGAAGTGTATTTTTTTTAAAAACCAATATTATTTAATATTCTTTGAAAAAATCATTTAAAAACATTATCCAAAATGAACCCCAATATAATTATGAAGTCATGAATTAAATATTTAAATTAACTTTTGATAATTGTTTTCAATATTAGTATAAATTTTAATTTTAATAATATGTGTGAAAAAAAGAAAAAAGTGTCATAAAAATTTTGTTTTTTAAGACTATAATTGGATTTATTCTTATATATTTTCTAGTAAAAACATAAGAATAGCGTAAAACATTTAATTTAATATATAATATATAAACTTCATTTAATTGGTTCTCTAAAATTTATTTGTTTAATTTATTGTGGTGAAACACGTTTGTGTACAAAAATGTTTTTTAAAAAAATGATTTCTTTTGTCTTCAAATGGTTTTTTTAATTTATAATTAATTGTTCATGAAATCTAATTATATATAAATTTATTAACCATATATTTCAATAAATTTTTAATTCCAATTCTGAACCTTAATTCGAATGACAAGGTCACAATTTCATTTTTAAATAAAATAATATTTTAACAGTATTTCTAATTTCATTTAAATTTGGCATTTGGTGTAATGAAAAATATCAAAATGATTAGTCTTATTTGAAATAAATACTTCACAAACATTAGTGTGTTATATCAGTGATGTGTCGTTTCGATGCATGATAGTTATAATGTGCAGTTGTGTAATGCTTGGTGGTTGTGTTTGGTGTCTATGTGTGGCGGTTGTGTGGTGATATGTGGTTGTCATGCGCGATTTGTGGTTGTTGTGTCATGATGACTTGGTTTATGCATTACAATGATGATAATTGATTCATTGGTTTGTGAAAATATTTTTGGGTGTAAGGCTAGTTTTTGTGTGGTGTTATTGTGAAATAATTCCTTTTATCCTTGAAATAGATGATGATGATGAAATAAATTAGTAAATGAATGGAGTTGAAATTGATGTTTGGTAAATAAATTAAATTAATTGAATTAAATAATGGGTTGTGTCATGTAAAAAACTAACGATTAATAAATAAATGTGATGTAACCTACACTAAAAGTTTGAAATGATGTGTAGTAATGTGTGGTGGAGTGTTGTATTTCATATAGTGGTCAAAATAGTTATGAAGATTTATGTGTGTTATGGTGGTCCTGATGTGGTATGAGCTAGTGTAGTTTTTATGAATCCAATGGTTTGGTATATTGTTTTATCTATATATCATTTATGTTTATTTTATTTCACTATGTGTGCAACCTACTTTTGATAACCTTACCAACACTCAGAGGTTCTGAGTGTTTTCCCCAATAACTAGGATATTGGTGATGTAGATGTCTAGCTACCACAGTTCCCATTTCTTATGTCTACAGTTATATCCCTAATGTCATTGATAGATATATGATAAAATGTGGTGTGATTCGATATGTATGTAAAGGATTATAACAACATGACTCTAGAAGTTGGTGTGTCTGAGTGGAAGATCAATGCCAAATCATTAGAGGGGCACCTATCTACGTTATGACGTTGATTCTATATTATTAATTGGATTCATAATTTAGTTAATATGCTATGGTGAGTATGATTTTTGTTTATTTGACATGTATTGGTGCTTGTTGGTTCTTATGTTTTTTTACTAGTACATTAACATTCTATATTAACTAGTGCACTTGAGACCTTGGATATATCCCTATATTATATTCATGTTACAGTAACTGAACATATATAAAATATATTTGAGGATTCTAAGTGGAATTTGGGCACTAATATGGACCTTGCAATCTTGGTAAGAGCAATGGTTGAATCACTTTTATATAATTTTATTCTGGTATTCAATGTTGATACTTCTTAAATGTATATGTTTACTATATTCATGGATTTTGAGATGGTTTTTTGTATACCTATATATGATTTGATAATGTTTTTTATTTTTGTCTATCCTATTTCCTATTATTTTTTATCTATAGAGTGTAATTCCCCTTATAATGTGATATTTTTATTCCCTCATTTCTATAATCCATCATAGGTCCTATTGGTGCCAGGAATCGTGATACATTATATTTATTCCTTTATTATGTATGATTTAGATGGGGGGGTGATGAAATCATTATATCATGTCTTATGGTTTAATAATATGATAGAGTTTGGAGTTATTCTTGGGGTGATTTTCATGGGTTATTAGGGAAGCATTTTCAGATGAAATTGTTTTTTTACATAGGATATGGAGACTAGATAAGACACATTATTTAACCCCAACACCCTATTATCTAGTGAACTGAATCTTATATTATTGATAAAACAATTGTGTTGGACCTATTTACTGGGTATCAATATAAGATAATTACATCCATAATGATTTATTGTTTTCATTTCGGATTTTGGATGCTGTGTGAAAATAAAATGAAATAATTAATTATGTTTGATTAAAATTCTATACTACTAGTATAAGGATTTTCTGCTATTTTTATGGAACAGTTGTTGTTATTTAAACATGAGTGTCTCAGGAAGATGCGGTTCAGCAGTCTAATCCAGATGATCATTGGATGGTTTCTAAATAGGGGATGAAGATATTTTGTAGTGGTATTTGTGTTCTTTTTTGAAAGAGTATAAAAAGATATGATGTAAGGTTATAATATATCGAGATGGAATGGTATTTAGAGGTTATTTTGATCACTTTAATTCTTATCTAAACATGATCTAGGTTTTGGTCACCCCTAATAGTTAGTCTGATGTAGGTAATCATGCGTCCATAGTGGAAACTGTTTATTGGTGTTCGTAAGGAGAATGATGTGTTATTAACATAACATTAGAGGTATTTATAAGAAAAGTTCATTTCATTAATTAATAATGAATCCATGACGCAAAATCTGATTTTCTATTTGAATGGGATCTAAATAATTTGATAGTTGGTTATTAGGGTCAATGGCATTCTCCATTTTTCACTAGATGATGAGAATAGAATGCAACATATGGAGGAGGCAGTTCACCCATTGATAATTTTCATGGTCACTTCATCAATCCTCCTGACATATGATAAGGTTCATAAAATGGATGAATAAATAGATAGGGTTAAATTTTTTATGTTATCTATGAGAGAGTGTAAAAATATGTTTTCTCAAGGATAAGGTATTCAGGCATGGAAATATAGGTGTTAAGATAGGCTGGGATCTAGACTATGGGAAGTTGGTCATGGAATATCATTCCACATTCACCCAAGAAAGATGGACTCTATTAACTTGTAGGGGATTTCCATTTCCAAGATTTATTAGTAGGGGATATGGTCACAACTAGGATCAACATCCAACTGCTCAGGGATTATAGTATCATATTGGTGTTTAAGCCCCATTTTTTCACTAGTAGTAGTTACCTTCAAGGGAATTTTAGAGATAGATATTCCTATCACCTGATAAACATTCATGGTAAGGTGTTATTGGAAGAGGGATTCATCATGATAGTTCTTATCTATACGGACCTTGGCTAGAGATAGTAGAGAGTCATGGAAGATGGCGGTGTTCAGATAGAAACATTAGATGAAGCTATTCCAGTAGGGCCATAAGTTTTTCATGGTACAATTAGCTTAATATATACCAATTAGTGTTCATTTTTTTATTATTGAGTATTTAAATCCTTCATTTATCCTTCTGTGGTTCATATGACTTTACTATAAATATAGACACTTATAATTCCCCTACTTTTATCTATGGTGGTTGGAGGTGAGACTTCATTATTTCATGTGTGTTAGTGATACAGACACATGGTGGGGTAACACTAGTCAGTGGGAGAACATTTCTAGTTTTATATATGGCCATATGATTTTATCCTGCGATGGATTGGACATCTGATGTTTGGGAGGTCATAAAATATTTCATGAAGAGTGTATTTTTCTATTGTGGAGGGAAAATGAGTGATAATGTTCAGAGAGAGAGGTTATCAGAAGAGTGGTAAGAAATTATATCTTTTTAGTCAAAGTCAACAAAGAATCCTTTGAGAGATTAGGGGGTGGATGTTCCTATTGTATTCATGGAGTTTCTAGATTTATTCCTAGAGGATGTTTTTATACTACCTCGTTGATGCAACATCATTTATGGGATATATTTTCATCTTGGTGTATCATCGATATCGATGGTTACCTATCAAATTGACCCTATGGAGTTACGAGAGTTGAGATTATAGTTGGATGATCTAATATAATGGTGTTTTATTTGTACCAATGTGCCATCATAGACTACACTATTGTTGTTCTCCATGAATTAAGATGATAGTATGAGTTTGTGTATATATTATCAGTGGTTGAATAAGGTAATGGTGAAGAACGATTACCCTGTTAAATGGAAAAATGATCTTTTTGACTAGTTTGGAGAAGCAAGAAATTTCTCTATGATTGATCTGAAGTCTGGATATCACAAGTTGGGGTGAAGTATGAGGATAATCTGAAGAATTCTATAAAGATCAAGTAATGGAAAATTGACTATCTTTCAATTCTATTCAGTGTTATGAATGACTATCCTTGTTCATTGAAATCATGAAATCTATTATATTTGTGTTCCTAGAGAAGTTATTCCGCATATTCATTGATGATATCATGATCTAATCAAGGTCAGAGATAGAGAATGCTGAGAATCTGAGTTATATTTTTTAGGTCCTCTAACACCTCTAGCTACCTAGAAGGTCCATGTGTTAGTTCTATATAAGAGAGGTGAGTCTCTGTGGACATCTTAGCATGGTGATATAGTAGACCCATCAATGATTGAGGCATTTTTTTCATGGGAATAACCTAAGAATGAGGCATTGGATTGTTGAATCTCTGACCTCAATATCTATTATTATATTATTTTACATAATTTATATAGATTTAAAAACATGTTAAAATTATTTGAAAGAAAATAATAGTTTTCTATGTGAAGCAATCAGTTCTAGGTAGTGTTCGATTACCTAAAGGAGATGTTGGTTAGTGCTCCAGTGATTCTTTTTCCTCTAGATAGTTCCTCGTTTGTGGTTTTCAAATATACATCATATCTAGGATTTTTATATTTTTTAATTTATTGGATGAAATTGATATCTTATGGATCTGAGACATTACATCCAAGAGAGTATAACTATGCCACCCATAATTTGAATTTAGTGTAATTTCTATTTGATCTAATGGTTTGGCGACATTACATCATAGTCAATAGATTTTAAGTCTTTACAAACCACAATATCATGAAATATGATTTCTCTCATAGATAACATTATATACAATAATAGATGTGGATATGTTTTTAGGAAAAATATTTTGGTATATTTTAAACCACTAGAAATGGGAATGTTGTTTCTGCTACAATTAGTCTAAATCCCTATGGAGATGTGGTTTAGAAATCTGTCTATTTTTTGAAATTGATGGAGGAATAAGCAAAAATTCATATTAATATTGCAGAGATCAATGGAATGGGTTGTATCTATCAGATGAATATGGAGTCATATTTAAAATTGAATGTAAATAAGTATCAATGATGAGATGGATAGGAAAGGTGACGAATGATCGTGAAGTTCATAGTGATACCCCAAAGGGGTGGTGAGAACATTGTTAAAACCCGGAATCGTTCTAGGGAAAGTTGATTATTTTTTGTTCAATTCCCAACAGATTTCCCTATGAGTTTCATAGATCGCCATTTTATATATATCATAGTGTGACCCAAATGTATCATGGTTTGGGGAGGCTTATATTGTTGTATAGGATGAAATATTCAATTGAAGAGTTGGTAGTGAGGTTTCTAGTTTTTCAGTAAGTGATAGAAAATCCCTTTGTTTTGGGAGATTTATTATAGTCTATGGATGTTACTGAGTGGAAATGGTAGGAAATATATATAGAATTTTTATAGGTCTACCTAAAGATATGAAATATTTTGATTTATTTTGGTTGATAGTGGATTGATTGATGAGCTCATTATATTTTCTAGTGATTTTAGAGTCAAGTACAAATGGATTTCTTGTTGAGGTGGTATGTGGATGATGTGGTTAATATTTATGGGGTACATTGGACCATAATCTTTGAGTAGGATTCTATTATTACGACATGATTCTAAAGGCTATTGTAGCCCTTTCTTTTCCCCATTTTTACCCTCTCGCTTCCTTACACACTTAGACATATAACCAAGAGGATTTGACGATCCAAACAATAGTGGATAGTTGGAATCTAGCATCTTGGGATATCACAGATTGTGGGTGGGGAACACTCCTTTGGTCAAGTTTTGATAAAATAATATTTATCAATCATCCATTTACATGGATCTATTTGAGGTTTTCCATGGGTGATCAGGTCATTATGCATTGTGATGAATGGAGGTTGAGGAGTCTATAGTTATTGATTTAGATATGGTGAAAGGAATAACCAAAAATATCCTTCTATGTTGGGAAAGTATGATGGAATCACAATTCCATTAAATGTATTTTGGTAATCATATGAGGAGGCCACTACAGTTATAGGTTTGAGCCCATTATTTCTTGAGAGTCTCCCATCTATGTGGGTACCATAGTTTCAATAGGGAGAGTAAGTTTTCTCCATATCTTGTTGTTATATTTGAGTATTCAGGTAATGTGGTAAAGGTGGTGCATCACATGAAATTACAAACACAGTTAGAGAGGTTCCATGATGTCTTCCGTGTTACCCAAACTCATCAATATATTCATGATGAATCCCATTTAATTGATAGGGAACATTTGGATATCATGGAAGATGTGATGTTAATGGAGTATGATTTAGAGATCCTTAATCATTGAGAGAAGTTATTTCATGGATGAACCAATCCCTTGGTTCATGTCTTTTAGTGGCATGATATCTTATAGGAGATTACATGGAAGTGAGAAACACATATGTATACTCAATACCTATAATTGTTTTGAATTTTTCATTACCCTATTTTTTATAATGTGAAGATGGATCTTGATTTATATTATATATTATATTTTCATGATGTGTGATGTCAGGTTAATATTCTTACAAATGGATTGGGTAGTAATTTCTCTGTCTGAGTGTGTACATTAACATTTTATTTAATATTTTATGGGAACGGTTTAACCGAACCCGAATTTTCTTGATTGGGTAGTAATTGAATCCCAATCAAGACATGTTATACTCAAATGTGATTAAAATCAGGTTCTTGAGTCAGTACTACAGATATTGGATAAAATATTAACATGGTAGAAATAATTACTTCATTTCAGTACTCAAGGAAGTGTTGTGTGTTGGTTGGGGTAGTGGTTGTTTTTCGAAATGTGGTACGTGGTGGCTTGTATCTAGTACCATATGAGTAATTATTTTTCAGGTGACAGTTTATGATATTGGTAAGTGATTTTTTTTGTGGGAATTTTGGTTTGTCGTGTTTGACAGGTGCAAGCATTTCAGGTGTGACAAGATCGTTCATAGGTATCTCAGAGGGTTGTTGTTTAGAACCCTATCTTTTTATGAGTTTTATTTTCATTCTCTTGGGCGATAATCGATTTATAGGAATGTATTGTAATAGTTTGTGCATTCCTATCCTACTCATTTGGTATTTTGGGCAGTCATAGGTGTTAAGAAGAATTTTGAAGTGGTTATCACGGAGTTTGAGCTACTTGAGTAGTGTAGTAGGTGGTTCACTATGTTAACCTAATCCACATCATGGGTTGGTCATTATAATATAGTTTATATATAAAAATAATGATATTTTTAATATAGTAGACATGTCCTTGAAATGGATTTACATAGTGGAAGTGGGATTCATGGTGGGTAATTAATTCTGGGTGAGGTTACTTGTTATTCATTAGAAACTAAATATGTTGTAAATAAATTACTTATGAGGGGTTCATATCTTGTAATCCTTGGGGCCTTATGGAATTCACATTATGAAAGGTATTTACACAATGAAATGGGTGGATTATTGGTCATAAATAGGGTTGGATTTTTGATAAACCGCTTCATTGTGAACATTCTGCCTCTATTTTTTGAGGATCCCTAGTGGCCTTTTGTATATCTTCTATATATTCATTACATGAATTGATCATTATGATCCAATGGTTGTTTTTCTTTTGAATGAGTTATTTTATCCTATTTTCCCTATGTTTCTCTTTCTGTTCAACTTCTAAGGGATTCACGTAAGTGATGTATTCTTAGTTTTGGATAGTTATGATTTTTGTTCATAAATCCCCTTTACATTATATAGGTTGATCCTTTACCTCCTAGTGTGATTTTGGATTCTAGGAAGTTTCTCATTTAACATGAGGTACATTACGAGATCAAAAAACTTTTTTGTGGTGGGGGATCCTCATAATCTCTTTTTTTGTTCTATGTGTGGGTATTGTATGATTTTTATTTCCACTGGGGGATAGTAAGGGTTCACTTAAACAAGAAAAGGAATTTTCATAATTGAAATTTCTAGGAATGTAGAGATATCTCATGTTTTGATTTCATTATTACTTTGGTGGATGACATTATGCCATTTGGTTTCTATAGTAAAAATAATGACTGTTTGGCGCCTATATTTTACCATATATGTTATGATGTGAGACCCTTGTTGCGTTGTTATTTGACCACACCCTAGATAAAAGTATAAGTAACATATTTCTAGATAACATATTTGATTACAATGGGAACCATTATTTTGTGATAATATCCATTCAAAATAAATAGGTTATATGATAATGGTCCTAGAATAAATGTAGAAGTTGAGATGTGTGCTATTGTATAAGATGGTGTTTGATGTGTTTCCCTACATGGTTTGGGATGTTGTGAAATACTTTATGTGAATGGTTGGGATTTTTTAAGTATAGGGCTATGATGTGGAATTTTAATGGCATGAATGTGATGTGGGTAGTAGTATGATATTGTGCATAGTGGTGGTGATGTGAGGATGTGATGTGAGGTAGTGATGCTTAATGGTTATGGTGCGTAGTGGTGAAATGTTTTGTTTTTTTTTGTTTAGTGGAAGTGTAATGTAGTTGGGTAGTGATATTTTGTTTGGATGTGTGATCTATGTTTATTTTGGTATCATAGATTAGTTGATTCAGTGTCACTATGATTGTGCATGTGCAGTGTAGTGTAAATGGTTATGTGATTAGGGTGAGTTATTATACGGTGTGGTTATGATAGTTTCCTTTTTAATGTTGAAATTAGTGTTGATGATGAATGAATTGAATAAATGAATGGGGTAGAAAAGGGTTTGTGTAAAATTTATTATATGAATTTAAAGAAATATGGGTTGTGTAATGTGAAATAGAAATGATAAATGCATAAAAGTGGTGGAACCATTAATTAAAAGTGTGAAATGTTACATAGTTATGTGTAATTGTGATATGTGTTTCATATAGCGGTGTAATCATTTGTGATTATTGAGGTGTGGTATGGTGATGGTTATTTTTTGCATGATAGTGTAGTTTCTGTGATGGTATGGTATGGTGATCCATCAATATATCACAAATGTTTACACTACATCTATAAATTAAACACTTAAGATGGATAACCTTTAAAAGTCTTATATTTTCTAGGTACCTCATGTTATACGCCATATCCATGATGGTCATGGTAAGATTTTCTACCCCCCCCCCCCCCCCCGCCGCCATACTCTTCCTTCAGCTATTATGACTTAGGTGTCTTCATTTTAGATTTGATGTGAGATTATGGACTACGTGTCTTCAAATGAGATGAGATTTATTGGACTAGGTGTCTTAGGTTGATATATGATGTGACGATACATGATCCTAGATTCTTATGTTTGGCCTTGTGAATATGGGGTAGGTAGGGATGTATCCCAACCCACATCCATTATGGCCACATTGTCTTTGGGAAAGATGTGATGTGATGTGATGTTATGTGGTATATATAGAAGCGATGATAGAACAAGATATTCGACGTTGGGGTGTGTGAGTATAAAACTAGTGGGGAAGCGACATCAGGGTATCTTTATTTGTTAAGATATCAATTATATATAATTATATTAGATTCATGATTTAGTTAGTGAACAATACTGAGGATAATTTGTTATTATTTGACATATATAGGTAGATGTTGGTTCTATTTTTTGTTAACTAGAAAACGTTAATACTCTTTTCACATGTGCACTTGTGACCTTGGTTTTTTCTCTATTGAGTATACATCTTTTTCCCACATTCGTATAATATTTTTCTTCATATTTATTGGAATTTGGGTTGTGAGTGTGATATCTATAGATGGGGTGGGGATATGGTTGATTTATTTTCATAGAATTTTCTCTTTGTACCTACATTGGAGACTTTTATATTTATATGTTACCTTTATTAATATTTTTTTAGAAGTATTTTGGTTTAACATTACGTTCTCTTCAAGTGTTTCATTGTGGTTTTTACACAATCTTCTAATTCTTTTTCATTTATAGATGGTAATTCCTCCCATTCATTGAAAATTTTATACCCTCAGTGCTAGTCTCTAACCTAGGACCTTCTGTAGGTGGGAAACATGGGTCTTTATCTCTCTCTATTCAATATAGAATCTATGGAGGGAGGGGGCCATGACACCAAAATGATAAAATTTATTATTTTTAAAACTAATAGGTTACTATGTATTTCATCATAGATATATAGAATATTTTTCTATAGTTTCTAGAACCATTAAATTAAAATCATGTTGGCCTCAATGGTTTTTTGAATTATTTTCTCTTTTATTAAATGTTTGTGTACTCATTCCAGAAGTAATTTATCTTTAAATACATCACCCAAAAGATAATAGATTCCATGAAAGTCATGTAGGAAAATCAATAAATATTAGTTGATTTTATTTCCATAATTAAATTAATATTGTATTAAGAATAGTATTAATTACCAAAAAATGGTGCACATAATTTTGTTAATTGAAAGACTAAAAAGATGGTCAATAGTGCTCATGTTAACACAAGGGAATTAAAGAATCAGCAAGTTGTGGATACAAATCCCAATGTGAATATTTATTTTTCTTTTTAGAACAATTATACACCTATATTTATTCTCCTAAGATAATTCAAAATGGGTGAAACGAGAATAATAAAAAAAATAAGTGGATCCCTTATTGATTCCTCGTTTGGTTCATAGTCTTCCTGATTTTATGCTGTCATTATTTGTAGGATGGTAACCACCATGAAAAACGATTCAATGAGAAATGAAACATGAAATATAAAAAAAATCATATGAATAAAATAGATATAACTATGTCAATATTATTCAAATGGATAATATAATCATTGAAAAAGATAATTCAAATGACCCTAAGTATCCCATTAAAAATAGTTGAGAAAATAGAAATTGGACAGTAAGGATGATAGAGTTTAGGAAGGCATAATATAAAAGATATTGAAACTAAGGTCCTATACATGTGGAATGTACATAGTCTATAGATATCAATATATGGGCACTATATTGGGATGAATAATAGAATACATCTTTTATAGAATCATTTAGGTATCATTCTTGATTTATAATTTCGAAGGGATGGTTGGATAATTATCATTTATATGCATAACATTTAAAATGTTGGGAGGTCACCTTAGCCAAATGTGTAGATCAAAATGGTTCCCTCATATATTAACTAGGGAAATATTTCCCTAATACATACATCTCTAATGTCTAAAAATCATGATAGTGTTAAACCACATAAATTAAATCATATACATGTAGTTCTAAAGTATGATATCATAAAACAATTTGTATATTTTTCAAACCAAACACTCAATTCTTAATTCCCTTTATATTTTAATTTACCATAGACAATACCTTGTATATGATATTCTAATCCCTAAAGACTTCAAATACAATTTAATTTTTTCAGAACTATATCATTTAAGGATCAACCTTGTTAAATACCATGTGGAAAATCATTCAGAAAAAATGACAGAATGAATTCTTTAGAGGGACAAATTCGGACCATGTATATATATGGGAAATAGGATAACACTGAAATTCAACACATCCTCATTAAAAAAAGTTATGGAATCAATCTAATTATTGTACAGAATCCATAATTATGGGGTTATAGTGATGCCAATTTTATCTCCCCCTATGATGAAAATACATGGGTATGAAAAGTGTTAATAAAACGGTACAGTCTATATCAAGAGTGGGGCTTGGTTTGGAGAAATTTTCTTATATTATAATTTTATGGTTCTCCATCATGATAGAACTTTCCACAATATAATATGAATATAGTGGGTGTATTACCATGAAAAATTACCTTCATTATACCAAAAATGTTTTGGATGATCCATCAAAAGATATACCCAATTGTTGCAAGGTGAGGACTCCCCTTTTAACTCCATTGAATATTATTATATAAAACTACTATAAATTTGTTCTATATCCATGGTTCATGACCACAACTATAATTAATAACCATGGTTTGGTGAAACATGGCAATTATTGGTATGGATATAAGGTCAAACCTATAGGCGCGGTTTAATCCATGGATTTAGACCTATATCCATGATTTTAACTATTGAAATAAATAATTTGGATAAATTATATAGAAAAAGTTTAAACTAGGGTAATAGCTTCCAATTTCAATAAAAAATACAGCTATGTTGCCACGGTTCACAACCGTGGCAACAAACATTCGTTTCCACCAAAATACATTGGGATATGCAACCTACTGAAACTCAAAATTAATAACAAACAACAGACTTATGCATAAATAATGATTATAACTAGGTCATAAATAAAATATGGAAAAATTAAAATTAACTTAGTTCAAAATAATTTTACGCCTCAGTTACAAATTTTCCTACCAAAATGTGAGAGATTTTATCCATCCAATCCTTTGAAATAAGAAAGGCATAGATGAAATTTTTCTTGCATCCGTTGGCGTTATGTTTTAGATTTGTTCACATGTGGATGTTTTAGTGACAAATATTTTGTAGGTTTTATATTTTTCTAATGTCGGATTCCATTGGTGGCCTATTTTATTAAACTTCCACCATGTACTGAAAATTGATACTATAGAAACTATTGAGGGAAGATAGTTTCAAAAACTATAGTCCAGCAAGGTTAACTCTACAAGGTAATTTTCCAGGTAGTCTAATTGAAATCATAATGTCATCAAACAAAAAAAATTGAAAATAGTTAATCCTGAAAACATGAAAATATTTTAATAAAAAACAATTAATTCAACAAATCATACAATTAATAAGAAAAAAATAATGGATGCACACAACATAGATTTGTGCACATACAACATTAGACATTGCGTTATAGTTTTCACACATCATAATATACAGTATGAATATTTTAATATATTATACAATGCACACAAATATATATTTTGTTGTTTAATTTTGTATGTGAACAGGTATATTGTATTGTTTAATTCAAAACACAATTCACACAAAAAACAATGAACATAGGATACAATTCACACAATATACAATGCACACTCTAAAACAGAACATCACATATTTTTATAGAGTATTTATGTTACAAAATATGTAAAATACAACAACACAATGTATAGTTGTAGTGTTCAAAAATAGTACATACTTTTTCATGGATTTCATATTCTGTTTTTGTCATGTTTTACAACAATAATCTTATAAAAAAATACCAATATATTGCAACAAATTTGAAATAGTTTATTGATGCGAATTTAAAAACAAAATTTTAAGATTATTTTTGCTAACATTTTGTAGTTTATTATTGTGTTCAAAGTCCAATGAAATTTTTTCTATTCGCAAAGAGTATTTTATATAATTATTACACCTTCACACAATATGTGATCTGCTATTTTACATTATTTCCATTTATTTTTTGTGAAAATCTGACACAAAATTACTCTTACATGTCTATAAAAATGTGAAATAGAAATAAATCCAACTGCACGTTTTTATAGATTATTTCTATGCTACTTTATATTATTGTGTTGTTCAAAAACAATAAAAATTTGAAATAGTAATGCTTTTAAAAAATTTGTAAAACAGAACAACACATTCTTAAAGAGTATTGATGAGCAGAGATGTAATATTGTGTACTGTTTGTAATGTTCTATTTTATATCTCATATATTAATATTTATGTAAAATAGCCCATCACATTGTGATTTATTTTTCAAAATGTGTGATGTTCTATACAAATTGAATAGTGTATACTCTTATATTTTTTTCATTTTTAAAAAAAATGCGATGTTATATTCTATTCTCTATTTTTGCTAATTCTATGAACCAAAAATGAAGTAAAAATAAATATCCATTGTAGCTACGAAAGGTCCAAAAAGATATACCTCTAGAGGAAGGGTATCCACAAGTGGTGCACACACTTCTGAAGTCACTCATGTTGGAACAAATATAGTCTTATCCTAGGAAAATGATACAATCATTCATGTAGATCTTCCCAACCAGGATGTATATGATCAAATGAAAAACGTATCATAAAATAGGGATATAGGTATTACCAAGGAGTACACTGCCTCAATTTTCATCAATTTAAATTCCACTGCATTCTACCATACTACTGGTGCACACCTTATATATAATGTGTCACAGCAACATTATTTATCATAATTTCACACATATATTATAAACGTGAATAATAAAACACTATTTTCTGTACTCAAACTTGTATTCCCCCTGCAATTGCACGTGACATGATAACAGCCACCATAGTCCTTGGAACACCCAATAAACTAATAAAACTCCAAAACATGTTCAATAATATGATATTTTAAAATATAGGCAACCCATTTTGTAGATGAAATCTATTGATATTTTAGAATGAAACCAATTCAATAAAACTGTAAAACATTTTAATTAAATGTAAAAATATTTACATAAAAGTTCATTAATCTTTGTTGATTTAAGTCCAAAGAAAATAAATGTGAAATGAAATGTTCATGAGGATGAATATGAAAAACAACCCTGATATGTCATTTGTATCAACTCCTGTATGTTTTTCTATCCAAATCACATTATTTTCAATTTCATCCCTTATGAAGAATGCCCTTCCTTATTGTCTTGAATGGACATAGTTAAATAGTTTCATTTACACAACATAAACAAAGAATAATCATAGTAAAATATACACATAAAAGTGTTCATCAAAACATCATATAGAAAAAAATAACATATTAAGAATTATAGTAGTATCTTTTATTTTGAAAACATAATTCTATATAATAACACATATAAGAAAAAAACGCCTTTGAACACTTTGAAGAACTCATATTTTATAAGTTATTTTAAACTGTAATAAAATATATCCTTAATGTAAATAATTACATATAATACATTGATTAAATTTTATTACTAATAGAACACATGAAACTAACTTTAAATTCGTGAGAATAAATATAGAAATACAAGAGTACCAATCATCCCACATAGATATAGATTAAAAAATCAATAGTAAAGTCAAGATAATTGTCAACAATGGTAATGAAAAATTTAACATATAAATCCAATAAGGATATTTTTATAAATGAAAATTTAATTTAAAATATAGTTCTTAACTAATGTAAAAAATATCTACGCGAAAAAAATATGAAGAAAGGAGGGAGGGGATAGCCTTGTCTTGGAATGCAATAGTTATTTTCTTCCATCGGTGCCTTCTAGTTGTTTAGGTAAAGAACAGTGTTTATCATGCATTAGAGGTGCATATTTTAAAAATAAAGGCATTAAAATTCAATTAAATAACCTTAGTATTACCCACTATATGAGACACAAGCATAACTTCCCCCAAGTATAACAGGACTTAACATTTTCACATCACACTCCACATATTTACAGACCTTTTGGGCATAAGACAACATATCATTAAGAACTTCATCAATGCAACCATGATATATAATATACCAAAAAAGAAGTGACACATTTTACATATGTGTGACTAAAAAAATCAAATAAAACATATTTCCCAATTATAAAGGAGGAGGGAAAACCTTGTATTGAAATAAAATTGTAATTTACTTCCATCAGGGCCTTCTAGTTGCTTCGATGTAGACATTAATTTATCAATATTTAGTAGGGAATATTTTAATGATAAATGGGATTATCATTCGAACTGACCATTTAAATATCATTGAAAAAATTGGATACTCACCAAAGATAATGGAGGATAAAAATATAATTGACTAGGAACCGAGGATGGGAAGGTTGTGAGGAAATTGGAAGCTGGAAATACTGTGTGCCTAAGACTAGATTTTCCAAAACATTTTCACTTCCAAAATAATTGAGCATTAATTGGTGGGTTGTTGGATCATCCTATAGAATATTAAAAACATGTTCATACTAGCATGCCATGTCTACTAACTAGCACCCCACACTAACCCCCCTGCACCCCACCACCGACATAACCTCCACCCCCACCCCCCCTGCACCATCCCCCTACAAAACCCTCCCCCCACATTAGACTACATTCAAACTAGCCCCCACACCCTACAGTATCCCCCCAAATAACCTCCCTTCACTATCCCCCCATAGTACAACCCCCCTGCCCCCGCCTCACAATTCACCCCTACTTCCCACACCCACCCTACACCCCCACCTAAAACCCAACTACCCCATACTCTCCCCCACAATGTTAAACTATCTGCCCCCACCATTCACCCTAATACCCCTATGAACCCCCCCCCCATCCACTTACACCCTCACCCACACCCCCACTACTCCTCACCCTATACCCCCCACTATTGACCCCTACTTCCCCACCCACAGTAACCCCCCCCCCCCTCTGAAGCTGCACACCCACTGCCCCCTACATTCCTACATGCACCCCTTCACCCCCACCCTTCACCCCAGTACCCCATGCACCCCCCCCCCCCACACACACACACACACACAAACACACCATCACCCCCACTTCCCCTACCACCACCACCACCTGTACCCCCAGATCACCCAACAACACCCCCAGATCTCCCACATGCACCCCCACATCCCCCTACACCCCCATCAACCCCCACCCCCACCCTTCATCAATACTACACCCACATCCATTTTCCCCTTACACCCCTTCAGAAAAGGCTAGGCATGAATCACTTGAATGTGAAATGGTTAAAGGAATTAGATAAGAACTCAAGATTCATTCACAGGTTACATAGGAAGAAGAGTTATCAAGCAGGAAACAATGTCTTCCATATTAAGGTATTGTTGTACACCTCATTGAATTATATCTCAAAGGTAGTGGCTGACATCATTCATGATCATTTTGAAAATTATGGGATGGATAATACATTGAATATGGTTGATAATATCAGAACTACTATTATAGGGTTTATAACCTAAATGTATATTCCCAAAACAATCTCATTAAAATATGAGTGATAATTATCCCTTCAATTAACCAACCCCTCAACCCACCCATAGGATAATTACTAACCCATTATCACTATGAAACTAATGGATTACCCTCACTGGTCATGCCTAAAAGGCCATTATATCTTTCTCAATTGAGAACCCATCTATAAGGAATCTCATTACATCAAGATGAAATTATTTATTCTAGAAGAGATTCATTTTAATGAATTCTGGGGATAGACAGTGACAAAAACAAAATTTATGTAGGGAAGAAACCCATCATTAATATTAATTACAATGAATATATTGCTATCATAAATTAGTAGTACATAATATAAAAGAAAAAGGAGACTCCAAATATGCAGACAGTTAACACATTGTAAAACATAATGGATAATTACATTGTACTTGTTTATTGATAAATATAAAATAGAACAAAAATTATGCTAACATAAGGCTTTGTTGGAAATAATGTTTTGGTTTTTAACAGCAATAAATTTATCAATGACTCTAGAAAAATATGAAAGATATGGAAATTGGATGATAAGTGTAAAGTTCCTTACATAAGAAGATGTTTATATTATTTTGTTCCTAGTACACGGAAATCGTTGTAGAAGAGCTTAAACTAGCCAAAACATATTAAAATTTTAAATCTTTTATAATAGATCAAAAATAAATAAAGGAAAAACACAAAAAACCCACTTATTCTGTTGGTAAATTATGATCCTTTATTTGAAAACACATTGGATCCTTAAAATATATAGAAGAAACATAACCAAGGATATCAAGAGGAATCTCAGACAAGATAAAATTTGAAGTGAAACACACATTCCTAAAAATTGTGATTTCATCCTCATACCTATAATGAAAATCCATTAGAAACAATCACAGCAGTGACTAAAAGAAATATTAACATTAACATAAGAAATTACAGTAATAAAGGTACATTGAGAATACTAGAAATAAATTTAAAAAATTCATCTTATTGATATAATATTTAAATCCTGTTCTATGTGAATATTCAGTCATTTAGAAAAGTATAAGATAAAAGGACAAAAATTTAATTCCATCTCCAGCGATATAATTCATGTAAAAAATTATTTTTTTAAATATTTAAATGTTTGTTTAATTATATTAATAAATATACATAAATCATGATGAAAACTAGTGCGCATGAAATTCAATGAAATATAAAATTTTAACATGGTGGGAGACAACCTATCATAGTGTATCTTTTTTTTTTCCACTAAGTACATCAACATCCATAAAAGGAAAAAAAATAAATCTGAACTAATCAGTAAGTATATAAATAATAGGAACTAAAATTAATGATATTTTGTTTCCCTTAATATTTTTTGGGATAAACATATCCTTCAAATAGATGCTTAAAATAATGACGGAAAGGTTCAATCTTTACTGGTTCATTCAATCGCATACCTAAAATATATATCTTTGTTGATGCTAATCAAATAACTAATGGTTTATCAACCTCAACATTCTCTAATAACTACAAGAAAAATCGAAAAAAATAAGCATACCCATGAACATCATAGAAAAAAATTTCCATTAATATACTTATATAAATATAAGACTAAGAGATAAATAGTCATTACAAGTAGTTATGAAGAAGATGAAGCAGATGGTTTTACATAATATATTCTATGTGGTGATTTTGTTTATTATTTGAGAATAATTACATTGATTAGAAGAAAGTAAAACTATTCGTAAATAAAAAAAGGAAGTGCATATGTAATGTTGAATGATCTCATATAAGTGAATAAAAATTCCATGATGAAATTCACATATTAAGATAGGATACCAGAATATCTCAATTCATAATTGGCCATTAAATTAAAGGAATTTAATGAGACACAATGTAACAACCCGATATTTTATGAGAATTATTGTTTCTAATTTCATTTATGTCTTGTGTTGTACGCTACACCAAAATTAGATTGCACTATACTCAACACCGTATTAGCATACGGTATACGCAAAACTATTCCTAGTTCGCGTTACATATAATTTCATGTTTGTTTTGTTTAAATTATTTTACGCAACATTATGTATAGATTTTTTTTAATGTATAAATGAAATATGTTTTGATTATGTTATAGGCTACACGAAACAGAGCATTCACTACACGCATCCCTGACATGGCATGCATTACACGCAATCATGACCTTCCATGATAGAGTATGTTGTACGCAATACTAAGTTTCACTAAAAATGATATGTTATTATGAACTAGCCATTATGAATAGTAATAACCAATTTTTAAAATTTAATAAATTTTATTTTTAAAAATGAACTTCATTTTTGGATTTGGAATATCAAAATTAGCCTAGGGTGAATTTTTGGTATTTTTCTGAAAACTTTCAATTTTTGATGAATAGTGAAAACACTAGGATACTATTAAAAACCGAATTTTTATATAAATAATTGTATATTTTATTTAAATTTATTTAAGGTAAAAATTGATACATAATACCTATATATGTTCAATGTAATTCATTGGAGTCATTTTATAATAATTTTAGACATATAAAAATTTTATTGATCTTTTCAACGTCTTTTACCCACCGCCTAAGAGAGTTTGAAAATTTACATAAAACATAATTTTACCACTTCTGTGAGTGGAATTTGGGAAATCCAAGAGACACTATTAAAATCAAGGAGTAAAATGTGGTTCAATAAGATAAAAATAATTTTTGGTGAATAGTAACTTTTTACATTTATTTACCATGGTTAATAGTAATATAGTTATTAAGGGTAAAAATGATATTATAATTACCCTAACACATGTCCTAATTCTATTGGATAAATTCAGTTATCCCAAAAAAACCTTAGCGAGAAAATATTACCCTTAAGTCTACTTATATTAGATTAGGACATTTATTATTATTTTATTTAAAGAAGGATTAAAATAGTTAAAATCAATGTTTAATAACTAAAACATTTTTAATATTAGGTTATACATAAGATGAATTCAAATATAAATACTCATTATAAATCTAAAAATATTTCCTACATAATGGTATTTTATTTATAATTATTATACTTTAAATAATTTTAATTATTTATGACACAATGATGATACAGTAACTACCTTATTAATGAAATATTAACCTAATTGATATTATAAATACCGAAATAAATGTAATTTTAGTCTTTTTATAAATTCCACAAATTTTATTGGTTAATATGACATGTTAGTAATATTTTAATTAACTTTCTTCTAAATAATCATGTTGTTATGATTTTCACAAAAATCAAGTACCAAATAGTGTCAAAATTGACATAAAATAGTGTTTAAAATAAATATTATATTATTAATTGTTATTTTATTCCTAAAAATCAAGGGATCAGAAAAATGACTTAGATAAGGATATATATATTAATAATGAACCACTTGGGGTTCGTTTGGAATGTTATTGTATGTTTATTAACCATATAGTGTAAGAAATCAAAAAGACATGGTAAAAGTTAAATTATTTATCTTAGAGTTATATCTAAAGGGTAAGGATAAAATAGTAACCTAAACTTGTCTAAATCCTATTGGTTGAGAGTATTTCGACCCATCCCCACCATAGCTTCTTAATAAATCAATTTGGAGCTATTAAAAACTGAATATGACTTTATTATAAAATAATATTTTAAGTTTTCTTAAGGTTCCCCTCTCCTACCTTATAAAAAGGGAACCCCTTCCCTCTTTCCTTCAGACCCTTTTGAGCCTTTAAGCTCATCAAAACCCTACTAATTACTCTCCTAAACCTCTATAGTTATATCATAAAGGTTCTGGTCTTCTCAAAAGAAGAACTCTAGTTCCCTAGGAAGAAGTTTAAAGCAGGTGTGTCGAGGAAGAGGTAATCTCTTCTACCGATTCTTTCAAGTTTTCTTTCTTCTTCAACTTCTTCTAATTTATTTGTTTCATTATGAAGTAATAACATAAGTATCAATAATATAATGGTATGTTTTTATAAATATGAAACAACCCCATTTCACCTTCTATCCATCCTACAGAAAATGAAATCATTGCGAGTGCGTACGTACGGAATATTGTCTCCACGTCGTGGTGTAAACAGTTTTTCCACCACCTCCTTACTTGGATGGGTATAATGGTGTAATGTATAACTATATATGGTTATTATAACATCTTACTGATTTTGAGGTATTATATAATCCACTCCAATTCCATTCAATAATTATCGGAACGATATCATCGCTCGTGCGTACATACGGATTACCGTCTCCACAATGTGATGAGATTCATTCACCATGTTAACCATTCAAGAATGATTATAATGTATATATAATGAATAATAATTAAATATATGAAATAATTAAGCTACTTAATTTATGTATGTATATATATATATATTTCTCATCTACTTATATCTATTCAACTCAATAAAGAAAGGAAAACATCGTTCATGCGTACGTACGGCCTACTGTCTCCATGAACGATGTATTTGATTTCATTCATATATCTATTATATATATATATATATATTCTGAATATATATGATATATAGATCATTATTTACATTATTTAAGTATGTAAATCATGATATAAGTAATAATAATATCTATAATATCAAGTCCAAACAAATATGGTAAATAAAACGATTTTACCCAAAATGCTGCTTTATCATGGAATTTACAAAAAAATGGGTAATATAAAGTCATAAGTGAACCATATATTATATAATAACAATGAATATGATTATTTAATAAGTAAATGACATTATTTAAATCATTATACCGGAGGTTCGGATACATACGAAGCACATCGGACGTAAGGTAAGGGATAATTTTACCAATGTAATTCTTATATGAGATTGTTTATTCGTAAGTATTTATTGGGGTTATATTTTTCATCCATGTCCCTAAAAATGTTTTTCATAAAGTGTTTAATATTCTTCCATGTTTTTTTAAAGTCATGTTTACCCCTTTTTGAATTTTACTTTGTGTTATATAAGGAATCTTTCTTTTGTTTACCATACGTGGTACTTTTTGACTTTTCCGACAAAAGTACGAAGAAAATGTTTTTTAACATATACTGCATGAATGGATTTTTATGATTTCGTAGAACATTATTTCAATGAAGCTTCCTTTAAAAGTTTTCAAGTATATTTTTAATAAACTTTTTTAGTTTAAAATTGTATGACATGTTATGAATGGAAAAAAAATTTGAAGTAGAAAGGATATTTTCCTCAACAATGGAGTTCAAGTGTTTTATCAAAATTATTTTCCATAAAAGATAATATATTTTTCTATTTATATCCCTATTATTATATTGATTGGATTATGTTATGATGGAATTAATTTTATGATGTCCTTTTATCTTATATGGATTACGTTATGATGGCATGATGTTTAAGAATCCCATTTTTATTACATGGGTTATGCTTTGATTTATGATTTCGTGGAACACATAAGAATTGTTTCATTATGAGATGTGTGGGACCAATTTATACCTCCAATGAATTAGGTAATGATTTATATCTCATGATATAGACATGGATGGAACGGTAAGTTAATCTGGTTCAGTGATACAGGACTAGAACTAGTTTTAAACTCGATTCAGAAAGGGACTTTGTCCACTAAGATGGTCTTGGCAGCAATGCCTTGGCTACTATGGAAATCATATAATGTTCATAATGTTTATCCACAATTAAAAGTTTTATTTCCAAGATATTTTATCATGATTGATGTTCTATTATGATCTATGCCTTACGTACTACCATGTTTTATGACATTTATCAACATTTCTATGTTTAAACATTTTGTTCATGTTTTTATGTTCAAATGTATATGGTTTGTTTTATTTTCTCCATGCATACCCTTACTGAGAATTTGATCTCAACCATTATATGTTTTCTTTTACCAAGGATATAAAGAAATGTTTTAGGTAAAAAAACAAATGGGGAAGATATTTATGGGAGATGTTGAAGATCTTTCACCATGATTTGACGATTATGTTCCAAGTTTCCAAAGACAGTAAACTATTATGGTCCTTCGGTGTTTTTTTGTTATGTATTAAGTATTCCTCAAAAGTAATGTAATTTCCATGTACATCATGTTTGGGGTCTATGCAGTTGCTATCAGAGGTTTGGTTTAGTCAACCTTTGGAAACAAGGATGCATGAACTTTAGTGAGATCCCTAGAGATATTTCTAAGGTATGTCTACGGGTTGTCCCTTAGGGTAAGTATAAATATAGGTTATAGCCCTAGAATTATGGTAATGATATTAGAATTAATCCTAAGATGTTTGATATTGAAGTTTCTCAATATTGACTATTATTTTGGCATCTCACACTATTCTTTTTGGGTTTTCGAAAATGGATGGAAACAAGAAGATTCACGATAATGGAGGATATTATGGACAATGGAATGATATTATTCATGAGAAACCAAATGAAATTGGATCTAGAAGTCCATATATCGTTATTATGCCTAATTAGAAATCACATAATATGATAAATAATCTCAACTTTGGTATGTTTCCGGAATCAGCTAATAAGAGAAAGATAGAGTTTCATGAAGATCATACAGGAAATAATGGTCAATTTCTCTCATGTAAATCATGTGGGAAGAGGGATCAGGGAGAATGTTTCAAAGGAACTGGAAGATGCATTGGGTGTGGAAAAGAAGGAAACAAAGCCAGTAATTGTAAATGAAAACGTTCAGTTAACACCATGGACATGGATAATGGTATTGCTAAGACATCCACAATGGTTAAGTGTTTTAAATGTAGAATGTACGGGTATTATTCAAACCAATGCCCCAAAGGAAAATCTCATAAAGAAAATTGGCATGGTCATATGGGTAGTATTTATGTGGATGATGATGAAGAGACTACAAATGATATATGAGATAGAAGAAATGATGAAGCTCAATCAGTGGTTTTAGAAGGTAGTGTAATGATTGTATGTCTATCAAGAATAATGTATGGTACTATGGAATAATGAAAAATATATGGATTGTAAGACTGTTTCCTTTTCTTGAGTTTTGAAAGTATATGTTGAATGGTACCAGTAACCAGGAAAGGTTATTCAAATATTTTTGGAAAGCACCTAATATGCGCATAAAGAGGGATAATGAGATAATGAAATGTGTGATATTATTAATGAGCTCATGACTAATATAAGAAAAAAGTGATATCATGGTTTGAGTATATAGAATTTTTGGGATTTTGGTATATGGAAAGAGTTACATGGTGACAGCATTCATGTTTTCACTATGGTTCAAGAGAATTCAAGATTAAGGTAATCACATGTTTGGAATGTGACCAACAACATTCATCGTATGATATATGGGATATAAATGATTGTATTCACATGCTCGGTAGATGAAATTTCTAGTAATTGTTTTATTTATACTATGATCATGGAAGAAAATATTTTGGATAAGTATAAAGGTTAGAATGAATTAAATTAGACATAAGATAGTATTGTTTAAGGATACAATTTTTTTCTATTTTATTACATTAATGTTATTATAATTTAGTTTTAGAAAAAGGGACATCCTGTAGGACAACCGACAACTTGTCGCGTCGGAGGAGGTTGTGGGAATAAAACCCACAACTGAAGTACAACAAGCCTTTATCGCATGCCAATGGCCTATAAGAAGTCTCTGGTTATTAGAAACTAGTATTGTTTTATTAAGCGCTATGATATATGAAGTATAAGTCCATTTTATAAAACATATATGATTAATCTCAAGATAGATGGACTAATGTATATTTAATAAATTGCTCTAAAATTTTGGTGATAGAAACAAATGGAATGACCTATCATTCTATCACATGATCTTCTAATACATCATGAATGACAAAATCAACTTCATTTCTTTAAGATATGAAGTGGAAATTGTTCAAGTCACGAACAATGGTGATATTTTACCAAAATCATGTAACTATTTTTTTTTTAATTATACAATTATTTTGCATTAGGGGAATGATCTTGAAAACTAAAAACATTGCCCTATTACCCTCATACCCGATAAATCAGATGGTACCTTAGATCATCACAAATTTATGGCTTTGTAATTGATGGATTTTTCATAGCCATGTTCTCTGCCACACTCCATCAGAACATGATGGTTAGATTTCTCTTCCATAACCATATTTTCACATATGTTCTCCTATGTGGAAACCCAGTGATGAGTTAATTTGGTTAACCGTTATATTTCATACTTTAGGTTTTTAAAGTTATGTTTTGGTATTACATTTTATGATGTGGGTTTCTATGAAAGAAACTTTCATGTAGTAAACCATTTATAACCCCGACGAATTTCGAGGGTGAAATTCATTTTAAGGGGGGTAGAATGTAAAAACGCAATATTTTATGAGAATTATTATTTTTAATTTCATTGATGTCTTGTGTTGTATGCTACACCAAAATTAGCTTTCACTATACACAACACCATATTATCTTGCAATATACGCAACACTATTCTTGGCTCGTGTTACACACAATTTCAAGTTCTTTTTGTGGAAATTATTTTACGCAACATAAAGTATAGATTTTTTTAATGTATAAATGAGATATGTTTTTATTATATTATATAAAACACCTTAAGGAGCTTGCACTATACACATCATTTAATTGTCTTGCATTACACGCAATCACGACTTTCCACGATAGCTTATGTTGTACGCAATACCGAGTTTCACTAAAAAAAGATATGTTATTATGAACTAGCCGTTATGATTAGTAATAACCACTTTTTGAAATTTTATAAATTTTATTTTTCAAAATGTACTTCATTTTTGGATTCGTAATATCGGAATTATCCTATGGTGAAATTTTGGTATTTTTCTGAAAACTGTCAATTTTTGATGAATAGTGAAAACACCGGGTTACTATTTAAAAACCGACATTTTATATAAATAGTTATTTATATTATTTAAATTTATTTTAGGTAAAAATTGATAAATAATACCTATATAAGTTAAATTTAATTCATTAGAGTCATTTTATACTAATTTTAGACATATAAAAAGTTTATTGAACTTTTCACCATTTTTTACCCACCACATAGGAGAGTTTGCAAATTTACATAAAAAATAATTATAACAATTATGTGAGTGGAATTTAAAAAATACGAGAGACACAGTTAATATCAAGGAGTAAAATGTTGTTCAATATGATAAAAATGATTTTTGGTGAATATTAGCTTTTTACTTTAATTTACCACGGTTAAAAGTAAATAGGGTAGTTAAGGGTAAAAATCATATTATTATTACCCTAACACATGTCTAATTCTATTGGATAAGTGTAGTTCAACCAAAAACAACCTTAGGGATAAAATATTACCCTTTATGTCCACTTGGATTAGATTAGGGCATTTTTTATTATTTTATTTAAAAAAGAATTAAAATAGTTAAAATCAAACATTAATAACTAAAACATTTATAATATAAGGTTATATGTAAGATAAATTAGAGTATAAATATTCATTATAAAGATAAAATGATTTCCTAAATAATTGTAATTTATTTATAATTTTTCAACATTTAATTATTTAATTTATTTATAACACAATGATAATGCAGTAATTACCATATTAATGAAATATTAACATAATTGATGTTATAAATACCCAAATAAATGTAATTTTAGACTTTTCATGAATTAAACTAGTTTTATAGGTTAATATGACATGTTATTATTGATTTAATTATCTTTTTTGATCTAATAATTCTGTTATGAGTTTCACAAAAATCAAGTACCAAATAGTGTCAAAATTGAAATAAAATAGTTTTTAAAATAAAAATTATATTATTAATTGTTATTATATTCCTAAAAATATAAGGTTCAGAAAAATTACATGAATAAGGATATATATATTAATATTTAACCACTTGGGGTTATTATGGATTTTTATAGTATGTTTATTAACCATATAGTGTAAGAAAACAAAAAGACACAGTAAAAGTTAAATTATTTATCTTAGAGTTAAATCTAAATGATAAGGATACAATATTAACCTAAACATGTCTAAAACCTATTGGTTGAGAGGATTGAGACCCATACCCAACTTATATTCAAAATAAATCAATTTTTAGCTATTAAAAACATAATATGAATTTATTATAAAATAATATTTTAAGTTTTCCTAAGTTGCCCCTCTACTCCCTTATTAAAAGGGAACCCCTTCCCTCTTCTATACACACCCTTTTGAGCGTTTAATATTAGACAACCCCTGAAAATTACTCTTCTCAACCTCTATAGTAATATCATATAGTTTCTGGCCTTCTCAAAAGACCAACTCTACTGCTCTAAGAAGAAGTATAAATGAGGTGTGTTGAGGAAGAGGTAATCTATTCTACCGATTCTTTCATGTTTTCCTTCTTCCTAAACATCTTATTCATTAGCTATTTAATTATAAAGTAATAACATCAGTATCAATAATATACGGATATTTTATTATAAATATGAAACAACCCCATTTCAACTTCTATCCATCCTATGGAAAACCAAATAACCGCGCGTGCATACGTACGGAATACCATCTCTACGCCGTGGTGTAATCTGTTTTTCCACCACCACCTTACTTGGATGGGTAAAATGGAGTAAATAATAACTATATATTCTTATTATAACATCTTACTGACTCTGAGGTATTATATAATCCACTACAATTCCATTCAGTAATTATGGGAACGATATCATCGCTCGTACGTACGTACGGATTACCGTCTCCACAACGCGGTGAGATTCATTCTCCATGTTAACCATTCAAGAATTATTATAAAGTATATATAATGAATAATAATGAAATATATGATATAATGAAGCTACTTAATATATATATATATGTGTGTGTGTGTGTGTGTGTCATCTACTTACTCCATTAAACTCAATATGGAAAGGAAAACAACGTTCATGCGTACTTACGACCTACCGTCTCCATGAACAATGTATTTCATTTCATTCATCTATCTATTATATATATATACTGAATATATATGATATATAAATCATTATTTGCATTATTTAATTAATTAAATTATGATATAATTAATAATAATATCATGAACAACAAGTACAAACAAGTATGATAAATAAACCGATTTTATCCAAAACACTACTTTAACAAGAAATTTACAAAAGAACGGGTAATATAAAGTCATAAGTGAACCTTAAATGATATAATAACAATGAATATGATTCTGTAATAAGTAAATGAAATTATTTAAATCATTATACAGGAGTTTTAGATACATACGAAGCATATCAGACCTACGTTATGGGACAATTATTCAATTCTCATTCTTATCCGAGATTGTTTGTTCATAAGTATTAACTGGGGTTATATTTTTCATCCATGTCTATAAAAGTGTTTTTCATAATGTTTTTAATATTCTTCCATGTATGTTTAAAGTCATTTTTACCCCTCTTTGACTTTTACTTTGTGTTATGTAAGGAATCTTTCTTTTGGTTAACATACGTGGTACTTTTTGTCTTTTCCGAAAAAAGTACGTGGAGAATGTTTTTTAACTTATTCAACATGAATGGATTTTTATGATTTCATAGAACATTATTTCAGTGAAGCTTACTTTACAAGTTTTCATGTTTATTTTTAATAAAAAAATTAATTTGAAATTGTATGACATGTTAAGAAAGTAAAAATGTTTTTCAAGTAGAAAGGATATTTTCCTTAAGAATGGAGTTCAAGTGTTTTATCAAAATTATTTTTCATCTAAGATAATATAGGGTTCTATTTCTATCCCTATTTTTACATTTATTTGATTATGTTTGGAGGGAATTAATTTATGATGTCATTTTATATTATATGGATTTTTTTATTATGGAATGATGCTTAAGAATCCGATTTTTATTACATGTGTCATGCTATGATTTATGATTTTGTGGCACATATCAGAATGGTTTCATTATGAGATTGGTGGGACCTATATCTACCTTCAAGGCATTGGGTAAATATTTATATCTCATGAGATAGACACGGCTAGAATGGTAAGTTAATCTGGTTCAGTGATACAGGACTGGAATGAGAAGTGAAATTGATTCAGAATGGTACTTTTTCCACTAAGATGATCTTGGAATTAATGCCATGGCGACTATGGAAATAATATCATGTGCTTATTGTCTTCCCACAATTACTTGTTTTATTTCCAAGATATTTTATCATTATTGATGTTCCATTATGATCTATTCCTTACGTACTACCATGTTTTATGTCATTGTTCAAGATTTCGATGATTAAACATTATGTTCATGTTTTTATGTTTAAATGTATATGGTTTGTTTTATTTTATCCATGCTTACACTTACCGAGCATTTGAGCTCACCATTTATATGTTTTTTTCAACAAGATATAAATAAAGTTTTTAGGTAAGAAAACAAAAGGCGACGATCTTTATGGGAGATGTTGAAGATCTTTCACCACGATTAGAAGATTAAGATCTGAGTTTCCAAAGATACTAAACTATTACAATCCTTTGGTGTTTGTTTTTGTTATGTATTATGTTTTCCACAAAAGTAATGTAACGGCCTTTTATGTCAATTTTGGGGTCTCTACACACAATATAGGTTTCTTAAATCTAAAAACACCATAAATAGTATGATATAAATCTATCAAAATGCTGTGGATATTCAAGAGGAACTATCCAAGAATGGTTAGAAAAATAGCCCCATGAAAATTATTGAATTTATTTCTAAATTTTCATGTGATACTAAATAAATTTCCTTTAATAATAAATATTAGTAAAGTTGGTTTGAATATTTTAAGGATGATAAATGGGGTAAAACTAATCCTCCTATTAATGACATGAGAATGTATAAACCCTATGTAGATGGAAAAATAAATGATATAGGATGCATAAAAAACCAGCATAATTTTATAGAAAAAAAACATTACTATAAATGATAGTAATGTTTTAAGAGATATTAATATTTTTCTATAATTTTATTGAATGAATTTTAATGATTACTGGTAGTACTTGTCATTTCACTATAACTACGATGAGAAAAGGGGAATTACACCTAAGAATATTTGAATGATTTTAATTATACGTTGTATTCCCTTAAAAAACATTACATCCTAAAAAAATACTGAAAGAATCTCATAGACTACTAAATTTTATAAGAAACTAAGAAGAATTACAAAATCTAGTCAAGATGGTACCAGAAAAGAATGAAAAACATATGGAATTAAAAAATAATTCTTATAAAGAATTAATATAGGAAAACCTGACATTTAAATGGAGTTTTGTGGTTCATGATCATTCTCAATTTATTTTATAAAGGACTATATAACATTAATTTCTATAAATAATAATAATATATAAATTTAAAGATAGTGTATGATGATTCATGTTATTTTGTTACCCATTTAATCAATGATTTCCCACAAAAGAAGCCTATGGAGATGAATAATACCTCCAAGATGTTGATAAAGGTAAATAATATGAAAATTGGGGAAAGAGTCTACAATAGAATCCCTAATGATGAACTTTGTGAGAATGGATTATCAGAGTTGAGTGATATCCCTCAGCCTTCCCTCTCTAACTAAAAGATAAATGTACCACATATTTTTAAAAATTAATTTTATGTATAATATCCTATATGGCATTAAATAAAATAATTAGAGATATGGATGACTCTTTTATTATTTGTGTATAAAAATAATGAAATTTCATTCCTAGAGTACCATTGATGTAAGATTTTCTATGATGACGAAAGTGATACCATCCCTTATGGGGTGAAAAGGACAAATTAATGTTTTTAATAATAAAGAACTGACTGAAATCTCAAAATATAGACAACCTAATTCTAATTGGTAATTGATTTTATGTTGAATATCCCCATTATTAATTTTTATATAGGCGTGAAATGATCAATTATTTATGTAATGCTTTGATCACATTATTTATAAAATATTTATTCAATAATGTTTTTTTATATAGAAATATAGTTGAATATCTAAAGTTTGTTTTCAAAAAATATAATTTGATTCCATCATTCTCTCAAAAGTTGATATGCTTGACACTTCAAATATACAGAGGTGAGAAATATTTCATGTTGTGAGTTATTGGCATGAGGGAAAACTATCATTGATTTCAAAAAATCCATTCCCACTTACCCTATATCCTTTTTGTAACTCTAAACCATGGGGTACAATAATTCAGATCAACCACTAGCTCCCTATGATCTGTTTAACATGACTCCCTATGCAATGAAAGATATCATCTTATCAATACTAGGTCCAAATCAAAATCCAATAGTATCCCAAAACAATAATCCTATTTTAATTACATAAGTAAATTCCTCAATCATCTATGCTATATGCTATCAAACACTATTCAATAAAATTCATGAACAAAACATTACATGAATAGACACAAAAGGATCACATATCAATACTCTACGTTCTAAGGTAAAACCCAAAGTCAACAATGATAAAATTGGAACTGACCCTTTTTAGGGTTAATAAAACCTGGGGCACCCATGGTCCCCTAGATCATGACTATCAAATCATTACCCAATCTAGATAGGGAAACCTCATCTAGAGACATTGAAAACGAACCCTTCCATGATCATCACCTCTCCCACCAGGTAATAATCAAGAAACACCACACCAATAAGAAAGTCCCCAAGTGTTCATCAGATCGAGTTCAAACCCAATCTATATGACACCCATCCTTAACCAAAACCCTATGGTGTTGGACCAACCTAAATGTTATAATTTGATAAATCCTCTAATAATATGGTCAAAAATTCACCAAATCAAACACTAAAAATTTTGTCCAAACATCAAAGGACTATAAAAAATAATAATTTTCTGCCTTCTATGAGGTGTAAAAACACATAAAGCAATACCCCTATGGTAAACCCAAGGAAATTCCATATGATCATTAGAAGAATCACAGTATCATCACTTGTGACATTTTTTCCAAAAAATGTACAACCTCTACTTGCATCTCACATCACACCTACATTATAATAACTCTAAAACCAGAAACTTCATAGAAAACCTATCTATACACTACTAACATTGAGGGTTAAAGATCCAAAAATATGATGGGAACCCCCATAAAACCTAGACTAAAACTAACCATCTATTAAAATTCATCAAACTACTAGGGGTATCTAACACTACAGGCTTCCTTGAAAAAAATATGGATACACCAGTCACATGTCCAAATTCAAATCCCAATGAAATATGTATATACATTTTCTCCCCTTTCCTGCCCATATTCATCACCAAGGATAACATGAGGTTTTCTCATGAATGAAAAACCATGAGAGTGGGTTTAAAGAAAACCCTCTATGATACACCTGAGACCTTCACTTCTCAAATATGACCCACAAAGGTTCTCAATGTGATCCTTGAAAAAAATATTCATTTAATAGTTAATGAAATTAATAAACAACTATATATTAGGGAAATATAAAAAATATAGAACATAAAATTTATTTTAAAATGAAAATGTTAAATCTGAAAACATAATCCTATGATCCAACAGTATCCTAGAATCCCACCTCATTCCCTCAAATAAAAAAATAATAATTACAAAAATTTATAATTATTTATTTTAAAACAAAAAAATTGAATAAATTCCAAAAGTTTTTTGATGTGCTTCCACATTCTGAAACCACAACCAACTAACTAAAAGGTTTTAAAAATACACCCATGAAATTAATATAGGAAAATCAATAATAAGGGATGATTTATTAATAGGGGATTTAAAAAAATTTAACATAAATTTAAAAAAATTCCATTATGATTCATACCATCTCCAGAATTATGAATGATGGAATGTGTTCTACATCACATGACATAGGATCTCTATGCTAGAATAATGAACCATGATTCCTTCTCAATTCCATTTTTTTATGGTGGAATTAGCACCGAAACCCCTAATGGGAACCATTATAAATATAGAGGATAAAATAATATTAATAATGAAGGTAAAATATGAATATTCCTATCTCAAATCACCAATGAATGAATTTTAGAATACATCCAAAACACGAGTCGTTAATGAAGAAGAGTATCATACGGAAGCGGACTGGAATGTACCAGGATCACCATAAGGGATGGTGGGGAGGCTATCATAGTGAAGTGTCATCAGGGAGGTGGGGGACACATCATCGGAGGATAATCATCCCATGGTGGGTGGCCACATGGGATGAGTAGAATGGTTAGTGTTTGGGTGGAATAATTGATCAAGGAGGGTCACCGAGTTTAAGAGAGTGAGATAGGATTGTAAGCCAGTATTAAAGAAATGGGGTGGGGTTACATGAGAATATGGTGAAAGGTGGGTAAAGCCATGGGTATTTTATGACCCGTGGATATATCATAGCTATAACCACAAGTTTTTTAAACCATGCCTATATCATCAATTTCATGTAGTGTATATGTAGTAATCTACTAAAGGTAATGAAAATATGTAATCAATGATAATATTATTTGGGAAACATCCACCTATGATATAAGAAAGTTTCATATTAACCCATGTTATGAACTCATTAAAGAATATGTATTTTCAATCAATTGAATTAAGTTAATCACTCTAGATCTGGGGAATCATTTGGTTATACATACCCAACATTAGAGGTTATATAACATGATATATTTTTCTTTCAAATTATAGTTATGTTAATATTCCCCTTAAACTACCAATTTAAAAAGAGATAAAAAATTCCATACCATCCATGATGACTAATCTCATTCCCATGTGTCTATACAAGTAGGATTTCATGACTGATCTGTAGACCCCATCAACAAAACTAGATCTCTTCTACCAAGTCGATATGAATCATTGGAGAGGAAAGAAAGCCAATGGTTTGGGAATATTCACCTCTATATTTATCATGTTGTTCATGTTGGATGAGTCAATTTGTTCAAAATAATTGTGTGATCCATATCATGATGCTTATTCCATGGATGGTAATGCACTCACATTGTCTAAAAGACCCAAGGATATCGTCACATCATTTTTTTATCAGAAAATGCTCTCATTTCAGTAGATGATATAGATAATTCAACTATTCCACCTCCCAAATATCATGATTTTATCCCCTTATCTTCCAACGATGATAGTGGATATGGGTGTAATATTTATAATTATATTGATAATAATGCTCATGCATTGGATGTAACTCCCAAATGTTGTTATGAAATAATTTTTTCAAATAATATTAGTTATTCAATAGCTTGAATTACACGCAATCATGAGTTTAAATTAACATCAAGATTCACTTATTATAAAATTACAATTTTATCGTATCTGTTAGGTTATCATGAAAAAATATAACTAACTTATGTAAATGTTCTTTCAAGTCAATTTCCTACAATTGTTTATGAAAAATATAAATCAATTAACGGTTTGTATTTTTTGTTTTAATAAACATAGTGAAATAATAATAGTAAATTAAATTAATGAAATATAGATTATATATACTTAATAAAATATTTTTTATATTCATCCAATATATATTTTTGTCATGGTGTATGAATAAACCCTATTTGATGTATAAAACCAATATTTTTCAAAAGGGTAATTTTCTGCCTATTAATTGAGAACATATTTTAAATTATTATTTTCACACACTAATAATTTTAATATGATAAAATAAACATTTTCATTTCAATAAATATATAAATGTTTATATCTGATGAGATTTTTATATTTTCTTGATAACATTCTTATTATGATGAACAGTAAAAATATCCTAAATTTTAATTAAAATAAACTTTTTTTTCATCGAAATAATTTATATGGTTAAATTATAATATTTAATGTTTTAAACATATAAATATAATATATTTATATCATTCAATATAATTTATTTCATTATAAATAATTATACATTGAAATAAAACCTAAAAATATTTAAATATTTTGTAATGTTTTTTTTATTTTAGAACCCATTATCTCATTCCGATAACAATATAATGTTAAATTATTTACTGAATCTTATATGTTTAAAAAAATTTATAATGTATTAAATATTATTAATAATTACTTCTAAATTATATAATTAGATTTATTTTATTTTGGGGCATTAATAATAGAAACTTCGGTAATTTTTATAAATATGGTAAAAGGGAAATTCGGGTAATTAAGGGAATTATAATGTTATAAAATTAAACCAAGAGTTTTTATAATATCTATGGATGTGTTTTTTCAACCTAAATTATCCTTGGGTCTAAATAGTGTCTTTTGGAACCCATTTGAGTACGATTGGGACATTCAATTTGTTTTAATTATGGAAAAGTAAAATATGTCTCACTCAATTTTTAATAAATAAATCATTTTTATATTAATATTTAAATATGATAAATTAGAATATAAATAATTTTTTGTAATATAAAATCTATTTCTTCATCATGGTAATTTATTAGTAATTTTTAGGATGTGAATAGTTACCTTAATGACTTATACTTTGATGATGTAAAAATTAATTAATTGATGAAAAATTAGAAAAATAATATTTATTAAAATACTAACCATAAAATACCCAAATACTTTACCAAATCTTCTTTTTAGATTATATATCAACCATAAACATAAAAGGGTCGATTTAGTGACCATTTAAATCCTTATTGAATAGATTTTGTAACTTATATTATTTTATTTAAGGTGATGTGAGAGTTATCACATACATAATTTAAAAACTATAACTTTTTAATTGTTATATTTTCTATATGATAAATTCTACTAAAAATATTATTCCCAAATATAATAGATTTGTATTTATCATATAAATTTATTTTTAATTTTTGGTTTGAAAAATAAGTATAATAAATAACTAAAAAATAGTGATGTAGTAATAATTTTATTAATTGATATAACATATAAGTGTTCTTAAAATTATAAAATAAAAATAATATGGGAAAATTAATAAGTCAAGTGATTTTTATAGACTACCTTGACCCCTTATAAAGATAATAAAATAGTTTTATCTACTTTTTCTTGTTGTCGTAATAGTTTTCAATAATCAATGACATTAATAGTAATCAAAACTGACACCATTTGTTTTGCAGAATAATGGTTTATTAAAATAATTATAAATCATAAAAAATTTAATATTATATAATAATTATGATATTATTTTCAATGTCATAATTTATTTATTTATGGTCTCATTCAAATCAAGTAAGATAATATTTTCCCTTTTTAAAATTTAAATATTTGTTATCCGAGTTAAAATTTTAATATAATAACTAAGAGTTTATTAATATATTAAGGTTGAAATTGATATAATATATGTGAAAAATCTATTTTTTGATGATATTACAACCATATATCATCTCATATATTAAATTGGGAAATTTTTTAGGATTTATTTAGCTTTAATTTTATTATAAAATATTATTTATGGAGTTTCCAAAAGTGCCCCTCACCTCAATTATAAAAGAGAACCTCCTCCCTTACCTCAATTATAAATGGTCACCTCCTCCCTAACCTATTAAAATAACTTTTAGCCTTCACTCACGACCATCCCATCCAATTTTCACTAATAAAATTATGTAGTAAAATTATATAGTTTTTGGTCTTCTTCATGTACCAACCCTAGTACTCTAAGAGGAGATTTAGAGGAAGCCTGTCGAAGAAGAGTTAATCCACTCTAATGAATATTTCAAAAATATTTCTTCTTTTACGTACTCTTCATTTGATGTTTTTGTTATAATGTAATTTAATCATTATCACTTATATTATTATATGTTATTATTATTACATGGAAACAATATTACACTTTTTAGACATAAAAAAATGAAACCTCCATATGTGCTTAAGTATGACTTACTTTGTATATGTCATCGTGTAATTTTTTTCACCACCACCTTAAATGGATAAATATAAAGTTGTAAATAATTACTAATTATTATTATTATAAAATTATATTGATCTTAAAATATTATACACCATTCCCTCCAATACAATTCAATAATTATGGAAATTATATCATCCCTCGTGTGTACGTATGGCCTACCATCTCCAGGACCCGATGCAATTCATTCTACATGATCATAATTATAACATGATTATATAAATGTATACGATGAATAAATAGGATATATGTCATGTTAATATCATTTTATAATGATATAAATCTGAACTATTATGGGGAACTAGTACTTATTTGACCAAACGTGCATAAGCAAATTAAGTAGTTCATATGTTAAAAACTAGTAATAATGAAATTTTACTAACAAAACGGATTATAATATTATCATATATGATATCATAAAAATAAATATTATTCATTAATAATTCAATGAAATTATTTTAACCATTATTAAAGGATTTTATTTACATTTAATGGAAATTAGACCTCTCTTAAGTGATAATTTCGCAATCTCATTATTATCTGAGATTGATTATATGTAATAATTTATTGGCTTATATTTATCACTCACATCCATGTTTCAAAATTATTAAATATTATTTATATTATTTTAATTTTTTTAAAGTAAAATTTTTCAATTGGTGAATTTTTATTAAATGGTATGAAGGGAATCTTTTGTCATTATTCATTAGGATGTACTTTTTTACTTTTCCGGAAGAAGTATAAAGTGAATTTTTCTTTAACATATAAGGCATGAATGGGTTTCTATTTTTTCATAAAACCTTTTTTAAATTAATATTATTTTAAATGATGTAATGTTTACTTTCAAATAAATTCTTTTCTTTTGAAATTTATCATCATTTCGAGAAAAGAAAATGTTTTTAAAGAAGAAATAATATTTTCCTAAAAAATTATTTTCAAGTGTTATAGACAAATTATTTTCCATCTAATATGGAATTACTTTATAGAGATATTTTTCATGTATAATATCCTTATTTTTTATATTATTTAATTATTTTTATGATATAATTCTATTTATTAGATCCATTTATATTTCATGGATTATGTTACAGTGGAATGATGTTTAAAGAATTGCATTATATTCCTTGGATTATGAGGAATGATTTTTTTTATTATATCACACATAACAATGATTTAATTATGATATGGTTAATACCTAAATCTCCATTTAATGCATTGGATAATGATTTATATCTAATTAGATATACATGGACAGAATGAGAAATGATCTTAGTTTAGTAATGCAAGGATAAAATGAGGAGTGAACACAGTTCAGTAATGGAATTTGTTCGTTATGAAAGTCATGGCTATGAGACATGAAAAATATTAAATTATTTTATATAATTATGTGTGTTCCATAAAATTTCATGTCATATATTATGAATTTTTGAATTAATTTCTTCAATTTTTAATATCTTTTATGATTTATACCATTGCATGATTTCACAATATTTCATATACAAGATATGATTTTAAAATGTTATGTTCAAATATATTATGATTATTATATGATGGATATGTCAATTGTTTACCCTTACTGAGAATTTGTTATCACTCTTTATAATGTTTGTTTTCCCCAGGTCATAATGATGTGTATTAAATAATATCTATCAAAAAGGGGTCATGTTTTGATGAAATATGTGGGAGATAATGAAGATATCTTTTGAACTAGTTGTTTATGTTTCTTAGATTCTAAAGAAACTATCCTATATGGTTTTATATTGTATTCTTTATATTTTTAATGAATATTTTTTAATTTTTAATTGATATCAATTTATGTTATGTGCGGGTCATTATAGTTGGTATCAAATGAAATGTATAGTTAACCATTGGACATTAGGATGAGAAAACATTGCTAAGAAACCAAAACATATGTTCAAGTATAGGATATAATACTAGTGTTTTATAAATGATCCTAAAATCCTAGGATAAAACATAATTTTTCCTAAATGGATATTGTCTTATTGATTGTGTGGTTTTCCAATTATGCTTGGTGTTAATTACACAATACATCATTGTTTTAGTCAGTCGATTGGACCCAAAGGAATCACGTTAATGCTGAATGCAATTGGAAGTTAAATTATTCTTCTCCTGAGAAACCAAATGTTACAGGAGATAGAATGAAAAATATTGTATCTTTGATCACACATTATTATGAAGATATAAATCATGTTAGACATCCAATTTATAAAAGGAGAGGGTGAAATTTTATTGCCTCCTTCGTGAGGTAGTGACCACCTTCAATCAGTGGTTCTTATGACCCATTAGTGGTTGAAGAATGGATCAGTACAAATAAATATATATTTTAATTTCTCCAATATTTAGAACATGATAAAGTCAAATTAGTAGTCTATTTTTTGAAATGTGAAGTTGAAAAATGGTAGACTCATACCATGAATATAGAGCAATGAGATGAAATTGATTCCATTGAATGGGATGTGTTCAATAAGATATTTTTCAATAATTACTTTCCTCATATTCTTCAAAAAATGATATAGACGAATTTATAGTAACATAAGAAAAATTATTGTGAATCTATTGTTACCTATGAATAATGTTTTATAGACCTTTCTTGGTATGCTTCTGGAATTATTATTCACTATATGATTAAAATTGACTAAGTCTTTAGTGTCTTAATACCATGTCTCCTCATGGAATTATCCATAAGTGA
Source organism: Viscum album (assembly GCA_963277665.1). Taxonomy (NCBI): domain Eukaryota; kingdom Viridiplantae; phylum Streptophyta; class Magnoliopsida; order Santalales; family Viscaceae; genus Viscum; species Viscum album. The sequence continues at coordinate 115,942,913 of OY728159.1, read as the reverse complement.
CTTACTAAGAAATAACTTCATGTGATATAAATGCTGATATGAATATTTTAGTAACCCATCGGGCATATTGGTTTGATAATATGATAAAAATGTAATTCAATTGAAAATCTTTAGTGCATACTAAAAAGAATAATATTTTTATCTAATGCTCAATTTCTGGGAAAAACATGGAGGAAAGATTCATAAAGGTTCTAGTAAATATATTATGTGTTAAAATAAGGTCATCGATAGTTGAATGCAGACATGATGGGGATAAATTTCTAATGATATGAATATAGAAACGACAACAAAGAATTCAACTATTACACAATAATGTTACAAGTGCAAGGAAATGGGTCATGATACCAATCGATTCCCTAATCCTAGGGTTATTTGTGATGATCAATATCAGCAAACTCTTAAGGCTATAAATAAATTCATGTCACGTTTGATAATTGTCGACGATTCAGAGTACAATAATGAAGTGCTGAAATATAAAATTTCCATCAACTCGATTGTAGAAATTTTTTTATTTTATTATGTATCCACACACACTTTTATTTATAATGACTATCATATGGGTATAATTGTATTACCTCAAAAATTAGATGTTTAGTAAGCTTTTAAAACTCCTAATGGCACAAACATCACATCAAAGTTTTTAATTCTAGTCCTCTTGATGATTTTGGGATGGTTCTTCCTTCACAAATTATGATCCTTCCTATTATGTAATTTGATGCGATTCATTGTAAAAATTAGCATTCCTTATATAGAGATCGTATCATTTTACAAGGAAGGGAAGTCACATTTCATATTCCAGATCAATATATGATCATCTATCAATGCAAGGATGAATATAAACATCTATTAGAAATTTATTCCATCGTATGGGACATGATCCATATAAATAATGGTTATGTATCTCAAATGTTTTGGGAGAAACTTGTATTTAAGAACACACTCATTGTCTGAATGTTTTATGAAGTCTTTATAAAAGAATTACAAGGTCTTCTACCAAAACAAAAATATTAGTTTTCAATACAACTAATATAGGGTGTTATTCCTATTTCATACAAACATTATAGAATGACCCCACTTGATTTTACATAATTGAAGAAGAAACTCCAAGAGAATCTTGAAAATGGATTCATACACCCTAGCGCATCACCTTGGGGTGAGCCTATTCAGCTAGTTAAGAAGAAATATGGATCAATGAGATTTTGAATTGATTATTGAAAACATAATAAGATCACTATCATGATGATATATCATCGTCTCCACATTATGACTTATATGAACAACTATGTTGAGCACAATAATTTTTCAAGATAGATCTTCATTCAAGATATCATCAATTAAGGGTCAATAAGGAGGATATATCAAAAATGACATTTTTCACGATGTATGGTCACTAGGAATTTATGGTGATGACTTTTTGTATAGCCAATTACCCCACTATCTTTATGTATATAATTAATAGTGTCTTTAGAGACTATCCTGATATGTTTGTGGTAGTCTTTAAAGAAGATATTCTTGTCTATTCGAAGAGAAATTAATAACATGATGATCACTTGAGAATTGTACTGGAGTCCCTAAGAAATGGTAATATTTATGAAAAATTTAACAAGTATAAATTTTGTATTCAAAAAAGTTAATTTTGTAATCAGATAATCTCAAAATAAGGTATATATATTGATCCAGCAAAAACAAATTTCATTGATTGTTGGCCAATTCCAACAATAGTAACAAAGATCCTCTATTTTCTTGGTTTGGAAAGATATTTTCCTTGTTTTTAGAGAGATATTTCATGATTATCTAATGAAGTTTTCATGTGGATTCGGAAAGGTGATAAGTTATTGTGGATGAAGGAATGTGAAGAGAATTTCAAATAGCTCAAATAAAGGTTAGCCAATTCACTTGTTATCAAACAGATTTGTAGTGTAGAATGGTTTTTGATCTAAAGTGATGCATAAAAAGGGATTGGGATGTTTTCTTATGTAAAATGATATTGTGATAGCTTATACCTCGTAATAAATGAAAATCATTTGAAAAAATTACTCAACTTGTGATTTAGAGTTATTTGTGGTGATCATTGCATTAAAGATATGGAAGAGTTATCATTATGATGAAATGTGTGATATTTATTCTAACTAGAAAATATTAAAGTATGTTTTCTATCAAAAGGTGAATATGCACAAAAGAATATGGTTAGAGTTGATTAATAATAACAACTGATAAATAGATTGACACCATGGGAAAGTGAACAAGTTGACATATGCATTGAGTCGAATGACCATTATAGCCTATCTGGGATGAGGATAACAAAATATACAATATTTATGGATTTATATAGGATGGATCATGAAATTATAATGGATGGGTATAAATATTATCTTTCTCGATAGAACATCGTACCATATATACATGTGAGGATTAAGAAGGTCCAGAATAAAGATGCCGATTTTCCAAAAAATTAGTGACAAATGTAGGAATATTCAGACATGATTGTGATGAAAAAAAGTTTGGGAAATGGGTTTGTATTCTTCCAACAATAGAATTTCTGAAGGAGCTATTGGAAGAGTCTCACAGTTCTTCATTATCTATTAATCTTGGAAACACATAGATGTATAGTGACTAGAAAGTGTTTTTTTGGTGGGATGGAATCAAAAGTGTTTTTTCCAAATATTTCTCTTGGTGCTTGGTTTGTCATCAAGTTAATGTTGAGAGACAAATGTCTATGGGGATGTTACCACCACTACCAATACCAGAATAGAAATGGGATAACATCACTATGGTCTTTGTCATCAGACATCCCAAAACATCTAAAGGTTATAAGGCCAAATGGGTTATAGTTTATTTCCTAATGAAGTCGACACACTACATTGCTATTATAGTGGATTTATCTCATGATTATTTATATAAGATATATGTTAGGTAAGTAGCAAGATTTCATGTAGTACCACTTTCCATTATATATGACTGGGATCAAATGTTCACATTGATCTTCTTGCGAAGACTTTAGTAATCTCTAAATATTTAGTAATGTGTAAACACTACATATCATCCTTAGACAGATGGTCATTCTGATTGTAAAATCCAAACAATAGAAGACATGTTTATAGAATTCTCTATTGATTTCAAATATTTTTGGGATCAACACCTACCATTGGTGGAATTTACATAAAATAATATATTTTACTCCCGCATTTAGATAGCTCTTAATGATGAAATATGTGTAATGAAGTGAAAAACTATAACTTTTAAGGACAAAGCAAGGGAATGAAAGCTATTATGACCTGATCTTGTTGATGAAATGGAAGAAAAGGTGGGATCTATTTAATGACACATAAGAGCTGCTCAGAGTTAGTAAAAATGATATATTGACAAATGAAGAAAAGACCTAGTGTTTGATGTGGGTGACATGGTTTTCATAAGAATATCTATCATGAATAGAGTAATTGGATTTTGAATTATGGGAAAGCTGATCCCTAAGAATATGGTTCCTTTTGAAATTTTGGATCATGTTGGGAATATATCTTATCAATTTATGCTTCTAAAAATCTCTTTCATGTTAATGATGTGTTCTACGTATCTCTCATATGAAATTACATAGCTGATTCTTTATATTTACTAAATTCAGAATTCGTACCATTGGATAGAGATCTTTATAATGAAAAATAGCCTATACCGATTTTGGATTATAGGGAAAAAGTTCTGTAAAACAAGACCACTTACTTGGTTAATGTTTATAGTGGAAAACAAATTTGAGGAAGCTATGTGGGAACAAGATTATATGATGAGGTTATATATCCTCATATATTTGTATCCATATGATAGATTTTGAGGGAAAAATTCAGTTTAAAGGTGAGTATAATGTTACATCACGATGTTTTTATGAGATATTTTCATTAAATAATTTTAATTATTTAATAGCTTCAATTTCACATATTTGTGAGTTTAAAAAAAACATGAATTCCACATAGTATAAAATGACCATTTTATCATATCCATTTGGTTATAAATAATAAATATAATTAACTTATTAAAATGAATGATGAAGGCATTCACAACCAATTATTTATAAAAAATATATATCAATATTATATTTTTATTTTGGAATTAATAAATTAAGTGAATTTCCATTAGTAAATGAAATTAATGAAATATATAGGTTAAATACTTAATAAAATGTATTTTATATTCATCAAATAGATATTTTCTTCATAGTGTATGAATAAACCCTATTTGATATATAAAAACATATATTTTCCAAAAGGGTAATTTTATACCTTTTAATAGAGAACCCATTTTAAATTAAGATGTTGACACATTAATAATTTTTCTACGACTACATAAACAATTTCATTGGATGCAGGATATAAAAATTTATATTGGATTAATTTTTTGATAATTTTTTAAAAACTTTAATGTTTTGATGAATTGTGAAAAATGCAATAAATTTTAATTGAAAAAATATTTTTTAATCAAAATAATTTATATGGATAAATAATAATATTTAATTTTTTTAATGTATAAATAGAATATATTGTTTCCCTTAAATATAATTTATGTCATTAGCATTAAGTTTTTATTTAACTCAGATTTAAAACATTTCTATCTTTTGTAATGTTTTAACATTTAAACAACATTTTCTCTTTCCAACAACGAGATTAATTTTAAAATAATTTCTGAAGCTTCATTTTTTTCATTTTTTAAAAATGGAATCCATATTTAGAATTATTATATGCAAATTATGTAAATAGATCTATATTATTTTTGGTAATTATGAATTCTAACTTTAGTAATTTTTATTAATACAATTAAAGGGTATGTCTGGCAATTAAGGGTATTACTACAATTATGAAATTATCATAACACTTGTATTAATTTCATTTGATGATTTTTTCAACATAAATGATCATTCGGTCGAAATTGTGACCTTTTCAAGCCACATGGATGAGATTAGAAAATATAATTTATTTTATTTAATGAAAAGTTAAAAATATCTCACTAAAATTTTAATAAAAAAAGCTTTTTTTCATAAATATTTACAGAAGATAAATTCATTTATAAATAATATTTTTAAAGAGAAATTTTTTTATTAGTTATGGAATTTTTCTTTAATTTTTCAAAAATAAATAATTACCTTATTGACTTATACTTTGTATATGTAGAAATTAATTAATTGATGAGAAATCAATAAAAAAAATTTTAAATACTAATAAACATCAAAAGACCAAAAATCTAGAAAAAAAATCAATTGGTTAGGAATATATCAACCACAATCATCCAAGGGTCGAGTTAATTACCATTTGGATCCTTTTATAATGAATTATTACATATATATTATTTTACTATTGTTATATTAATGATGTCACAATCATAATTTTATAAATATAATATTTTAACGGTTTCATTTCTAGAAAATAGATTCGACTAAAAACATTATTGTGAAATATAGTATATTTATCATCATCAAAAAAAATTATTTTTATTTTTTATTAAATAAATAATTATATTAAATAATTAGAGATAATTTATGTAGTATTTAATTAATCAATGGATATAACAAATAAAATATATTAAAACAATTAAAATAAATATAATTTCGGCTAATTAATATGTTCAATGAATTATATATTTTACCATGACCTACTCATAATACAATAAAAGAGTTGGTTCGATGATAAATATTATCTTAATATTTTATTTATATCATTTAATTAAATATTTTAAAAAAATGTACTATTGTTGGTTTTAAAAAATAAAATTTCAGTAAATTATTTAAAAATCCTAAATCATTTTAAAAAATATAAAATAACTATTATATAAAATTTAAAATGTTTTATGGAATTTATATATAGTATAATAGGAAAAAATAAGAAAATAGTTTACCCTTTTTATATTTATATATTTGTTAACCTGAATAAAAAATAAATAAATTAACCAAATGTTAATTAAACTATTAATGTTTAAATTGATATAAAATTTATAAAAAATATTTTTTTTGATGATATTAAAACCATATACCATATCATCTTCTTAAATGGGATAATTTGGAGGTTTTGTGTTGGGTTTTATTTTATTATAAATTATTATTAATAGAGTTTCCAAAATGGGCGTGCACATCAATTATAAAAGGGAACCTCCTCCCTCACCAGCTAACTTCAATTTTATCCATCAATATCTCTATGTCATTCCCTATTATCTTAAAAACTGCTATAGTAACATTAAAAAGGTTTTGGGTTTCTTGAAAGGCAAACTCTAGTGCTCTAATAGGAGATTTTTAAGATGCACATCAAAGCACTGTTAATCTCCTCTACCAATTATTTCAAACATCTTTTTTCTTATACTTACTCATCATAAGTAGTTTCATTATAAATTAAAAAATTCATTATCACTTTTATAATGATATGTCATTATGTGTATGGAACTATAATATTTCACTTTCTATCTATCCTATGAAAAACAAAATCACGACGCATGCGTACGTACAACTCACCCTCTCTACACTATGGTGTAATATATTTTCACCACTAACATACATGGATGGAGATAATGATGGAAATAATAAATATATATAATTATTATAACATTATATTTGTTATTAAATATTATACACTATTCACTTCAACACAATTCAATAGTTACAGGAATGATATCTTTACTCATGAGTACGTATGACATACCGTCCCCACGAAGAGACGTGATTCAATCTAAATGATCGTTATTAGATAATGATTATATAAAGGTATATAATGAATAAATTTCATATATATTATGTAAATATCATTTTTTTAATGATATAGTTACGACCTATGAAGGATAAAAAGAATTATTTGAAAAAACATGAATAAGAAAATCAATTAATTAATACACAAATAACAACTAACAATGAAATGTTACTAAAAACATATTATAATATAATAATTTGTGATATAAAAAAAATATTATCCTTGAATAATAAAATTTCAGTATTTAAATAATTATAAAGGATATTCTGGTACATGCAAAGGAAATAAAATCTCAGGTAAGGGATAATTTCTCATTCTCATTATCATCTGTGATTGTTTATATATAAGTATTTACTAGGGTATATTTATCATCCACATCCATGATTCCAAAATATTTAATATTATTTACAATCTTCTAAAAAAAATTAAATTTTTTTTTACCCAATGGAAAATTTTTATTCAATGGGATGAAAGGAATATTTTTTCATTAGTCTTTAGGTGATATTTTCTAACATTTCTAGAAAAAATATTGGGAGATTTTCTTTGAACATATATCGAATGAACAAATTTTTATGTTTTTATAATGACTTATTTCTATAAATCTTTATCTATAAAAATTTAATTTTATTATAAAATTAATTTATTTATATTAAAATTTAATGGAATTATGAGAAAAAGAAATGTTTTTGAAAAAGAATGGATATTTTCCTAACGAAACCATTTCTAGTGATATATCAATAAAATATTCCATCAAAGATGGAATTATTTTATAGGGTTATTTTTCATGAAAATATCAATATTTTATCTATGATTTTATTTGTGTTTATGATTGAATGTTATTTATGAAATCCATTTTTTAGACTAATTATGTTATGGTGGAATGATATTTAAAAACCACATTTTATTCCTTGGAATTTGATTAATGATTTGTGTTATTGTGGAATATGTAAGAAGGAATTCATCATGAGATCGTTGGGAACTATATCTCCTACCAATTTCACAAGTAAAATTTTATATCCCATGAGATAGACATGTTTTTAATATGAAATGATATTTTTTCAGTTATATAGGGTTTGAATATGGAGAAGAAATGGTTTAGTAATGGAATTTTTCCGCATTGATGGTATTGGAAATGATCATTGAATAATATGAAATGATTTTTTATTATTATGTGTATGCAAAAAAATACCATGTATTATATTATTAATTTTAGGAATAGGTTTATCAATTATTATTAAATTTTTTGATTTATCCCATGGAAGTACAACACAATATTTCATATACAAGATATTATTTTCAAATGTTATGTTCTTATGTCTTATGATTATGATATGATTAGTATCTCCCTTTTTTATCCTGACAAATCCTTTGAGCTCACCCTTTCAAATTTTCATTTCGACAGGTCATTAATAATGTTATTAAATATAATTTGTCAATGAGGGGTCTAGTTTTGATGAAATAAGTGGGAGACAATGAAGATGTCATATGAACCAGTTGTTTATGTTTCCCAGTTTCGGAAGACACTATACTAATAAAATCCTATCACGTTTATATCATATTTTTCAATAAATATTTTTAATATTTAATGTAATACCAGTTTATGTAATTTATGGGGAATTATATTGTAACCCATTGAATCTTGACAAACATACTCATTATTCATCAAAAATAAATATTTCCTCAAAACATCATTCATTATAAAATATCCCTTCCACTCCATCATTCTCGAAAACCGTGGTAGGGGAAGAATATGAAAAGGTAGTAGAAGAATAAAAGAATTTATTTAGAGATTAACCTCTTTTATTTGAGGAATCAATCTCATCTACAATCTATGGGATCATAAAATTGTATTTTAGTAAAGAGGGAGACCCACATCGTACATTGATTTTGTTTTTCCATGTCTCTAAAATAACTAGAGATTTGAAAAATTAAAATGAATAAAATATCAGGATCTATGAATTATACTAAAATTCAAGGAAATGATCTGATTTTCCTTCTTATTATTCAGTTCTACCTACGGATCACTATGGATTCAAGAATATATAGAGGAGAAAGCTTCTGACACATACTAACATGGTGGAGTTGTAGTAGAAAATCTCAACAAATCCAACATCATTAAGGTGGTTCACTACCAAAAATTCATCCCCATGATCAATCCCCTCACGATGAAGAATGATCAGTTATGTTTTTACATTGACTTTATAAATCTCAATCGACCTTTAAAATATCTGACTCCCTATCTGTAATAATATAACAATTTATTGATGCAACAACTAGCTTCCAGAATCTCTCCTAAATGGAAGGATACTATGACTATAACTAGATTCAGAGGACTCTATATGATAATTATACCACTAATTCTAGGTAACCTCAATGGTTTAATTATTTTAACATAATTCCCTTTTTAAAATAATTATGTCATAACATATCAATATTTCATCTAACACATCATCAAACTCTTTCTAGGGAAAACCATGGAATTTTACATGGATGATTTGGTTGTCAAATCTTAGAAGTAATGTGGCCATTTTATTTACGTGGATATAATTTACAAAAAATATAGGAAGTGAAACATAACATTTAATCATATAAAATTTAATTTTTGAGTCACGTTAAGAATGTTTCTTAACTTCATGATATATTATTGTGGCATTAAATATGACCTCGAGAAGACCAAAGAGACCCTTAACGTGAAAAATCCTTGAAATCTCAATTAATTATGATGGATTTTGGGATGACTCACATATATTATAAGTTATGTAGTGAACCTTAGAGGGATGTTCCTACCCTTCATCACACTAAGAAAGAAGGGAGACACCTATCTGCAGGAATAATATTTTAAAGAATAATTAATAAATAAAAACCAAATTCTATTGGGTCCAGTAATACTGATGTCTCATACCAATGAGAATCCACTCAATTTATACAGGGTAGTTTCAGAGTTTTCACTTAGTACCATTATTTTATATAATAAGGACATGGTAAATTAAAACAGTCACTACTATCAGAATAAAACCAGGATTTTCATAGAGATTTGATATTTTGAAATTGAGAATAATTATATAATTTTTTTCTTCCAGGTTCTGAAATAGAGGCACTACCTACAGTGTCACAAGGTCAATTTGGTCTATCACATTGAATAACTCAAATACAACCTTCATAATTTAATATTTACTAGAGATTTATCATTTTTAAGTCATCCTAAAACTATTTGATATTTAATATTTACTATAAAAGGTAGTAAAAGAGAAATAATTGGATTATATTCTTGTAGGACATCCACCAAGGAAATCACACTAGTGGTACATAATTTTCCTATGTAGAGGTATTATCTATTTGGGAGACTCCATAACCATTAGAGATTCATTTCAATGGTTCTTCAAGAAGTCCATTAGGAAGAAGGATGGATTACCCAAAACCTCAGTAGTGTCAGCCTGGGGATTTTCCTGATCTCTCAAAAAAATAGTTATTCTATATTCCATCCTTTTATAAAAAGGATACCCTAATAATGAACTAAGATAACAATATGTTATTATAGGCTAGTAATATTCCCTTTAAAAGTTTGATTCCTAACTAAAATACGATGGTTGTTCAAAATTATTATTCAAGAACATAAATGGTGAATTTTCCATTATAAGAGTGAAATTGATTCCAAAAATTGATTATGTGTTATGGTAGATGGAAGAATTAAACTCTAATATAAAACTAGTTTATATACGACGTTCATAAAATTATCATGTAGATGAATTTTATATTGTAGTCATAACCCTAGAATATCTAGATAAAGATAAGATAATATTAAATATCACATATCATGGGGTGGTGTCCTTGTTCATCGGGAATGACATTGAATATATTGGGGGGATAAATTTCACTACAAAAAAAATGTGAAAAAATATCTTTTAAAAATATTCCGACCATTATTTGGATATCTCTTATAGTGTAATATCTCTAAAGAATAATTTCTCTATTAGATTGAGAAAATACTGAAATAGATTTTATGGTGAGAAATTATGTTTTATCTTTACAAAAGTTCCTATGCTCAGAAAATCTTATATAAAAAATGATTTGATATATTTATCCACATATTAACTAACACGGTAGTGTACGTCATAGTTATACAGGAAGCCCTTGTAGGTTCTTGCGGTGCTCGTAAATATGGGGCCCTATTCTCTCATCAATTAATAAGTTTTGGATCAATTTTTCCATTAATGAAACATGATTACTTGGAATTTACAAAAACAAATTTCATTATTACCATATACATGGAAATTTAATCTATAAACCATTAAGTTTCTATATAAAATTAATTATTCTTAACCATAATATTTTTTGCGAATATTTTTCCTGTTACTATATCCCCTATCAAGAGGAATAAATTTCAATTTTATCTTTACTTCCATTGACAAATTATATATGAAGTATGTGGATTTATCACTCATGTAATTTAGTAAATAGGTTATCATGAAATTCAGGAAGTCAAATATTTTCACTAGATTTGGATTCTCTAAAAAAACTAAGGAAAAATGGCACTATCTTATTCACTTTTGAGTTTAAAAGATGTATAATAAATATGTTCATTAATAGAACCACTCATCCCAGCACCATATAGTAAAAAATTTATTAATGAAGGACTTTAACAAGGCATTATCTAAAAAAAATTAGAATATGGTGGATAAAGGCAAGAAATTTTGTCCATAAAAACTCCAATATTCATTGTGGTCTTATCTCAACACAACATGTACCACCATGAATACGACCCCATGTCCACTTCATATTGTTCAAAGGTTGTCCTGATCATCAAATTAATATTTCATTCAATTTGAATCACAAAATTTAATCATCTTTTTGATGATAACCAGTCTTAGAATTTACTAGATGTATTAGATTGAGTTGATGAGAAAAGATTACAGATATTGCATAAAGTGTAAATCCATCCAAATTGATTTACTAAATATATTTATAAAAAAGTATTATTATGTTTTTCATCTAGGTATAGATGGTTTTTGTTATCAGAACATTTATTATACAGGGGAATATGGAAGAACATTCAATTTTCTGATATATTTTTCTTCCAATAAATCTAATTTCTATAGTATCATGTGATACATGAAAACTTGAGTTTAAATAAAGCATATTGTAATATAATATTATAATATATACGTTAGGTTGAATATAATAATTTGACAAATAACATTTTTAGAAAATATTTATAAATTTTATAGAAAAATCATATATATTAATAAATAAGTATTCATTTTTTAAGTCATTGTATGCTTCATAAATAAAAAAATTTCACCAAAATGATTCCTATTTTATTTTGTGAACAAATAATATAATTAAATACTAACAATTTTAGAAAATGTATAAACAAAAATTAACATCATTCTATAATTCATCCTTTAAAAATTATTTTAGAGTATCTATTCATAATTTTATGAAAATAAATATTTGGTGACGTAAAGTTAAAAATACTATTTTTTATTAAAAACTCCCTTTTAGTTTCAAGAATTTTAGAAGAGCTATTTTTTTTTAAAATGGTTTTAGAATATGAGATGTTTAAATTTATTATTAACAATAATATTTTTCTCATTTACATTGATTTTTTTTATATTTTGGTACACGAAGTATTTATACTTTAGAAAACATTTTTTTTTTGGAAAATAGCATTTCATCACATTTTGTTGTATTAATATTTAATTAAATTATTATAATTTTATGAATTTAATTTGATAAAATGTATTCAAAATGTTAAATCAACATGAATTTATTTTAACAATTAAACTTTCATTTTTGGTCTAAATGATTTTTGAAAATAATAATAATTTGTTACTTCGATTAATGTTATGTCATGATTAATAGGGTCTGAAACCAACATATAAGTGTGATTTTTTCAACTAAATATGACAAAATATTATTGGTTGGAAATATGTATTTTACATAGTATCATTACTTTTAATCCATGTCTATTTGAGATAATTTATATATAGTATGAAAATATTATATTTTAATCTAATAATTAATTCTAACTGTTTCATTGCCCCCACTTATAAATTGACACCCATATTATCTCTTATTTACACTAAATTAGATATATATCCCAGAACAAAAACCTACCCTATTATCTTATAAACATACATATACAATAATTACAGGCTCTTGGGTTACTAATGTACAATTCTAGGGTCTTAAATGGTAGAACTGAAGGAGGACTACCAAAAAAGAGGTATTTATCGTATCCGACATCTTTTAATTTAGTTTTTCATCTACATCATCTAAATATATTATATTCATAATAAAATAAAAAATTATGTATCCTAAATATATTACAATTTTATCATTACGGGACAACTTTTATGAAGCCTCTTTCCCTTAAATGGTATTTGAAAATAACTCTCATGCGTATGTGGGGACTACAACATCCATGGAGTGATGCAATTCATTTTCTATCAACATCATCCATGGATGGTTATTATCTTAAATTTTAATTTTATATATGATATTTTATAAATGTTTATACTGGTGGAATTATAATATATTATACAATTTCTCACATTCCTATCCTTTTGAAAATGATAACTTCCCTTATGAATACTTGTATACTACCACCTCTATGAAGCGATCTAATTTTTTTCATTTCTATTTTACTGGGGTAGTATTGAAGAGTTTTTAATGTATATATAAATATATTATTTATTTTATATTTTATTTAAAAAATATTATAAATAATAAATAAATTTTCTCCTTCTTTTCATTTGAAAATGAAAACCACATTTATACACGTTCGACCCATTGTCTCTTTGAATGGTGTACATATTTATTCACACTCTATATTTCATGGAAAAAAATATAAATATATATAATTAATATATAGTATATTTATATCATTAACAAAAATATTTTGTTAATGAAACCATGATTAATGAATAAGTACAGAGACTTCCCAATATAAAAACTCATCGAAAACGAAACAATTAACATAGAAAACCCAAAATTTTAATTAACAATTATTAATAAATGGGTGATAAAATGTTATAATTTTATCATATATAAAAATATATGTATTTATATTATTATTATGTTAAATTATAATAAATTTAATTTATTATAATTCTATAAAATAATAATTTAATTAAGCACTTTCTAATAAACTTATGTTTGAGGTAAGGTTATACTTCATAATCCCATTATTATTCGTGATTTTTTATGTTTTATTCAATAATAGGAGAAATTTTTTCCTTTATTTATTAAAACTATTATATTTTCTTATACTCTAGTTATTTTTTGAAATTAATATTTTTTATTTCACTTTACTCTCTAAAGTACTCAAGATATCGAAATATTTTTTTTATTGAAAACTAACATTGTTTTTCTTCAAGTAGAGAATATTTTTCTTCAATGATAATATATTATTTTAAATGATTAGAAGAATGATTTGAATATTATCATATAATTTTTTAAATTATTTTTGATCCATCATTATAATTCTATTATTTTTTCCATGGAATCATTTAGTCATTGTCTAAACATTTTAAAATTTCCTTTTGACAAAAAATGTGAAATTAATATTTTCATAACATACTCAACATGAATAGAATTTTACTCTCCTTTAAATAATAATTTATTTTAAGATTATTTTAAATTTTCTATGAATATGTCAATAGAAAGTGTTTTTCTGACTTCGGAGGAAAATCTTATATTTTAAATTTGTGATTATAAAATGGAGAGGTTATTTTCGTCAAGGAATATTCTAGTAATATTTAAAAAGTATTTTCATCAATGTTAATATCATATCATGAATAATATGATTTAATAAGGATATAATATACTGATATTATCCAATATATTTATTTTTTTGTTTTATGATTAGTTTTTATGGGGAAATGTATTGAGACTAAGTATTCTTGTTCTTCTAACATTGCCCGATGTTAATTACTAAGGCATGTTAATAAAGAATTATTGTTTTTTAATATGATGACTAAATTGAACTTATTACATTATAGGTTGGGACCAAAATTTTATATCCCCTCATTGAATCAATATGTGTCATGAAAGAAAACAAGTTGGTTATTTTTCTGAGACCTTAGTCATTTATTTAACATGCCTTGTCATGGGGCCTTGATGTTATGTTTAAGGTGTATCACACTAATAATTTCATTATTATAAAATGATTTATTGATGTCTATGTTATTATTTTAAAAGTTATTTCATTAATGTAAATCCTTCAAGGTCATGTTAATATTTATATAGAATTATTTGATCATTATTTATTCATTCCTTAATATTCATTCACAATTTATTTTATAAAGGATATTTTTGTACACATTCCCTTACTATGCATTTGAGATCATCCATTTCTTATGTTTTTTTTTCTTTTGATGAAAATAACTATATTTTTTTGAAATGAAAGGATATGATAGGCATAATAATTATTTTCAAAAAAAATAATATTTTTTTTTCATGTTTTCAAATACAATATAAGATTAAAGTATGTATCTATTTTACCTAGAATACAAAACTATATGTTTAATTGGGAAATTTTCTCTTATATATAGTTCCAATGTAATAAACTAACCACTAAATCTGGGATTCTACAATATAGGTCTTTATATAATAATCCACCGAAATTCAAACTAATGTGGTAAGGACCTTATGATTTTCAGAAGATCTACTCTAATGGAGAATATTTATTGATCAAAATGGTTGTAGAAATCATTACAGGAACCATATATATAATATAGTTTAGGAATTAAATTATTTAAAATCCATATTGTTCCACTCCCTTTCTCATCTACATAATGAAAAACTCTATTGAATAATTCAAAACAGTATTAATTTAAACTAAATAGTTTACCTAACTTACTGTATGATGTAAAATGGCATGGAAACTATCCCAGTGACATGAACTGAATGGGAATTCCACTATTGGGAAAATTAAAATTCATTAAAATACATAACATATTTTCCAAGTCACATTAAATTTAAATTTTTTCAAACATCTACAACAAAAATACTAAATCCCATGGAATGTGTTTTAAATGAACTTATAATATTCTTTCGTATGGTATGGTTGATACCCTAATTTTGAATTTTTTCTCAAATCAATCATGACTCAAATGATAATTGAGGTTATGATATATTACTCTATTTAGCTTGAACAAAAATAAATACAACTAATGATCAGGAGTAATTTGGTCCACACTATATGTCCTTAAATAGCTCAGAGAGACTTACAATTCATAACCGAATTACACAACTAAAGAGATTGATCTATGTAATAGTTATTGACACATGATCTTCCAGTTCTTGGGGATATCGTGTTCTTCACCCATACATATGAGTGTGATCGTCATTGGGTACTCATTAGGAATTATGTATTGTAGGATATAATTTTTTAGGATATATAGAGATTCATGGATCTCTTAACATATGACCAGTTGAAAATTAAAACGGAAAAAAAATTGTACCTTGTCCCTTCATATAGTTATTATCTATATAAATAGTATATATTTAAAAACTATGTATGGATTGATTGCAATTAAATAAAGATACATAGTGATGCCTAGACCTCCTACCTTTGGCCTATCTGGGGAACTAAATTAAGAAAATAATATCCAACACCATAATGTGTTGAACTATAATATAATGGGGGACAATTTTATTCCCTTTCACGTGATTCAGTTATATACATAAGAATACCAATACAAACCATGTATATATTGATAAAAAAATTCCTATATACAATATAGATTTACACCGAGATCCTTGATTAGATTTATCATTGAAAAAAATTACTAAAAATCGTCCTCACTAACATGTGATCCATATCTATCTACGTTCTGTTGGTACCATGGTATTCTATGCATGAATTGGAGTGTGTTTTTTGTTGTCAATTTTTTTGTGGAAGTTTAGAATGTGTACCAGCAAAGTGATCATACAGTTCAAGCAGACAACAGTATTTAATGTGGCGTTGTTTCCCAGTGTTTGCCGAATTTTTGGGCCTGAAAATCGACAAATGGAGAATAGTGTTTTTGGAAAATAGACTTGCGCGTTGTGTACATTAAGGAGAGGAAACTTGCGCTCCATATGATTTTCAGGATCAGAACATGGGAAAATGGAAAAGAGATAAGGTCCGCACAAGTTTTGGGCTGGTCGTGCCAGTCATCTTTGCGCTGAGAAAGGACTTGTGCACCAATGCCTAGGAGGTTTGGAAACTTCTTTTCCGGTTGTACTTCATGATCAGAACATCAAAATATGGCAATGGAATGTAGGACATGCAAGTACTGGTGTGTTTTTTCAAGTGAGTAGCACGACAGTGGCTAGGGCTGTTGGAGCTGCATGCTGGGACTGTGAGGACACTTGCGCGCCACTGCGTAGGGGGTCCAGTTTGCCTATTAATAGAGGACCACCCCTCCTCATTTGCAATGAAGTTCAAGTCATAGAGAATTTTTGAGCTCTCATTGCATAAGTGGTTGAGTCGCGCAAGTGGTTGTTGGGTCGCACAAGTAGAGGCTGCATGACCAAGGCGGTTTGGGAGTTAAAGGCGCAGCATCGTGCAAGTTTGGAGTTAAAGGAGGTAGTGTCGCGAAAGTGGGTTGGTGTCACCAGTGTGCCGAATTTGTACCACGTAAGTTACTTGCGCTCCAGTCTTAAAACATGTGTGCAGGTCTTGGAGAAGCGTGCCTGGTGAGGATGTTGTACGCTGGGTCTTTTGATGCTACACAAAAACTAGAAGATTTCCCGATACTTTTGGGGAAAAGTGGGATTAGTATACGAGTGAAAGATGGACATCAACAAAGAATCTAAATTCAACAGAGGATTCATTAATTTAAAATGATGAAGATAACATCACTTATATAAACTGAGTGTGACTTCACCAAGGACAGTGAGGTAGGGGGAGTCAACGGGAGAGACCCGAGGGACGCAGTAAGCTATCCCTGAGCTTTTGTAAAGGCCGTGAGACTGGGACAGAGTGATTGTGCCCGAACTTTTGTAATCCATAGCTAGTGAAGATTATTTGAATTTCGTACGACCAAAAACTTGTCAGTGTATTCTCCTTGGACATATCCCTTAGTGGTGAACCCAGTAAAAAGTGCAGTGTCTTTTCTGTGCATGTGAATGTTTCCTTTCTGATCATATTCATCATACAAGTTCAACTAGTTCCTACCCACGTGGTAATAATATCCATCAAATCAAAAAAATCTGTCACCCTGATTCACCCCTCCCCTCTAAGGGTGTCCCGGGGTCCTTCAAGTTGTATCAGAGGGTAAATGTTGCTTGTGTTGAATCTGTCCTTTGTCATCATTGAGAATGCAGTAAATGTCAGGGGAGTCCCTCACATCGATGGAAGTAATTTTCAGATCTGGATGAACAGAATGAGATCTCATCTAAGATCTCTTAGAATGGAAGTTTTATTTTTTATAATTCAAGTAATACAAGTCACTGATCCAACAGGCCTAGCTATGACTGACATAGACAAGAAAAATCTTGATGTAGACGCTAAAGCACAAAATGTACTCACCGCATCACTTTCAGATCAGATTTACCTAATGGTGATGAATTGCACCTCACCAAAATTCATGTGGGATAAACTCAAGAATATTTATGAAGGAGATAGAAAAGTGAAGGAGGCGAAACTAAAAGTGATGCACAATAGGTTCGATGATTTGAAGATGCATCCTGATGAGAATTCAGACTCCTTCTTTAATCCAATCACTGAATTAGTTGGAGAAATTTGGGGCCTAGGAGAAGAAATCAAAGACGTTTACATTGTGAAGAAAATACTGAGAAGACTCCCCCCCCAGTACAATGAAAAGGTATCATCCCTTAAGGAAATAGATCTTTCAAAACATTCTCTCGATGACCTTCTAAAGAGCATGGTAGCATATGAAATGAGAATCAAACCAAAAGATGCTACAACTCATGTGAGCAAGGAAATGGAATTTAAGGTCATGGATAAACTAAAAATTACAAAAAATAGTAGTGCTGAAGATGATGAAGAAAAATAAATTCTTTCTCTCATTACAAAGAAGTTCCAAAAGGGAAAAGGGAAATTAAAGGGGAAGTTACCTCACGCATGTTTTTGTTGTGGAAAATATGGGAACATTTCCTCTCATTTCATAAGAAATATCAATGATGAAGATAGTAAAGATGAAATCTTTGAGAATCCATAGAGACGGTTTTTCAAAAAGGGATACTTCAAATCTAGAAATAAAATGCAATGGATTAGTTTTTTCTATGAAGAGGAAGAATATGATAATGAATTATGTGATGAAGAAGAACCATAATTCAAAACTGGGAACCATGCTTCCATGATGGCCACTGTTGAAAAGTCAGAAGATACTGGTGGAGAAAAATAGTTGAATACTTGTCCAGATCCCGATATGCATCTTAAAAATGCGGTTAGTAATCATAAGACTAAATTAAAGAGTTGCAATAATTGGAAATCAATTGTAGAAGAATCAACAAAATATGTTGATCAACATGAAGATAAAATTGAAAGACTGGAAGAATTTATGAAGGTACATTCTAAAATAATTAAATGCAATGATTACGTAGTGGATCTGAAGCTGTGAATTGAAGAGCAGGAAATGGTCATCAATGACCTCACCTCCAAACTAGAAGAAAAATCCAAGAATGTTGAGGGTCTTGAGGAGGACGTTTTTACACTTAGGAGTAAACATGAGACTGAATCAATTATAAAGAATAAAGAATGGAAATACAGTTTGCAAGATTCCCAGATGCAGAATTATTGGCAAGAGCCAAGTGTGGTTCAGATGGGGTTTGAAAAATCTTGAGTGATCAAAGACCCGATTTCATGGGAGAGAGTGTAATTGGTTGTGAAGCTTAGAAATCAACTAATGGAAGTGAAAATATCCAAAATAAATATAATATGATATTTTAACATGTTGAAACGTTTCCTAAAGTGCTGGAAAAGGAACCCTCAATCCAAACTAAAAGGAGAACTGAAAATTATCCTCAAACATTCAGAAATGACAGACAGTCTAACTATTCTTCCAAGGAAAAAGGTATAAGGATAAATTCAAGTGAGAAGACATTTACTCTAATGAAGTGTCAGTTTTATGGCTATATCAGCCTTACGATGTCTTATTGTGAAGAGGAAAGAAGCTATCTGAATGGAGAAGATATAGGAGTTCAACAAAGGAGAACAAATTCATATCCTAATTCTTATAGAAGAAACAATTTCTATGGATATTGTTTTTGTTGTTCTAACTTTGGACATAAGGCTGCTAATTGCTGGCAGAGAAGGGACATGGACACCGCATACCGAAGTTCAAGACAAGTCAAGTCTCATAAGCAAGATAGTGTTGCTATTTCAAATAGGTTTTCCCCTCTCAAATAAGATTTCGACTATGAAGAACATGGGTAAGTGGAAGAGATAATTGAAAGGCCATCAATACTCTATACTCAATCCAATGTCTCATGGAAGGAAAGAAAGTAGATTGAGAAATCCAACCTTACAGAGGTGGCCCTCAAAGCTACAAAGAACAATATTACCTGGATTCTGGATAGCAGTTGTTCATCTCATATGACAGGTAATGTCAGCCTGTTAACAGATATACCAAGGATGGTTGATGGTAAAATACTATTTGGTAATGATGGAGCATTGAAAATCATAGGGATTGGAAGTACCAAATTAGCTAATTGAGAACTTAAGAAGACTGAAGTCCTTTACGTAGTTGGCCTACGACATAATCTACATAGCATGAGTCAACTCTGTGACTCTGGACTTATAGTTACTTTTAATCAGAAAGGATACACTATTAAGGTAAAGATAAGAAATTCACTTATGAAGGGATGCAGAACAAAAGGCATCTTGTATCAGTTTGGTAGTGATGAAAATGTCTTTTACTTGACTGTTTAAGAAGAAAAAAAACTGTGGCATTGGAGACTGGGACACATAAATCAACATGACATGGAGAAAATATCAAAATTGATAATTTTCAAGTACATTCCCAAACTGAAGTGTGAGCGTGAAAAATCTTATGGTGCCTGCATTCGTGGGAAGATGGTCTGTAGTTTATATCGACCAAATAAGAAAAGGTCATCTCACCTTCATGATCTGATTCATACAGATATATTTGGGCCAATAAATGTTGATGGAACTCATGGAGAAAGGTACTCTATCCTTTTCATAGATTATTACAATAGAATGTCATGTGTGATGGTCATTCATAAGAATCAACAAGTTCTTGACTGCCTGAAAACATATTGGTGAATCGCCGAGAATGATACCGGACGAACAATCAAAGTATTGTTAATTGACAATGGAGGAGAATACACGTCCAATGAATTTTAAAATTATATAGAGAATCATGGGATACAACATGAGATAGGTGCTGTGAGAACTCCACAAAAAATGGAGTTGTTGAACGTAGGAATAGAAAGGTGAAAAACATGGCACCAACTATGCTGATTGAGATTTTTATTCCACGACATTACTAGAATGAGTCTGTTCAAGATGCAGTGTATATTCAGAATAAAATAAGAATTTATTAGGCTGAGACAAAAACACCATATGAATTGTGGCATGGAAGTATGCCCTCTTTAAAATACTTTTGTGTCTTTAGAAGTAAATGCTTCATCAGAAACAAAGAAGGAAATCAAGGGAAGTATGGTGATAATGTAGATGAAGGAACTTTCCTTGGTCACTTAATGAAAAACAAAGCTTGAAAATGTTTCAACAAGCATTCAGGAAGTACTGTGGAAAGCAGTGATGTTAAGATAATTGAAGATAAAACCACAAATGCTTCAAGGACATCAAATGATGATTTGATAGAAAGTTAGGAAGAAAGTGAATGTGGAGAAAATACAAATTATGAAATAGAGGAAGTTGTAAAAAACACTCAGCGGTCAAATCATGATGTTGACTTTGAAGAAGAATCTGAAGAAGAAAATGTTGCTGAAGAGAATGCAACTGAACATCGCAGGATAAATTGAAGAGCTGATATTGATCCATCCAACATAATTAGGGACATGATTGCACCCACTCAAAAAAGAAGGATAAGGAATAACACTCAATCTGTATTTCTAACAGTTTTGGAGCCATCCTTATTCGAAGAAGATCCAAAGTATCAATATTGGGTGAAAGACATGAATGAAGAATTAGATCAGATTGACAAGAACCATACATGGGATCTTTTCCAGAGACCCGAAGGTTACAATGTGATTGGTACCAAATGGATATTCAAGAATATGTTTTATGAGAATTGAAGTGTCGTCAGAAACAATGAATGACTTGTATTTAAAGGATACTTCTAGATTGAAGGCATTTATGTTGCAGAAACCTTTGATCTAGTGGCTAGACTTGAGTCAACCAGGGTTTTCCTTGCCATGGCACGCCAAAAAGGATATAAAGTATATCAAATGGATGTCAAGACAACATTCTTGAATGGTGTACTCAAAGAAGAATTCAACATTGAACAACCTGTGGGTTTTGTTTTAGGTACTGATGAAACAAAGGTCTGCAAATTGAAGAGTGATCTATATGGTTTGAAGCAGGCACTACGGGTGTGGTACTCATGGATAGATTCACATCTCAAGAAGCTGGAATTCAAAAGAGGAGTAGTAGATCACAATATCTATGTGAATAATTCTCTAAAATATCAATTCAATGTTCTAGTCTACGTTGATGATATCATATTTGGTGGAAGCAGGAAAAAATCAGTGGAAAAATTTTCCAACCACATGAAATCAGAATTTGAAATGTCTATGATTAGGAAGCTTACATATTTCTTGGGGCTTCAGGTGGTTCTAAAGAAGGAATACACATTCATTTATCAGGAAAAGTATGCAAGAGAGCTTCTAAAGAAGTTTAATATTCAAGACTCTAAACCAATTTCAACTCCGATTGTAGTTGGAACTAAACTTGGAAAGCATGAGGATGGGGCCTCTATTGATCCCACCATGTACATGAGGATCATTTGGAGCCAACTTTACCTAACAACGACACGGAATGATATTTTATTTACAACATGTCTTGCAGCCCGCTTTTAGAGTAATCCAAAGGAGGAACATATGGCTGCATTAAAAAGAATTATGAGGTACATTCAAGGTACACATAACTTTGGGATATTTATTTCTGAAGGTAGGGACATTGAATTATCAGTTTTTTTTATGCTGACTGGGCTGGTGATGTAGTAGACAGAAATTCCACTAGTGGTGGAGCCTTCTATGTTGGGTAGAAATGTGTTGGCTGGTTGAGCATGAAACAAGAAATTACTTCTCTTAGTACTGTTGGAGTTGAGTATATCTCTTCCACAAAGGCGTGCACTAAACTGCTATGGATGAAGCAACAACTAATGGATATTGGGGATTTGGTGAAGTAACCAATGGTAATTTACTGTGATAACAAGAGCGCAATTGATCTTACAAAGAATCCTATTCAGCATTCTCATAAAAAACATATTGAAATCAGGTATCACTTTATTAAAGAAAATGTTGAGTAAGGAGTGATTAGAATGGACCATGTGGGAATTGATGAGCAAGTTAATGATATCCTGACCAAGCCACTGTAATTGGCTGTGTTTGAGAAGCATCGATTGAACCTCGGTGTTCAGCTACCTCCCAGTGCATAAAGAGGTTATGAAATTCCCCTCTCCCCAATTATGATCAATGTTTTTATTTGTTTATGGATGTGATGCAGGTTTGTGTGGGAGATACTATCCAGGGGGAGTATGGTTTGAGCTGAACATTGAAAAAATTACCGGTCATTAGGTTTATTGTCAATGGGGGAGAAAGGAATAAATTTAGGCATGTTCAGGAATATTCAGGCATATTCAGGCATGTTTAGAAAAACATTTATGCATGTTCAGGCTTGTAATGCTCTCATGACACGATGTGAATTCAGTGTCAGTGATAGGATGAGAAGGATGAGAAGGAATACATCAGTCATGTAATGATTCTTGGGGGTCATTGAGAATTCCAAAACATTGTAACCCAATTCAAGCTTCCCCTTTTTTTCTACACCGAGCATTTCTCATGTAGACTTAGAGAGTTGGGTGAGTTGATTCTTGCGTTTTTGGTTTGCACATGGATGGGGATCTATAGAATTTATTTTCTGATTGCCAAAAAACCCAAAGGGGGAGATTGTTGTAACCATGGTCTTCTATTCATGAATTGGTGTATGGTTTGCGTTTGTTGTCAATCCTCAGTGGATATTCAAAATTTGTACCAGTAAATTGATATTACAGTTCAAGAAGACAATGGTATTGAAGGTGGCGCTCTTTCCCAGTGTATGCCAAATTTTTGGGCCTGAAAATCGACCAATGGTGAATAGTTTTTTTTGGAAAATAGGGGTGCGGGTTGTGTACATGAAGGAGAGGAAATGTGCACTCCATATGTTTTTCAAGATCAGAACATAGAAAAATGGTAAAGAGATATGATCCCCGCATGTTTTGGGCTGGTCGCGCCAGTGACCTGCGCGCCGAGAATGGACTTGCGCACCGATGCCTATCAGGTTTGGAAACATGTGTGCCGGTTGTTCTTCATGATCAGAACTTCAAAATATAGAAAATTAAAGTAGGATGTGCAAGTATTGGTGTTTTTGTGAAAGTGAGTAGTGCGACAAAGGCTAGGGCTATTGGAGCTGGGTGCTGGTACTTGCGCACCGTGAGGACACTTGCGCGCCACTGCACAGGGGGTCCAGTTTGCCTATAGATAGAGGAAAACCCCTCCTCATTTGCAATGATGTAAAGACTTATTGAATTTTCAAGCTCTCATTACGCAAGTGGTTGAGTCGTGAAAGTGGTTCTTAGGTCGCACATGTAGAGGCTGCACGCCGGTTGTTTGATGTGCGACAAAGGCGGTTTGGGAGTTAAAGGTGCAGCGTCGTGCATGTTTGGAGTTGAAGGAGGAAGTGTCATGCAAGTGGGTTGGTGTCACCTACTCGCCGAATTTGTATCACGCAAGTGACTTGGGTGCCGGTCTTGAAACTCGTGCGCCGGTCTTGGAGAAGAGTTCTAGGTGAAGTTGTTGTACGCCGGGTCTTTTGGAGCTGTAAAAAAACTAGAAGATTTCCCGATACCTTCTGTGCAAAGTGGGATTAGTATACAAGGGAACGTTCGGCTTCAAAAGAGAATTTACATTCAACAGAGGATGTATTCATTTTCAATGATGAAGAGACCTTCATGACTATAAACTGAATGTGACTTCACTAAGGGTAGTGAGCTTGGGGAAGTCAATGAGAGTCACCCAAGGGTTTCTGTGAGCTATCCCTAAACTTTTGTAAAGGTAGTGATCCTAGGATAGAGTGATTGTGCCCAAAAATTTGTAATCCATAGCTAGTGATGATTAGTGGAATTTGGTATGACCGACAACTTGTCAGTGTATGCTCCTTGGACGTAGCCCTTAGTGGTGAACCAAGTAAAAATTACCATGTCTTCTCTGTGCATGTGAATGTTTGATTTCAGGTCATATTCATCATACAAGTTCAACAAGTTCCTACCAACGTGGGAACAAGATCCATCACATTAAAAAAAAGTTGTCACCCTGATTCACCCTCCCCTCTCAGGGTGTCACAGGGTCCTTCATGTTCCTTTTTCATTGAGTTATTCATTTCCAAATCTATACGAATTTATATTCATCCCTTGTAATATTTTGATCTATACAAAGAACTATATTTAATAACTATGTGGATCATGATTCTTATTTTTATAGGAAACTTAATGATGCCATAATTTTCTATCCTAGAACCAAAAATATTTCTATAATGCCCTATCATCATTTCATATTTTTACCTATTTTTTCACAATGGATTTTATAACATGGGTTGGGCATATATGTGAAGTTATAACATTATCAAAATGATCCATATCCATACAAATCCTCCTAGTATGGCCCTCATCATATGAAATTAAATTTTATGACATTTGAGTCCTTCTCATATATATATATAATGTATATGAAATTTGGTCAATCATACATGACCTTATGTTAATTGAAGTTGTTTATATATATGACACAATTTATCCTCTATGAGAGATAGATCCACATATGGGTTCTTGATGTAGGGTTGTTCTTTATGAAAGTATGAAGTTTGAATGAATCTTCAATAATATTATATCCTAAATATTTGGGATTCCCCAATAATATATGAACTCTATATGGATTGATTATTTTTATATTAGGATATGTAGTGATGTCTAAATAACATATCAAGGATCCATCCATGATTTATCATTTATCTCCAAACTATTAATTGAAATCATAATTTCTATGTTATATTAATTATAATTCAAAAATTCCACTATTACTATTCATGAAATTATCTTTTCATAAATCACACATCATCCATCGATTTTAACAGAAAAAATTTAGCTATCAGTAATCATCCAATTCTATTTGAGTGGAAGTTTTTTCTTTGACTTTACATGCATCCCCCTAATATGGATTTCCATATGCACCAACAATATGGCCTATCAACTTGAGGTATCTATATCCTAATGGGGTGATTATGTAATATTAATACTCCATTAAATCATTATAATGAAAAATATCATTTTAATATACCCCACATTCATCACTTATATAACTATTATGTATAAGTTCTTTTAACCCCAAATCATCATGTTGTGATTTTTGTTGTAATGAATCTCCATTGAAAATATATTCGGACATTAATAGTCTTTGAGTCTCATTCAGTTGTCATTCTCACCTATCAAGTCTGTACATCATGACCATAAACTATATACTCCCATTTTCAGATGGTCTATATGGGAATTAGTCTATCAATTCAAATCTATCAACTTTTTTCCTTTCTAATATATGGATTTTCTTCAAACCATTTTGTCTCAAAATTAAGTCGATAAATTTTACAAACCTTATTTGTAAGAAATTTTTGACCATAAACATAAAAAAATTGTTATTCCAAACCACAAGTACCTAATCCTCTAGTGAATGATATGTACAACTTGATAGTATGAAAATTGAAAAAGGGAAGATTAATAAATTTTCAATTCAATTCTCACAAAATATGACTCTGTAAGGGTTTAGAGAAAATAAGATTTTATGTATAAAAATAAAAAAATTAGGTATGATTCTACTACCTAATTAAAAGTTGATCCACCTTATCTTGATCCAATGGTATAGGAAAATGTTATAATACTATAATATGATATCTCTTTTCACCGATTATTTTTTCCATACATGATGGAGTAACTATTACCATACCAAATACCTTCATGAATATTACCTCCTTCCAAGAGCCGACAATGTAGTATAAGTGTATGAATCTGCTCAAATCATCCTAGTTGTCAATAATGGGTATATTCCACTCTGATGGAAATGTGAGGTTGACTATGCATACAAACCCCTAGCATGGCTCTGCATATGGGCCACCAATATATCTGGTCGACTAGGGGAATATTTATCCAATGTTAAGGATCCTCTCATCTCCATACACCCATACTTCATTGTAATGAAACTTATGATTTGAATGAAATCATAAACAATTATTAAAATATTTTTTCAATCTGATTATCCCTAATTAAAATATCTTGATTTTTTATTTAAACCCTCATAATACATTTATTTATGTTGATTTTATACCCAAAATGTTATATACATTTTCAGAATACTTACCTTTAAATAATGTATTTGAAATATTTTCCATTAAATTATGAATAGACAAAATTATGTGACCATGAATCCAAAATCACAATGGTTCAAACATAAGGATGGTTAAACTAATGATTCCTTTCATGGGTATAATATATTGCCTTTATTAATGGCATTGTGAAATGGAATTTCCCTTAAAAAAATCTCTATCAATGACATAAAGATTGTATCTTCCACCAATGGTCACACAATCATTCCCTGGAACAATCTATGAGAGTTCAAGTCCAACATCTCTAACAATGATGGACACTTTAATGGGGTTAATTATTAGCAATGAGATTTTAAAATTTCATAATAGGTTTATTTTGAACATGTTACTATATAGACATCCTAATAATTTTAATAATGTTTCAAACCATAAACATTAGTTTAATTGTCTGATCATTCATGGATTAAAACTTCTAGATGATTGAGAGAAAAAACTCATCTGATTGAAAACCCATAATTGGAAACCTAGTAAAAACATTTGAGTCTTCTCATCTTTAAAACACAACTTTTTTGATTTATGAAAAATTGAAAAATTTATTTGTAAAGATAAAAAACATGTTAGTTTATTGGGTAATAAATATAAAATTTGTGATCATTATAACATTTTCTTCTATACATGAGGCTTAATTAATAATTGAGTCATTAAATTAAAATTCACAAATATTGCGGGGTCCAAAATATGGAAGTGAAAAAAAGGAATGGTGTGCTCACTATGCCACTTAGCCTATGAAAATCCTAGATCCTTAATAAAATCCCTTATTTATATCTTATATATCTAGAGGATCCATGTGAAGTGCACAAAGACATAATTTTATGGTACTCAATTCCTCTAAAACATTTGAATCATTTTTCTAAATTTCATCTTTGTGATCCTCATTATATTGATTCATCTCATTCCATATCAAAATGGACCAAATATAATGTTACATTATTTCTATTTCTTCATATTACCATCCATGATATATGCCCAAGAATAAATAATTCATTCAAATAGAATTAATCTAGTGTTATGGTGCTGATATTAATAATAGTACCCATTTTTGAGCCACACCAATATGTAAAACGTATTACTTATGCTCATGATAACTACAATTAAATTTATTTATATCAAATTAAATGTTTAAATATTATGTTGTTATCTTTTACATCCTTTAAAATAAGTGGTTACCATGAAATGAAATTTAGGATAGATAACATGATATAAAATTTATAATAATATATATTTCAATCATTTGTAAGAAAAACAGTGCAACATCCAAAATCTAAAGACTCCCATGTGTATTATGGTGATATTTTTTGACATGATTAATGAATCCCAAATGTTATACCACTATTCAATAAGTGTAATCCATATATTTGTGTAGTCCATATATTGTTGCAACCTCTATCTCAGCATCAGATTGTACTGAATTAACCCCGGTACTAGTATATAGTCCCTTCATCATCACCTACTCAACAAGCCTCTAGACATTTTAGTTACTCTCTCCGCATGGACCAATTCTTGGTGTAGAAATCCACCTCTCGAAGAAGTAAATTTGACTCTGGAAAAAGATTATCTACCTATGACTATTTCACTATAACCTATAAATTCTAACTTGATGCAACTGCATCATATTCAGAGGCACCACTATATTTAACATTCATTTCAAAAAAATAAAATTGTATTCTTCATTGATTCTGTTTGATTATAGTTGGGATATTTTTTCTTGATTAATATTCACAACCATTTCCTTTTAATGAATGGTATAATAATAAAACCTTTTATACCAAAGAAATGAGAAAAAAAACTAAATCATGTGTTAGTTTCATTTGAAATACAATTAGGAGAATATAGGAGATCAAAATCCATATATATCAACAGATATATTCATAAGAGACTCATAAATGTTTAATATTTTTCTGAAAATATTCAGAATCTCTTTATGAAGGAATAATATATTAGGGACTAGCTCACTCAGAGAGGGACTAGTCTCAACCCCTAAAAAATTATCCATTCTTTTACGAGAGGATATTTGTGTAATATCTAGAGATTGAGTTGCTGAAACAATATTTTCTTGATCTTTAGTAGTCTATTCAATCATTTTTTAAATAAAATCCCTTTTTATATTAGTTTATTGAAGAAAAAAATGTGGGATGGCAATTGATATAGGTGATTATTTTCTGTTTTTTTGTTGTATTGACTTATGTGGTTATTATTTTCCTAGTAGAGAGAAAATGGAATGTACCATTATAGAAACTCAAGTACTATGTTTCAAGATTCTACATACATAATCAAATTAAACACATCAACTCCAATCAATGAAGGAATTTCATCTTATATTGGTGTTGTGGGAAAAAAAGTAATCGATGGCCTATGAAAAATAGAATTGCCACCATCAAGGCATATGTATTATGTTTTAAAAAATTTATTACGGTTATAAAAAAATATTCAAGCATTGCAGTTTTGTAATCCGTTTTCTTAGATTCTTTAATCTAATTATCATCAATGAAAAATTAATTTACCTAGTCTTCAGTATCGATATTATGATCTACCATACCTTGATAAATAGTAGGAATGAACTAAGAATTTATATTTGAATCTAATCACAATCATATTATTTATTCACCTTTTGTAATGACCATTTACATGAGTTCCACCTTCTAAAAGTATTGAGGTGATTTTCTCATGGGATGCCCGAAATAAAATATTTGAGGACCCAAGGATGCCATATACCATTATCATTATTTTGAATGGTATCTGGTGTAGTGATGTCCAACATCTATTGTAGTTCACCTCCATCCACTCCCATTAAAATTACATCCAAAAGGGTGGTCCCTATAGGAACTTGGGGGTATAAATCTACAAAATCCACAAAATCTGCAACCATTATTATGCTACCCACTAGAATCATGTCTATGGGGGGAATAATACATGAATAGGGGTCCCTATTATATCCATTCCTCTTGATAATTTCAATTATCCACGTACCAGTGGGTACCCGTTCCAATAGAATATAAGTCACTTAATTTTCAACTGTTTCTACAATCAACTATGCAGATTTTGTTCTTGTCCCTTCAAATATATTTTTTAATAAATTTCCACAATAATAAATAAAAATATATGTGATAAGTCACAATAATCACTTTCCATTCTAGAGTGAAGGTGTACTACAATCATTTTTTACATGTATTATCATGGAAGTCTCCCATGACAATGATATCTTGAGTGATGTTTTTGTTAGAGGTGTAGGAATAAAAATTCGCACATGATTAGAAATCATAGTCTACCTATGATCATCCCTAAAAACAGATCAATCTTCCATGACTCTTTTATCCTAATTTTCATCAAATATATGTGTCATTCCCCTTTGAGTGTATTTTTGGAATTGAAAAACTGATCACTCACCCTCATCCTCTAAAAATATTTATAAAAGTTTTAGAATCCCATTAAGAGATAAAATATATGTAAATAAAAATCTATTTCACCGATTTGATAGAATCATGGTCTTCATCGACAACTTATTTTATAATTTCTATCACCTGCTTCATTTAAAAGACACTTAACATGTAGTAAAAGACAGAACTGTATATATCATCAAGATAAGCCTTAAATTATTTTGGTTTCACTTAATAATAGATATTCTCTATAGTGATTATTTCCTTAAACCTGGTTGGTTGATCCCTTTTTATTGGAGTGTCATCCATTGATATTTAGTAGAAATAATATATATTCATGTATCCCACTTTTTTGACATCAAAAAAAATACACCATGATAGGAATGGATAACGAATAATGAACTACATTATCTAAGGGGGGATATAAATGCCTTATCTATTTCCTAAATATTTCTAGAACTGTATTCTAACAATAAATAATTGATTTGTTAGGTATTTTTGCATTATCCATTACCCTCTTTGTGTATCCATCTTTGGAAATTGAAAAAACCTTGTTCTTATATAAAAATTCATCCAACAACCTAGAAGTATTTTAATGAATCTATGTATTATAATAATTAAATTTGAAAGTAAGGTGTATGTGAGATGGAGAAAGGGTCACTTATATTCCTTTGTTTTTTCTTTTTATCATTAAACTAAAATAACATGTTATCAAAAGGTGAATTTAAATCATAATGATTAAAGGTATAATAGGGAATTTAATTTGAACAAAATTTAATTTTTCTCAAATAAGAAAGTAATATATCATTCACATATGAACTCCCCATATAATTTATTAGTTATGGATCCTTCTCCAATGGATATGAAATATTCAAATGCTTTGGAACTACCAGTCACAATATCAGAGTTAATACTGATAGAAAATATCTATGTTGTAGATTCCCATAATATTCATACATAAATATTATATATTTTTAGATAAATATTCAATAAATCTCACAAATGAAATTTTCAGGACTGTAATGGTTTAGTTCCCTTTAGAGACTAGAACACACAATCTTTTTATTTCATAAAATATATTCAATATCTTGAATAACGATCATTATATATAATACTATTAAAAAAATACCCCACTAAAACCATTGTTCTTAAACTCAAAAAAGTATACATATTAAGGGGTGATCATATATTCTTAGTAAGGGTAAACATGGTAAATATAAATCAACAATCACATGGATGTATACGAAATGAATAACGGTATGAGATCATGGACATAACATACAATGATCATACCCAATCATTCATGGATCGTAAGCATGTTCTATGTCATCAATACTCTAAAATTACATATATCCATAGTTTATAATAGTGTCTATATAAATTTACACCATGGCTATATTCTATATATTAGTTTTGGATGGTAGGGGATCCGATTAGAGTTGAAATAAGGCCATAACAATTTATACTGTTTTGAAATGTGGAAATTGGACTATAGCCACGATTTAAAACCTGGATATAGCTATATATCCCTAGTTTCCTCCACGGAAATATACATGTAGTGATGGTTGGTAACCATGTAAATTAATAAATATAAATAAAATTATTTCCAATCTTTCGAACAATGGTAATAGAGAAATATCTTTATTTTCATACCATGGAAATACTAATAGCCATGGCTCAAAAAAGTGACTATTTTATTTTCTTGGACAACTATAAATAAATGATTTTTAAAATTTTCTATTTCCTGAATAAACCATTAAAAATTTAATCACTTCTACAATTAAATTATTATCCTTCTAAGGATTTTTATGTAAACATTAAATCGTTGATGTTGCAATGATGGGATATGGGTTGGGAATTGATCCATAGAAAGTGAGAGATCATGGAAAAAATATACATATAGAAATAAAAAAACAATACTATTATCACTAAAAAAGAACTAAAAATTTTAAGCCTTTATAGTAGTCCAACACAATTATATGATAAATAACTACTCTACCAACCTTGTTTGTGTAATGATAAAATCTTAGTTGTTGTAGTACAGGGTGTTGGGAAAGGAAATCAGTCCACAGTAAGCCATAAAAATTATTATAAATAAATATCGATAATAAAAAAATTATTATCCTTCTATAAGAACTCAAAATGAACTCAAAATATCCTACACTATTAAGACTCAAACACGAATATATCATAAATTACTACCATGTGAAGTATGTTTGGGTAAAACAAAAATTGTGGCTATTTCTATTCAAGGTGTTGGGAAAGTAAATCAATCCAAAAAAATCAACATAACAAAGGAAAAATATATATACACAAATAAAAAGGTACTACTATTCCTACATCACCAAAAGAGAACTAAAAATGAACAACCGTACCAAAACTCAAACAAGAATATATCATAAGTTACAACCATTTAAATCTTTTTTGGGTAATTCATTAATTACAGTTGTTTTATTGAATGAGATCTAGAAAGGATATCGACCAACATTAAGCCATAAAACTTAAGATAACTATATATACCAAAATATAATACTATTTACCTCCCATTGTAACAAAAATATAACTCAAAATAGACTACCCTATTAGAAATCAAATAAAATTATATAATAAATTACCATCATTCCATGATTTTTTTTTGTAATGTTTAAATCATGTATATTTCAATTTAGGGTGTTAGGAAAGAAAATTGATCCACATTATGCCATAAAACATAGGAAATCTATATATACAGACACATAAGATTACTACCCTACAAATAAAAGTCAATCAAAAATCAAAATGGACTAACCTATTAGAACTCAAACAATAATAGATCAAAAAAATTTAAAAATAAAATACCTTAACAAGAATAGAATGTATTACCCGAATTAAAACCCTTAATTACCAACCCAGAATACATTGTATAAACAAACAATCTTCACTTAAGTCTATATAATATTTTCAACACTCAATGGTTTTATATGTAACCTCAAAAAATGATACCGTAGAAAAACAAAAACAATGAGAATTAACAATATATAAACAAAATGGAGTACACAATATGATTGACAACACCGCCATAAATATCTTAGAATAATTACATTAACAATGATTCCACTTTTCTAAAACACTTATTCATTTATTCATCAAATTTTTTATATAATCACTTCATAATTACATAAAATATTGAATTACAGTCCAATTCAATAATGAATATTATTTTCAATAATTTTCAGACATAGAATAATATCATTTCCTAGCTATTTAGAGATATTTATATCTTCTACATCTTTTCTAAAAGTTCATTCATTCTTGCTATAAATTTACTTGTTTAGATATCCTATGTGCCTATTGAATTAACTATTGATATGGAATCTACATGGAGGAATTCTAAACCTTTCAATGATATATTTTGAAACATGGATCCAAATGGGTCAATTATTTTTTAAATTCTTGACGTTGTTATTTTAAATTCCTGAATAAATATAATGAGACATATTCATCTTAGTGGTGTTGGGGTTATTGGTATTTCATTCAGAGTCACAGGTCTTATCTTTTTAGTGATTCTTAGAAGTTATTGATTGATCTAGTTAATGTATTTTAGAAAATAGATTCAATGGGAAATATTATTAATAGAATTTTTTTTCATCAATGAGTTCCTTATCATTATAAGTGTTATCCTCTAGCATTATGGTGTGATATCTTTATAGTAGATATTTATTTTTTAAATTATATGACTTAGTCCAACCTTTTTTTCTAAAGGTGTTCCCCATAGTGGAGGCATTATTGTGTTTCTGATGCAATAAACTATAGTGGAGGATAACAGTATGATGGTCACATGGTTTGTTGTTATTGATGGTGATATAGTCTTATGGGGAGATGTTTCTATTCTAAATGTGTTTTTGGAATATTTGATTAGTGTTCATGATTGATCTAGTTTATCCAATAATGGAAATTTCATTTTGGTGATAGGTTAACCATGGTGGATAGTTAGTTGGTGTTTTGAAGGTGCATCTCATAGGGTTTTGGGGACTCATTGGATTGTGGCTCGTTTCTAGATCTTATTAATTTCATAGAGTATGGCAGGGGTGTATCTCTTATCAGATATACCTTAACCATTAACCCGTATTTTTTCCCTATTTATAGTTTCTATTTTTTTATAGTTGAGTAATGATTTTAATTTTTATAGAATATAGGGATGCTATTTTTTGTTTCTGTATTTTTTTCACTACCAAAAGGTCACATTAAATATTTACACAACCATCATCACTCAAACAGAACTCAAACTTGATAGCTTACAACAAAATAAAAAATTGGAATACAATATAAAAAAAATCATATAGAATACAATATATATCCTATGAATTCATATAGTCTACTAAATAAACATTTTAAAATTTCTATATAAATATCATTAGAATAAAACAAAACTATATGATAAAATTAAATTTATAAACCATGAATAAAATTTACATTTTAAATTTACACGATATATGTGTCTATTAAACCTTCATATCCCTCATAATATCTTTGAAAATACAATATCATTATTGCCTCCTATCGTACCACTCGAATCATCATCATCATGAGCATTGAAATCAATATTTTCATATGTACGTAAATCAATAGAAGGAGTAGATGGATCCTTACAAAATGAACGCAAGTAAATGAGAACACATTTAAATAATGAAAAAATGAAATGGTTATACACATAAAGGATATAAACATGTTTAATATAACACTTTCATATTTATATAAACTATTACTGATACACATATTTAATATAAATAATTTTTATGGTAAACAAATATTCCACATTTATTTTCACAATAATCTATTTGAGGTAATATTTCATATAAACTTTTTTAGTGATATGAAAAACAATACATCTATAAATATTTCTCACATTGTATATTGTTTAGTGTTAAATAATTGATTGAACTGTATACCTATACTTAGAATGAATGGAAAATTTCATAAATGAATTAATTATTTATTATGTCTTGATTTCATCTTAATGTATATTTTCATTTTGTATATTTAATGGATTTCATTTGATAGATAGTATTTTCTCAATTATATACCAATGTATATTTTTATCGTAATTTTATGAATTCGATGACTATTTTGTATACATAATTTTTATAAGTGAATATGGGGATGATAGATGATAAACAATTTTTTAATTTAATAATAATAATGACTTTGTGGGGATTATGTTGGGTTGAGATTTAGAAAATTTATTTTTACATGTTATTTCTGTGGTAAGGATCTCATTTATTGAACATTTAAAAAAAGGGAACTATCAATTATTTTATTAGGATCTAGATTTAAAAACTATGAATGAGTAAGAAACAAACAATGTAAATTAAACAAATATGATTGAAAAGTGGGTAGAGGTAGTTCAATTAACAATAAAATAACATATTCATTAGAGATAATGGTTTTTCTCATAATATTTAACTCATTTTATAACCAAAAACCATAACATACCACACTTATACTATTTTAGAAGTGCATTACAGAGACTAAAATACTATGAAAGATCTATATTTCATATTAATATATTATCAAATTGTATATATATAACTCACTACAAAGTTAAAATCAAGAGTAAATATAACTCTCAATTAAGAAAATGAAATTCAAATATAAATTAAAGGTATATTTTACAATAAAATAATATAAAATAAAAAATAAACCCACAAAAGTTCAAAATATTTCATCACATAGGATTGAAATATCTATGGAAAATTTAATTATTAGTCTTGTTAAATATCTTATTATTTTAAAAAATAAATATTAATTTTGTTAAATTTATTATTTTTAGAAAATAAATAATTATTATTTTTTTATGTGGACGTAAAATTAAATTTGTAACCTTTCATATTTTCCAAGTGTGATGCTTATCAATTTCCCATGTCATCACTTTTTAGCATCAATGGAGGTCAATTCATTATCAAAATTGAGAATTTTAAAAAAAATTATAATTATTAACCACCAAAGAATAATCAGAGTTTAGTGAATCCATTTTTCCATTTTGAGAAAGATCCCAAATATTTAAAAGATAAACTTAGTCATGGGGTTGATTATGAAACCTAATTATTTTAATGGACTAGATTTTATAAAATATTCCATGTAAGATGAAACAATTCAATAAAACTAATAAATAATGTCTTATTTTGCATAAGATTTTTTAAACATAATCAATAAAACATAAATAATTGAATATAAATATAAAGAAAATGGAATACCATTTAATGAGTTTTTAATATATAAGTAAATTACATATGAAATGAATTATTACATACAATTATAAAACTATTAATCTATTTCTTATCACCCAAATATTGAATTATGTTGGCTGATTTGACATTTTTTTGGAATCATTAATTCAAAATTTGGAGATAAGATCCTAAAATTTTGTTTTTTATTAGATTTGTCATTAAAAATGTTTTGGAATAAAGAAGTGCTTAATATATTTTAGTGTTTTCATTATTTTAAAAGGATCTATTTTTTGAAAAAAATTCCCCTATGAGTGGTCATATTGTGTGTTTATAATATGGGTAGTGAATAAATGTCCAAAAAAACTCATAACGGATAGAAGAATTCATATAATGTGTGGTTTGGTGGTGTTCTAGAGAAAATATGGGGAAAATGTTTTATTATTTGGTCATAAATGTTTTTGATGTTTTCTTATGTATGAATCATAATGTACATCCAATATTTCATAATGTTGATTAGAGGATCAATCATCATGTTCCAATGACTTCATAAGGATGATTTTAGAATTTTATAAATATGTATTCTCTAGATTCATTTGGATGATTGGGAAATTTTCTTAGTCTATTTCATAGATTTTTTAATTTTTATTAGATAAATTAATAAGTTTCATTCTTATTTTGAAATATGGATGTCTAGAAGAAATTATAGAAAATATTTATATTTATTTTTGTATTAATATTTATTTTCTTAAGACCAATCATAGTAATAGAAAATAATTTCATTAATCATAAAAAATTATTAATAACTATGTCAGTTGTGTGATGATAAAATCATATTTAAGATGATGTAGATCTATGAAACATGTTTGTTGGTAATTTAAAATATAGATTTTTTTTGTAAATCATATCATTTCACATAAAAGTCTACCACATGTCTGTATTAATGGGGAAATTATCAGTCAGAATATATAATTTATGCCTCAGTCAAAAACTGAAAAAAGGACCCTATAGATTTTATGGGTAATTAATAACTATGATGTATAGTCCTTGGTGTGAGGCTTCATGAGGTATGTATAGTCCTCAATATGATAATAAATTTTTAGAAGAGAATAGTCAAGAGATTGTCTCATGAGGCATTGATTTGGAGATTCACCAGTCTAGACTAGTGTCATCAACTGTTGGTGTATGAAATTAATAAAATTATAAATATATAAATTCAATAATGAATGGAAATTATTGTAGACATGGTGTAGTTTTTCAACATTTTGATATGTGAGATGAAGTTTTCTAGGAAACTGAGATAATAATGAAATAGCTAGAACATTTGAAATTTAGTGAAGTAAAATAGTATGGATGATGATAAACTCATATCATTCGGGTGATAATAATTGTTTATGAAATATGAATAGAGAGGTTTCATGGATGTGGGGTAGTTCACTATTTTGGATGTGTTAACAACATACATAACTAACAATGATTATGAGGTTTCAATGTTCATATCATATCAGTAGATGAAATTGTTCAATGGATTTGTTCATGGACACTTTTTTGGGATGAAAATTATCTTTATGGGGAAGTGATTATTTACCATGGGTTTCTAGTATTAGAGAACTAGGAGGTGGGTCAGATTTTCTCCATCCTGGTGGATGGGTGAGTAAACACATTAGGCTTAAAGATGATATATGAATCTTACGAATATATTTTGGATGATTATGTTGGTGTTTTTGAGTTGATATTGGTTGAGGAAAACCCAACCAATGATTTTTATTATTATTGGACGGAACTAGGTTTTCTAAAAGGTAGAAATGGGTCAACAAAACAATAGTGGAAGTCCACCAAAATTGCAGTTTGTTGGATATTTTTTATAAACATCATTCCATGACACCAAAAGATTATAAAAAACCACAAATGTTCTTGTGGTAGTTTTTGTAGTTTTTCATATTGAGGAAATAGGGAATGGCCTTATTTTTTGGTACCCCACTTAGGTTTTTGTTTTACTGGTTGTTGCTCAATATGGTGGAGGCTAAATCTCCCTACCCCACTTCATTCCATTTTAGGATTAGATTTATGCAAGTGTTATTGGTTTGGAATATATTGGTACTATGTGTCCAAATAAGGGATCATATTATTGGGATCAATACCTTGGGTGATATCTAGTTCACTAAGGCAATACAAAACAACAACTGAAAGCTATTTTTGTAAAGTTACATATAGATAAAAATAGAAGGATATGAATTATAACCTAGTCAATGGAATTAAATTATCTTAATAACAACACAATATTTGTGAATATTTTATTTTTAATTAATAAAATAAGGATAAAAATGAATTACATAAATTGAGCTTTATGGAATGGATGATTGTATAATGAATGTAACCCAAAAAAAAATATGAATCTACACATACAAACATTATTCGACCACCATTATATATTAAAATAAAATTTCATTATTCTATAATATAATATGAAATCATATGATAATTCTATGGAAAAAGGATAATTGTTGAAAAAAATTAAACGTGAAATAATTCATCCTATAAATATATCCACAATTAAAAGAAAAAGAGTCTAAAAAATATTTAAAGAGTTGAAAATTTAAAAAAATAACAAAAAAATTAAAAAAATTAGAATATGAATAAAATATATCTTAATGTCAAATGAAAAATTAATCCCCACTAATTATTCGTGAATGAAATAAAACATCAGTTACTTGTAAAATCATTCTTCAGATTTTGAATTTCATGTCCCATATTCATGAATCCTGATAAATGGAAAAACAATGTAAAAAATCATAGGATCTCATCACAAATTTATGTCTATGGAAAATAAATAATATAATATGTATTAATAAAAAACATAGAAATTAAAAAGGCAAAATAAACAATCAGAAATGTATAAAATGGTTGTGGTTTTTGGAATAACATACTTTGTTATTATACTCAATCAAATATTTACACAATACTAAGAGATATCATATATTGTTGAGTTGAATATATTTTTCATATGCATTATATAGTTTATAATTTGATCTAATTAAATTGTTTTGGTTATTGAATTATGGACCCCTATTGGGGAAATTTATCTATCATTAATAGATTTTAGTTATTATTCTTTGTATATATGAATTAGTTTCATATTTAGTTCTTATATATAGTTTCTGTAATTTTTATGTTTTGATAAAAATAATATAAAACTTGTGTGTAAACATAAAATTTTATTCAAAATCACTGAAATTCTAAGGAATTTGTCTAAGGTCAGTGGCAGTCAGTTATAGATATTGATTATTATATTGTTGGGTTCATTAATTTATCATTATCAAAATTTAATTATTTATATATTAAATACTTATATCCAACCACAAAATTAATTTAGTTATTGAACCCATTAATTGGATATATCATTAATTTATTAATGTCTAATTAGTTTGAATTGGTAAAGTCATTATTCATAAAGATTTTATTACCATTAATTTCAATGGTGATAAAAATGTTCTATTGATCATGTAATGTGAACTCTCATTACCATATTATGTGAATATTATAGTTCTCTATGGTCGGAGTATTTCATACAAATGGAATACTAGGGAATATATTATGGTTTTTAATTAAATAAATGTTCTCATTTGATTTTTAATTATTTAAATGTGAATTCCCATTATGAATTCAATATTACCACAAATAAATCTACTTAAAAGGACATGGTTTCTCATTTTGTATTTCATTATTTACCTATTGTGTAGGAAATAATGTCAACATCAAGTATAATAGCTTATTGGAGATGCCCATGAAATAAAATCATATTCTACATTAATTTCTATGATGAATAAAAAAATATTAGGGGAGTGTACAAGAGAAATAAACTACCATTGGTATTATAAAATATAGAACAACCATTGGTATAAAAACTAATATTTATAGAACTATAGTTCATGTAGCTCTACCATCCACTACCTCTAAAACAAAATTTATCAATCGAAGAACAAATTAATATTTCATCAATGAGCCATGAAAAAAATAAGGATTTGAAAAATAAACATTCAATAGTTTACTAGGATTATAAATTGATTCTAAATATTATTTCATTAATATTTTTTATAATATAAAATGTGAATATGAAAAATACCATGTACCAACATGCATCATTTTATGAAACATTCCAGAT
This sequence comes from Viscum album, assembly GCA_963277665.1. Lineage (NCBI taxonomy): Eukaryota > Viridiplantae > Streptophyta > Magnoliopsida > Santalales > Viscaceae > Viscum > Viscum album. The sequence goes on along the minus strand of OY728159.1, from coordinate 115,901,835 downwards.
TGGAAGGAACACTATCCTTGTCTATTTTAATAGAATGTTCTATTTTGGAAATTTCAACCTTCAATTCACCATTAAATTTTTTTATCTTCATATAAAATAAAAAATAAACGTCAATAAAATTAAAAAATATCACCACCGATCTCATTAGAGATTGGAAGGAAAAATTATGATGGACACACAAACTAATAATGATAACTAGTGCACAGAGAGTAGAGACAACCAACATCTACTCATTTCTTTAAACATGTATGATTTTACTATTTTCATAATCCCAAAATAGAGAATTAGGGTTCAATTTAATAATCAATGAAAATTTATTGGGGAAAATATTTAAGAAAAATAATAACGTAAAATAATTTCAGGTTCATAATATGTAACACCCTGAGCTTCCACGATACGCTTCTCATTCAAAAATGCAATAGCTTGCATTGTACGCAACTTCGAGTTCTAAAACATCGTGACTAATCAAAGTAGCCGTTATGAATAGTAATAACCACTTTTTAAAATTATAGAAATTTTATATTTCAAAATGGACTTCATTTTTGGATTCGGAATATCGAAATTAGCCTATGTTGAATTTTTGGTATTTTTCTGAGAACTTCTAATTTTTTATGAATAGTGAAAAATACTGAAAAACAACTTTTTTAATAAAACAATTTATAGTGATAAGTTATACTATTTAGTGGTTTTAAAGTATAATTAGAATATATTTTTACCATTTTATCCAATGGTGGTCATTAGAATTATTTTAACATTGAAATTGGACATAAACAATTGCCAATCTTTTGATATAAATTGTTTCTTAAAAACACGCTATTTGTTGTGACAGTGGGAATTAATTCTAAAATTAATTAATGAAACTTATATGTTTGGAATTTCGTAAAATAGACATCATTTTTGAAATCGGAATATCAATTATAGCTTAGGGTGAAATTTTGGCCTTATTCTGAAAAACTTCAATTTTTGATGAATAGTGAAACCACTAAGTGGTTGTTAAAAACTGATTTTTCGTTAAAATAAAATAATACCACTTATGTGATTTGATTTTCAAAAATCCGACATACATGGTTGTCATTAAGAAGTAAAATTTGGTTCAATGAGATTAAAATAATTTTTTGGTGAATAGTAACTTTTAAGTTCTTAATCGCGATTAGAGGTAATTAGTGTAGTTTAAGGTAAAAATAATGTTTTAATAATATAAGATGAGCTTGACACTTGTCCTACTCCTATTGGATGAGTCATTTCCGACCAAGACAACCCATGGGTCAACTTGGGGACCCCATGGAGCCACTTTGGTTGGAAAATGACATTAATATATATTTATTTAATGTTAAAATTAAATTGACACAAACATGAGTTGTTTTACTAAAACAGTTTTAAAGTGGGGTTACACAAGTCCATATTTTGACTATAAATATTAATTAGAAAGCTAAAAAGAATTCCTACATCATAGTATTTTTTTTATAATTTTTAGACATTAAATAAGTTAAATTATTTATGACATCATTGTGATGCAGCGATGACCTCATTATTTGACGAATTAAATAAAATGAGACGATAATGAAAAATCCAAGGCTTACACTTGTCCAAAGACTATTGGATGAATATATTTCGAACCCTTATCACCTTAGCCACGAATTATATAAGTTTGGGACCTTTATAATCCGAAAAGAATTGTATAATAATGTAACATTTCAATCTTTCCAAAAGAGCCCCTCCTCTCCACTTATAAAAGGCCCCCACCTCTCCCACCTCATTTACACTTTAAAGCCATTTGGATCGGCCAACCTCTGCCCAAATACTCTCCCAACTTCCCCCTCTTACTCCTAGAAGCCTCACATTGGGCAGAACTCTTCCCAAGGAAGCCTTTGGCTCAAATCAAAAAGAGTTACCCGATTTTGAGGTAATGTTTTCTCTAATGTTGTTTTGTTTTATTTTTCTTCTCCAACCCCCTAAACTCTTTTTATTCATTTCTTTTGTAACAACACAAGTATCCTCAATATACGAGGATGTTGTTATAAGAAGTATTCGAGCTACACTTACACACACCTACATCTAATGGTTAAAGAACATATGGTTTCTGTTGATGGCGAATTTCTGCCTCACGAAACGATGATTGTTCAACACTCATATAACACCTTCAAAGGTGGCCATTAAGATTTCACTATTTTTATATATGATATATAATATGTTTATTTTTTACTTATGCTTCTGTATTTATCATTTATGGCATACTTTATGATTTCCATTATGGGTAAAACACGAAAATTTCATTTTAGGAAGTGCGGACTACCGCCCCCTCAAAGTGATTTGAATCGTCAATGCCATATGTGGGATGTATAAAGGATGGAGTAAATGGTATTATACACTATATTATACTGGAATTATATTATACATTTATATCATTATAATTTCGTTCCATTAAATATGAAATTGAAATGAAAGTAGCGTTCATGCGTACGTACAGCTTACCGTCTCCATGAACGGTGTATTTCATTTCTTACCTCTAAATGTTACGTAATATTATAAATGAATGTATATACTGGATATATATGATATATATGACATCTAAATCATGAATATAATACTGTAGATAATGGATATTCTACCACATAAACAACTTGTAATTATAAGAAGTTTATTGTTGACTCAAGTACCAAAGATCGACAGAACGACAGTTATTAACTTAAATAATTACATAATGTTCATAACATTGTTATAAGTGATATATAAAGGATAATGAAATTAAAAATGGTTCTTAATAAGGTATATATTAACTCTAGTTTATTATTCAGGAGGTTAAATAACGGTTGAGTCAAGTCAGACACGAGGTAAAGGAATTTCTTAACCCAACTTCCATTCTTTGGGTTAATCTCCTACTTTCAAATTAAGTCATGATATTATTATGTCCTATTTTGTATTTTTACTTTCTTTATGTGTAACTATAGTGAATACACATAATAGATTTATTTTATTTTAAAAATTATCTTTTAAGGACTTCATCTCGATCCCCTTTCATTGAGGCATATTTGGTTTTATACACAACTTTCTTTTATACGGTGTATAAACCCCTTTGACTTTTACGTTTATTCAAAAGGAATCTTTTTTATACGAAGAGTTTTGCTAGACGACAAAAGGGAATGTTTTTATTTCCGTACTTATGCGGCGACAATGACTTCTCTGCCGCCGTGACCATTATTTGAGTCTCGGCTTCCTCTACAAGCCATCATTTTTTTAATGAAAAATAAATACAAAGGTTTAACTTTATTTTATTTTGGTATTGAAAATGTTTTTGAAAGAATTTTTATTATATCAATGTGTTGTATTGATATCTTGTGATTGGAATGTGGAAATTTTATGTTTCCTTTATGCATGTTTTATGTGATACGATTATGTTATGGTTTATGATATGTTTAAACCTATTCATATGAGGAATGTATTGGACTTAATAAGTGACGGGTGGAGACTGCTATAGCTCCTCAATGCATCGGTAGGTCTCATGAGACAACTAGACGTGGAATTGGCCGAGGCCCTTTCCCAATTTGATATATGGTTTTGGCCGAGGCCTTAATCATTTTAGACGTCTTGGCCGAGGCCTTGACAAAATGTTTCAGAATGTCCGACATTATACATTCCCGCATTATGAAAGTGGTTATTGATATTTCATGTGATTATTAGACCAGTAGAATATCCATGTGAAGAAGTGAATGGCATTATCTCATTTTAATTTTTCCATATTATGTTGATGTTCAAGTTTAAAAGGCTTTTGTTTTAGTTATACATTGCCTTAAATTTTTATTTTTATTTATGAATGCTTCCACAATATTGTTATACTTACTAAGCATCTGAGCTCACCCCTTTCAATGTTTTAATATTTTCCAGGATGTGAAGATGTATTTTATGAATGACCTACAGGGATTGTGAGAAGAGGATATGAGTGTGGACTATGGAGACTTTGTTATTGTAGTTTTTCACTTTATGATGTAATGTAACATTTACGAATGTATCTAGTGTTTCCAAGGCTACTAAACTAATCGGTCTTTCGAGACTTGATCTTTTGTGATCATTCCAATGTTACGAAGTAATGCACCGACTCTGGGTAGCTGGGGTCGGGGCGTTACAGTTGGTATCAGAGGCAGTTTAATACTAACCTTGGAAGCTAGATGTAGATAAACTCTGATTAGAGCACATAGCCCAAAGATAGACTTTGAGGATTAGTATAGAAGAACTTCCTAGAATTTTGGTATTATAGAGATGTTATGAGTTTTCTGAGCAATAAATCCCTGTCTGGATACGAGCATGTAGAGGCGGCTTTGGCACAGATGTACCTAGGGGTAAAACCCGAAAACACCTCTTTGAGCTAGACTCGAACGGGAACTGGTGCACGACAACGGGCCTTGCTGCACTCTTGGTTACGACACTCTCGGGGGATATGCTTAGGATAATTCTCATTTTCTTTACAAACCACTATGAAGGGTTATGAGTATATACTTCCTCAAAGTAAACATTTATTTTTTTGATTATGGATTATATCCATAAATAGTTCAATTTATGTAAAGTATTTTACAAATATGGAATTATGTATTTTATTTCATAAACTAATCTAGTTTATGCCATTGTTTAGAAATGGCGCCTAGTGGTAGGAATGGAAACTGTATCAATGCACGCACTTCGTGTAGGGATTTCCCTCCTGCTCAAGATAATTATGGTGGAGCTAGTGATACAACCGGTGCTGATCAGCTTCTCACCGTACTGGGACAACTCACGCAGGTTATGAATAATAAACATACTCGTATGGAGCACCCTGATCCGCAACGTGGAGGATCAATGCTAGACCGTTTCATGAGGCAACAACCACCAACCTTCAATGGGAGTACAAATCCTATAGTAGCTGAGCAATGGATAAACTCCTTAGAGAAAATATTCCACGCCTTGGGGAGTAGTGAAAGGGAAAAGGTTATCATGGCAGTTTACCGCCTCACTGGAGATGCTGATCAATGGTGGTCATTGATTCAAAACACAAAGGAAGATGATGACATATCGAATATGGAATGGAGGGAGTTCAAAGATCTTTTCATAGAAAAATACTTTCCTCATGACCATAGAGCAGATATGGAAAGGCAATTTCTGAGTCTGAAACAAAAGGAGGATGAGAATGTCGCAAAGTATGAGGCCAACTTTACAAGGTTAGCGAGGTATGCTGCAGATTATATACGTAACCCAAGGAGTAAGATTGATCGTTTCTTTGATGGGTTAAAACCATTTCTCCATCGAGCTTTAGTATCACAATCTTTCTCATCATACGAAGATATTGTCTCGTGTGCTATCAAGACAGAAAAGGAATTCTTTAAGTCTTATGACAACAAAGTAAAGCAAGAGAAGAAGAGAACCGTGGAACAAGAGACAGATAAAGGGAAAAAGGGAAAGAAGGATTTTCCATTATGTGATAATTGTGGGAAGAATCACCCTGGTACGTGCCTAAAAGGAATGGGAGTTTGTTATAAATGTGGAGAAAAGGGTCACCAGGCTCGTGATTGCAAGGGAAAGAAAGAGGCTATCAAAGTTGAATGCTACAATTGTAGGGAAATGGGGCATTATGCAAATGAATGTCCTAAGCGTCAAGGAAACTTACCTCAGAAAAGGCCAAGGGATCAAGGCCAATCTTATGCTGTGACTACAGTTGAAGCGGAATAATTAATGTATTGGTGCTTTTGGACTCAAGGATTATATTCTGGTTATAATAATAATGTGATATATATATATGGATTGTACTGCAGTACATTTTGATTTCAGTAAGGTTTTAATATGATTAAGGTAATCATATTTTTAGTATGTGACAATAAGAGAAAATTTTCTCTGTTTGGGTAATCTGATGTTACAATTGATTTTGGAATTTAGAGACCTTTTAGAGAAAGTCTGGACGGAGGTATTTTGGATAACTATTAAGGTTGGAATGGATTAAGTTGAACCATGGATAGTATTGTTTAAGGTTAAAGTATTTCTGAAGTTTATTTTTGGAATATTATAATACTATAGTTTTAGGAAAAGGACAACCTGTAGGGTGGGGAATAACCCGTCGCGTCGGAAAAAGCTGCAGGAATCGAACCTACAACCATAGTGAGACAAGCCTTTATTTCCTACCACTAGCCTACAAAAAGTCCCTGGTTATTACAAAATAGTTTTACTAATCTAAATTGTATGTGTTAACATTTGGAACCTTATACAATTAGGATAAATAGAATATTTTTGAGTCCCGTTACCATTTGGAGTAAAAGTTGGGTTTGTGGTAAAAATTTATTAACGAATGAAAGTATACATAACAAGTATGTATATTCCCTTACATTCTTAGTAAATCTCCTAAATAAATTCCTCAACATTATAAAAGGTAACATAAAACAAAAATTTTGTCGGTTAAATTTTCCAATTGGGGATTCAATGACCATTTAACCAATCACAAGTTTGTGATTTTCTTGTAGTTAAACTATATCCTAATCCTGTTTTCTATAACTCTCCATCAGACCTTGATGGTTTGTTTCTCCTCCATAACCATATTTTCATAGAATCCAAGAATGGGCTATATCGGGTGACCTTTGTACTTATCTTGCTTTCTTTTAATGTTATATATTTATTAACCTTATTTTCGATGTGGGTTTTCCACAAAGGTATTTTCTATTTTCAACCTTGTATTTACAAAGAAAAATTTCAAATTGCGAGGATGCAATTTATTGAAGGAGGGGAGAATGTAACACCCCGAGCTTCCACGATACGCTTCTCATTCAAAAATGCAATAGCTTGCATTGTATGCAACTTCGAGTTCTAAAACACCGCAACTAATCAAAGTAGCTGTTATGAATAGTAATAACCACATTTTAAAATTATAGAAATTTTATATTTCAAAATGGACTTCATTTTTGGATTTGGAATATCGAAATTAGCCTATGTTGAATTTTTGGTATTTTTCTGAGAACTTCTAATTTTTTATGAATAGTGAAAAATACTTAAAAACAACTTTTTTAATCAAAATAATTTATAGTGATAAGTTATACTATTTATTGGTTTTAAAGTACAATTAGAATATATTTTTACCATTTTATCCAATGGTGGTCATTAGAATTATTTTAACATTGAAATTGGACATAAACAATTGCCAATCTTTTGATATAAATTGTTTCTTAAAAACACGGTATTTATTGTGACAGCGGGAATTAATTCTAAAATTAATTAATGCAACTTATATGTTTGGAATTTTATAAAATAGACATCATTTTTGAAATCGTAATATCAATTATAGCTTAGGGTGAAATTTTGGCCTTATTCTGAAAAACTTCAATTTTTGATGAATAGTGAAACCACTAAGTGGTTGTTAAAAACTGATTTTTCGTTAAAATAAAATATTACCACTTCTGTGATTTGATTTTTAAAAATCCGACATACATGATTTTCATTAAGAAGTAAAATGTGGTTCAATGAGATTAAAATAATTTTTTGGTGAATAGTAACTTTTAAGTTCTTAATCGCGATTAGAGGTAATTAGTGTAGTTTAAGTTAAAAATAATATTTTAATAATATAAGATGAGCATGAACCTTGTCCTACTCCTATTGGATGAGTCATGGACGACCAAGACAACCCATGGGTCAACTTGGGGACCCCATGGAGCCACTTTGGTTGGAAAATGACATTAATATATATTTATTTAATGTTAAAATTAAATTGACACAAACATGAGTTGTTTTACTAAAACAGTTTTTAAGTGGGGTTACACAAGTCCAAATTTTGACAATAAATATTCATTAGAAATATAAAAATATTTCCTACATCATAGTATTTTTTTTATAATTTTTAGACATTAAATAAAATAAATTATTTCTGACATCATTATGATGCAGCGATGACCTCATTATTTGACGATTTAAATAAAATGAGAAGATAATGAAAAATCCAAGGCTTACACTTGTCCAAAGCCTATTGGATGAAGATATTTAGAACCCCTATCACCTTAGCCACGAATTATATAAGTGTGGGACCTTTAGAATCCGAAAAGCATTGTATAATAATGTAACATTTCAATCTTTCCAAAAGAGCCCCTCCTCTCCACTTATAAAAGGCCCCCACCTCTCCCACCTCATTTACACTTTCAAGCCATTTGGATCGGCCAACCTCTGCCCAAATAATCTCCCAACTTCCCCCTATTACTCCTAGAAGCCTCACTTTGGGCAGAACTCTTCCCAAGGAAGCCTTTGGATCAAATCAAAAATAGTTACCCGATTTTGAGGTAATGTCTTCTCTAATGTTGTTTTGTTTTATTTTTCTTCTACAACCCCCTAAACTCTTTTTATTCATTTCTTTTGTAACAACACCAGTATCCTCAATATACTAGTATGTTGTTATAAGAAGTATTCGAGCTACAATTACACACACCTACATATAATGGTTAAAGAACATACGGTTTCTGTGGATGGCGAATTTCTGCCTCACGAAACGATGATTGTTCAACACTCATATAACACCATCAAAGGTGGCCATTATGATGTCACTATTTTTATATATGATATATAATATGTTTATGTTTTACTTATTCTTCTGTATTTCTCATTTATGGCATACATTATGATTTCCATTATGGGTAAAACGCGATAATTTCATTTTAGGAAGTGCGGACTACCGCCCCCTCAAAGTGATTTGAATCGTAAATGCCATATGTGGGATGTATAAAGGATGGAGTAAATGGTATTATACACTATATTATACTGGAATTATATTATATATTTATATCATTATGATTTCGTTCCATTAAATATGAAATTGAAATGAAAGTAGCGTTCATGCGTACGTACGGCTTACCGTCTCCATGAACGGTGCATTTCATTTCTTACCTCTAAATGTTACGTAATATTATAAATGAAGGTATATACTGGATATATATGATATATATTACATCTAAATCATGAATATAATACTTTAGATAATGGATATTCTACCACATAAACAACTTGTAATTATAAGAAGTTTATTGTTGACTCAAGTACCAAAGATCGACAAAACGACAGTTATTAACTTAAATAATTACATAATGTTCATAACATTGTTATAAGTCATATAAAAAGGATAATGAAATTAAAAATGGTTCTTAATAAGGTATAGAGTAAATCTAGTTTATTATTCAGGAGGTTAAAGAACGGCTGAGTCATGTCAGACACGAGGTAAGGGAATTTCTTAACCCAACTTCCACTCTTTGGGTTAATCTCTTACATTCAAATTAAGTCATGATATTATTATGTCCTATTTTGTATTTTTACTTTCTTTATGTTTACCTATAGTGAATACACATAATAGATCTATTTTATTTTAAAAATGATCTTTTAAGGACTTCGTCTCAATCCCCTTTCATTGAGGCATATTTGGTTTTATACACAACTTTCTTTTATACGGTGTATAAACCCCTTTGACATTTACGTTTATTCAAAAGGAATCTTTTTTATACGAAGCGTTTTGCTAAACGACAAAAGGGAATGTTTTTATTTCCGTACTTATGCGGTGAAAATGACTTCTCCGCCGCCGTGACCATTATTTGAGTTTCGGATTCCTCTACAAGCCATCATTTTTTTAATGAAAAATAAATACAAAGTTTTAACTTTCTTTTATTTTGGTATTGAAAATGGTTTTGAAAGAATTTTTATTATATCAATCTCTTGTATTGATATCTTGTGATTGGAATGTGGAAATTTTATGTTTCCTTTATGCATGTTTTATGTGATACGATTATGTTATGGTTTATGATATGTTTAAACCTATTCATATGAGGAATGTATTGGACTTAATAAGTGATGGGTGGAGCCCGCTATATCTCCTCGATGCATCGGTAGGTCTCATGAGACAACTAGACGTGGAATTGGCCGAGGCACTTTCCCAATTTGATTTATGGTTTTGGCCGAGGCTTTAATCATTTTAGACGTCTTGGCCGAGGCCTTGACAAAATGTTTCAGAATGTCCGGCATTATACATTCCCTCATTATGAAAGTGGTTATTGATATTTCATGTGATTATTAGACCAGTAGAATATCCATGTGAAGAAGTGAATGACATTATCTCATTTTAATTTTTCCATATTATGTTGATGTTCAAGTTTAAAAGGCTTTTGTTTTAGTTATACATTGCCTTAAATTTTTATTTTTATTTCTGAAAGATTCCGCAATATTGTTATCCTTACTGAGCATCTAAGCTCACCCCTTTCAATGTTTTAATATTTTCCAGGATGTGAAAAAGTATTTTATGAATGACCTGCAGGGATTGTGAGAAGAGGATATGAGTGTGGACTATGGAGACTTTGTTATTGTAGTTTTTCACTTTATGATGTAATGTAATGTTTACGAATGTATCTAGTGTTTCCAAGGCTACTAAACTAATCGGTCTTTCGAGACTTGATCTTTTGTGATCATGCCAATGTTACGAAGTAATGCACCGACTCTGGGTAGCTGGGGTCGGGGCGTTACATAATACATGAAAATAAACCAAGGACTATGAAAATACTAATAATATATGAAAATTTTAAAATGAAATAGAAAATCCAATTATTTTTAGGATTATTCAACAAAAAAATGAAGACATTACAAAAAAATAAAAAAGATCGTGGAAGAAGACTATTTGTGTGGAGTGGGAGGAGAATGGTTCATATAAAGGTTAGGGGTCACTCGTGCATTCCTCTTTTGTGGAAGGTCTCAGTTGCATCACTAATGTGTGGTCCACTCATATAAGTAATATTGTTCATATGACACAATAAATGGGGGAGGAATGGGTGATTAAAAGGATATAGTAGGTGAGGAACATGTGAATGGTGGAGTAACTATGAATAGAGGAGCTGACAAGGATCCTCCATAGTAGAATTCAGTCATACAATGAACGATTGAGGTTGATGTTTTTCGAGAGAGGATGGTGCGGGTGGGAGGGTATGAAGGGAACGCCATGTGGGACGAAAAAAAATATAGAGAACTATTTATATGGGTAGTTATCCCTATGGAAATATGAATTCCAAACACATTTATTTTAAATAACCTTGTCTATATTTTAACTTATAGCCATAGACCATGTAAACCATGAACTTGGGTTCGTGACTATAGGAGATATTTCTAATAGTGAATTACTACTATTATTTTGGACTCAGATGGTTTGAAGAAGTTAATCATATTAAATATTATAAAAAAATCCCAATTCTTATACTTGTGAATGGGAGAAATTCATACTTATTTGAAGACTACAATCAGTTAAAAGATGCATATAAAATAAAATAGTTAGACTATTTTTATTAATTAACATTAAATAATTATAAAATTATATAAAAACATATGAAATGATAAAATACTAATAAATAAACACCATATTGAAATATGAAATAAAAAATGACAAAATTTCATTACACCAACAAATAGGTATAAATAAAATTCAATCTTTTGATAATAAAATTTTATTATTTATCATTGTAAATTATATAAATAATTTATTAAAATTAAAATATATTAAAATAATTCATTAAAAATAAAAAAATAAATATTTTATTCTTTTAAAATAATGAAATAAGATATGTATTTAAAATAAAATAAACTATTTGTTTAAAATAATATATATAGTCCCTTATATAATTTTTCATCATAAAATCTCAGTTTTGTTTATAAATATAATCCTCAAAAAATGGGTTTTTTTTAAAATAAAAATATTCACATTAAATTATTATTCCATATTTGTTTTCTAAAACCATAATTTTAGAATATATATTTAACACCCTTAAACGATTATATCTATGAATAAAGATAATTTCCAAATTTTAATATAAAACCCTTGATGATAAGGGCTTAAAATTAAATATAATTTATATATAGTAGTGTTTTTGGATAATGAGTAAATTATTGAGATTAAAACCATTTCCCATAAAAAATTATATCACAATTTTTTGAAGAAAAAGACCTAACATCTAAATAAAACATACAATTTTAAAAATTAAAACAAAATTTTTATATTCTTAAATGTTTAAAATTTAAAACCCTTACCTCTAAAAAAACTTTGCAATAAGTTAATCAGAATGATCAGTTAGAGATTGGAAAAATAATATTGTTAATAGTAAGAAGAATTGTTTTCCTTATTGATCCACCCAAACAAAACTCATTATTTATAGTCCAACTAAACATTATATATATATATATATGAATTTTTAATTGGTGATAGATGAATTATATATTATATGTATACTACTACAATAGAACATCGATGAATTAACTCATTTTTTTCTCTTAAAACTATTAATGGATGCATTTATTTTGATTCATATTGACTGTTATTTTTCACCTAAATTGTTGTAATTTCACAAAATAAATATTGGAAAAGAATAAAAAATTAAAATTTAATTAATTCGTTGAAAATAACTATATTTAAATAGGGGTGATGGGAATAATAAATTCTAAAAGAATGATAAATAAAGGGTACCTATGTTCAATTGGATGATTGAAAAAAAAACGATTTTATTTAAAATTAAACCAGGAAATCATGACAATGAAAATTCAAAACAATAACCAAAATAGTGTTCATATGTTTACTAAAGAATAAAATTGAAGAAATCAAAAAATTATGTGTACTGATATGTTGATTCAGAAACCTATAAGGATGAATCAGACAAAAAACAATTTCATTCAAAACACTTTTCCCAATGTGATGGGGTGGACTCTCATTTTTCCATCTTCCATAATCTAATATTATCTAGAAAATCAATGCAATTCTGGTGGTCGATATCTATCATGTTTGTTAATATCCCATAAGAATTTAATCTTTTCTACCCTTTAATCCCCTTCACCTTTCATGCTTCACTAGTGTTCGAGAATTTGAGACCTCAAACATGTTTGATCCATGATGGAGTCCCATCAAAGACATGATGAAGATTCATCGAATAAGTAGTATTGTAGGGATGTGGGTTATTTTCATGAGTCTTTTTTGAATAGGATGTGGGGATGCTACCTCAGAGTACATTTTACTGGGTGGTGGGGTGGATGCATCAGAGGAGAATGATCATGGAGAGGTTGGGTGGCCATGTTGGAGGATGAGGATCATAGAAACTCTAGGGGAGGAGGTTATCGAGTAAGATTAGGGTTGTGATATGTCACATGGAGTAGGGTCGTGATGATAAGGAGTGTCTAAAGTGAGGTATATAATAGAAATTAGAGTGGGGGGGGGCTACTTTCACAGGTAGCAAAAAAATGGAATAAATTATCTATAGACATAATCATTATTGTCTATGGATATAGGTCTATAGAAATATCCCCAAATTATAGTAGTGTATAAAATTTCATCATTTTAGAAAATAAAAATCAAATGAGTGGTAATTAATGATCAATTAATAACGAACAATAAATTAATTTCATAAAAGTTTGGAACCATATTTGGTATTGAAACCATTTCATATGTCTAGGTTAGCTATTGATACCATCATATTAAAGTGGGTCAGACATCAAGACCTATTTACAATATGATAATAATCTATCCATCAGTAAATGTTTCCCAGACTGGATCAAGTACACCCACTGGTTTCCAGTATTAAATCAATCACATCAACTATTTTGATACAGTGGAACAATCTTATTGAATTGTATACCACAATTACCTCATGAGATTTAAATCATTACAAAATTCGTTGCATTAAAATATTATTTTGACCCCACTCATCACATAATTAAATAATATATATGTGTGTAAAAATATTATAAAACATTTAAAATATAATAAAATATTTAAAATAAATGAGAATCATGAACAATTCATCATAGAATGGCCCATTGAAATGAAATGAATGTCATAAAAATTACATCAATTCATCATAGCATAACCGATGGAAGAAGACTGAGTTTTAAAAATATGTAATCATCATAATCATAAACCATAATGATAAAGAATTAATATATGTTTATCTGATCGTATCCCAATTAAAGCATATATAATATCAAATTATGTCTTGTTGGATGATAAATGTCATTAAATGATCACATGGATCATTTATTGAATAAAATACCCCTCTCATATTGAAATTTATTAATTAAAATATAGAAAATGTAAACTATTAAAGAAAAAAATATTATTTTAAATTAAAATTGAAAACATTTATTCTAATCATAAAATCATTGAGTGGAAATGTTGTTTGAAAATTCCATTTATCCTATATCTATTCAATGAAAAAAATTTATTTAAACATTGGTAAAAATTATACAATTGTCCTTATTTAGAAAAAAATATTTTTTGACCATTTTATAAAAAATAAATATTTTCTAAAATTGAATTTAAAAAACCATGTGATAATATTAAAAACATTTTTAAATGCAATTTTTGGCAACCGTGGTGTGGAATAAAATGTATTTTTTACTGAAGAGAGAAATACAATTGATTTTACATTAAAAATGTTCTTCCCGACACTTGATCACTTAATTAGAGGGAAATGTATAAAAACATGTAATAAATAGAATTAACCATTGTGAATAATATTAATTAGTTTATTCAGTTGTATATAATAATATTTCATCATAAGAAAATATTTAAAAAATAATCATTCTAAATAATGAGATTGTAAGATAAAACCCTTACCACTATGGTAACTTTTTTAATCCTAATCCCCATGAAAGAATAACATAAAATTAATGTTTATACTGGTTCAACATAAAAATAATTATGATGTAACATTAAAATGGGGGTTTTAATCACCACATAAAAAATATAGGCTTATAATATATCATATGTCCTGAAGGAGACCAATTTAGAAGATTAACCCTTACCTCAAGATCATATTGATTTTTAATAACTCTAGAATCCCATAAATTAAATTTAAAATTATTTTAATTTTATATAATAACAATTTACATACTTTTATTATCATATTTGTTTCACTTAAAACATTTTAAAACACATTTATTAATAATTCCATATTAAAATAATTAATATTTGTTATTAACTATTTCATTTTTTCATAAGAATATCAATTTAAAAGTTATAATCCTTAAAAAATGATCATGGTTCAATAATTTCCATAATTTTGAATATAATATATATTAATTATATATATAGTCATCTATAAATCATAGGTATAGTAAAACAATTTATACATTTAATGGGGGTAGTGGGACATATGTAGGCCTAAATGCTAATATCCATTTTTTAAGGATTGAATGAAATAAAATTAAATATTTTTTAACCTATATAGAATCATTAATATATAATAAATATAACATATATTCATTAAATTTATCATTATTATCATCCTTTTAAAGTAAAAAAAAATAAAAAAAATCACATGACTACGTGTTGGTGGTGGTCCACACATACATACGAGTAGTGTTATCATTTTTTAATAAATTTAAAGGTAAGAAGGAAGAAGTGATATTATAATTAATTAAGAATAACTATTTAATAAATGTCATGTAAAAACATTAAACCCAACGTAATAACCATCCACTAAATATATTGATCGAAAATGAATTGTATCACTACATTGAGGTGACTATCCACAAGTATACACGAGAAATACTTTAACATACCTTTTGATGGAATAGATAGTGTATAATGTTGATAACATGATAATCATAACATTTATGTATATTTAGGATAAATAAATTTTTATTTTAGTAGTACTTACATAGAATTAGAGTAGGAAGAAAAGGGAATAAATTGTAAGAGTTTGAGTATAATGGTCACATATTCTTCGGTAGGATTCCATGATATCATTTCATATGAACTTCTATAATGGTATTTTAATAAAATAAAAACTTTTAATTAGTTGATTTAAATATTTATAAGGAAAAAGGGAATGTTTGGTTGAGATAGATGGCTAAAATTTGTGTAATGAAAGAATACAATTAATGTGTTTTCGTATGGAATGGAAATGACACACTTGGAATTTGTAAATATATAAAAATATAATTAATAAAGTATAAAGAAAAAAATTATTTAAACTATCTATATAGTCAAATAAAATATTTCTAGGTATATTTAACATCATTTAATGAAATTTATACAAGTTTTTTTGGTCAATTTAAAACATATCAATTTTTAACCCTTGGTTTTAACTATTTTAACATTAACTGTGGTGACGACTTTGTAAATATAAAAGGGTTATAAAATTGATTATTAGATGAAAATTGGATCATAAATGGAAAAGAGATGATATTTTAACCCAAATATTATCCACAATTTTCTTTTCACTGTTTTCTTGATATTTGAGTAATTTTATACAATATTATTTTTTAAAAATATCATTAATTCCAATTCTGACACTATTAATTTTATTTTACACTAATTAAAACAAAAAAAATATGGGTTTCTAATATAACACATAAAAAACTATAATATGCCATAATTATCTATTAAATTATTTTAACACAATAATTCATTTAAATTATATTACTTTTAAAATATTTAGAATAATTTTTTCGACTAATTGAATTGCTTTATATTGGCTTTATGTATGATTTTAGTGTAATAATTAAATATAAAAAAATGAGAATTAAATTACCAATAAAAATTATAATTCATATTTCAAATAAATATTTATATCAAAACTTATACTATCATTATCCATATTAAAAAAATTATAATTTTTTAAGTCAAGAGAGTGATATTTTGTATTTATCCTTTTCTTTAAATACATTAATGGTAGTAATAAAAAAAGAAAACTAGAAGGCCATTTATTTAACAAATGGATATAAATGGAAAACTACACCCATAAAATATGGTAACCTAATGATTTGTGTAGATTTTTTTACCATACATCAGTGGTTTAACCATATTTTAACCATTTTACCCTTATTCAGGTGACATATATTTTTCATGGTATCCACTGATAATGAAAAAATATAAAAGTGAACTATTTAAAAAATTTGAACCTATTGATTATAGATATTTTATCAATTTTTCAATCTCCACCCCCTTTAAGTGGAACAAATTATATAATAATAAAAACATATAATGCGACAAAAACAATTTTATTGAAAAATTCATTTTTATGCATAAAAATGATTTTATACCAAATTTAAAAATAAATTTGATTTAAATGAATGTAATTGGATTAGTCATAATAATGGGGAAATAATTATCTTTTTAGAATATTTTTTAAAATTCAACATTTTAAATATTGAAATCAAAGTAATGATTTTTTATAAAAATCCACATTTTTTACAATTCAATTGAAAATCAGTATTTTCTGAAAAATACTAAAATATACCCTATTATAATTTTTATATGTTGATTTTAAAAATGATGTTAATTTTATAAAATAAATTGTAAAAATTTGGAAAAAATATAACATATTACTTTCTCATAAAAATAAATAAAAATTTATTATTGATAGATATATATTTTGTAATCATTATATGTCATTAATAAAAAATAAATTCTGACTTCCTAATAATTGGTAAAAAATTTATTTATTAGGGCCATTATATATATAAATATAGAAATGTTGTTATTCTTAATAATACTTGGAAACTCAAGAACTCGGTTATAATGCTCATATTTAAATAATAATATCTTATGGTTTGTATAAGCTCAGTGGTCCCTATTATATACACTATCCCCAATAATTTTATTATTTTAAAATCTCATGGAGTGACAATCCACCATCCCCTTAATAAATTTCATCCTCAAAATTTGAACTTTGGATTTGCAATCAAGGGATATATATTTTAATGTTCATTAGTTGAAAACCCACATCTTAAAAAGGATTAATATAAATTCCTCTTGAAAAGAGGGAATGTGAAATATCAAAGTCACATGAAATAAAACCAATTTAGTTTTACAAATAAATGAAAATTAGTCATATGTGAAAATATAGACATTGAGGAAAAAAATTACCAAATAATGATGCAGAGTGATAAAGGACAATGATTATAAAAAAGTGAATGATAATGAGATAGTTAAAAACCAAAAAATCATAAATCAATATGTTACGAAAATTTCCATTGGTACAGAGAATGTGAATGTAAAAGGAATTTGTTTTAATATCATTTTTGTATAAATGAGGAATTAATTTATCATATAAAATAAAAATATAAGGAATTAGTTTTACTTAACTAGTGTAATTTATTTATTTAATCAATTTCATCCACAAATACATCTTTCTCTCCAATGTAATAGTATTTATTATGAATTTCTAATCCCCAATGTGAATAAACAAATATCATAATCCACAAAACACTATTAAGATATTAATCTAATCATTATATATAACCCCAAACTGAATGGTTAAAACTTGGTATGATAATATCCAGTATATGATCCTATCTAATTATCTTCAAAATTTCAATATTAATAACAATGACTTCACTTAGATAATTTTGTTAACAAAAATATTTCCTAAGTAACCTCAATAACATCAATATTAAAGAATATTTTAATGTCAAAGGTTTTCTTTTACCATTCTTATTACATCCCAATACTGTAATTTCTATATCCCCAAATAACATTTCATGTTAAATCACATGCTAAAACTATGGGTTACATATTTTTCAACCCAATTGAACATCACTAAAAATACCATTAATCACCATGATAAATATTTTTAATATAGTGAACATCAACGAAATATCATGAATAAATTTTAGTTACTACCACAAATGGTAATCCGAACATTGACGATAAATATCATTGAAATTATTTCCATATCAATTAATCACTTTTTAACCATCACAATTATCTATGTCCCACTGTATAATAGACTATAATTAACTTATAATAAAATCATATAATGACCCATAGGTTTATAAAAAATTCAATATATTTTGATTTCTAAAACCTAATAATGGAATTATATGAAATCAAAATCTCATCAATTAAAACCTCGAATGGGGTGTGTATGATTTTGGCCTTTTGATCAACATGAATATTATAAACATGTTATGGTATCACAAACTATTAAGTTTTCCTCACAAGAAAACATATATTCTTCTAAAAACTAACACAACCCTTATTCCAAAAATAAAAACCATGACTGTTGATTGTATTCTACAAATACAAAAATATTATAAATTCATTCAACTATGACATAAACCATTTTTAATGAAATCACTAATAAATTTAATGGTCTCCAATACTATACCATTTACATCATCAATTCCAATCATCTATTAATCCAAACTAATCATTAACAAATTACCAATGAATTATTTTTCTTGATTATTGATAACTTCAATACATGTTTGCAATTACATAATGAAAAACCATTATTTAATCATCCATAAATTTCATTTGATTTTGATATCTAGAATATCATTGATAAAACATTTCAAAAATATTATTATTAATTCTAGAGACATAAACAAATGATTCATTCGATATCAATTATTGATTGAGTTTAATTCCTTCTATGGTATTGGAGTTAACCAATATATTTTGTAATTGGAATAGATTTATCAAATATTGTCCACATCTGAGACATTAAACTATTAATGATAAATTATCATGAACCTCATTCCCCTATATCAAACTCTTCATTTTACCTCACTAATAACTCTCATTAAACCATTGGGTTTCAAATACAAAACATCATACCATTCCATTGATGCATTCCCAAATTCCCAACATACGGTAAAACAAATATTCTTTCCTCCATGTCCTTTATGAAACAATATATTTTTTATTATTTGGTGTTTTACGAGACTCATACATGTGGAGTTTGTTAATCATATAACAATATAAATGATAAGGAATAAAAACAAGGTTTAAAATTATAGATCTCATTTCATTTGGTTTCTCATAAGTAATATAATTCCACTTTCCATAATAATCTCTTTTTACAGGAACTATATTGGTTCTATCCATTATATAATACCCAGAACCATATTACTGTTAATTGTAATGGGAAACTACATTATCCTGAAACACCTTTTGTGGGATATCTAAAACAGGGCACCATATTTTCAATCATTGTATCATTAGATTTAGAATGTGACATCCATTATCATTATTTATAGAAATCATTCATGATGGTTTATGAATAAAATGTGAATTAACCCATGAATAACCCCCTAATAGTGTCAAATTAAGTGTACTTCTAGGGAACACTCATCCTGTACATAAAATATAGATGAGAAATAAATGATGATATATTTTAGGGATTATTAACAATTGATGAATATATTCTAAAACCATGTCCCCATGTAGTATTAATAAATGGATTTAGGTATATAGAAGTAACATAATTTATTCCATAATAATATTTCAGGATGTTATCAAATACATAAACTTATTCTTAGGCATTTAGTTAGAGATTTCAAAACCCAATCACCAATGATTAATAAAACCTATCCTCTGATACTAACTATAGTGAGCCACACTTTTTCATACATTGATTTTACATCTTTTTAGATGAATATTGAAAAAAATTTATAAAAAAACCTAATGTACCATAATGTATTTGTGTTTTCTATACTAGATACACAACATTTATATTTCATAAAAGATCTTCAATGTCACCCAAAAAGATCATACATTGTAGTACACTTCAATGGATTACCGTACTTAAAACCTATTATCATTACATGTATTATGGAAACATAAGAAATGATGAGCTAAAAGGATATGTATGGGTAAACATGGGATATATCAATAAAAAATATTATTAAATAATAAAATAATCAAAAATGAATTATATCATGAGCATAACGTAAAAATTTATTTCCTAATATATCCTTGATTGTAAACATGATTCACCACCTATAACATCACCATTTAAAAATACATAAATCATTATAGTGATAAATCCACACAAATTATTCATGAATCATAAATTCATGTCATAAATGTGAGGCATAATCAAAGGTATAGAATCTATTTCATATTTCATGGTTAACTACCATGACCATAAAATCCTAATGGATTAGGAATTAATAGGTATTTGTAATTTCATAACATGTTATATATCATCACCAATTTACCATAGTGTATCAGGTACATCAATTAGTTTACAATTATATACCAATCACATTTAATTATATCTCATAGTGTATCAAGTACATCATCATGTTTCCCATAATTATCTCATCTGAAATGATACATAACCCAGTACATTAAAGGGATATATAATTTTAGACCCACCTATCACATAATTGAAAACCATTCATATATGTTCCCTAATATCATACAAAATTCATCATCTCATAACATATGAAAACAAAATGGGTTTTATAAACATTTCATCATAGAACATATAATGTAAATGAAATGGGTTTAATAATCATTTCAAAAATTCGTCATATCATAACCAATAGAAATGAAACAGTTTTGATAAAAATATAATCATAAAAATCATATAAAATAGATAAAAATAATATTGATGGAATAATTCAATATATCCATAATAATTATAATGTATCGTTAAATAATTTAATCGGGTAAAAAATACCTTTTAAAGATCAATTGGAAAATTTCTCATGTAAAATAACATTTTCCTATTGAAATCAACTATTAAAAAATATAAAAATTTAAATAATATTAATTAATTTTTTGATAATAACTTAAAAAAATTTAATGTGAGATTTAAATAATTGATTTATTATGATGATGGTAAATTCTGTTCATGTTGTATAAGTTAATGGAAAACAATTCATCCACACTTTTGTAAAAAGTAAAAAAGAACCTCATTCAAAAAATGAAAAATAAGACCTATTTGAACTGATTATTTATAATTCCATCATAGGTGTAAATGACTCTAAAAGGACATGGTTGGTATCGAAAATTGTATTGGAAAATTTGTTTGAAAACATTAACATAGAATAAAAAGGTTATTTGACCATGGAGATAAATAATGTCAGCATTCTATTAAAAACAATCCTTCACTCTCTTGAGTTCATGATGTGAGGAAAGGAAAGGAAAATGTGTAATATAGATAAATAACAATGAGGGAATAAAATTTATTATTTACCTAAAGTTATATAAAAATAATTCATCATTTATAATTTCTCATAAATAATCCCAAAAATGTAATTATAATATAAAAGCTTTACAACATTGGTAATTTTTTAATCATAATACCCATTAAAAAATAACATCAAATGAAAAATTAATTAGAATTAAAATAATGAGATTAGTTATAGAACTTGATAAAGGTCTTTTATAAATACCTTAAAAATTATTATAGGTGCATTACAAAACATAACATTTGTCTCAAAGAATACAATTTGAGACAACAAACCCATATCTCATGTTCTCCTATTATACAAATCTATCTAAACCGGTGTATGATAAATTAAATTTATTTATAATGAAATACCAGAATCATGTTCATACATATGTATCATATATGTTCCAATTATAACCTTATAAATTTTTAACACCCATTTACATTAAATTATAATTTAATAAATCCTAATTATTATACATACAAATAAAAAATGAAAAACAATCCCCATTTCATTGTTTGGATGGATGTCCATAAGTATTCGTGAGTGGCGTTATCATTATATAATGAATTATAAGGTAAGAAGGTGGATTTTATATTAAAATTAAAAAATATAAAATTTTATGAATATTATTTATAAATATTTAACCCATCATACTATACTTCCATGACCAACGGTGATGGAAAATGATTTGTATCATAATGTGGAGGTGGTAGTTCACATGTACACACAAGACGTACTTTCACATACAATTTTTTATAATAGTGGTCGAATAATGGTGATCACATGATAATAATTACATTTCGGTATATTGGGGATAGTAAATTTTTTATATTATAGTGAATACCATGGAATTTGAAGGGTTTAAATAAGAGATGACTTGAAATAGGTTGAGTAATATGATTACTTATTCTTTAGTATTCCACCTTTATATCCTTTTAAAAAGTCATTATAAATTGTATTTTAAGAATGATAAAGACTATAATTATTCTTTAAGGTATTTTAATAGATTATTGGATAGGGTTAGTTCAGTCTAGGTAGCTCAATGTGGTGTAATGAAAAGAGAAAATGCATGTCCTTTTATAATGATAGAAAAGGAAACACATGGAATTACAAAAAAAGAATGAAATATTATTATGTAATTAAAAAAAATCATCCAACTTGACATAGATTCAAATAATAAGACAATAATTTCTAAATATCTACATAATATAAAATTTTTATTGTTTTTTGCCTCATTTTTAACATTATATTTTGGTTTAACCCCTTTGTTTAACAATTTTAACCATAACGAAGGTAAGAACATTTTCTATACTAAACAATTATAAATTTACTTCTAAGGTGAAAATTATCACATAAATTGGAAATATATAAAAATTAAAGCAATATCATAACCTATTTGCCATTTAATTTTTTTATTATTTGTAAATTATATAATAAATTTTTAATTTCATAAAATATTCTTTATTTTATTTTGAACATATTAATTTAATTTGAGACTAAAGCCCCTGAAAAAATGATGGAATTATATTATAAAACCTAAAAAATCTCTAAAATGTCATATTTATAAATAAATATCATGGAACACAATAATGTAAACGAATTTGTTATATTATAATATAATTTGTAAAAAATGTTATTTTTTTATTTGTTTAATAAATATATGTTGGAAATGTGTAATAATATATGGTATTTATTAAATCACTAATTTTTTTTAAAATATAATAATTAAAAAATTATTCATATTTAAAATAAATATTTATAACAAAACATATCCACTCCTTATCAATATAATAAAAATATGGACTTATTAAAGTCAAGTGAGTGGTATTTTTAATTAATCCTTTTCCTTTAATAACATAATGCATATAATCAAAGAAAAATGGATCCAATTTGCCATATATTTTAGATTTGGATGTAAATGGAAAATTAAAATAATACAATTTCACAAAGGCATGTTTTCATTTATTTTGAGACCCTATTTCATGGTTTTGACCATATATTACCCATTATTCACATAACAAGATGATAAATATTTACTAAGGTTACTATTCTGAATAATGAAAATAAAAGATATTTATATACAAAATATAAACATCCATATGCCCAATATGGTGTCCATTTTTTAAGCGTAAATATGTAGATGTGGTAGTAGTTAATTAAAGATCAAAACATAGAACACAACAAAAAAGTTTTTTAAAAATATGTAATTTAAATTAAAAAAATTATACCAAATTCAATGATAAAATAGATTTCAATAAATATAATTTGATTATTAATTATATAGGAGAACTAGTTTTACATTAATCAATTTTAAAACAAAATTGAATTATTTTAAATGATGGAGTTGGTTTAGTAGAAATATGTTCTGTGTAATTTATGATAACCGTAATTCATTGTTTTCAGTATTAATAAACATCTTATCACATCATTATTATTCTACAAATGACGTTGTATATTATATTGTCCTATGATAAGCAATTACACTGAAATTTTAGAGTAGTACCATGCTATGATGATAACCCATAAATTCCAAAATATTATTCATAAATATATGTTCTATAGTTTGATAAAAACATTTGAGGGACACAATTGATATAGGCCATCTTGGGTGGATACGCATAGAACATTAGAGAACATTCTCACAGTGTAAGCCATTGATAATTTCAAGTGTAAGATATTATTATAATAATACCCCCAATAAGAAATCCACATTTATATATGTCATTGGATGTTCCTATATGCATATATTCATATTGGTCATTAGATATTAATATTATTATTAATGGATTCTATGAGTCACGTAATTTGATCCATTAACAAAAATCATGATGAAATATATTTGTGATAAAGTAAGATACATTGGGTTTATCATGAGTAATATTTCATTAATGAATATAATGATAATGGATATCTCACTTAAATAAATTAATGTCTTAGGATCTTTAATGGAAATGATATAGCATAGAAAAATCCATGGCCATAATAATCAGTAATAAAGTTCAATTTACAGAAAGTGAAGAAAGATACATTGTGCACATAGGATGATGGCACATGCATGCACCATGATTTATTAGAGATATCATGAATAAGAAATTATATTCAAGAAAATATTTTTGTTAGAATATTATTTAATAAATATTTATTTTATATTAATTGAATATAATATTAATTAATTTATTAGAAAATAATGTAGTGGTATTTAATTTAAAAAAATCATTAATAAAGGAAAAATAATTATTTTGGAGGAATGGGTGACCAAGTTCAGTAGTTTGATGAGAAGTAATATATATTGACTGTAATTTAATAAATAATTTTGAATTATATTCAAGATTTTAGAACATGTCAATAAATAATATTTATATTATTATTTTAGGCAGGAGGTTCCAAAATAATTATGTGAAACAATAAAGGATCATATGAATTTATTAATTTGTAAACCCTATGGTACATAAACCCAATTATATTTCATCTTACGGGTTTTCAATTTCAATTGGTTGCCCATAAAGTCATCCACTGAGTATTAACTCAAATTCCAAGAGAGCTCCCACTCCTAGAATAGTCTCACAAAATGACATAAATCATTCCCCACCACCGCTCTCTAGTCTTGTGAGATCAATGAGAATCTCACTTTAAGTGAATATTTGCGCGATCGAAGGAGAACAACACAATTTTTGGGATCTACCGTGCATACACATAGATATTCATACGGTGAAGTTTGGGGGTTCATAGAACATGTATAGATTCCAACTAGAGGAATTTACTCTTGATTCCAACAACGCAATGATGATACATCATAGAGAAGTTTTCAAATACCCTAATGATGAAATTAATTCAATGTCATGTAATTAATAAATGTTTAATTGAAATATACATACTTTGTGATGATCTAACCTCTGTTTCTTGTGTTATATCATCTAATTAATTTGTGATTTAATTCCATTGGTCACTTAATTCATTATCAATGTATGTATCATATAATTATGGGGTTATTTAAGATACATTATCATGTTATGCTCTAAATGTCATTTCCACTATTCTTCAGACCATGAAGTGATATTAGATTGGTCCCAAAATTATATGTATTTATATATATATTATTTACTAATTTACACATTTAGAGTTATTTTTAAATTCCACTTCAATAATTTTTCAATCTTAATCATGAGATATTCTCTTCTTCCTGTTGATTCTACCAAATAACTTAAAAGAGATTTATTTTTTGATTTATATAAATTTCAATAACCCAACTGAAGGTGATGATGATTCTTTCTTGATAATACAATAGTACAAACCATGTTTTCCTTTGGTAGATTTCATATACATATGTTAAATGTACCAAGAGTTGACATGGAATAAATTTAATCCATGGGAATTTAATAAATTTGATGTGTATATTATACACCATGTGTTTACTAAGCTTGGATGGTGCACAATTAGCTTGAGTACATGGTCTGTAACATATATACACAACATGTATTCCAATAGTTAAAGATGATTCATGTACTCTCTTACACGATGGAAATGACCAGTGGCCATGTAAATTTACTATCACACACCATGTAGTACATGTAGATTATGTGTACTCTTTTATTATCCCAGATGTAGTGACATGATGAGTCTGTAATCATGTACCATAAATAGATGGTGATAAAATTCCAACCCCAATGCCAGATTAGACACATTATGTATACTACAAAATTACACCGAATAAAAATTAATTATTATACATCTAATCCTTATTAACATGTGTTCTTTTTTTATTCTATTTGACTATGTAAAAGATATGTGATGTTTTTTAATATTTATTAAATGTCAAATTAATATTTTTTGAAATTTTCAGAACTACATATCATGTATAATTCATAATATAGTCATTAATCTACACACATTAAATCATGACACATACCAAAAATACCATGTGTTCTATGTGTTATTTAATTGATTATGTATGCACCATGAAACTATGTTATAATTCATGTATTACCCATGATTCATGAGTAAACAATAATCAAATATAATACATGTTGGTTTGTTCAAACATGCACTCATCGTATTTCCTCCAAGGTACAACTATTCTACAAAGTTAATTTTAAGTGAATTTATTTTTCTTAAAATTATGATAGATGATAATCTAAAAAAAATTTATATAATAATTATGTTAAAATAATTTATTAAATTTATAAGAAAATTAATTGATTCAATCACACGTTATTTTAAGATGGAACGATTGGAATTTAATAATAATTTTATTAAATGTGTAATTTGTTTCATCTATGTGGATAATAATGTGCATAGACCGGACCATTTTCTGTTATTATTTTCCTTTGAATTTAATGTTAAATTAAATTGACGGAATTTCAATGGATTTGGCCATAAACATTAAGTAATCTTCAAATAATTAAAAAAATCAAATTGAGGATCTTTTCATGTTTAGAGTTTTAGAGAATTAGTCAATAACTATTACATTACATCTCAAATATTAAAAATTAGACAGTTCCACTCTATCCAAATTTTCCACAAAAATAAAAATCCTTAAAATAAAACAAGAATTACTGTATTGATATATATATATTCTTTAATTCTTCTTTTTTCATACCCTTAATTATGCCTAGTGAAATAACATTTCAAAAACATGAGATGATCATAAAAATATCCGTAAGGGTTATGAAACAATGAAACAAAACATTTTTCGATCAAGACATACAATAAATGAAATCATATATTTCTATCATAAAATAGAATATCATTAAAATACCACATGAAATAGTAAGATTTATCAATATCACATATAAATCATAAATAATAAAGGTAACATGTAGAATCCATAACAAACATATACAGTAGAATTCACATCCATAGAGGGAGTTTTGTTAGGAATACCCATAATAGTATATTTCATAAATATTTTCAGAGAAAAATTATAGTTTAACTCTATAATGCTACCCAATGCATTGGAGAGATATATCAGGCTCACACACACTTGTTTTATCACGTAACTACCCGTATATGAAAATAATTCCCATGAACCATAACATAATCATAACTCATTAAACAAGAAAAAAATAAAGGTAACATTTCCACATTACAATCACAATATATTATTTAAATATATTGAAATAATCAATTCTTTTTAAAAATAATTTTCAATACCTAAATACATAATAATTTTATACTAAATTTATTTGAAATTTAAGAACAATACGGCTTGTTAAGGAGTAATAATATCAAATAATGCACATGACGGCGGAAAGGTCGTTGACACTATGTATGTTAAAAGAAGCATTATATTTCTTTCATTTAGTAAAAATCATCAAAAAAATTCTCTTTTAATGAAACTAATAGTCAATGGGGTTTATACACCATATAAATGTATGTCATGTATAAATAAAAATATTTCTCAATGAAAGGATATTGAGAAGAAGACCCCTACAATGTGTCCAACTTGTCACGTATAATCCTTGTTATTCCTAAGAAATAAACATAAGTTCATTTACAATTTCATCAGAACATTTTTCAAGTTTATTATTCAATTTGTACCACTTATTACCATGTTATAAACATTAAATAATTATTTAAATTAATATCGTTCATTTGGTCAATATTTGTTACTTTATTCAAAAATAAACTTGTTTTAATTTCAAATTGTCCACGTGGTAAAAATTACATTTTCTCCAAAATGATGTTCATGATTTAAATATCACAAATATATAGTATATATATGTATTTATAATAGTACATAACATTTGGAGAAAAGAAATGAAATTCACCATTGATAGAGATAGTAAGTCGTACATACGCATGGATGCTACTTTCATTTATTTTTCATATTTAACGAAATTAAAACTAAATCATACATAGGTTTATTATAATTATAATATAACATAGTATTTTATTTAATTACAAATTTTAATTAACAACATATTTTATACATTTTATGTATGGCATGAAAGAGTCATATCACTTTGAGGGCGTGGTAGTCCGCATTTCCTCAAATGAAATTATCGTATTTACCCATTATATTAACCATAAAGGTATGATATAAATAAAAATTATAATAGAATAGATTCAATATAAATATATTATATATCTTATATAAATACAGTTACAACATAATGGACTCCATGATAGGTGGTAGAAAAAAATTGAACAATTGTCATTTTGTGAGGTAGTAATTTGTCGTACATAGAAACAGAATGATTATATCCATTAGATGTAAGTGTGTGTAAGTGTTGATAGATCCCATATCATTACTACATCCTATAATATTTAGGATACTAGTTTTGTTATTTAATAAAATAATAAGAATATAATTGGGAGTGAACAAGTAAAATAACGGAAAAGAACTTTGGAGAAGGAACTACCTCTTAAAACGTGTATCTTCAATTGATTTGAGGGAAAAGGCTTTCTTGAATTACCTTATGCCTGGGTTAAGGATTATAGGAGAAATATAGGGGTATTGGGAGATTATTTTGGAAGATTTTACATGATACATGGGGCTTGATAGTGGTTATTCAATGGGTAGAGGTGATGTCATTTTATTATAGGGGGGAGTGGTACTTTTAGAATGTTTGAAATTATTATTTTATTATAAAGTTATTTTCTATTTAAAATGGTCTTAAAGACACATATTTCAAAAATTATATGTTTTGTGTCGAAACCCTCTCAAAAAATTGTATTAGACATTTCTAGGTCACAAATGTGACCTTGTCGTTTAGCTTTAACCCTTAACTGATTAATTTCTCTCTTACCATGTTTTCTTAGATATTCAAACAATATAGTTAATATAGTTATTATAAAAATCTAATAGAATCTAGAGATGTTCATTATATAAATTTAAAACATTAAATATGTCCTTATTAATAATATTAGATTTTCAGGACTATTATATCATTTAATAAAATAGTATTTTTTAACTCATTTATGTCAATTTTCACACTATTCATATCATGACATTTGAAAAATACAAAAAAACTTGATTATTTTAAACATACTTAATTAATTCAATGATAAATTTTCCTAATAATAGTTAAAATTCATTCATGGCTTATTATGTTTCGAAATAAATTTATTTTAATATTTATATTATCATTTATTTAAATCATTCAATAATAAGATAATCACTATAAAATCATTGTGTCATATATAAATTTAATTATTTGATGTATAAAATTAATAAATAAATTAACATGATATAGAAAATAGTTTTGTATTTCTAATTAATATCAATAGTCTAAAATAACAATAAAATAACCATATATAATTTTTTTTACTAAAAGATACATGTTTATGATACATTTTTCATAACCTTAAATTAATTCTTATAAAATGTCACTTTCACATCCATGGGGCTCAATGGGTTACCCAAATAGACCCACATATGTCCATGGTCAGTAATAACTCTTACAATAGGATTATGACATATGTTATGGTAGTTTTATATTGTTATAATACTAGTTTTTACCCTCATTTACCAGATTTACCGATTAATCACGGTAAATAAAATAATTACCGGAGATACTATTCATAATGTATAAAAACATAAGGTAACTATTTACATAATTTGGGGCTAATGATTCGAAATATGGAATCCATATTTCCATATTATAAACCTATAATTTATAGTAATTAATTTAAAATTATTTCTAGTTGTCAAAACGAAAAATTGTGTTTTTTTGAAGTAAAAACTACCAAAAGATTGGCATGTGTTTATGTCTAATTTCAAAGTAAAATTACTTCAATGGAAAAAACTGGGTTAATAGATAAAAATATAATCCAATTACACTTTAAAACAAATAATTAGGAAAATATAACTATATAGATAAATTTGATGAAAAGGCATTTTTGACATAAATTGTAGTATTTTTCACTATTCCTTAAAAATGGTACTTTATTAGAAAAATTCCAAAATAAATTCCACTCTAAATTTTGATATCCTAATTCTGAGAAATAAGTTTATTTTGTAAAATTGGATATATAAAATTTTCAAAAACTAAATTAAATAAGTGTTCCCCATCAATTGGTTGTAAAACCACCTTTTAAAAATATTAATGTATTTATGCTTAAAAATGAATTCATTCTAATTTTAAGCCACTAAATTTTATTGGATAAATATAAAACAATTTAACATTCATGATGAATCATAATGTAGTTAGTTTGGTTCATTCTCTCCAATACAACGAATAATAATTAACTACTATATAAAATAATAATATAATATATATTTTTTCAGTATGACTCAATATTTTGTGCAACAATGACTTCAGAGGAAGCCATTATTTCATGTTGTGTATGCCATTAATCATAGAATACCATTTAAACTAAAATTAATGTTTAATCCACAAATATTATTAATATTGAAAATTTTATATTCTTTATTTACCTAGGATGTTAAATATTTCCCCCCTTTTGGAAATTTCATCCTCAAAATTATATTTTTTATCATATAAGTATGGGTATTTACCCCTAATAGAATTTTTAGATTCATGTGTTTCCTCTTCAACTATACAATTTTTTCAACAATCCTTTACCAAATGAATTACATTATTCTTCAACACATTTTCTCTTCGGTCATGAATATGGACTGGTTGTTCCTCTTAGGAAGGACTCTCTTTAAACTGACTCGCTCTGGTCTCAAAACATGAGATGGTTCTGAAATATAATTTCATAACATTGAAACATGAAAAAACTTTTTTACCTGATATAAACCAAGAGTTAAAGAAAATCTATATACAACTGATCCAAAATTCTCTAGAATTCCATAGGGTCCAATGAGCCTTAGACTTAGCTTTCCCTTTTTAGCAAAATCCATCACACAATTGCATGGAGAATCGTTGAGAAATACAAGATCATCTACCTCAAAAAATGATCCTTCCTTCGATTATCCTCAAATATTTTTTTCTTTATCTAAGCTATTCCCAGGTAATTCTGAATCAACTGATCCTTTTCTGCCATCTCTATTACCAATTCTGGTCTCATCAAACTCCTTTCACCTACATTATCCCAAAATATGGTGTTTGACATCGCTTTCCGTTTAATTCTACAAATGGTTCCGTCTGTATACTAGAATTAAAACTGTTATTATAAGAAAACTAAATAAAAGAATGAATTTGGTCCCATGTTCCCTAGTAATCCATCGAAAAAGCAGGTATCATATGTTCCCTAATCTGAAATGTTCATTCTGACTATCCATATTATTGTAAATGAATAGTAGTTTTAAAATTTAATTCAGTACCCAATGACTTCTGAAGGACCTTCCAAACATTAGAAGTGTATCAGAGATCATGATTAGTTACAATGAATAGGGGAACTCCATATAACCTTACTGTATCTTTAATTTGAAACAGATTATGTGGATCTAGAAACATAGTATCTCGAATAGAATGAAAAGTAGCATATTTTTTCAATCAATCATCAATAACAGAGATTTCATTGTTACCTTGAGAATTCACTGGTAATCTTACTATTAAATCCATAGACACATTTTCCCATTTCTACAAGGGAATTAGAAAAGGCTAAAGTATCCCTTTTAGTAACAATAAATTTTCTTAAGCCTATTGACAATTACAAGACATCATAGTAGAGTTGGAAATATATCTTTTCATTCCATCCCACCAGTAATACTTTTAATGATATTTGTACATTTTAGAACTTCTATGATGGACTAAAAATGCAGAACTATGAGATTCACATAACAACTCATTCTTCAACTACAAATCATAAGGAACACATAAGCTCTTTCCAAATATCAACACACAATCTTTATCAATGTTAAATTAAGGTAACATACCGTTCTAAATCAATTCATCTTTATTATGCAACACAC
Source organism: Viscum album (assembly GCA_963277665.1). Classification (NCBI taxonomy): domain Eukaryota; kingdom Viridiplantae; phylum Streptophyta; class Magnoliopsida; order Santalales; family Viscaceae; genus Viscum; species Viscum album. Next base: position 115,869,098 of record OY728159.1, on the reverse strand, counting down.
TATCTTTTTTATGTGATTTCATTATTTTGTCTGGTATAGACGATTTCACTACCACCTAAAACAAAATAGTGAAATTTCATGCACCAATAACATCAATAACTATTTTCATATAGTCAGAAATCAATGTATAATGTTCCAAATATAACATGGTTAATGTAGAATTACTATTTCTACACAAAGAATCATACACATTATTTTCCTTTCTCGGCTGGTAATGGATCTGGAATCATAATCCTTGGTTAATTCCATCATTCTCTATTGTCTCATGTTTTATTCATTCTGAGTAAAAATATACTTCAAACTTTTGTGATTAGTATATATTTCAAATTGTATGATGTATAATTGATTCCAAAAATGTTTTAATGTAAAAACATCCACTAATTCCAAATAAATTTTAGTGTAATTTTACTCATGAGGTTTCCAAATGATATAAAGAATATGAAATTACCTGAGCATTCATTATAAACACACAACCAAGTCCTTCCAATGAAGCATCCCTATAGATAACAATTTATCCACTTTTAGAAGGTAGTTCCAAAACTGGAGCATTCACCAATATTATTTTCAATTAATGAAAACATTCACCACATTCTTTTTTCTAGATTAATTTAACACCTTTTTTATTTAACATATTCGGTTGGATAGATAAAAAGAAAAAAAATTCAACAATCCTCCAGTAATAACTTACTAAACAAAGAAAACTAAGAATCTATATTATATTTGTGGGACATGTACATTATTTAACAACATTTGATTTAGCGGGATAAATAGTTATTCAATCTTTAGAAACAATGTGACAATGGAATGAAATTTGTTGTAAACAAAACTCACACTTACTAAATTTTCCATTCAGTTTATTTTCATTTAATTTTTTCAAGAAAACTGTTAAATTACATTAATTCTCTTATTTAATTTTTTAATATACCAAAATATCAACAATATACACAACCACAAACTTATCCAAGAAATCACAATATATTCTATTCATACGATCCATGAATATATTAGGTTCATTGGTTAACCCAATATAAATAGAAATAAATTAAAAATGGAAATATCTAGTATGAAACATAGTCTTCAGAATATCTGGTTCCTTTATATTTAACTAATAGTACCATGACCCAATTTAAATGTTCAAAAAATACTAAGCTCCCAGGAACTGATCAAACAAATCATCAATATGAAAAAATTGATACTTTTTCCTAATATTGATATTATTCATGGATCTATAATCAATGAAAAGTCTCATTGTACCATCTTTCTTTTTAAAAAACTATATTGGTGAACCCCATGTAAATGTGCTGGGTTGATTGAAACATTTATATAATAACTCCTACAATTACTAATTTAACTCTAATAGTTAAATTTTATCCATTCAATAAAGGGTTTGAAATTGGATTAGCATCAGAAACTATGTCATCTATAAATTATACTTTCTGATCAAGTATTATTCCTAGAAACACATCCGGAAAATCATCAAGATACTCATTTTCAACTGGCTCATAATTAATCTGAACAGTTTCTTTGTTTTCAACAATGTCTGCATGGTGACATTCATTTACATGTTTTATGAGTTTCTCATCTTCCTGATATGTTATCAAAATAAGGGGTTCATTCATTTACAACAACTAAAATTATTTCTGAAAAGAGACCTCTTTAGCTCCTCATTCAATCTTAGCATGATAAACAAAAAACCAATCCATACCCAAAATAACATCAAACTCTACTAATAAGAAAACAATAATGGTTTTAGGTAGATTCTTTCAACATAAAAGTATAATAATGTTCTAATAATATCTTTTTGTCTCAAAAATTCTTCCATGTGTTTTTAGCACATGTTTTGGATTCATATCTTGAGATGGAATTCCAAATTTATTATAAACTTTCACCCAAATTAATGAAATAGTTGACCTCGAATCAAAAAAAAATTGGTATAATCTAAATAAACGAATAGTGTACTTAATATTATTGAATTTGATGGCCCAACATCTTCTGAAGTAGTTGCAAAGGATTTCACCACCCCTTTCTACTTTTAGTCGAGCTACATTCTATCATTTGAGTTCTTCGTTGGACACTCATTTTCAAAATGACCCATTTCATTTCACCTAAAACATTATTATCACTACAAATCAGATTCTTTTTTAACATTACACTAACATTTTTTAAGGAAATTACGGGAGTTATGCCCTATTTTTCTACATTGGTAGAACATATCATAATTCAAAATAAATTCCCCAGTGTACTTTTAATAATAATTTTCACAAACTAAAAACTTATGTTTCTTACCATCAGAATTTTTTGAATAATTATTTCCTTTCATCTTCCACCTTGACCTCTAATTTTATAGTTTTTTAATGAATACTTAATCATCGACAAACTCGATTTCTACATTCTCCATACATCAAACTAGTTTTTCATAACTTCTTAACTCATGTGAATATAAAGACCTTTGATACTTTGAATTTAATCCTGAGTAAGATCTATTGATTTTACTATCAAGATATCATATGGAATTTGAGTCATACCTTTCCAGTCGAGTGAATTTTTCTTAATAATAAGCCATTGAGTCATACACTAACCTCAATTCCAATAATTGTTTTTTCAATCCTAATTAAATCCACCATAGGAAAATATTTCTTGAGAAACATAACTTTGAATTCATTCCAATCAAGAGTATACATATCCTAACAATCCATTATATTTTTAACCACTGACTACCAATAATTGTCTACACCTTTAAAAAGGTAGAAAATACTATCCTTTTGATGTTATGAAAATCCCATGACATTAGAAATCTATTCCAGTGAATTAATCCACCCATCAACTAGCACATGTTCAGATTATCCTCTGAATGATGGGGGATGCTGCCTCATGAAATGATCAACTACTGACATGTTCCTCCATGGTTGATCTGGATAATATCGTTCATGGATACATCCAACATTTATATCCTGATTAAAATATTCCATCACTATAACAAACTATTCAGTTTTGATTTTGACCATCTCATATTGCTGATTTGGAATGTTGATTTTCTTGTTGATGTTATTGCAACATAGTTTCTCTATTTACTCTATAAAAAACCATTCTACCACTGAGATATCATAGGTGAAGCAACATGGTAATATTTGAATGTTGTTTTATTTAAATATTACCATAAATTAAAAAATAATTTATGGATATTAATTTAACAATATAAAAACACATAAAGTTGTCTAAATTGGCCTTTGATACCAATTATAAGGTCCCAACATTAAACATTACTTAATATTGAGTTATGTTAAGAATTCTCATTAAGGTTTTTTTCAGGTTTAGAGTTTCAGTGAATTAGACCATAACTATAACATTACATATCAAATTTTATAAAGTAGACACCTCTACAATATCCAAATTTTCCATAGAAATAACACACTTTAAACTAAAAAAAGAATTCTTTTATTGATATAATTCATCTTGAATTCTTCATTTATTTGTCCCTTTATTATACCCTATGAAAAACCTTTCAAAACCATAGAATGAGCATAAAATATGCAGTAAGGGATATAAAATAATCAATCAAATCATTAATCCATCGATACATGAAATCAATGAGATCCTAATTTTCAATAAAAACATAAGATCTTTTACATACCTCTGAAAATAATTAGATTTACAAATAACATGTAAAAATTATAAATCAAAATAGTAATGTGGAATCTATAACATACATACATTGTAGCTTTTACATCCACATAGGGAGATACGTTTGGAATACCTATAATAATATATACCCTAATTATCATAGGATAAATATTAACATTTTCCTCCTTAATTTTATACATGGAATTGGATATATATTTTGGGCTCACCTTCCCTCAGTTATCACAGAACCTACCGTATATGTACATAATTCCAAATAACAATAACATAATCATAACAAATAAAATAAGTAAAATAGAAATATAGAATTTCCACATTGTAATAACAATATATAACTACCAGATAATGAAATAAATAATTATTTAAAAAAAACTTTCAATACCAAAATATGTTAAAAGGGTGTATGGTATTTATTTCCCTTTTAAAAATATTATGTCTTGTTATGTATGCCAAATATCAAAAAATGCTTGTGGCAGTGGAAATGTCATTGTCACTACATACATCAAAAGGAACATTCTTTTTGTCATTTCGTAAAACACTTCGTAGAAAAAATATTTTATTTGAATGAAATTAAATTTCAAAGGGGTTTATAAACCGTATAAATGTAATTCATGTATAAATAAATATATGCAACGAAGTCCCTTACCTTATGTCTAACTCATCACGTTTGTTCCTTGTTCTTATTTAATATTAATAAATAGTTAATTTATATGTGATCGAGATCATTTTTCAAGTTTCTTATTCCTTTTATATCATGTATTACCACATTATTAAAATTACCTATTTATTTATGTTTATATCAGTCATTTTGTCGATATTTCGTACTCCAGTCAAAAAGGAACAGGTTCTAATTAAAATTTATCAACGTGGACAAAATTATATTAACTCCAGAATGATATTAATGATTCTCATATCATATAAATCTAATATATATATATATATGTGTGTGTTTGTGTGTATTTATAATAGTACATAACATTTAGAGATATGAAATAAAACGCATCGTTCATGGAGATGGTATGTCGTACCTACGCATGAACACTACTTTAAATTATTTTTCAAATTTAAATGAATGAATAATAAATGATACATTAGTATATTTTAAATAAATTATAATATAATATTTTATATACCTTATATATATTCATTAACACCATCCTATATACGTTCCATTTATGGCATAAATGAGTCAAATCACATTTTGGGGGTGGTAGTCCGCACTTCCTGAAATTAAATTACCGTATTTACCCATTATAGAAACCATAAATGTATGATATAAATGAAAAATAAATATTCATAAAGAAAATATAAATATAATATATATCACATATAAATACAGTTCTATCATAATGACCACAATGAGAGGTGGAACAGAAACATTTAACAATCATCGTTTTGTGAGGTAGTAGATAGTCGTACACGGAAACAATATGCTTGTATCAATTAGATGGAGGAGTGTGTAAGTGTAGATAAAATACTTATCATAAAAAAATAATAGTATATTTAATATACTGGTATGGTTTTGTAATAAAATAATAAGAATATAATAGGGGTGATGAAGTAAAATAATGGAAAGGATCTTTGGACAAGACACTACCTCTTAAAAAGTGTAATTCCATTTTATTTGGCCCAAAAGGCTTTCCTAAATTGCCTTATTCCTATGTTAAGGCTTACTGGAAGAATATATGGATATTATGAGTTTATTTGGGAAGAGTTTGGATGATCCAAGGGGCTAGAGAGGTTGGATTAAATGGTTAGAGGTGATGTTCTTTTATATGATAGAGGAGGGGCACTTTAGGAATGTTCCAAAGTGTTATTTTATTATAAAATTATTTTCTTTAAAAAAATGGTCCCAAAGTAATTTATTTAAAATCTATGATGATTTTGGGTCGATAAAATACCATCTAATAGGTTTTAGACAAGTCTATATCACAAATTCGACCTTATCTTTTAGTTTTAACCCATAGTTATCAAACTTTACTCTTATCATGTCTTCTTGTGTATTCATACTATATGGTTAACATAGTTAGTATAAAATGAAAATAGAACCTAAAGTGGATAATTAATGATATTTTAAACATTATATAAGTCATTTGGATGAATCCTAAATTTTAATGACTATAACAACAATTAATTAAATAGAATTTATTTTAGAGCTCATTTATATCATTTTTCATTTTATTTATGCAATGATTTTTAAAAATCTATAAGAACATGATTACTTAGAAAAACTATAATTAATTAAAATATAACAAGTACTAATCATCCTTATAATTCATGGAAGGAATAAAAATATAAAAATAAATATTTTTAAATATTTATAATCTCATTTATTTAAATCATTCATTAATAAGGTAATCACTATATCATCATTATGTCACAAATAAAATTATTTATATGATGTCTAAAAATTAAAAATAAAATACCATTATGTAGGAAATATTTTTTTATTTCTAATTATTATTTATAGTTGAAACTATAACTTATATAACTCCATATAAAAATTGTTTTACTAAACGATTCATGTTTATGTTACATTTTTCTTTACAATTTATTAATTCTTATAAAATGTCATTTCTACATTTAAGTGGATCCATGGGATCCCAAAATCCACTCAAGTATTCCCATGGTTAGAACTATCTATTCCAATTGTATTTGGAATAATTTTATGGTAGTTTTATATTATTAGGAAAATATATTTTACCATTTTTTTCCAAATTTACCCTTTAACTATAGTAAATAAAAAAATTACAGATATAACTATTCATAATATCTAATAAAAAAGGTAAATATTTAAAAATTTGGGAAATACTGGTTAAAAATATTGAATTTAGTCTTTCACATTCAAAACTCAGAAGTTTCATTAATTAATTTAAAATTATTTTTCATTGCTAAAACTAAAAAAATGTTTTTATGAAGTAAAAACTACCAAAATGTTGACATGGGTTTATGTACACTTTCACTAGAAAATTACTTCCAAAGGAAAAATTTGGATTAAATGATAAAAATATAATCCAATTATACTTTAAAACCTATTAATAAGAAAATTTAACTATATGAATAAATTAGATGAAAAAATAGTTTTCACATAAAATGCATTATTTTTCACTGTTCATAAAAAAATGAACTTTATTAATATAATAAAAAAAATTACCAAATTTTTTATTGATGTCCCTAATCTAAATAATAAGTTTATTATTTTAATGTAATGTATAAAAGTGAAAAGAAATATATATAAAAAGGGTTCTTTATCAAAAGGTAGTAAAACTACCTTTAAAAAATATTAGAGTATTTATGCTTAAAATTGGATTCAATCTCATTTTATGCCTCTAAATTATATTGGAGAAATATAGATTCATTTAAAAAATGTCTAATCATAATATATTTATTTCTATTCATTACTTTATGTAAAATAGCTAGGCGTTAACTAATATTTAAAATAATAATAATATATTATTTTTATTTTTATTATGACTCAGCATTGTGTGCAACATAAAATTTCAATGAAACCCATTATTGCATGTTAGGTATGCCATAAAACATAGAATTCCATTTAAAGTAAAATTAATATTTAATTCAAAAATATTAATAAATATGAAAATTTCATATTCTTTATTTACCTGGGATGTTACAGTATTTGCATCATCCCTGCACTAGTTTTGTAAGGGCGTGTGATCACATGATTTATATTTTGTAAAACCCTTAATCAATAATTTGGTTCCTCTAACATATTAGTGAGTAAAAAATATGTAATGAATGGTTAAAAACATATTGTGGTGTTGGTTCACATTTTTATCCAAGGGAACACAAATCCAAGAGAGATATATAATTTGACATGTGAAAACCTGCAATATGAAACATATAATGGTTCAAGTTGTTTTCCCCTAGGTCGCAACTCATTTCATCATACTCTTGAGAAAATAACTATTAGTAAAATCTCATGGTAATTCCACATTACTATTTTATTTATTTGAGTATTCCTGGTTATTTAATTAGGTATTTTTTTCATTGTCAAATGAATTAATGAATTAATGATCATGAAAATCTATACTAAAATAAATGTGATCATGTAGAAATTTAATCTAAGACATGGTTAATAAATTATGTAAATTTATATAAAATTAAAGAGTGTTATATGAAAATAATGGTAAAATTAAACATAAGTGTCAAATATCTCTTAGTTATATATATTACATCAACATATCCTTCCACTACTTATGTTAAAATAAAAAAATAATTCAATGTACTTTACTCGACAAAATTTGTGCGATTTAATTTATTGTGGAGTTATAAAATTATTTCATTGGTTTAAAATAACATAGATTACATAAAGGTTTGACTTCCATAGTAGGAAATAGTGTAACTAAGAGGAAAATGTTGAGTAAATCAAAATTAAATATTTTAGGATTGGGGATCCCACTCAAAAAACCATGGATCTATGAGTTAAAGCAGTTGTCACTTGAAATGATAACTTAACCCCTTCAAATTGATCAACCGAACAATGTAGGGGTTATGATAAATGGAATAAGTATCCTTTACACTAGAATATTCAAGTAAATATATATTTTGAAGCCAATGAGAGGGAGATTGGGTTTTGATAAAATAGTTTGATTACTTTTATCTGATAATGTAATGAAAATATATTCATCTTATTTTTAAAAAAGGCAATAAACTTAAATTTAAACACATCACTATTATCTATAATATATTTGTATATCATACTGAATGATAAAGATTTATAAGAGTGTCAAAGGAACTTACATGTTATCATACAACTTAAAATGAAATTTTATGTGCTAGATGGACATATTCCAAAACAACAATATACGTAGGCTAGTAAAGAACAATTGTCTCTCTATGAGAAATTTGTGAATAATGCCAAAAAAATTCTATGTTTCATGCCATCATCTATGACCAATAATTTTATAAAGAAACATGGGGATATCAATGTTTATAACATGATGTCAAAAATTCCAGATCTCTATCCAAAAAATGATATACAATAGATATATGATATATCCAGTGCTTTTTTATAAGTAATATTGGAGAGTCAGTGCCCACTGAGCTGAATATAGCCCTGATTATTGGTTACATTCAATTTTAAGATGTCTTATGGATTACATTTATAGACGAGGTTCACATAAATCTCATAATTTCATTATTACCTATTTCCTTTTTTAGTTTTATTGTTAATTATAACATCAATTAAATGAGGATAACTTTTCAAAACAACATACTCTGATTCTACAAGTGTACAAGGACTTGGTTTAGGGAAAACTAGTAGTCCTTATGGTGAATAAAAAAAGGAATAATAAGTGAAATGGAACCAATAATTATATAAAGTATACATCTTACTAGAATTTTCGTTCTAATAAGATGAAGATCATGAAATAAGGAAAGAAAAAGGAAGAAACATATTTTGTAAGTGGAAAGCAAAGCCACTGGAAAAGAAACTGCACCCATAATAAAGGTGATGCTAAAGGTTCAGTTTTTATCAACTTTCATATTTAAATATCAATAAATTGTGTATTAGATACAACTTTTGGTACTCAAATCTATATCCAAATGAAATAACAAAGATAATTTTGAAAAATTCATAGAGGATAGGAGGATTTTTGAGCTTCCAATGCTACAAGACTATCTGCTCTAGCCATTGGATACTACTACCTTTAATTTGAAAATTTAATGTTAGTTTTAAAGGATTGTTATTATGTACAATAACATCCCATGGTTTAATTAAATAATTATTTAATATTATCTAAATATAATATTAGAAATAATGGTTATTTTTATTAAATAAATAATAAAAAATGTTCAATAATTGAAAACATTGTAGTTTTCAATCATATGTTAAATAACTATTAAATAAATTGTATTTCATGAGTCAAAAAATGAATGAAATAATAAATGGATATTCATTATTATAAACAATCCATGAAAAATCTAAATGACAAGAGTTTTGTTTTAACCGAATCACGTATGTGATTTTCTAATTATGTCATTAATTATAATCTTTAAAATGTATGTGCAGTTAATGCACTATTATGTTTTTGAATAAAAAACTACAATAAAAAATTATATATATGTAATGTATGTTTTAAATGGTTTTATTAAAATTAGAACTTGGACATTGTAAACATGATAGGGTGTGGGGAGTGAAACTATCACTTAAGAAAGTGGGTAGGCCTAGATAGGATTTAATGTTTGTGTGGCATCATGGTTATGTTTTTTAAAAACATGCTTAATTTTTTGCAAAAAAATGATTATTTCAAATGAATTTTCAATGTATAATAACAGTTTAAAAAAGAATTTTAAACTGACCCTTTTTGAAAACTTTTTACTGGGAAATTTTCACACCCTATGTTTTTTATTATTTTTCATAGGTTCAATATAATTTTTTGATTTCATTAAATTTTATTATAGAGTTTCTCCACAAGAGTATGTTTAGTCTTTTTACTTTATTTTTGAACAATGCTAATATTTTTGAGTAATTTTCTATTCCCAAAAACCTAGACTATAAATTTTTCAGAAATGAATTAAATTTTTATTATTTGTTTAGTTTATTTTATTAAAAAATATACAGTACATTTATATGTAGTGAACCCTTAATTGTAGGCTTGGGGTGAAATAGTTGGTATTAGAGTGGTGGTATACACAAATTCGTGGATTAGATGTAGTAAATATAATATAGTAGTTTAATATAACTAATTTCTCTAAATTCTGAAGATGAAAATTCATAATTTTTATAAGCCTAACAAATAAATTTCAAGGGAACTGTTATTTGGAGGATGGGAGAATAAACATCCCAAGTTTTAAATAAATAATTTTTAAGAGTATCCTAATACAATATTATAAATAATAATAATATTGTAATTAAATTATATATATATATAAAGAAAATAAATGAAAAATCTATTATTTTCTAAGTAATGTTAAATTATTACTAAATAAATTTTGTTTCAATAGTAGTAAAATAAATGTATGAATACATGGATATTTATTATTATGAAAATACCATGTAAATGATAAATTACCCAAGTTTTCATCATACCAAATTTCTTGAGTGATTTCATAAACAAGTTAATATTTATATATAAGTTTGTATGAATGGGTAGTTAATGCATAATTTTATTTTTAAATCAAAATCTCCTGTGAAAAATGTAAATATATTTCAACAATCATTCAGGTGTTTTTATGAAAAATTTATCATGAACATTGTAATCATGATAAATAGTGGGGAGTGAAATATTTCCTCAAGAAAGTAGGTTGGCCCAGATAGCCTTCAATGATTTAATTGGACTCATTTTTTTTCAAAATCCTTCATAATGATTAACAAAAATACCAAGAAGATTTTTGTTGAATTTTCAAAATATAATTTCTTTCAACATAATATAATTATTTTCAATGGAATTTTTTACATAAAATTTTTAGAAAAATCTTAACTGGAAAATTATCTCACCCATTTTATAAATTTTTTTCCTTATTTTTAATAAATTTTTCCCAAGTCATTCACATCACTTATGGATTTACCACACATTAATATGTTTAGTCTTTTTAATTTATTTTTTCACAAATCCATTGTTTTGTAAGTAATTGTCTTTTATCCATAACCTAGACTGAAAAATTTCATAGAATTAATTAAGTACTTTTTATTTGATCAGTTTCTTATTTATAAAATATATATTGTATTTATATCTGTTGAACCCAGAAGCACAAGATCAGAATGTTATATATACCAAATATTACCCATAACAAATTTTATATATACTTTTAATATAAATATGGTTATATATAAAAATATTGAAATAAAATTTGTTTCATTGGAAAATAAATCATATGTTGTTCTATGGAACATTTAAATAATAGTTTTCATGTATTTAATTACTAAACACGTGTATTTTAAATTAATAATAAATCACATTTACATTACTCAGATACCAAAAAACTGCATAATCATTATCTTAGTCATGTAAATAGGAAACATTTTTAAAAGAGATATAAATAATGTTATTTATAATATTTTTATCTAATCCACCTTAAATATGACATGGTTTTTAAAAAAAATAAACTAACCACCATTTTTTGGATTGGTTGATAGGGACATATATATTATTGGATTGGTAAAAACTAATGGGTGATGACTATTTCTAGTAGAAGATATTAGATGTTATTCATAAATCAAAACTTCTAAGGATGACAAGAGTAATTGTTTATATGTATAGTTGATGTGGTATAAGTATGGCCCCTTTATTAAATTCAAATAATTCTTGAATTTTGTAATTAATCAACTTTGAATGAAGATAAAAATTATATAACTAGATTGGGGTTGTGAATATCATAACCAAGATTTTATCAACTTTCTATAAGAATTTAGGAGTCATTACAATTTAAATCCATCAAACAAAACAAATTGGAATAGTTTTACTGAATGGAGGAAACATACCTTCAAAGATATGGTATGTTCAATGATGAGACATATATATCCTCCATTTTTCTTTTGGGATATGAATTAAAAAAATGTTATATACACATTAAACTGAGTACCAACTAAAGAAGAAAATGGAATTTCCCTTCTGCTATGATGTGAAAAGAAACCCATTTTCCACATATATGTGTATGGGTCCCATATAGTGGTAGTAAGATTTAATTTTATGGATTTAATGCCAATGATACACAAGATTTGGTACGACAATAGATTCTTCTAGTCTCTAAAAAATAATCAGTTCCTAAAATACATATATAAAATAGTAGCTCCAGAGAGGTTGGAGAACTAAAGAGATATGGTTTTCTAGTCACTCAATATGGTGAATCATTACTAGTTGGAAATAATGAAACTCTACCCTATAACGAGGTAGTAGAGAGCTCATAAGTGGCAATATAGAATGAATTTAGGAAGCTTGATATGGATTCCATATTTTAAATCCATGTTTCGGTTTAGGTGGATCCAATAATTGATGTAATGAATGATGGGTGGAAATCTTAATTGAAGAGAAAAGAAGACATGGAAGGTCTAGTAACTATCTATAAAGTAAGGCTATTGGATGAAGGGATTCAATATCAGTATGGAATTTACTAAAATGAATCCATTTCACCATTATTTATATTTAAATCCATTAGAATTATAATTGACATATCATATTTTGATTACTATGAAATCTACCATGTGGGTATCCAAACCACTTTCCTTAAGGGGAGCCTTTAAGAATATAACTATATGACCCAACCAAAAGGTTTTTTGACAGTATGTTATTCTAAAAATAAATGCAATTAGTGGAGTTCAATTTATGTATTAGAGAATGAATCCAGGTTAATGGAAATTTGATATGATTAAAAAAATAATTTTGATTCATTATGAAGGAATGTGAGCCATTTGTTTGTAAGAATTATAGTTAAAATGATTTTTTATCCAATTAAATTATGTTGATGACATGTTACTTATTGTAAATAACATAATAGTCCTAAAATCTATTATGGCTTAGTTAAAAATCGTTTCTTCAGAAAGGATTTAGGTTAAGAATCCAACATTTTATGGATTAAGATCATTCAAGATAGATTGAAGAGGCTGATTAGACAATGTCAAGGTACATACATTGATCATATACTAACAATATTTAGTATGGAAAAATCCAAATGGGGGTTATTTCAATAATTACATGGTATACATATTTATATGAAAATGAATCCGTAGAAACTATTGGTGATAGAGGGATAATGTAAGATCTCAAACTATTTAATTATGAGATCAATATTTTGTTCCATGTTATGTAGTATACTGGATGTTGCCTAAACATTGAGCATGTAATGAAGATATCAGGATGATATAGGATAATAAATTTTTTCTTCTAATAATGATATCCTTATTTATATTATAATAACCAACGATATGTTCCCAGAGTATGTATGATATGTGGATCTATTCATTTGAGGCTATACTAATTCTAGTTTTCAAATACATTAAATTGATTTGAAGTGGAAATCATGATATGTTATCTCTGTCAATTGGGGATCTCTGAGTTCAATGAGTTCAAAGAATCTTGTTTTTTATGATTATAAAGAGGATTTAGAATATTTAAGATCATCTAATAATGAAATTGAATCTATTGTATATGAAACATTGTATAGGATATTGATATAGAATCAAAAATCAATGACCCTATAACATTATATTGTGATAATAATGAAGTGGTGGGTCTTGAAAATGAGATAATTTCACACCAAAAAACCAAATATATAATCAATTAGTATAACCGTTTGAGGTATTTTTTTGAGAGGGGAAAACTTTTTGTTAGCATTGTCCACAATGACTTAAACATGGAGGAGCACTTACCTAAAGGCCAATCATATTATAAGCATGAATATCCTATAAGAGTTAATTGATTGATGGTTTTTATAATATGGCTATATACAAAGCATGATTATATTATAGTTAGTTCCCTAGAACCAACATCTATTTATATTATGATAATATGTATTTCTTTTTTCAGTCTCACTAAACTATATGTCACAACATGATTTTATGGAATAGTATGAGATAATTTTCTAAGAGAATCTATCACACTAAAGGGTCGTGTAACATCACCACTATGAAAAGAACCTAGGTGTTCAATGATGGTATCCTTATTTATACATATTATATGGTAGGATTTAGTCATTTTAGTAAAATAATACATATGGTATATCAGTGGTGGAGAATCATATGACATTGATGAAACTTCTCATGATGCACACTATTGACAACTTCTAGTGCTGGTAATTAATAGAATGAGCCCCTCTAGTTGTAAATCACTAGTAATGTGTCTCATTCAATGTTCATATTTTATGAAATGTGTAATGTTACTTAGAGATTATGATTATTTATGGAAGTTATGATTCATGTATAATTATGTATTGATGAAAACTGTGATGACATATGTTTACGGTGAAGTGGGATACATTCGGTGAATCAAGTCAAGTATTTCCTTAATGAATATAGAGAAAGAGGATTTTTACAATTTCTTCATAAAGGAAGGTGTTATATGATTCGCTTTGATGGAAATGATATAGTTTAAATTCAACCATGACCACAACATTTTGTATTAAAGTTTACTTTTTAGTATTTCAAATAAAGAGACATTAAGAACATATGTTGATGGAACTATCATTCAACAATAAAGATTAAATATATCATAATAAAATAATTATATTACACAATAAGAATATATATGTGGTTTTATGACATAGATCCATTAACTCATTTCACTTTGGGTTACATGTAATTTTTATAGATGATATTCTCTGAATTTCAGATTCTTCAACTAATGCTATTGAGAAATAATCCTAAAGTGTCACCCACAAAATTTTTCCAAATCCTTACGTGAATAATAATATTTTTTATTTTTTTAAAATTTGAATAAATATTATTCCCATAAATTGAAGTAAAATTATTCATTTTTTCTTGATTTGGGAATATTCCATCACCGGTTAATCAAGATAATATTATGTTTGTACAATATTGAATAAATATTTATTTTTTATTTTGTGAATATTATATTTATTTATTTACTAGGGAATAATGTAGCTATATTTATTTAATAAATAAATATACATTCTTCAATGCCTAACAAATTTTTTGGAGGAATTTCAGACCATGTTTAATGGTTTGATGATAAATTATATATATTTTATACTATTGAATAAATAATATTTAATTTAATTTAATTTTGTAGTTTACACATGATAAGAAATAATAATATCATTATAATTTTAGAAACGTAGTTCAATGGGTATTGGGATAAATGATAAGGGAAAAAATATATTATTCTTTACCCCTAGAGATGTATCAATTCATTTATATTATTTCCTAAGGGGTTTCAATTTCATTTGGTTATGCACAATTACATCCAGAGGGAATTGTCTTGAAACCCTAAAGAGATCTCTCTCAAAGAAAACCCTCATGAATATATATTTATCCTTTCTCCATCCCACAATCATGTCTAGAGAGATCAAATTGAATAATTGTTCAATAAATTTCTAGGGTAGTCAGTGAAGAATGACGTGAGTGTCAAGATCTAACACTCTATCACCTGAAGTATTCAATTGCGATGTTTGATTGTTAATGGAACACATGTTGATCACTACATGGGGTAATATAATATTAATTCATATAATGAAATGATTGTACAATATATATATATATATATATGTGTGTGTTTTTAGATCCATTAAGGATGAAGTCAATAATTTTAAGTTAATTATTTGTACTTAAAATTATTTATAAATAATATGAGATAGCTTTATGTCAGGTTATATCATTCTCTCATATAATTATTTTTCAATTAAATTTAATTATTCATGACTTTTATTATTGATATATGTCTCATATTAGTCAATGATATTGAAAAAAAAAATTTTGGAATACCACATTCCACTCTTCTACTTTATCTGGAACCTTCATTTAATTATCAAAAAATATATATTACAATAAAAATAAAAAATCCCTATTTACTAGAAAAAAATTTCTTAGATAAATATAAAAATATCATAATTTAATATTTATATGCGGATTTCGAAAATAATCTTTATTTTGTCAAATACATTTTAAAGAAGTAGATAAAATTTCAGATGATATTTTCTCCCAAAAAAATTAAGATTATTTTTTGTTGGAAATGTATATTTTAATCATTATATATATTTAATATGAATTATATGATTATATCATAATTATTAATTTTTAATTTTTGGTTGATTTTGAACTTTATATATATATTTTATAATGTGTTTATTTCTAATCAAACAAACTAAATCATTTATAATGTTATGATGGTCATATTTGAATAATAATATTTCATGGTTTGTTTAAGCATGATATTACGTGCTCTATACACTATAAAAAATAATTTTTTCTTTTAAAATCATAGTATATAACATGTTTTGTATATATAAATTGATCATGTAAGTTCATATTTTTCTTTATTTCTTTATCATTAAATGAGAAAGGCTAAACCCCAAAAATTAATTGGATCTATCAAATGAGATGAGTATCGTGAATCTATTGATTGGTGATGAACTCATATCCACCAATGTAAACTTTCGTAAGCCACGATAATTTATGGATGAGGAGAATAATATTAAACATATTCATTCCATTATAGACATGGCCAAGATGTAATTACAATTTCACTAGTACCAAACTTAATTAGTTTAGGCTCTTGTCATTGGCTTGATTTACTTCCATTATAAAGGTACTAACTCTAACTATATTTATCAATTCCTAAACCAAGAGAAGATATTGTATGTTTTTCAATACCTATTTCTCTATAAAATTTCTCATTTTGAGTGTTTTAGGTGTTTAGGGGTGGTTCCAAGAGTTTTCAATGGAAGGTGGAGGTGCAGATAAACTGCATTAGGAAAAACACATCATGTAAGTGTGTTACAGAATGTGGAATTCAGTTTCATAGCATGTCCAGGATAGGAGCATGATGTGTGAGATTTCAAAGTCAAATAACAAAAAGTTAAATCATTTTTTGCCTGAACCTCAAATATCATGATTACGTGACTAGAATAAGGATTAAGCATCATATAATTCCCCGATGATGATCAATTTAAAAGGATTTATCTGCTCAGGTTTTCTCCAGACCCTAAGGCCAGATGATCATCTCTCATTCCTAGAAACCGAAGAACCTCTCCTTTTATGTTTTTAGATTTCTATTTATGGGGATCAATCCTTGGGATTCCAACATCAATCCATGGTGATTTCTCCTCTCATTCTCATTCATTCCCTCCTTTAATTGTTTGGGTATTTGTTTTGACGATTATGGTTTGGTTTGTGGTTTATGTTTGGTTAGGATGTAATGTTACTTGGGTATGGTGTAGGTTGGTCTGTAGTTCGTTTGGCATGGTTGTTTTTTGCGGGTGTTCTTCTTCACCCTGCGGTGTGCAGTAGGTTGAAAATCATTATTGAGGTAAAATTTCCTTCATTTCTCTTTATTATGTATCATGTGGGTGGGTTATAATATTTTCAACCTATGTATTATGGTTTTTATAGTTTAATCAAATATAAAGAATTGGTTAATCTGTAATTGAGTGGTAAAAGCATCTTATTCACATACATTTATAGCTCTATTATTATTGTGATATGGGGATTGTACAGGTTTGATGCAGTGCTAAAAACAATGTCCATTGGTGTCTTTGTTTGCATTGGATATATGTGTTGTGACTGTATTTTTGGTTTTGATTCTTGTGACATCACCCTGAAATGGAAATTTATTAAACAATTATATTTGTCTAATGAAATTGTTTACCTAGGATTTATCTTTGTGTGATAACACCCATAAATGAAAGTGTAATGTGATAAAATTACCTTTGTAAACATGTAAAAATGATATATATGTTTCGTGATTTTTTTCCATCCTTATAGGAAAAAAATTTGTCATCTTGATGGGGTGTGGGAGGTATTTGGTTTTTTTCCATGGTTTTCAGGTGGTGAGGATGTTGTTTGTTTGGCTATGCTTTTGGGGCAGTGAGGAGGTGGTTTGTTTGGCTGTGATAATGGGGTGGTGATGTGGTAGTTTCTTTGTGCTAAATTCCTGATTATTGGTTAAATAAATGAATCTTTATTAATGTTTGAAATGGATATGGTTTCTATGGTTAATGGGATGGAAATTTTTTAATGGTTATTTAAATGAAGGGTTGTGTGATTAAATGTTGTTGATGTTAAAAAACAAAATGAATGGGTTTTAAATGTGGAGGAAGTGTGAATACTAATTACATTATCAGGTATCTTCACATTTGAAATGACTATTACTGATACAAATGAATTAAATTTGAGGTGGAAGTAAATGTGATGAAGTTGTGAGTGAGTTGGATTGATTGAGAACCCATAGGTTGGTCTTTAAGGTTTGATTCTATATATATCTTTACTTATATTTTCCATGTTATTTATAAATGTATGCCACCCAATTTTACCACTATGTGCTGAAATACACCTTAGTCACACGATGGTTGCCTTTCCCAACATCTGGTGGGAGGACGGATGGATGGCCTCCCACTCTTCCATACCCCCTCATTTTGGCGATGATAACCAAGGCTTATCTTAGTAGTATGTGATGATATGTGGTATCAAAATTGTCATTTTTATGAGTTTTGAAGTGTTATCCTAGGTGAATTTTGAATGAGTTGTGATTTGGTGTCCCATGTGTCCTCATGATGAGTTTTCATGTGATTTTCCCAGTGACTTCTAGGGGATATGTGATGTGTTGTGAGGTCTACGATTATTCCGGAGGGATGTGTTGTGATTCTAAGGTGTGTGCCAATAGGATTTGTTTTGATGACCATTTGTGTGCAGGTGAGATGTGATATGGTGTGTTCTGAATATGTGGGAGTTCTAGAACATTTCATGTTGGGGTGTGAGTGTGACTAATTATTGGTAAATCGGGTCAGGGTACCCTATCATCGATGTGATTTACATTATAATATACTACATGTTTGTGTTTTTTGTGAGTTTGACTTGGCGAGGTTGTGATGGTTTACATACCATTATATGTGTTGTTTGGTTCTTATGTTTTCTCATAGGTGCGTTTGTATGATTCATTCACATGTTCATGAGAAACTTTGGTTTCGTACATAGTATAATTTTATTTTCACCATATTTATATAAATATTTTTCCCAGTTTCCAAGAGGATTACATGGAATGTGATGGGAATTACTACCTCATTCTAGGATAGCAACTATGTTGCTTCAATAGGTTTACATTTGGGTATTTACATTGATGAATTTATTTTATTTGTATATGATTTATTTTATACATGAATTGTGTGATGGTTTTCTTCTCTTAATATTATGTTTAGGAGTTTTTTTGGAAGATTCATATTATATCGAAATCATATTTATATTATATAATGTAATTCCTCCCTTAAAAGATATTTTTAACCCTCAATGCTAGTCACCAACTAAGATCTTACAGGAGGTAGGACTCCGGGGTTTTTATCTCTCTCCCCTCATTACGATATATTTATATATAGTGGGTCATGACAGAGTTGTATCTGAGGTGTGTCTGGGAGATAATATAGAGTTTGTAGTTAGGAATGATGAGGATAGGTGGTGTGGAAATAGATTCAATTGACTGTGGTGCATGACATATGAAAGGTAGAATGGCTAGAACATGGGATTTTAGCCCCCTATGATCTATTGCCCCGGATGTGAGTTTATTTAATGCACAAGTGAGATGGACCATTTAGTAGGGTAGAGAATAAATAGAGGTATGTGTGTCTTAATTAATAGTGTTCTTATTTGAATTGGGTTTATTTTGGAAGACTGAAATGGATAGAAAATTGATTAAATGAATTGGAATGAAAAATAATAAAGTTCCACATTATCATATGTATGATTTTCTTTATTTACCATTCCGTTATTTCTCTTATTCATTGTTCTTGTGAGTCTCAGGCTATTGAGGTTTAGTAGACCGCACTAGATGATCGTCATAGGGTTCTTCCAATTGACGGGGATGATCAATGGTATAGAACATTGGGTTATTTCTAGCAGGAGGCTTTGGGGAAGTACAAGGGATGTGTTTTATATGTGGAGATAGGGAGTTTTCTAAAGGAGCTTGAGGTCACATTTAGTTTGATTCGGTCCATGACAGAGTACATGGTCCTATTGGAAGTCTGTCAAATGTGGGGATTTGTGCGTCAATGGTGAAGAATTTATTTGGGGTAGCGGAAGGAGACTTTCATTTTGTGGGTTGAATTCCATACGGGATTCCATGAAGAGTTGCTTTCATCAACCATGAACGTAGTAAAGAGGCTTGAGATTGTTTTTCTTCAGTAGAGAGGTAGAGGAACTAGTCACAGTCATTTACACACTGTGGATGAATAATATCTATTGTGGATAGAGATTATTAGAGGTACAATCAGTTTGATTTGTACTGTTGTTTATTCTATGTTTGATTCTGGAGATTCAAACTATTTTTTTGAATAATCTCTAGTCCATGCTCTATGAATAGACATAGATAAGCTTTAGGTGTATCCAATGTTGACTACATTTTTCAAAGTCATGACCTACTTGTTCTATGTGTTCCAATAGTGTAGATAGATGATGTGGCTGCATCAGTCCATTTGGAATATTTTCTTACCATATATGAAACCATATGATTTCATCCTTGGCATAAAATAGTTGTATTTCATACATGATGTTGTTCTCTATTTTCAGTGGAGAGTCGTGTTTTCAGATGTGCGTGGAAAATGTATGGTCTTCATTATTGGGCTAGCTTGTTAGGTGGGAAGTTAGTGTGTCGACACCGTTCTTCCCTTATTGGATGAATTTTTAGTGGATTTAGTGGATGCTAATATGGAAGAGGTTTATAGGGTCATTGGGGAGTTCTTAGATGTTTTTCCTGAGGAGGATCTAAGGTTAACCCTCGATGTGATGTAGATTCTAGGATACACATGAATCCCAATGATTCTTCGATTTTGATGGATCCTTATCAGATGGAACCCTTTGATTTGTGATAGATGAAGGGACAGATAGGTGATCTAACATGGACATGTTTTTTTCGGCCCAATTTCTCTCCATGGGATGCTCCATTGTTTTTCTCAAAGAAGGTGGTTGATGGTATAAGGTTTTGTATAGACTACCGAATGAAGAATCATGTGATTATAAAGAATTTTTACCCACTTCTAAGGATATAAGAAAATTTCCACCAGCTGAGAGGGGAAATTTGGTTTTCTATGATCAATATTCAGTTTTGAAATCACAATTTGATTGTGAAGTAGGGTGATATCCTGAAGACTTCCTTCATGTGAAGGTATGAGCACTTCGAGTTAGTAGTCATTCCATTCTGTGTTATGAACACATTAGTTATTTTCATGTGGATTATGAAATCAATGTTCAATGAGTTACTATACTGGTTCTTCAACATATTCCCCAAATATTTCTTGACCTACTCGAGGTTAGAGGACGATCATGCTGACAATCTTATAACTCTTTTTCTTGTTCTTCGATGCCACTAACTTAATGAAAATTCATCAATATGAAATTTCTAAATTGGATACATGTATTTACATGGTCATTTTGTTTCTCAGTAGGGTGGGTATGTAGACATGTCAATGGTTAAAGGAGTTGTTTCTCAAGAATCACCCTAGAATGTAGAAGAAGCTCGTAGTTTTCGTGGTGTTTTATTCTATTATCTGATGTATTTTCTAGGATTTCCCTCATTTATAATCCCCATTTAGAGATTTTATTAGAGAATACCTAGCTTTTTTGGAATTATCAGTTCCAGGAGGCATTCAGTTACATAAAGGAGAAGTTGGTTTGTGCTCCAGTGCTTTAGTTTCTTGAGGAAGGGGTGATGTTTGAGGTGTTTTGTGATTCTCCACATCTGGGATTGGAAACCATGTAGATGTAATAGAGGGGATGAATCTCATATGGGATAAAGAAGGTATATCATCATGAGCATAACTATTCCACCCATTATTATGATTTGGAAGTAGTGGTTTTTGTTCTGAAATTTTGGTTGAATTACCTCCATAGGGAAGATTTTTTGGTCTTCACGGATCACAAGAGCTTATGGTATATATTTTCTCTCCATGATATAAACATGAGGCAATGGAGGTGGATGTATTTTCTTCAGTACATTTATTTTGAGATCTCTTATACCTCAAGAAAGGGAAATTTTTTGGTTGAAATATTAATCAACACTTTCTTGAAAGGTATTGTATGACAGTTTACATAAACATGGAGAGCCACAGAGGATTTGGGAGCCTTTCACTAGGATGAAAGGGTGGATAGTGGTAGAGGATATTTTATTCATATTAAGGTGAAATATTATATGATGAATTAGGTGTAGGAGTCTTAGTAGAGAGATTTAATGGAAGAGGTGATTCATGATCGTGTTGGACATGAGGACGCTCTCGAGGGATGCCTAAAGAATAGCCAGAACCGAATTTTGTTTCCATGATTTATATCTGTTATGGTGGTAATACATGATAGAGTCCTTCATGAGTTTCATAGATTACCTTTTCTAGTACAACTAAAAGTTTCAAATATGTTCCGTCCTTTAAGGGTGATGTTTTGATGACTCAATATGAAGAAGGAATCAGAAGGGTTTGATTCAAAGTTCTTGTCTTTATAGTTAGTAAATGTTGAGAATCATATTTTAGGTGGTTTTTGGTAACCATTGGATGTTACTAAGTGAAAATGTGATGAAATATTGATGGATTTTATCACAAGGATACCCAGATCTCAAGGAGGATGTGATTCTATCAGGGTGATAGTGGATTGGTTGATGATATCTGGTGACATCCTAGTGATCATGGTGTCAGACACAATGGATGCTTTGTCTATGTGGTATGTGGATGTGTTGGTGTGGTTTCATGGAGATACAAGGTCCATTTTCTCAAATTGGGATTCATGATTTATCTCACAAGTATATAGAGTTTTGAAGCATTCTTTTGGCACTCAGTTACACCTTAACATTTATTTCCATCCCCACACATATGGGAATATAGTATAGACTCTCCAAATATTGAGGGATATGTTGTAGGTATGTGTATTGGACTTTGGGGGCTCTTCGGTAAGACACCTACCCTTGGTAAAATTTTCATATTACAATAATTATCACTCTTTCATCGGAATATATCTATTTGAGGATTTGTATAGAAGACAATGTCTTTCCCCGTTGTGTTGAACTATGGTTGGGGAGACAACCATTCTTGGTCCTGATGTGGGGAAGAGTATGATAGATAATTTTCAGCTGGTTTGTGAGAGGATAAAAGTTTCACTAGACCGGAGGGATTCTAATTCCTATAGCAGAAGAAGTTGATGTGATTTCTAGTATGGGGATGATGTGTTACTAATGTAATCATTGTAATGTTGATAGTGGTGGTTTAAAAGAGGGAGTAAGCTTTCTCCCAGGTTTTTGGGGAAAATTAAGGTATTGGGATGACTTGGCGAGGTTGAGTATTGTCTTTCATTACCACTAGAGTTGGAGAGGATCCATGACATCTTCGACATCTCTTAACTTCATCAGTATATTCATAATTACACTCATGTAATTGACCAGGGGATTTGGATATTTAGCATGATGAGATGTTTTTCGATTGTCTAGTAGATATCCAGGATCACCAAGAGAAGGCACAACATAGAAATACCATTTCATTGTTTCATGTGTTGTGGAAGAATGGTTCTATGGAGGAGAGTATATGGGAGACAAAGACATAGATGAATTCCTAGTACCATGAGTTTTTATTTTAGTTTTATTTCTCTTTTTTAGTTTGGGATGTGATGTTTGAACATTGTTTTTTGTGCTTTTTTGTGTTACATGGTTTGAGATGTTTTGGTTTGATATATGGTAACGTCCAGACATATGAAAAAGGGGAAGACCTAATTCCCAATTTAGAAAAAATCAAAGAGATGTGATTAAACTTATACATGCGAGTCAATTCCACCCCGATTTGATAATATCTTTATTCATATTACTATATTATCTAATTCGTGTGTTTGGGACAGTGTGGTTCATTGGTTGTAGCAGTTTTTTGGGGTTGTATGGAGGTTAATAAATATGTGAAGTGTTGCTTCGGTACTGTGGTTGTGTGAGAGGAGATTGTTTGTAGTTATGTTTCCATGGTGACAAGGCTATGCACGATTTTTGTGTTCATCCGGAAGGTAATGTTTTATTGGTGGAAGTGTTTGAGGTATGATGAGATCCTTGAGTGGTATCTCCCGGGATGGTTGTTCGAGCCCATTTTTATTATTTGATTTATTTTATATTTTCATGGGTGATAATAATTTTAGAGGTTTCTAATGTAATGGTATGTTCCCTCTTGGTCCATTACATTGCTGGTATTGAGTGATAAAGGTGTTCGAGGGAGTTTCCAGATGTTTTTTGTGGATACTAGAGGTGTAGTAGAAGTGATGGAGAAAATACAAATCATTTAAGATCATTACAAGACGTTTAAGTTTCATTCATGGGTTATCTAGTGCCATTTCACAACGTGTAATAATTCGAGGATAAATAATAGAAAGGTGAAACATTTTTCTATGGAACCTAAAATCCAAAGATTACCTAACGTGAAAGGGGATTACACATCATGTAATTCTATGATGCTATAAAAATTTTGAGGTTTCATCCACATGGATTTTCTTCAAACCCTTAATATAGTGGATCTTTTTTCATTCCAAGAGTTATATGACCATAAACTTCTCCATTTGGAAATTCCGGTCAACAGGGATCGATCCTTGGGACTCCATCTTCAACCCCTAGAGAGTTCTCCACCAACTCTCATTTGTTCCCTTCCATTCTTTATTGGGGATTAATTTCAACGATGTTTTTGTGTGTGTGTGTGTTGGGTCTATTTTTTGTGGTCCTTGGGTGTGTTATAGGATGGTCTTCATTTATTGTGGTTAATTTTTGGTTTGAAAGATTTCATCTTCACCTTACAATTCACAATGGGTTAACAAACTTATTTGAGGTAGGGTTAAACTCATTTTTCATTATTACATATCATGATGGGAGATTTTACTGTTGTTTACCAATGGATTATGGTTGTTATAGATTAATTAATGATATATAATTAGAAAAATTTATATTAGAGGGTAAAAAAGGGTTTGTTCTCATTCTTTTAAAACTCTATTTTGAATGTGATATTATGGATTATACTGGATTTATTCCTTGTTGAAAATTAAGGTTGTTGGTGGATTTACTTGTGCTGTATATATGTGTTGTGATTTCTACTTTTGTTGTGTTTGTTTTGATTTCACCCTAAAATTGAAATTGATTATCCACATACATTTCTATAAGGAAATGGTTGTCACAAAAATTTTGTTCGGTGTGATAACACCCCTAAATTATTGTGGAACATGATAAAATCACCCCAATATAACTGTAAAAATGATATTGAAATGCGGTGATGTTAGGAGGTTCTTGTGTGGTGGTGATGAGTGATTGTGATGGGTGTGGGTTGGTATTTTGTTTGTTTTTCCATGCTTATAGGGTGGTGATAAGGTGTTTTTTTGGATTTTATTTCTTTGTAGTTAGGAGGTGGTTTGTTTGGTGGTGCTTTGGGGTAGTGAGGTGGTGGTTAGTTATTACTACATGTTCGATTAGTGATGAGATAATTGAATTTTTAATAGTGTTTGAAACTGAATGGATTGGATTGGAGAATGGGATCTGAATTTTTTAATGGGGAATTAAATGACTGTTTATGTGTTTAAATGTGGTTGATATTAAATTTTAAAATGAATGTGTGTTAAACATGGAGGAAGCTGGAATTCATATCAGATAATTAAGTCTCTTAACCTTCTAAAAAGTCTATTGCAGATACCAATAAATGCATTTAGAGGAGGATGCAAAGGTGATAGTGTTGTGAGTTGGTTAGTTTGTTTGAGAATCAGTAGGTATTGCTAGAGTGTATGATAATATATATCTTGTATACTTGTATTTTCCTTGTGATTTCAATACGTACCCCTCCCATGTTGCGTACTTTGTCTTGAACACCCACAATTTAAAGTGGGGCATGCATTTCCAAAAATCATGGTTTTAGGATAGATTAATATCCACCCACTTATCGTTAATCCCTCTTCTATTAGATGATGACCCGATCTCCATTTATAAGGATGTGATTAGTTTTAGTATCATTGGTTCATTTATAGTGGGTTGTAATATGGTATCACTAGTTTCTTCCGAACAATTTTTGATGCGGTGTCCAATGTGTATTTTGGATGAGTTGTGATGTGCCTTACTAGGTGTCTTAATGATGATATGTGATGTGTTGTGAGGGCCATGTGTGTGTATTAAGGATATATTGTGAGGCCCAATAGTATGTGGGTTTGATTTGTTGTGAGAATGATGTGTGTGTGGGTGAGATGTGATGTGGTATATTCGAAAGAGGTTGGTGTTCCCGGATGTTTTCCATTTGGGTGTTAGTGTGGCTAATCTGTGGAAAATTTGTGTGTGGAAGTATACCATATATGTGACTTACTTTATTATATACTATAATGTTTTGTTTATTTGGTGATCATGACATGGTGAGGTTGGTATAGTTAGTATACCTTTATAGGGGAGGTTGTGTTATTATACTTTCTCACAGGTGCATTTTTATGATTCCTTCACATGTGAAAAAAGACTTTTGTTTTCCTACATTGTATACTTGTATGCTCACCCAATTTATATAAAAATAATTTTAGGTCTATAAGAGGATTATATAAACTGTGTCAAGCACTAATATCTTGGATCATGGATAAAAGTGGTGTTGTTTCTTTTGGTTTACTAATGTGTATTTACATTAAAGATTTTATTGTATTTGTATCACTGTTATTTTATACATGAATTTCTAGATGGTTTTTGGTTTTTTTATTATGTCATTGAGTTTTTTGGATCATTCTCCTTATTTATCAATCTTATTTATATTATATAGTGTAATTCATCCTATAAAATTTAATTTTTAACCACTATGCTAGTCACCAACCCATGCCAACAAGAGGTGCGAATTAGGGTCATTATCTCTCTCCCCCATTGTGGTATCTTTGGATGGAGGTGGTCATGAAAGTTAACCTCTAATAAATAAAATAAAAAAAGACTCCATTTGGTTTGATCTTATCTGGTTATCCGGATAAACTAGTATACCCATGACTGAAAAGGAACATCAACCATTTGAAAAATCATCATTCAGTATGTCATTAACTAGTTGAAGTAGTTTGCTTTAAATTAGTAGGGTCATTTCATCATTTCCCAATTATGATTAAGGGGAGATAATTCATTGAACATGTATCCTAATATAAAATCCATGATAATTATTTTAACATCCTAGAGTCTCACTGCAATTTATTTTGTGCATCAGGTGAAAGGTTATAGTGTTTGGAATCCACCTAACATATATTTTGGAACTCGATATTTATTATATTAGGGAAGGGTTTCTGAGAAACATGCATAATTTAATAATTCTACCACATTAAACCCATTTTAAAATTCCATATAGGTTAGTTTTACCTTTATAGAATAGTTCTAGTCCATGAAAAAAAATTTCATGAAAATAATTCCACATTTGTTGACCACTTGATATTTTAAAAGGGAAATGATTAATTTATAATATATTTATTGAAGTGAATCTCATGGTGAGGTGTGTGTCAAAATTATTTGATATCAAAATAGATTTATCCAATGAAATATCCCTATAGGTATTCGTTCCCCATGATAAAATGACATGATGTTGATTATTTTAACAAAGCACTTCTCAAAGATTACTAATCTAAAGGGGGGGGGGGGTTATTCCAAACTTACGGTGTCGAAATTGTAGAATTTTTCAATAGTTAAAATATTTATATGGGAATCCATATAAATGATGGGTATTCTCAAAGACTCGTCCTAATGTCATTGGGGATAAAAGTGAGTGATGTGTATGTATATTGGAATTGTCTATCATACAATTTGTTGAAGACATCTAATGACCTCACCATAATTTTCTGGGCTTCCCATTTTGAAGGCATATTCCTATAAAAACATGGTTAAATCAAAGTCATGTATACCAAGAAAAAAACAAGTTATGTTAGGGTAATAATGACATAATCACATGATCATGTGATTATAACATATACTCTAATTATGAAATAACATGGAAAAAGGATTATGTGCAATGACTATCAAAAATGGAACTGCATGATAATTAATCATTTTATCTTCGGTATTCTTGTGCTAAAATTACATGATGTTCTTGCATAGTTAAATTTTATAGTTCAGTCATGTGGATATATCTATAATTATAAGATTCCCATTAAATATCTCATTATTCAAATGTGATAATGAGTTACCTGTTTCATAAAATAAGAGTGAATATTTTTTGGACCATGAAGACCTCACAGGAATTAATGAAAATGAGGTATTTCCATGTCGATCAGACTCAATTTATAAAGGGATAATTTATTGTCACCCACTTAGTCTTTGAAATTTAAAAATATAATTAAAGATAAAAACATAATGAAAATTATCCTCACATCATTTGTGAAGTTATCTAGAATGATTAAAAATACACATGTGAGAAACTATACTCATTTATTGATGGAACATTAATACCAAGAGAAAGTTTCATCAGTCACATGTTAAAGGTCAAACAAGTACAATGAATTTATATGACCCACATCATTCAAAACTCAAAGTAGGAGATATTGTAAAACCACATGATGTATCAATCTCATGTGGCTTATTGGGGGGGATCTCATGTGTCCACATTATTTACCCATCTTACTTAGGGTTCATGGCCTATATTAGTTAAAAACTAGTTAACCAACCTTAAAATCAATGTTTATTATAAATAACAAATTTTCATTTTGATATAAAAAACTATATTTTATGATGATACATAAATAAAGGTATAATTAAGAAAATGAAATATATAGCTCAACTAGATTCATTATTTTGAAGCATTGATGATATATGAATATAAATATCCAATTTTATGAAACATTGAAGCATACCAAATTACAAAAAAAATGATTGTTTGATCTTATACATATAATATTATCCTCATGCAAATATTATAGTTTCTTAAGAAACATTTCATTCATTTATTAAAGATGAAAAACTCATGCGATCACAAAATAATAAAATTTCATTGTTATGTGATAACAACATCACTCGTTCACATGATTACAACATCACGTGGTTATGTGAAAAAAATTCATCTGAATCCCTATCATACAAACTAATTTCTCTATACTAAAATAAAATTTCATTCAATTTCCTTTTATATATTCCTTACACATGATCCTCTCACAATTGTGAAATATTTTCTTCAAATATCTTGTAGTTTTTTTGCCTCATATAATACCAAATATTATGTGCATGTTATCTTACTGATATATAGAGTCATACAGAACTGATAATCCATTATAACATACCATCACTCAGGCACCTACTCAGTCCATTTCAATCCAAAAGACCTCAATATATTTCTTCCACCATTTTTGGAACGTTTACCTCTCCCAAATCTCAAATATATACATAATGTTGTTTCAGGGCATGTAGAGTTCCCTTCCTTTGATCATACAATCCAAAACATTTTTCATTTTTTCATTGTTAACTGATAAGAAACTTAGGGAATTTTTAATAATTCACTCCCATGAAAACAAGTTTCATCATTATATGAATTCAATTGAGGGCATCCTTGGACCACTCAATCTAATCAATTTCATCTTGACCTAAATTCAATCGGCCTAGTCACTTGGTAGATTTTATAGTCTATTCCACAAGAGATGCATAAAAAATCTGCATATGACCTAATTCTAACCTTCCAATTCTCTTATTGGGAGTGATCCTCCATCATTTACCCTCGTATCACAATAGGTAGGAAGAACCTTGGATTTTCTTCATATTAAGTGTTAACTATATCACTCAATTACTTCACGTAATCCACTTATTGGGTTAGCTAATCTAAGGAAGCCTTATATGAATAATTATTTCTCAATCCTTGGTCATCACACCTTTTAT
The DNA here is from genome assembly GCA_963277665.1 of Viscum album. Classification (NCBI taxonomy): domain Eukaryota; kingdom Viridiplantae; phylum Streptophyta; class Magnoliopsida; order Santalales; family Viscaceae; genus Viscum; species Viscum album. The sequence goes on along the minus strand of OY728159.1, from coordinate 115,839,006 downwards.
GATATTGAAATCCCCACTTCTTGATTCTATGCTATTTATCCAATATCACAGTCATAATATATAAAGTTACATGATAATGTCTATATCATATGATGTTAAAATTCATGGTATGTTTATATCAGACTTCCCTATACTATGAAACTCAAACTATGTAGACTTTTATTCCTATCACGAAGAATATGCTGGATGTATCCTATTGATTAATACCCAATATCAACCACCTTAAAAATCCACCAACATTTGGAAATATTAGTCATTATACTATTTAAATCATTCATTATCATGATGCATCCCTCAAAAGTCTATATACACCATTATCAGATGACACTCTCATTGAAATTATGTCCATTACATAGAGATCAATGTTCTCTCTAAGAATTAACATATATTTAGCTTTGGGACATTTCCCAATGAGACCATCATCAACATGTACTGACATATTTTCTTTTGGTAGTTATAAATATCATCCAAACTATAATATATTCTCATTGAGGATAATTTTAAAGGGTTACTCTTGATTCAGTCCCACACCGAACAGCGCTAAACAACTTTTCCATAATCATCTATAGCACATGATGTTATACTGAATGGGCCAATCCTTATCACATGAACATTAATATTATGATGTCCACTATTAGGTTACATTGAAATAGGTGGGTTTTGATTCATTCCACAAGGCTATATAGGAATCAGTTTTCATGGGTCCAATCATATCCCCACCAACACCTACCTTTTCCATGGATTGATATAAATTCCAATGTGACCAGATTTGCAGATTCAAATAATACTACATTAATATATAGTATCACAAATCAGTAAAGAAAAATATGAATAACGTCTCTTATATATATCTATTCACGTTGATACATTTTAATGACCAAATGCTAGCAAATTTGGAAGCAGTCCGACACTAGGAAAGTGAAGTATTTTAAAACATGACATAAAAATATATGTGGGATCAATAATGGGTAAGAAAAACATAAAAAATTTGTGGAAAGCCCAAACACCAATACATATTCTAATGGGTACCTAGTAATGTCCTCGTAATTATATACCATTGCAAAGAAGAAATTCACTATCTCGTAACCAAATATCACTATGGCATGAATCATGTATAAAAGATTCCCTTTAGAATCTCTCGAATCATAGATCACACAGTAGGGTGATCTTTTTATAGTGTGACCATTGGATGGAATGTTTTATTGAAAATAAATTAATCATGTTTATATTGTGAATAATTTTATTCATCATGTAGCATGTAACAATAAATCTTACAATGTAACCGTATATAACTTTCTGTTGAAATTTGAAACCAAAACATATTGTGATATTTATTCCCATGATGTGAAAGAACCATATTATTTTCTATGAATGATCCTTATGAATTTACTATCAAGGTGTTCCACATGAGCATGTGATTTGAATGATTCATATCATATTCATGGTATTCTTTGTTTTTTTTATTTTATACGAACTAAAAATTCATGGAGCTATATCAATCCTCATAGTCTTATTATTTATTCTAAAAAAAATCAATAGACCATTTGAAAAAACCACTAGTCTAATCGATCTTTAATTAATATCATCTGAATGTAACAACACACATTATTTTCAACAATAAAAAACAAAAAAATGGATTAAGGGATATTTTTTTCAAATGAGTATGAAGGAAACAAAATAGAATAACACGTCATTAAATAGTATAAAAATATAAATATCCATAAACATCAGATGCCAATAGGAAGAATACCTCATGGTGAGAACAAATAATTTTGTTCTACCATAAATATAATATTTAATGTATAAAAATAGAAAACATTAATTAGTTGAACATAAAAATATACAAAGTAGGTTCCGCTTCCAGCCTCACATATAAGACATGAACATGTATAATAATGACTAAGTAAATGAAATTAATAAATACCACACAACTAATAAAAACAAGTATGAATTAAAAAAACAATAGAGAAAATATGCCAGCTACCTGTCCATTTCAAACACCAACAAAATGACTTGAACATCACCCCAATGTATCCCCACCTTAAATAATAGTAGATCCAACCATTTTAACAATATTCCTCAAAAGTAGAACATCAAAATCCATTAATAATTATTGTATATAGATATAATTATTAAAAAATAACATCACCTATAGTTGGATTTTAATATACATCATTTAATAGTAGCATATGAGAATACCATACCCCCCCATTCCGAATTAACCTAATTTAAAGAGAAATTCCTTCAACAACCTCCAGATAACATTCAAAAAATGTTTTTATAGTTCAAAAACATTATATCTTCCAATATCAAATAAAATAATCACCATAATATCTAAAAAATCAAAATTAACAAACAATATTCATCGCAGTAAACATCATAAAATGTTCCTCCATATAAATAAATTTTATTATTTTATAGTAAACAATCTTTTGATGTTTAGTGAACGCTAGTGATTCATTGGCCATGGGAAACAAACTAATGTTTATAACCTACATACTACTTTGGACAATGGAAAGATATGGTCGAACCACAGGGAGGCCTTATGTTGTGTTTTGTGATCTAAAAAAACTAAACAGAAACACACACACAAAAACAAGAAAATAAACAATTGGTGGCGGTGAAGTGGAGTGAATGAGAATTAGTGTGTGAAGAAGTGAGTGTAAGCTAGTGAGTGCAAAGGGTATAGACAGAGCAGCAAGAGAAATTGTGGTTTAAACAACCAATAGATGGGTAGCGGTAAAGTCCACTGGCCAATTTGATATTGGTTATCCTTTTATATGCACTGGAGTTAAGAAATGTGGATCTGACTAAATGTAACTGGATAGATTTGTCATCTGGTCAGTTTGTGGTGAAACTACTCTTACAGTCCTTCGACTGTAAAATTCATTTCATCCAATGGTGATGAAGGTCAAATATCACTGGGCTCAACTTGTTAGTTGAGTTCAGTGTGTCTCTCTCATTCGAGCATAACTCACTTGTCAGTGTGTTCCACAAATTGAAACAGGATTCATTTTGGTGCAAACAATATTGGATTTCACTCGATCCTATTGTTTTGAAAATAAAATATTTTGAAAAAATGAAAGAGACAATCCAATAAAAAAATGATGCAGTGCATGAATAAGACTAAACAAATCAAATCAACCAGCTTATTCCCCCCCAAGGAATTGAGCTGGACATTATGGTTGGTTTTAATGTAACAATAGAGTAATAAATAATGAATTTCATATTAAAATGAGTTGTAGAAAAACAGAGCACAAGGATGCATGCACGACGAGATAATTTCATCCCTGGAAATAGCAGATCCACGTGGTGCGCTTCTATGTGCACGTCACCATCTTCTTAGTGAACTCCAAGTGAGTGCATCCTACCCCTAAAACGAAACAAACAAAATGAACGTGTAATATCCCAGGTGAATGAAGAATAATATATTTTCATACTTAATAATATATTTTAATTAAATATTAGTTTTACATTAAAATGGACGCTATTTTCGATAGCGTTCCCGATACGCAACAGCGAGTTTCTTTCAAAGCTTAAGTTGCACACTAATAATATAATATTATTATTTTAAATGGTAGTTAACTCATAGCCATTTTATTGGAGGGAATGAAAAAAACAACTACATTATCATTATACATGTTTGTTAAATGTATTTACATTTATCCAATAAATTTTAGAGGCTTAAAATATGAATGAATCTAATTTTAAGCATAATTTACATTAAAATGTAGATTTAACGCCTATTAATGGATAACCCTATTAAAATATATGTTTATTCACTTTAATACATTATATTTGACCAAATACAATCCTTATTTATAATGGGGTCATCAAATTTCACTTTGGGTAATTTTTTGGTATTTTTCTGATAAAGTTGATTTTTAATGAATAGTGAAAAATAGTGTGTTTTAATTCAAAATTGCCTTTTAATCTAATTCATGTATATGGTTAGATTATATTATTAATTGGTTTTAAAGTAAAATTAATATATATTTTTACCATTTAATCAAATTTTGGTCATTTTAATTAATTTCACATTGACATTGTACATAAACAAGTGTTGATCTTTTGATAGTTATTGTTTCTTAAAAACACGCTATTTGTTTTGATAACAGAAATTAATATTAAAATTAGTTAATTCTAATTATATGTTTTTAATTTGGAAAAATATAAATCATTTTTTAATTCAGAATATCAAATATAGCATAGGCTGGTTTTTTTTTATTTTTTTGAAAAACTACAATTTTTGATGAATAGTTACACTACTTAATGCTAGTTAAAAAAACTGACGTTTTCATTTAAATGAAATTTTACCACATTTGTGAATTTAATTTATAAAATCCAAAATAAATTGTTGTCAACAAAAAGTAAATGTGGTTCATTCAGATGAAAATAATTTTTGGTGAATAGTAACTTTGGACTTTTATTTACTGCGATTAAAGGTAAATAATGTAATTAAAGGTTCAAATATTGTTATAATAATTCAAAATTACAATAACACATCTCTTAACCTTATTGGATTAGTCTTTCATGACCATGGGCATCCTTGGGTCTATTTTCAGACCCCATTTAGCCACTTGGTAGTGATAATGACAATTTGGATTGATTAATTTAATGTAAAGACAAAATTGACATTAACAAAAATCTATTTGTATTTAATTTTTGTAAGTGGTTATATAAATTATCATTTCGACTATAAATATTTATTGGAAATCTAAAAATATTTCCTACACGTTGGTATTTTTTTATAATTTTTAGACATCAAATAAATTAAATTATTTATGACACAATAATGATAAAGTATTTACCTCATTAATAAATAATTTAAATAAATAAGATTATAATGATTAAAATATTATCCAAAACAAGTCCAATTATGATTGGATGATTTTATTTCGACCATGAGTCATCTTATCTTCATCTTTAATGATTTTTGGACCTTTCAAAATAGAATATATGTTTAAAATAAAATAATATTTTCACACATTCTAAAAGAGCCTCTCTGCCCCCTTATAAAAGGATACTATTTCTAACCAATTCCACACAACTATCAAGCCATTTTGATGGTCCAAAATCTTCCCAATTAATCTCCCAAAATCCATTTCATACTCATATAATCCTTAACATAGGTACAAGGCACTTCAAGTAGTCCTTTTCATTCAAACGAAAGGGAGTTAACCAAATTAAAGGTAATATTTTCTCTTAATTTGTTTTCTATTATTTTACTTCTCCAACCTCTAAACTATTTTTATTAATTTATTTTGAAACAAAAACAGTATTATCATTATAATAGGATTTTTTTGTGATAATGATTCTAACTACACTTACACACACCTCCATCTAATGGGTGAAGAACATAATGTTTATGTGGAGGGAAAACTAACACCTCACGAAACGATGATTGTTCAATTTCCTCTTACCATCTCTCATGGTGGACATTATTATGGAACATTATTTATATATGATATATATTATGTTTATGTTTTTTTATTCTTCTGTAATTTCCATTTATATAATTCCTTTATGGTTTCCATAGTGGGTAAATATGATACTCTCATTTGAGGAAGTGCGGACTACCGCCCCCTCAATGTGATTTGATTCATTAATGCCTTATGTGGGATGTATAAAGGTTGGATTTAACGATATTATATATTATATTATACTGGAATTATAATATACCTATGTATCATTATGTTTTATTTCGATTGAAATAATAAATATAAATGAAAGTAGCGTCCATACGTACGTACGACTTACCGTCTCTAAGAACGATGCATTTAATTTCTTACCTCTAAATGTTATATATACTATAATAAAAAAATTTATATACTAGATATATATGTTATATATTATATCCAAATCATGAATATCATTCTAGATATAATGAACCTTTGACCACATGTACAACTTGTAAATAAAAGGTGTTCATTTTTTACTAAAATACCAAATATCGACAAAATGAACGTTATTAACATAAATGATTGGATAATGTTTATAACATGGTAATAAGTGATATAAAAGCAATAATAAACTTTGAAAAAATGTTTTAAGAAAGTAGAAATTAACTTTACATTATTATTCAGGATATTAAAGAATGATCGAGTCAAGTCAGACATGAGGTAAGGGACTTCATCTCAATCTCCTTTCATTGAGGAATTTTTGGTTTTATACACGACTTTATTTTATATGGTGTATAAACCCTTTTTACTTTTCATTTTATTCAAAGGGAATGTTTTTATACGAAGCCTTTTAAAAAATGACAAAAAGGAATATTTTTTTAACATAGGCGATGACAATGACCTTTCTGTCGCTGCGAGTATTATTTGATCTTTGGATTTCTTAACAGGACGAAATATTTTTAAAAGGAAAAATAAATATCATATACTATTTTTACGTATTTTTTTATTGAAAATGATTTTGAGATTGGATTTATTATTTCAATATCATGAAATGTTATTTTATTATTGTGATGTGGAAATGTTATCATTACTTTATGCTTATGTTATGTGTTATGATCATGTTATGGTTCTTGGGCATTATTTATGTATATGGATGGTTCCATGATAAACATAGGGTGGGTGAGCCTGAGATAGATCTCCAATGCATTGGGTAACGTGACAGAGGTAAACGTGAATGTTTCTCCTAATATATTTTATTGAATATACTGTGATGGGTATTCCAATGTAACTCCCTATGTAGTTGTGATAGCTAAAATGTAAGTATGATATGGATGCCACAAGTTACCTTTATCATTCATGATTTCTATACATCTTTCATAAATCATATGATTTCATGATGTAAGTAAAAGAGTTCATATTTTGTATGTATTTATAAAAAAATGTTTTCATTCTTTGTTTATAACCCTTAGTGAGCCTTTTATACTCATCCCAAGTTTTGAAATTTTTTCACAGGACATAAAAATGAATAGGGTCAAGGAATAGATCAAGGAAAAGCCATGATGTCTATAACATGGAACTAGACATGACTCTTTTTTTAAGAGTTTATATTTTATGAAAATAATGGAAATTTTGTAGAAGTGTCTACCTTCTAATATTTTGAGATGTAATAGATATGTCTAAATTCTCTAAAACTCTAAACCTGAAAAGATCCTCAATGTGAATTATTCAATTAATTCAATATTATGAAATGTTTTAAGGCTGGGTCCTTATATTTGGTATCAAAGGTCAGTTTAGACACCTTTAGGAGTTAGGGTATTGTTAAATTAATATCCATAAAGTAATTTATTTTCATATTGAAATCATATAGCATTTACATATTACCATGTTGCCTCTCTTGAGATATTTCTGTGTTTAGAATGGTCTTACACATAGGAAATAGGGAAGCTATGTTGGGATGACATCAGGAGTATGAAAACCTTCCAATTTAGTATCCTAAGAAGGTCCGAATCGGAACTGAACAATTTTTTGCAGTGGTGGTGCAGTTGACTCAGGATATAAATGGTGGTGGTATCCATGAACAAGATCAGCCAGATCAATCATAGAGGAACACGACAGTAGTAGAGAAATTCATGTGGAAACATCCCACATCATTTAGAGGATCATTTGACCCTATGCTAGATTAAAGGTGGATTAAAGAACTAGAGAAGATTTTCGATGTCCTGGGTTGTTCAGAAAATCAAAAGGTTAGTCTCGTTGTTTACCATTTTGAAGGTGAAGCTGATCAGTGATTGTAGATGGTGAAAAATATCAGGGATAGTGAGGAGATTGATGCCCTTGATCAGTATTAATTCAAAGGTATGTTTCTTTTGAAATATTTTCCTAAGGTGGTTCATCTTAGGATGGAAAAACAATTTCTGGAATTGAGGAAGAGGATAACTCAGTGGCTGCTTATGAAGAAAAACTCACTCGACTGGCATGGTATGCCCCAAATTTAATATGAGATCTTAATAGTAAAATCAACCATTTTTACTCAGGATTAAATCACAAGAATCGAAGGGATTTTTCTTCTCATGAGTTCAAAAGTTATGAAAAACTTGTTTGTTGTGCCGAGATGGTAGAAATGGAGTTTTCCGATTATCAGGTATTCCTTGACATATGACAAAATAAGAGGTCGAGGTGGCAGGCGAAAGGGAAGAAATATTCAAAAAAAGTATAATTGTAATAAACTTATGTTTTAAGTTTGTGTAAATTGTGGAAAAAACTTGTTGGGTAATGTCTTTTGAATTCTGGTAAGTGCTACTGATGTGGTAAAATGGGACACAAGGCTCGTAATTGCACTAAAAAAGATCAGGGTAATGGTATGACCAAATCTGATTTACAGTCAGTAAAATGTAATAAGTTCAATGAAATGTGTCATTATGAAAATGAGTGTCCAACAAAGAACTCAACCATAGGAAAGCTGCCAGACTACAAGCAGAAAGGGGTGGTGAAATCCTTTGCAACTACTTTAGTAGATGTTGGGCCATCAAATGAAGTTCTATATGGTACATAGTTTGTTTATTCAGATTATGACAATGTGTTTTTTGATTCAGGGTCTACACACTCTTCCATTTCTGATAAGTTTTCCCGTTAATTGGGAATTGCAACTCAAGATATGAATACAGAACATACGGTAAAAACACCTGGAGGAAATATAGAGACAAAAAGAAAACAGAAGAACATTCTTGTCCTTGTGTGTGGAAAGAATCTACCTACAAACCATATTTTTTTCCCTATAGTAGAGTTTGATGTTATATTGGGCATGGATTAGATTTCTATTTATCATTCTAAGATTGACTACAGAGATAAAGAGGTTTCTTTTCAAAAATATTTTCAGTTTTATACAAAAATAAACCCTTGCTTTTGATAACATATCAGGAAGTTGAGTAACTAGTAAAAATGGAAATAAATGTTACCATGCATATATTGTTGAAAATAAAGGAACTATTCAGATTAATGATGTGTTAGTGGTAAATGAGTATTTTGATGTTTTTCCTAATGAGTTTCATGGTATTATACCAGATCGGGAAGTTGAAATTACTATTGACTTAGTTCCTGATACTAAGCTAATTTCAAAACCCCCTTATAGAATGGCCCAAATTGAACTTTTAGAGTTAAAGAAGCAATTGGAGGAGTTATTAGATAAAGGTTTCATTCGACCTAGCACATCACCATGGGGTGCTCTTTTCTTGTTTGTTAAAAATAATTATGGTTCAATGAGACTTTTAATTGATTATAGAGCGTTGAATAACATCACTGTTAAGAATAAGTATCCTTTTCATAATATTGATGAATTGTTTGATCACCCCCAGGGAGCTCATTATTTTTGAAAGATTTACTTGAGTTCATGGTACAATCAGTGGAAATTAAAGTAATAAGATGTTCTAAAGACAACATTTCGTACTATATTTGGCCATTAAGAATTTGCAGTTAGGCCTTTTGGGATAACCGATGAACCTGTTGTGTTCATGGATCATATGAATTGAATTTTCCATGAGTTCGTGGATAAGATTGTGGTTGTGTTTATTGATGATGTTTTGGTTTATTCCTAAACTAAGGAGGAATATGAATGTCATTTAAGGGTTTTCTTGAAAACCTTAAAAGAAAAGAAACTATTTGGGAAATTCAGAAAGTGTGAGTTTTGGTTACAACAAATTTCTTTCAATGGTCACATTGTTTCAAAAAATGGAATAACTATTGATTTTTCTAAAATGAAAGTTGTTGAATAATGGCCAAGACCCACAAAAATAACCGAGATTCACAGTTTTCATGGTTTGGCAGGTTATTACGGGATGTTCGTTGAAAATATTTCACTGTTATATAGTCCAATGACTAAGTTAACTCGAAAAGGTGTTAAGTTCATCTAGACAACAGAATGAGATGATTGTTTTCAGGAATTGAAAAAAAATATTGTTGAATGCTCCAGTTTTGAAACTACCATCCAAAAATGGTGAGTTTATTATCTATAGTGATGCTTCATTGAAAGGACTTGGTTGTGTCCTAATGCAGAATGATCAGGTAATTGCTTATTCGTTACATCAGTTGAAACCACATGAGTTAAATTACCCTACAAATGATTTAGAATTAGTTTTTGTTGTTTTTTCTTTAAAAATTATGAGGCATCATTTATATGGAATGAAGTTTCAAATATATACTGATCACAAAATATTTAAGTATATATTCACTCCGAAATAATTGAACCTGAGACAACATAGACGGTTGGAATTAATCATGGATTATGATTGCACGATCCATTACCATATGGGAAAATAAAATAATGTGGTTGATGCTTTGAGTCAAAAAAGTAATGCTTCATTAACCATGTTATTTTGGGAATGAGATCCTTTGGTTTTTGATTTGATGAACTTTGGTATAGAAGTTGTTGTTGTTGTTGGAAATTCTTTTGTTTTTTATCAGGTGTCAATGAGATCAACTATATCAGATAGAATAAAGCAAGCACATAAATAAGATAGTGAGTTGCAGAAAAAGGTAGAGTTGGTTCAGAAGGGTAAGTCGCCTAATTCTAATCTTGATAATGATTTTGTATTGAGGTTTGGGAAGAGATTATGTGTACCTTGTGATTCACAGTTGAAGAATGAGTTGTTATGTGAAGCTCATAGTTCTCCGTTTTCAGTTCATCCCCACGACACTAAGATGTACAAAGATCATTGTGAGTATTACTAGTGGGATGGAATAAAAAGAGATATTTATAATTTTACTATGAAGTGTTTGACTTGTCAATAGGTTAAATCTGAGTGGCAGCTACCGAAAGGAATGCTTCATCCTTTACCGGTGATAGAGTGGAAATGGGAAAATATATCCATGGACATTGTTGTGGGATTAATGAAGACATCTCGAGGTAATAGTGCAATATGGGTTACAGTTGATCGATTGACTAAATATGCTAATTTATTCCCTATTTGAGATATTATTTCTTTAGATCAACTTGCTTGGTTGAATGTTAAAGAGATAGTTAGGTTGCATGGAGTTCCTCTCTCCATTGTTTCTGATTGTGATCCCAGGTTTACTTTGATCTTTTGGATAGGCCTTCAGAAGTCATTGAGTACTGAATTTAATTTTAGTACAGCTTTTCATCCTCAATCAGATGGGCAGTCAGAACAAATAATTCTAGCCTTGCAGGATATGCTATGTGTTTGCTCGATGGATTATCAGGGAAGTTGGGACCAACATATTTCTTTGGTTGAATTTTCATATAATAAAAGTTTTCATTCTAGTATATAGATTGCTCCATTTGAGGCATTGTATGGAAAGAATTGTCGAACACTTAATTTTTCGGATGAAGCAGGTGAGAGGAAGCTGATGGGACTAGAAATGGTGAAAGAGATCCCCGAGAATGTTTGGATGATTTAGAAGAACATGAGAACATGTCAGCGCAGACAGAAAAGTTATGCAGATAACCGAAGGAAGGATCCTTCCTTTGAGGTAGGTTATCATGTCTTTCCCAATGTTTCTCCAAGGAAAAGTGTGATGCATTTTGTTAAGAAGAGAAAGTTGAGTCCAAGGTTCATTGGACCTTATGAAATTCTGGAGAAATTTGGATCAGTTTCGTATAGAATGGAGTTACCTCCAAGTTTATCCCAGATACACAATGTCATTCATGTTTCGATGTTGAGAAAGTATATGCCATATCCATCTCATGTTTTCAGCCAAGAGGTAGTTTAGTTGGAAGAGAATCTCTCTTATGAAGAACAACCAGTTCAGATTCATGACCAAAGAGAGAAAGTGTTGCAGAATAAGGTAATCCACTAGGTAAAGGTTTTTTGAAAAAATTATATGGTTGAATATGCAATGTGGGAATCTAAAAATGCTATGAGGGATAAATACCCCCACTTATTTTGAAAAGTGAATAAATATTGTGAGGACACAATTTCTAAAAGGGGGAAGGATATAACATCCAATGTAAATGAAGAATAAGATATTTTCATAATTTTTAATATTTTTGAATTAAATATTATTTTTACTTTAAAAGGGTTTCTTTGTTTGATAACTTACCCGATACGCAACAACGAGTTTCTTTGAAAGCTTACGTTGCGCACTAATAATATAATATTATTATTTTAAATGGTAGTTAATTCATTGCCATTGTATTGGAAAGAATGAACAAAGCTAACTACAATATGATTATATATTATTTTTATATGTATTTACATTTATCCAATAAATGTTAGAGGCTTAAAATATGAATGAATCTAATTTTAATCATAATTTACATTAAAAGGTCGATTTACTGCCTATTAAGGGCGACCCCTCATTAAATATATTTTTTATCACTTTAACACATTATATTTGACCAAATAAAATCCTTTTTTAGAATGGGGACATCAAATTTCACTTTGGGTAATTTATTGGTATTTTTCTGATAAAGTTAATTTTTAATGAATGGTGAAAAATAATGTATTTTAATTCAAAATTACCTTTTAATATAATTTATGTATATGGTTAGATAATATTTTTAATTGGTTTTAATGTGAAATTAAAATATATTTTTATGATTTAATCCAATGTTGGTTATTGTAATTAATTGCACTTTGAAATTTGACATAAACAAGTGTCAATCATTTGATAGTTATTGTTTCATAAAAACACACTATTTGTTTTGATAATGGTAATTAATTTTAAAATTAATTAATGCCACTTCTATGTTTTGAATATAAAAAAATATTCATCATTTTTAAATTTGGAATATCAAATATATAATTGGCTGAATGTTTTGTTTTTTCTAAAAAACTTAAATTTTTGATGAATAGTGAAACCACTTAGTGGTAGCTGAAAAACTGACTTTTTCATTTAAATGAAATTTTACCATGTCTGTGAATTGAATTTCAAAAATCGAGCATACATGGTTGTTATCAATATGTAAAATTTGGTTCATTAAGATAAAAATAATTTTTTGTGAATATTAACAATTGACTTTTATTTACCGTGTTTAAAGGTAAATAAAGTAATTCAGGGTTAAAAGAATATTATAATAATTCCAAATTACATTAACACTTATCCTAACCTTATTATATTAGTATTGTCCAGCCATGGGAATCCTTGGGTCGATTTTGGGACCCCATTGAGCCACAAGGTAGTCATAATGAAAATTTGGATTAATTAATTTAATGCTATGACAAAATTGACATTGACAAAAATCATTTAGTAATTAATTTTTATACGTGGTTATATAAATTATAATTTCAACTATAAATATTCATTGGATATATAAAAATATTTCCTATATGATCGTATTTTTTTAATAATTTTTCTGCATCATATAAATTAAATTATTTATGACATAATAATGATGCGGTATTTACTTTATTAATAAATGATTTAAATAAATAAGATTATAATGATTAAAATATTATCCAAAACATGTCTAATTCTGATAGGATGATTTTATTTCGACCAAGAGTCATCTTATCTTCATATTTAATTATTTTTGGACCTTTTGAAACAAAATATAGGTTTCTAATAAAATAATATTTTCACAGTTTCCAAAAGAGCCCCCCCCTTATAATATGAGACCATTTCTAACCATTCCACACATCTCTCAAGCCCTTTGGATCGTCCAAAATATGCCCAATTAATCTCCCTACATCTCTTTCCTCCTCCCAGAATCCTTACATTTGGAAGAAAGCACTTCAAGAAGTCCTTTTGGTTCAAACCAAAGAGATTTATCCAAATTAAAGGTAACAGTTCCTCTTAATTTGTTTTCTTTTATTTTACTTCTCTAACCCCTAAACTATTTTTATTTCTTTATTTTGTAACAAAAAAAGTATTCTAAATATACTAGTATGTTTTTATGAGATGGATTCGAACTACAATTACACACACCTCTATCTAATGGTTGAAGAACATAATGCTTCTCTGGATGGAAAACTAACACCTCACGAAACGATGATTGTTCAATTAACTCTTACCACCTCTCATGGTGGCCATTATGATGGAACTGTATTTATATATGATATATATTCTGTTTATGTTTTTTTTATGCTTCTGTAATTTTCATTTATAGCATTCCATTATGGTTTCCATATTGGGTAAATACGATAATCTCATTTGAGGAAGTGCAGACTATCTCCCCCTCAAAGTGATTTGATTAGTTAATTCCTTATGTGGGATGTATAAAGGATGGAGTTAATGATATTATATATGATATTATACTGGAATTATAATATACCTATGTATAGTTATGTTTTATTTCAATTAAAATAATAAATATAAATGAAAGTAGCATTCATGCGTACATACATCTTACCGTCTCCATGAACGGTGAATTTCATTTCTTATCTATAAATGTTATGTACTATTATAAAAACATGTATATAATGGATATATATGATATATATGATATTAAAATAATGAATATCATTTTGTATATAATGAACCTTTGACCACATGGAAAACTTGTAAATATAAGGTGTTCATTTTTACTCAAGTACCAAATGTCAACAAAATGAACGTTATTAACTTACATGATTTCATAATGTTTATAAAATTGTAATAAGTGATATAAAAGGAATAATAAAATTGAAAAAGGTTCTTAAGAAAGTATAAATTAACTTTAGTTTATTATTCAGGAGATTAAAGAACAATCGAGTCAAGTTGGACATGAGGTAAGGGACTTCGTCTCAATCTCCTTTCATTGAGGCATTTTTGGTTTTATACATGAAATTATTTTTTATGGAGTATAAACCCTTTTAAATTTTCTTTTAATTAAAAGGGAATATTTTTATATGAAGAGATTTACTAAAAGACAAAAAGGAATGTTTGTTTAATGTAAGCGGTGACAAAGACCTTTCCGCCGCTGTGAGTATTATTTTATCTTTGGCTTAAATAACAAGCCGAAATGTTTTAAAAAGGAAAAATAAATACCATATACTCTTTTTATGTATTTTGGTATTGAAAATTATTTTTAGAATTGTTTTATTATTTCAATATCTTGAAATGTTATTTTATTATTTCAATGTTGAAATGTTATCTTTCATTTATGCTTATGTTATCTGTTATGATCATGTTATGGTTCTTGGGAATTATGTATGTATACGAGTGGTTCTGTGATAAACCTAGGGCGGGTGATCCCGAGATAGATCTCTAATTCATTGGGTAACGTGATAGAGGTAAACGCGAATGTTTCTCTTAAGAGATTTTAGGGAATATACTATGATGGGTATTCCAATGTAACTCCCTATGTAGCTGTGATAGCTACAATGTAAGTATGATATGGATTCCACAAGTTACCTTTATGATTTATGATTTCTATGTGTCTTTCATAAGTATTATGATTTCATGAGGTAAGTAAAAGAGTTCATGTTTTTATGTATTTATGAACAAGTGTTTTCATTCCTTGTTTATAACCCTTACTGATCCTTTTATACTCATCTCATGTTTTGAAATGTTTTCACAGGACTTAAAGATGAATAGGGTCAAAGATGGGATCAAGGAAAAGTCATTCTGTCTAAAACATTGAACTAGACAGGAATCGTTTTTTGAGAGTTTATATTTTAGGAAAAAATGGAAGTTGTGTAGAAGTGTCTACCTTGTAATCATTTTAGATGTAATAGTTATGTCCTAATTCTCTAAAACTCTAATCCTGAAAACATACTCAATGTGAATTATTCGTTTAATTCAAGATTGTGAAATGTTTTAAGGCCGGGTCCTTATAGCATGTGAGTCAAATAAACAAAAAATTAAACTACCAAATATTATATCACAACTTAAAATAAATGAAAACACTTATAAATAAGTATGTATATTATAATAATATCTAATATTATAATTAGTAATATATGTTAATATATATAATATAACATAAATATTATAATTTTATTTACATTAATAATATTATTATATATTATATTATTTCGATTAATTATTATATACATTATATGTTATTATATATGTTATATTATGTCATATATATGATATATTATATTATTTGATATATATAATATAGTATATATAATAAATGTTATATTATAGAATAAAAAACAAAGGAAAAATAAAATGAAAGTGGGGGTGCGTTTTGTTCAACGATAGGTGTAAAAGGGGAAGGTGAGGCTTGAGGGTCACGAGGGCAAGGTGGAGACATGGGATGGAATGGAGCACAACTAAACATTGGTTCGTGTGGCGGGTTGGAGATAAGGAATTTAGTGGGTTACGACGGGGCTAGGGTTGCAGCGCGCGGAGAGGTGGATGAGGGAGTGGTGTCGGTTCAGCCAGAAAGGGAGGTGACGGGATTGAGAGAGAAGAGGGGTGGCGCCACAAGCATGAAGCCTGGGATCATGGATCGCGGCGTGACTACGTTGTGGAGCTGGGTTCAAGGAGAGTGTGGTGGGACTCGAAGTAGGTGCGGATGAGGGATAGAGGTGGGGCGATGGTTCGAGGTCAAGGTCTTTACAGTCTATAAAGAATGTTTGGTCCAGATCTGGAATTTGGGGGTATAGGATTTTATTCTTTTGTTTCAATTGAAATTTGCATTTCACTGCTGTTTTATGCGGTTTTAAATTTTTTGTTGGCAGAATTTGGTTGCTACTTATTCTGCTATGAGTTCTTCTATGAGATGTGTTTTCTTGGATGAGGATTCTTTCTACAGCTATTTAGAATACTCTGAGTTGTGGTGTGATTGTTGTGGGATAGTTCTGTTTTTTTGTGTTATTGATGTTGGAAGAGGAATAGAGGTAGGGATTTTGTCACAGTTTCTACGAGACATCAATGTGCTGGAGCGGTGAGTGATAGATGCTGTGTTGGAACTGGTGGAAAAGGAAACGGTGAGATAGTGAGGGGATACAGTGGATGGAGGAACAGTTAGACGTGCCATCGTTTCCATTAGAATATAGAGACATGTGGTGTGAACACGGTGAGACCATGAAGATGTTGCGGTGGATGGGCTATGAAGATGAAACAGTTCCAGGTAGCAACGTGAGCGTAAAGTGGTGAGTCAGCAAGTGAGGTGGTCACTGTGGCTCCATGTTGGAGAGAAACTGAGGCACCACAAAAAGAACCTGGTTCGACCACAAGACATGCAAAACAAAAAAAAATTAAATTAACTAAAACATTAATGCAATTATAAACTAATCAATTAAATTAAATAGAAAATAATTAAAAACTACGTAAATAAAAAAAGAAAAAATAATATAATTATGTATGATTTATTTAAGATAATGAATTTAGTTGTCATAAAAATAATAAATAAATTAATTAAAGAACAAATTATAACATTTAAAGTCACTAAATTAAATTAATTAACCTATTAATTAAATAATTAATTAAGTAAATTAAAGAATAAGAAAAAATAATTGAATAAAATTTCATTGATAAAACTAATTTAATTATTAAAAGACTAAAAACTAAAAAGTGTTATTTATTTACGATTTAAATAATAATGAATTAATTAATTTAATTAAAGAATTAATAAACTAACTAGAATGAAAAATTATAAAAATAATAGAATAAATAAATAGAATTCAAATTCACAGGACCAATTTATTTCAAGAATTATTTAAAATGGAACTAATTCACATTAAAACACATGTTTTAAAATAAAAACTGATTATTTTATGCAGAATGTATAGAAACACAATAAATATAAATTATTTAATAAAAAGAAACATTTTAATATAAAAATGAATATAAAAAAATACAAAAAGGTTGTGGCAAAGAGTGTGAAAACATTACCACATCAAACTCCCACACACTTAAAACTTTGTTTGTCCTCAAACAAGAACATGCCTTTGACATTAAAGCAGAAATATGATTTGTGAGTTTCAGTTCAAAAAGTGCATGATCGATCCTAAACATCAAGAAAAAAAGGGCAAAACAATGGGTCAGGCTATCCAAATGTGTTCAAAAATGATGTCCTGCATAGCTTCAAAAACCCACCAGAAATCAATAGAACTACAAATTCGTACATTGTCAAGTATGTCATGACTCCTACTTGTACTCATTAACTGTCCTAATTCACCTTCTAATTCATGTTCTGATTCAAGTAGTGTTGATAGGTTTGATGAAGTTGAATTTAAAACTTATCCAAAGGAACATTCCATTCTCACCTTCCTCCAGGTTCTAGAAATTGATGTCCTTAGATTTTATCACTTTATTGACTCATCTCAAATGAAAATATACCAAGTCAATTGCTCCCTTCTTCATCTGGGTTCAAAATTCCCCTCATCTTAATGAGTTCATTTTTTATAAGGGCACCTTATTTTACATTTTCCCAACCATATTTCATGTGTAGAGCACTGTGCATAGAACTTATTAAGATTGAAATTGGATTTATTTATTCACAGAAACACACACAATGCACCTTGTCTCAGATACTCACTGTGGTATCCCATTTTCCAATTTTACTCCAGTTACAAAGGACTTAATTAACAATCAATCGAGTTGACTTCCTAAAGTGATTGAATATTATTTAATAAAAATGTAAGTCCCATGGGTACTAGTGATAACATCAAGATACCCTAAGTCTTGATCATAATCCCACAAAACCTATCCTGTCATACTCTCATTCTCAGTTCTTAAACAGACAGATCTATAGAGACAGTGAACAATTGCACTTAGCAATCATTAATACTTAACTGTTTTTGACTAAGTTCCACTCTCAACAACTAGTGAGTATTTATCCACTACGAGGAAATAATTGAAGTATTATTCAATCTTCAATGACCATCATGTGACGAAAGGATTTGAAAACTTTTAAATGAATTTTGAACCATTGTTTTGAAAAAAATGAATAAAATAGACCATTTTTTTAAACAACCACAAACTCATGTTCAATAATGGTGGATTCAACATGACACAAGAATGACCCCTCTCCCCCACACTTTAAACCCAAAATTGTACCCAATGTTGTATTCTATGGTGGGACACAGGTTATGTTCAAAACAGATGGAAATTTTAGGTGAAAAAGATATGGAGGTGTATTAATGATGTTTAAAAATTTTCTTTTCCACACAAAAGAAAAAGAAAATAAAAACCCAAAAAAACAAAAATAGAAGAACCCAAACCCACCAACCATCACCCAAAACCAAGTAAATTTCTATTCCTAAGATGTTCATGCTTTGAATTTTTTAAAGAGAATACAAAAGATTGTATCAATTTACTTTAAATAGTTACACGATTAGTAGTGATGTGCAACAGAAGCATAATGAAATTGAAAGAAGTGGGAGGAAGCATGTTTCAGAAAATCACCTCAAAATACATTTTCCACTCTCTAGATACTAGCAGCTAAACACCCTTGCAAGAAAACAATGTCATTTCTCACAGATTAGGAGGACATCCCCCACACTTAGTTCACAATGAAGAGTAAGCAGGTAATTGAAACTGAAATGGGTATAACAAAACTTCCCTAAATTCTTAGACCTTTAGCAGTGTCTTTCATACACAGTATCATTGGGTTTTTACTCCTCGTAATAAAAATAAAAATTCAAATAATTTAAATAAGATTGCAGAGCTTGAAGTTCAAGATAAGTAACCTAAGAGAGTGGGTATAATGAAATGTTACCCATAAAATGCAGTGTATTTCTCCCATGGGGTTTCCTGGCAAATTTTCTGGTAGCAACAAATCTCTCTAAAACAACTAAAAAACATGAAGCACCATCAAGCAGCTAAGCAATTGAACCGAAGAACAAACAGGAGGGATTAACATTATTAACGAACAAAAATAAAAGCAAAACAACAAAGCTACCATGGGTCATTTCCCATGAAACACAGAGTTTATAGTCCTTAGTTAGACATGAATCAACTCATTCTTCCAACAGAGATATGGCAGCCAAGCCCTTTGGATTCCCTTCAAATAAGTGAATTATTATTTGACCATTTACTAAGGATGGTCGATTCTCTTCTCTATTCAACTCAATAGCTCCATTAACCAAAACACTAAAAATGGTAAAGGGTCCTGCCCACTTGGACTTCAACTTTCCTAGAGGCAAATTCAATCTATAATTGAAATGCAGGTCCCTCTCACCAACCTTGAAATTCTTATTTTGAATGATTGAGTAATGAAAGTCCTTTTTTCATTATTTTTAAATTTCAGCATTCTCATTGTACTCTCTTTGAATCTCATCCAGCTCACTCATCTCTAGAAGTCTCCTCTCTCCAAAAGATTTAAAATCAAATTTAAGTGCCTTCACTACCCAATAAGATCTCTGCTGTAACTCAATAGGTATATGGCATGCTTTCCCAAAGAGTACCCTATACGGTGACATCCCTATAAGAGTCTTATAAGTAGTTCTGCAGGGCCAAAGGGCCTCATCCAACTTCCTCGACCAGTCTTTCCCAGAGTTACAAACTGTTTTCTATAAAATCTTTTTGAGCTCTCTATTTGAAACTTTAGCTTTCCCACTAGACATTGGGTGGTAAGTAGTGCATGTCCAATGTGAGCACCCATACTTCCCTATCAAACCTTGATCATATAATTCCTGAAGTGAGTCCCATTATCAGTGATGAATGCTAGAGGCACACCCATTCTATAAAAGGTATTTTTCTTGATGAATTTCACAACACTAGAGGCTGAATTGTCAAGTAGAGCTACTACCTCAACCAACTTGGACACGTAGTCCACAACAACTAAAATTTACTCATTCCCATAAGAGGATGGGAATTATCTAATGAATTCCAAGCCCCACACATCAAATATTTCAACTTCTAGAATACCTTTTTGGGGTAGTTCCTACCATCTTCTATCATTCCCTAAAATTTGACATTTTTCACAGCCAATAACCTGACTCCTAGCATTTTTAAATAGTGTTGGCCAGTAGAAACCAGCCTATAGGACCTTTTGAGAAGTTATTTATTTTCCATGGTGGGCACCCAAAGGTGATGAATGGATGCTCTCAAGTATGGAAAAAATCTCATCCTTAACCACACATCTTCTCAGAATCCCATCATCACACCATCTAAAGTGAAAAGGGTCATCCCAAAAATAATATATCAGTTCAGATATAAACCTCTTCCTCTGGTTGTGTGAGAGATCCTTGGGAATTACTCCAGCTACTAGAAATTTGGCATAGTTTGAAAATCAAGAAGACTACTACACAGACGTAGCAAACAAATTTTCATCAGGTAAAGAAGTATTGATCTCTTTTGGTTCCTTACTTGTGGAATTGGAAAATCGGGACAAGTGATCTGCAACTACTTTCTTAGCCCCTTTCTTATCCCTAATCACTAAATCAAACTCTGGTAACTGCAAGGTCCACCTCATGAGTCTGGGATTTGAGTCCTTTTTGGCAATAAAATACTTTAGGGCTAAATGATCTGTGAAAACTATGATCCGTGATCCTATCAAATACTGCCTGAACTTTTCCAAAGAAAACATCACAGCAGCCAACTCCTTTTCACTGGTAGAGTAATTTTTCTAGGAATCATCTAGCAGCTTTCATGCATAGTAAATAACATGTAATTTCCTATCCTTCCTTTTCCCAAACACAGCTCATAGTGCAAAGTCACCAGAATCACACATAACCTCAAAAGGAAGCTGCCAGTTAGGAGCAGTGATTACATTTGAAGTAGTTAACTTCTCCGTGATCAAATTAAAGGCCTCTAAGAATGTATCATCAAAGACAAAGGGTGTGCCCTTAACCATTAGGGAGCACAATGGTCTAGTAATCTTAGAAAATTCCATAATGAACCTCCTTTATAACCCATAATGACCCAAAAAATTTCTAATTCCTTTGACATTTTCAAGTGGGGGTAACTTTTGTATGTCCTCATTTTTAGGATTATCGACCTCCAACTGCTTCTTAGAAACCTTGTGCCCCAAAACTATGCCTTCAGTGGCCATGAATTTTAACTTTTCCCAATTTAAGACAATGTTGGTCTCTTGACATCTTTCTAATAGTAGTTCAAGGTTTTTCAGACAGTTATTAATGTTATCTCCCACAATAGAAAAATAATCCACGAACAGTTCAATTATTGTTTCAATAATGTCTGAAACAACTGCAATCTTTCTCCTTTGAAAAGTGGAAGGAGCACCAAACAAGCAAAAGTGCATCCCCCGATTCGAAAATGTATCAAATGGATAGGTGAAACTGGTTTTCTCTTGGCCCTCATTTGCAATGGAAATCAGGTTCTAAACAGAATAACCGTCACGAAAGTAGAAGAATTCATTTCCTGCCAGTCTCTTAAACATTTGATCCAAAAATGGCATGGGTAAGGGATCCTTTTCTTGTGGAAGCTTTAAAATTTTTTTTAGTCTATATAGAATCTCCATTTATTCATTGGTCTTTCCTAGATTTTACCATTCCTTTCATTAGTGACCACTATCACTCTACTTTTTTTGGGTAACACTTGGACCCGACTTACCCAGGGGCCATCAGAAATTAGAAAAATTATTCCAGCATCAAGCAACCTAATCAATTATTCTCTAAAAACATCCTTCATGTTGAGTTTATGTCTTCCTTGGGCTTCTACTCTAGGCTTACACTCAGGTTCCATGGGGATTTTATGCATACATAAGGATGGACTAATCCCATTGATATTAGCAGTTGACCATCCTGTGACATACTTGTAATTCTTCAAAACAATAAGAAGATTTTGCTCTCGAACCACTTCCATGTTGGATGAAATGATCACAGGAAGGGTGTAATTATCTCTTAATAAGGAATATTTTAGATGGGTAGGGAGGGGATTGAGTTCAATGGCGGGTGGTGACTTGCATGAAGGAAGAAACATGGGCCTAGGTGGCCCAAGGTCTTCATGCTGCCTCTTGAAGAAGGCAGTAGACAAGGCTTTTTCCTTAGTGCAAAAGCAACTGAAATATATCTCCTCAAACATAGTCCCCTCTCTCAGGGTAAGAATGTGCTGTAAAAAAAACTCATCTAGGCTCTCCAAAAATTCTCCCTTGTATTCTTCAACAACTTCTCTCTCCTTACATTAGCTAAACTCCATGCAGGAGGCTGCAGGGATTTTTGGTTCACTGTTTATTTCATCAATAATTCTCAGAAACTCTTATTCCTCCTTATCACCAGTACTCTAAGAAAATAATATCTCTTTTTTGGATAAGATTGGGTGGGTGGGTTCTTGTATTTTCTTAAACAAATTCAACTCTTCATTCTGTTCACCCAAGTTGAAAATCAGTTTCCCTTTAGACACATCTATCACAGCTCCCCTTGTGGCCAACAAGGGCCTACCAAGAATGATAGGAATCTCCTGGTAACACTCCATATCAAGTATAAAAAAGTCATCATGCCAAAATTGTTTTCCTATGCCTATTAACAGATCATCAACCCTACCCACTGGATGCGTAATTGACCAATCAGCAAGTTGTAACTCAACCTTGGTGGGTTGGGGAGCTCCTAATCTTAGGTGATGAAAAAGTGATAGTGGAATCAGATTAATACTAGAACCCAGATCACTAAAATAGTTTAACATACCACCTCTATTCCCAAATTTTCTTGGGATGACAATGATTCCTGGGTCCTGAAGCTTAAGAGTTATCCTATTCTACAAGACTGCACTACACTCCTCTGTTAAGCTGTAGTTGTTAAATTCCTCTAATGTATATTTGTATGAACATATTTTCTTGAGGTATTTTTTATATGATGGACTTCGAATCAATGATTCCAAGAATGGGATATCAAAGTTCAGATTTTTAACCACTTTCAAAAAAATTTACCGTTCAGATTCATGAATTTGTTTATTAATTCATTTTGGGAAGGGGATTTCAGGGGGAAAATTCCTTACAATTGGGGGCATCTCTACAGTTTCTTCTTCAAAAAATTTCATCCCTTTATTTACTTTGTTTTTCATGCCATTTTCATTGGTTTTTTGAGTTGGAATAGCAGGGACTGGAGGGATTCTAGTGGTGCTGTCCATTTTTCTAGCTTCAAGGTTCTTTCAGATTTGAGTTTCCAGCTTCATCTAGATTCTCATTGTCATCATTTTTGGATTCATTCCTAGGATCTTGGTGAGTTTTAAGACCACTTCTGGTGGTCATAGCCATGGAATTACCAGAGGATAGGCTTCAATGGTACCGGGAAGCCTACCCTTTTCTCTATTACTAGCATCCCTAGAAAACTGCCCCATTTTCATTTACATGTTCTTTATTCTTCCATCCATTTGAACTTTATCATAATCATTTTTAGTATTTTGTTCATAAAATTACCCTATATATTGATGTAAAATGTCTCTCACCTCATCTTTTGAGTTGGATGACTCAGCCTTAGGTAGGGATTGGGGTTGGAATTACTGCCAGGAGGCTGCTGGAATCCAGGAGGGGCAGTAGGTTGGAGGACTCCCTGCTCCCTCCATGACAGGATTGGATGGTTCCAGTACCCTTGATTGTATGTGTTGGAAAAATAATCGTCCCTAGGCTGCATCCGAGATCCATATCCTGCAAAGCTTACACTCTCACGGGGATAAACATGCATCTCGATGTTTGGACAACAGTTTTGAGATTGTCCATACATGCCACAGTGGTGGAATTGTTCCTTATGTATTTGATGTGTGTTATCATTAATGAGGCCAGATGATTGGGCTTCAGGTTGAGGAGAAAGGGAAATTTCCTTTCTCACAATGGTTCTCCTCCTGGAGCATTTGTGCTGGAAATTTTGAGCTCTTGTATTGAATATTTGGTTGAGATGCTCAACAGTCCTATCACTAAAATCTCATCCGGAAGACTGATCCACCAAGGTTTGGTTATAAGGAGTGATACTATTATATAAGGTTTCCATAAGGAATTAAGGTGTACATTGATGGTTTGTACACTACCTAAGAAAACCTCTAAACCTATCCTAGGCTTCATGAAATAGTTCTCCTTCATCTTGAAGGAATCTAGTTATGTTGTGCCTAATTTTAGATGTCAACCTCCCTGGATAGAATTTCATTCTGAAGGAATTGTAAACATTATCCCAAGTGACAATTATTTCTTCTTCTAAATATTGGAACCAAGACCTAGTATTTCCCTTGAGGAAAAAGGGGAACACTATCTGTTTAAGCTCTTCCTCAGCGAGACCCCTAAGTGGTAGTTGTTGGACACTACAATAGAAGGCTCTAATGAAGTCAAGAGAGTCTTCCCTAGGCATTCTATTAAAGGTGGGAAGCTGACTAAGCATGGATTGCTTGATCTCGTAATTCCTAGACCTAGGAGAGAGTCTAATGCACGAAGGGTTTCTAGACACTGAAGGTAACAATAACTTTCTCAAACAATGTCTCTCAAATATATCATTCCTAGGTGGGTTCATCATTCCAGGTTGGTTCAAATTCTTAGGAAGTGGGTTGTTCAAGTTTTCATTTCTATTATCTTCCATTTTTACATTCTCTTTGTTCTTTTTAACTTCCATGAGGTGTTTACCAATTTCAGGATTACCAGGTACTAAGTGTTCAGACATAGACCAGGTTTTAATGCATCAGGTTCAAAAAATATTTTTCAATTTTTTTTGCATAATTTTTTAGTGATTTTTTTTGTTTTTGTGAATTTTTTATTTTTGGATTTTTTTGGTATTTTTTTAACGCACCTAGCCTCCCCATAAATAGTTCCAAAAGTTGCACGCTCGCACATCGTTTGGAATGGGTGACAAACTAAAATTTATAACCTACATACTACTTAGGACAGTTTCAAGACAGGGTCGAACCCTAGGGAGGCCTTATATTGTGTTTGGAAATCAAAAAAAACTAAACAAAAACTCACATGCAAAAAAAAAGAAAAAACAATTGGTGGCGGTGAAGTGGAGTTAATAAGATTTAGTATATAAAGAAGTGAGGGTATGCTAGTGAGTACAAAGGTAGTAGACCGATAAGCAATAGAAATTGTGGTGTAAACAACCAATATATGTGTAGGGGGAACGTTCACTGGCTGATTTCATATTGCATTGCCTTTTTCATGAACTGAAGTTATGAAATAAATATTTGACTAAAAGTAACTTTCCAGATTTGTCATCTGGTCAGTTTGTGATGAAAAAACTCTTACAGTCCTACAACTGTAAAAGTCTTTCCATCCAATGGTGATGAAGGTCAGATATCACTGGGCTCAACTTGTCGGTTGATTTTAGTGTGTCTCTCTCATTTGAGCATAACTCACTTGTTAGTGAGTTCCTCAAATTGGAACAGGTTTCATTATGGTGCAAACTAGATCAGTTTTCACTCGATCCTGTTGTTTTGAAAATAAACTCGTTAGTAAACAATGAGAGAGACAATCCAAAAAAAACGACGCAGTGCATGAATAAGACTAAACATATCAAATCAAACAGCTTATTCCCCCATAAGGAATTTAGCTCGACATTGTGGTTGGTTTTAATGTAAAAATAGAGTAATAAATAATGATTTTCATATAAAATTGAGTTGTAGAATAACAGAGCACACGGAAAATAAAGTTGTTCGTCTCCCTGATCGTTCTCCTGATGTTCTAAATTCTTGCTGATCAATGGTGAATGCGATGATGGAGTGTACTCTATGTCCCATCTTGGGAGTCGAGGAGTGAAATTATCTGACTCGGTACTCCAATCTGCTCGCCAAGAAATTATTGAAGGTTACTCTTGCTCTGCTTCCCCCAGTTTCGATCAAAACCTCATTGTCTGTCTCCCGTCCCCTCTATCCCAAAATGTACTCCTCGAATGCTCTTTCTCCCCTCTATAGATCAATTCCTCTCCACCTCCTGTGTATTCATCACCCATTTTATGTCTCTAGAATCTCACACGAGGAGTTCCCTAGCCTCCACGTGTAGCTTTCACTATGCAGCTCCTCACACGATGGTCACCGGAGCAATTTCTCTTAACCGAATGAAAAAGATGCACTCGCTGTGAGCTAATTTCTTCCCGAGAAATAGAAGATCCACATGGTGCACTTCTATGTGAACTTCACCATATTTTTAGTGAACTCCATGTGAGTGCATCCTGCCCCAACAGCGAAACAACAACAAATGCATGTGAGTTAAATAAATAAAAAATGAAACTACCATATATTATATCACAACATAAAATAAACAAAAACACTTATAAAGAAATATTTATATTATAATAATATCTAAAAGAATAAAACCTTAGTGAGAAACTTATTTCATTTATGGATCTTTTAACTAAGACTTCATTCTTAGACAATTTCACTTTTCTATAATTCCTTCATAATGATTCATAAAAAGCTTGTGATTAACCAAACATATCCCCCGAGAGTGTCGTAACAAAGAGTGCAGCAAGGCCCGTTATCGTGCACCAGTTCCCGTTCGAGTCTAGCTCAAAGCGGTGTTTTCGGGTTTTACCCCTATGTACATCTGTGCCAGAGCCGCCTCTACCTGCTCGTATCCAGACAGGGATGTATTTGTTTGATAGACCACTTACTCAATACTTACCAAAATACCAGGAAGTATTCCTATATTTAAACTTTTATATAGGGTTCTTCCTAAAGTTTTTATATCCTAATTTCGACAAATAACTAAACCATCCTTTGATACCAACTATAGAATCCCGCCATTTTATAACATAAACTTTCATTACATTACACAAAATTGAGGATCTTTAAGGTCTAGTGTCTTGGAAACCAAGAACATAACACATGAAAACAACATAAAACATTATTCTTAAACACTTGAAAGGCGTATCCTTAAGTTCATTCTAGGTTCATTACTGCATCTCATAACCTGGGGACATTCATCAAAAGAAAGGGTGAGCAGAAGGCCTAGTCAGGGAAACAAGAGGAACATTTTACATGTGAACTTGAGATACTTCAATAAGGACATGAAAAGAACTTTAAGGCATGAGAAAGAAATCATGAGGCATTTCATAATAAAAATAAAATTTTCCATAACTTGAAGATATGGCTACATCATTTAACATAGACAATAATGAACATATCACCAAGGTCCATCCCCAAGGTGTCATTTGAAAATTACCAAGGTTATTCACCAAGGTATTGTGAAAATTGTAATCTCTAGTGGTTACATCATTACCCAATGCATTGGAGCGCTATCAGGGCGCACCCTTAAATTTGCCTTTATTATCATGTGAGCCACATATATCATCATCAAACATTTCATAAATAACCCACATAGCATAAAATAAATGGGTTTCATTTCATAATCATAACGTTTTAAAAACTGCTTTAAAGACATGATCTTTACGGCACTTTAAACCCACGGAAGGGAAAGTGGGTCTCATGTATGTAAATACCAGAATTTAAAATATAACATTTTGATATATATGTGAATACCATTGTAGAAATAAGATATTTGAGTATTCACTTTATAACATAAAATAATTTTGAGAAAAGAGAGAGAGGCATTTTGAGACGAAAATTCTGCAGCATAACGGCTATGTTTCGCGGTTTTAGAAAACATTGAAAAGAGAGGGGACATGGTTCACCCACTCATAAATGATCCATAAAACATTAAGGGGACAGAATAAGAAGGATATATGGACATGGTAATGAAATTTGAAGGACATTCCATTTGAAATGAAAAACATGGAAGGAAGACAAAAATTAGATTTCTCTTATGAAAATTCGGTAGCCTAATGGCGTCACTTAAACTTCAATAAAAAGAATTGACAAGATCAAATAGGGTCCCTCATAATATGATAATAAGAGATCAGTATGATAGATATAGATATCATACCCCATCATAAAAAAAACTTGAAAGACTTGAAATGAAAATCGAACTTGAAAAATGTGAAGGGTGAAAGAATCCCTTAAAAATTCGGCAGCCTAACGGCGTCACTTAAACATTAATAAAACGAAATGATGAGAGTAAGAGGGGATCTCTCATCATATAAACATGAAAATGGAAGTAAGAGGAATATAAAATAACATCCTCTCACATAATAACATGGAGCATAAAAGGAATGACATAAAAAGGATTACATGAATAGAAAGAGAGAGGTCAGATCCCTTACCTTAAAACGTGACTCCTAAAACTCAATGTTTTGGACCTTGAGGGCTTGGGGGCACCTTGGGAGGACTCCTTGGAAGGTAAGGAGACCAGAACATCGTTGGGGGAGAGTTGGGAGTGAAAAATAAAGGAGGAAAGGGTGGGTATTTATAGGGAAGGTGAGGGGACAAGGCATTAATGGCCAAGGGACACCTCACAAGTGCTTTTCTCAAACCCATGTGCTCTCACATGATATTTTTCATAAAGTTAGGCCACATGGGGCCCCCAAAACAATAATTCATCACCCTTGGCCGGCCAACCCTTGAAATATCTCATGAAATCATCATGACATAGTTATGATGTCATTAAACATACCGAAACCCTAAAACTGTATTTTTACTATTCACTGAAAATTAAACTTTCTCAGAATAATCCCAAAATTTCACCTTAACCAAATATCAATGCTCTGATTTCAAAAATGAAATCCATTTTATAAAAATAATTTTCTAAATATTTTTAATTTAATTTTTAAATAAAAACACTATTCATCGAAAATTCATTTTTTTCAGAAAAATCCCCAAAAACTACCTTAACATAATATCGATGCTCTGAGTTCAAAAATAAAGTCCTTTTTATAAAAATAATTTTCTAATTATTTTTAATTAAATTTTTAATTAAAAAACACTATTCATCCGAAAAAACTAGTACTTGACTAATAATTTATGAAACCGTTATTTACCCATTTTATTGAATCACATTACTTAATCTATGTGTCTAAATTATATTAAAACATTCTTTGAGTGAAATTACTAATCCATTTTGTCATATTACTAATCCTAAGCGTAAAATCACTATTCATAATTTACTATTCATCAAAAATTAAGTTGATCTTATTAGACTCCAAATTCCTTACTGAACACTTTTGTAGAAGACCATTTTTTTAAAATAATTACACATCATTAGTTATTTAGGGTTTACATAAATGTTTTAAAATATCCCTTTTTTAAAAATTCATCAATAAAATATATCCTAAAATTATCCGGAAAAAAGAAAATCCACAAACATCACTAAAGGAATATATCTCAATTTATTCACCCGAAAGGATTACACAAGGAAGCTAGGGTCTCGTCACATAGCCCCTTATAACCCGGGCATAAGATCGATGTGTAAGGTGTGGTATGGTGAGAGAATCTGAGGGAGGCTCACATAACATTGCCCTAGTAGTAATCTCTACTAACATGAACTTCTCTCGTAGGCATTTCCGTTCAAGCTTGACACGGTGGAGTTCGGCTTGGGCTTGGTCCAAAGCGAAGCCCACAGATGCTACCTCCTTCCCAAGCTCTGATAAGTGGGCTTCATAAGGGTCGAGTCTACTGGATGAAGCCATCGAATCCTCTTTCTGCATTGACCATTAACATCTTATTAAATCATTAAGAGTAAGTTAATATACTACTCAAAAATATTGGGTCATTACATTCTTCCCCCTTTAAGAAATTTCGTCCCTGAAATTTACACTTGAGGCCTAGTCAAAAAGGTGAGGGTACTTTTGCTTCATTGTTTCCTCAGGCTCCCAAGTCGCTTCTTCATATTTATGATTCCTCCAAAACACTTTCACAAGGTGGGTAGTCTTGTTTTGTAGGACCTTGTCTCTACGGTCCAAGATCTCCACTGGCTGCTCCTCATAAGAGAGGTCATGTTCCAGTTGTACTACCTCTGGGTTCAGTACATGCGAAGGGTCGGGTATGTACTTCCTCAAGAGAGATACATGGAAGACATCATGAACTTGAGCTAGGTTCGGTGGAAGTGCTAGACGATAGGCCACTACTCCTATGTGATCAAGGATTTCATAGGGGCCAATGTACCTAGGGCTGAGCTTCCCTTTCTTCCCAAACCGCATGACTCTCTTCCATGGAGAAATTTGAAGGAAGACTTTGTCGCCAACACCAAACTCCAAGTCCCTTAGACAATTGTTAGCATAGCTCTTCTGCCGACTTTGAGCAGCTTTTATGTGTTGTTGGATGGCATGAACCTGTTCCGTCATCTCTTGAACGAGATCAGGCCCAAGAAGCTTCCTCTCACCAGTTTCATCCTAACAAGTAGGATTTCTACACCGCTTTCCATACAGAGCATCATAGGGTGCCATCTGAATACTCGCATGGAAGCTATTGTTATAGGAGAACTCCACTAATGGGAGGTGTTGATCCCATCCACCTTTAAATTCCATTGATCATAATCTCAACATGTCTTTGAGTGTTTGAATAGTCCATTCAGATTGGCCATCAGTTTGAGGATGATAGGCCGTACTAAAATTCAATTCAGTATTCAAAGCATGTTGAAGACTTCTCCAGAATTTTGATGTGAATCTTGGGTCATGATCAGATACGATGGATAGTGGTACCCCATGCAGCCTTACCACTTCCTTCACGTATATCTTGGAAAGCTGATCCAGAGAGAAATCTTCCCGAATAGAGATAAAATGGGTTGTCTTGGTGAGACGGTCCATAATAACCCATATCGCATTGTTTCCTTTGGATGTTTTCAGGAGACCAGTTACAAAGTCCATAGTGATATTATCCCACTTCCATACTGGTATGGGTAGCGGTTGTAATACCCCCTTAGAAAGTTTTCATTCTGACTTTACTTGCTGACACACCAGGCACCTTGTAGTGTAATCAATGATCTCCCTCTTCATGTTATCCCACCAATAATGATCACAAAGATCTCTATACATCTTAGTGCTTCCCGGATGTATAGAGAAAGTACAGCTATGAGCTTCATCCATCAGTTCTTTATTTATCTCCGGAATAGATGGAACACATAGTCTTGTACGAAATTTCAATACACCTTCTTGATCAACATTGAAATCAGGGAACTTACCATCCTTTACAGCCTCAAACTTCTCCTGCAGCAAGGGATCTTCTTTTTGAGCCTTCTTGATCTTCTCAAGTAATGAAGGTTGAGAAATCATTTGGGATAGGGTTGATGATGTCCCTTTCCATATAATTCCCATGTCTAGTTTTACTAGATCTTTAATCAAGGGATCCCCTAGGATCCTCATTGTTGCCAGAACAACAGGATATTTCCTGCTTAACGCATCCGCGACTTTGTTTGCTCTTCCAGGGTGATAATGAATTGAACAATCATAGTCTTTAATAAGCTCCAACCATCTCCTTTGTCTCATGTTCAATTCTTTCTGTGTGAAAATATACTTTAGACTTTGGTGGTCAGTGTATATATCACATTTCTCCCCATAAAGATAGTGCCTCCATATCTTTAGAGCAAAAACAACTGCCTCCAGCTCTAGATCATGCGTAGGATAATTCTGCTCATGAATCTTCAACTGTCGAGATGCATAAGCAATTACCTTGTCATTTTGCATGAGGACGCACCCAAGCCCTTTTAGAGATGCATCTCTAAAAATAACGAATCCTTCTCCGATAGAGTGTAGTGTTAACACAGGTGTAGTAACCAATCTCTTCTTCAGCTCTTGGAAACATTCCTCACATTCCTTTGTCCAGATGAACTTAACCCCTTTTCGAGTCAACATGGTTAGTGGATTAGAAAGCCGTGAAAAGTTTTTCACAAACCTCCTATAATATCCCACTAAACCAAGGAAACTACGAATCTCAGTTACTTTTGTGGGTTGAGGCCACTCCTCCACAACCATTGTCTTTGCAGGGTCAACCGAGATTCCTTCATTGGTTACGATGTGCCCCAAGAAAGCCACTTGTTGTAACCAAATCTCACACTTGCTGAACTTCCCAAAGAGCCTCTCCTTCCGTAGTGTTTTCAAAATAATTCTCAGATGATCTTCATGCTTCTCACGACTTTTTGAATATATCAAAATATCATCAATAAAAACTACCACAAAGTTATCAAGGTAGTCCTTAAAGACTCTATTCATCAAATCCATGAAAATAGTAGGAGCATTAGTCAAGCTGAAAGGAATAACAGTAAACTCATAATGCCCATATCTTGATCGGAAGGCAGTCTTTGGAATATCTTCCTTCTTCACCCTCAGTTGATGATAACCAGATCAAAGGTCAATCTTAGAGAATAATTGAGCCCCGCAAAGTTGGTCAAATAAATCATCAATTCTTGGAAGAGGATATTTTTTCTTCATTGTGATCCCATTCAGTTCTCTATAATCAATGCATAGCCGCATTGATCCATCCTTCTTCTTCACAAAGAGAACTGGTTCTCCCCAAGGAGACACACTCGGTCGGATAAACCCCTTCTCCAACAAGTCATGGAGTTGTTTCTTTAACTCTTCTAGCTCCACATTTTCCATTCTATACAGAGTCTTTGATATCGGTTGGGACCCAGGTACGAGTTAAATGGAGAACTCTACCTCTCATTCTGGGGGAGGTCCAGGTAACTCATCAGGAAATACATCCATATACTCCTGAACAATTGGAACATATTCAATTTGTATGCTCCCTTTCCCTTCTTCATCATCACCGATTAACTCCATAAATAAATCTATAGGAGGTGCTTCTAGATAGGGATCAGTTCGGGATATCTCTCCTTGGAAGATAATTGTAGGTCGTTCATTCAAGACTACTGAGATTTCCTTACTTCTGAATTTGATCTTAGAATTATACTTTGAGAGCCAGTCCATCCCCAGTATAATGTCGAATTCCATCATGGGAATGACTACTAGATTTTCGATAAGATTGTCCTCAACAAAGTAAACACTAGAGTCTCTAAATACTTTTGATGCAAGGATAATCCCACTTAGAGTCTTGACTGACAACTCTACCTCTAGAAGTTCGGGGATTGATTCTATATTCCTTGCAAACATGGAGGAAATAAAGGAATGCGTAGAGCTAGAATCAAATAAAGTACTTGCTAGTTTTGAGAGGACAACAAGAGTACCTGCTACCACATCATTCGGAACTTCAACTTCAGTTGTTGTGATAGCGAAAGCATGACCTTGCTCCCTTGGCCTCTGCTAAGGTTGATGGTGATTCCCCTCCACTGCCCTCGGATTTGGACATTGATTAGCAAAGTGCCCAAGCTGTCCACACTTGAAGCATGTGTCTTCGGGTAGGGCCAAAACCATATTTCCTCTATTGTTAGTGTTGTGAAGTTGAGGCTTCACATCACTACGACAATTCCGAGAAATATGGCTTTCTTTTCCACACCTATAGCACTTACCACTTCCGATCAAGCAGTTCCCCGAATGCTTCTTCCCACATTTATTGCATGTGACATGTTGCATATGCTTTCCACCTCTTTCCTGATCAAAACTTCTTCCCAGGCTTGGTTCTAGAGTTATTTTCTTCTCATTAGATTTGTGAGACCACTATGTCTCCCCAAACTCTAGTTCAACTTTCATTGCACTTCGAACAATTTCTTCATAGCTATCATAGTCCATGTTGGCTATATTCTTCCGTAGATGAGGTCGTAGTCCACCAAAGAATCTATCAACCTTCCCATTAGGGTCCATGATGAAACTTGAGGTATAACAGGAAATCCTTGTGAAGTTCATCTCGTAGGTTCCAACTGATTCATTCTCTTTTTTCTTCAGCTCGAGAAATTCTTTCTCCATTCTCGTACTCATTGAACGAGGGAAATACTTATTAAAGAATATTTCCCGGAACTCTTCCCACTCCATAGCTTCCATCTCTCCTCATGGATTCGTGTTTTTGATCAGTGACCACCACTGATCAGCTTCTCCCTCTAGGAGGTAAACAGAAAGGGTGACTTTTTCTTGTTCCGATCACTGAAGTACCGAAAAGATCTTTTCAATAGAGCTTATCCATTGTTTCGCAACCAATGTTTCAGTAGATCCACTGAATGTTGGTGGTCGTTGACGCATGAAGGACTCAACAGAAAGTTGTTCCCTTCGTGGCGAGGTCAGCCTCTCAGCTTGATTCAAGTTATTACTCATAACTTGAGTCAGTTGGTTCATCATTCGCATGAATGTTTCCATTCAGGCTTCCATCGGAGGGCCGTCAGCACATGGTGCATTGCGGTCACTATCGGCACGGTTCCTCCTATTGCCCGCCATTTTCTAAAAGAATAAAACCTTAGTGAGAAACTTATTTCATTTATGGATCTTTTAACTAAGATTTCATTCTTAGACAATTACACTTTTCTATAATTCCTTCATAATGATTCATAAAAAGCTTGTGATTAACCAAACATATCCCCCGGGAGTGTCGTAACCAAGAGTGCAGCAAGGCCCGTTATCGTGCACCAGTTCCCGTTCGAGTCTAGCTCAAAGCGGTGTTTTCGGGTTTTACCCCTATGTACATCTGTGCCAGAGCCGCCTCTACCTGCTCGTATCCGGACAGGGATGTATTTTTTTGATAGACCACTTACTCAATACATACCAAAATACAAGGAAGTTTTCCTATATTTAAACTTTTCTATAGGGTTCTTCCTAAAGTTTTTATATCCTAATTTCCACAAATAACTAAACCATCCTTTGATACCAACTATAGCATCCCGCCGTTTTATAACATAAACTTTCATTACATTACACAAAACTGAGGATCTTTAAGGTCTAGTGTCTTGGAAACCGGGAACATAACACATGAAAACAACATAAAACATTCTTCTTAAACACTTGAAAGGCGTCTCCTTAAGTTCATTCTAGGTTCATTACTGCATCTCA
Source organism: Viscum album (assembly GCA_963277665.1). Classification (NCBI taxonomy): domain Eukaryota; kingdom Viridiplantae; phylum Streptophyta; class Magnoliopsida; order Santalales; family Viscaceae; genus Viscum; species Viscum album. Next base: position 115,803,641 of record OY728159.1, on the reverse strand, counting down.
TAACCTGGGGACATACATCAAAAGAAAGGGTGAGCAGAAGGCCCACTAAGGGAAACAAGAGGAACATTTTACATGTGATCATGAGATACTTCAATAAGGACATGAAAAGAACTCTAAGGCATGAGAAATAAATCATGAGGCATTTCATAATAAAAATAACATTTTCCATAACGTGAAGATATGGCTACATCATTTAACATAGACAATCATGAACATATCACCAAGGTCCATCCCCAAGGTGTCATTTGAAAATTACCAAGGATATTCACCAAGGTATCGTGAAAATTGTAATCTCTAGTGGTTACATCATTACCCAATGCATTGGAGTTCTATCAGGGCGCACCCTTAAATTTGCCTTTATTATCATGTGAGCCACATATATCATCATCAAAAATTTCATAAATAACCCACATAGCAAAAAATAAATGGGTTTCATTTCATAATCACAACGTTTTAAAAACTGCTTTAAAGACATGATCTTTACGGCACTTTAAACCCACGGAAGGGAAAGTGGGTCTCATGTATGTAAATCCCAGAATTTAAAATAGAACATTTTGATATATATGTGAATAACCTTGTAGAAATAAGAGCTTTGAGTATTCACTTTATAACATAAAATAATTTTGAGAAAAGAGAGAGAGGCATTTTGAGATGAAAATTCTGCAGCATAACGGCTTTGTTTCGGGGTTTTAGAAAACATTGAAAAGAGAGGGGACATGGGTCACCCACTCATAAATGATCCATAAAACATTAAGGGGACAAAATAAGAAGGATACATGTACATGGTAATGAAATTTGAAGGACATTCCATTTGAAATGAAAAACATGGAAGGAAGACAAAAATTAGATTTCTCTTATGAAAATTCGGTAGCCTAACTGCGTCACTTAAACTTCAATAAAAAGAATTGACAAGATCAAATAGGGTCCCTCATCATATGATCATAAGAGATCCATATGATAGATATAGAGATCATACCCCATCATAAAAAATGAACTTGAAAGACTTGAAATGAAAATCGAACTTGAAAAATGAGAAGGGTGAAAGAATCCCTTAAAAAATCGGCAGCCTAACGGCGTCACTTAAACATTCATAAAACGAAATGATGAGATTAAGAGGGGATCTCTCATCATATAAACATGAAAAGGTAAGTAAGAGGAATATAAAAGATCATCCTCTCACATAAGAACATGGAGCATAAATGTAATGACATAAAAAGGATTACATGAAAAGAAAGAGAGAGGTCAGATCCCTTACCTTAAAACGTGACTCTTGAAACTCAATGTTTTGGACCTTGAGGGCTTGGGGGCACCTTGGGAGGACTCCTTGGAAGGTAAGGAGACCAGAACTTCGTTTGGGGAGAGTTGGGAGTGAAAAATAAAGGAGGAAAGGGTGGGTATTTATAGGGAAAGTGAGGGGACAAGGCATTAATGGCCAAGGGACACCTCACAAGTGCTTTTCTCAAACCCATGTGCTCTCTCATGATATTTTTCATAAAGTTAGTCCACATGGGGCCCCCAAAACAATAATTCACCACCCTTGGCAGGACAACCCTTTAAATATCTCATGAAATCATCATGACACAGTTATGATGTCATTAAACATACCGAAACCCTAAAACTGTATTTTTACTATTCACTGAAAATTCAACTTTCTCAGAATAATCCCAAAATATCACCTTAACCAAATATCAATGCTATGATTTCAAAAATGAAATCCATTTTATAAAAATAATTTTCTATTTATTTTTAATTTAATTTTTAAATAAAAACACTATTCATAGAAAATTCATTTTTTTCAGAAAAATCTCCAAAACTTACCTTAACATAATATCGATGCTCTGAGTTCAAAAATAAAGTCCTTTTTATAAAAATAATTTTCTAATTATTTTTAATTAAATTTTTAATTAAAAAACACTATTCATCCAAAAAAACTAATACTTGACTAATAATTTATGAAACCGTTATTTACCCATTTTATTGAATCACATTACTTAATCTAGGTGTCTAAATTATATTAAAACTTTCTTTGAGTGAAATTACTAATCCATTTGGTCATATTACTAATCCTAAGCGTAAAATCACTATTCATAATTTACAATTCATCAAAAATTAAGTTGATCTTATTAGACTCCAAATTCCTTACTGAACACTTTTGTAGAAGACCATTTTTTGAAAATCATTACACATCATTAGTTATTTAGGGTTTACATAAATGTTTTAAAATAACCCTTTTTCAAAAATTCATCAATAAAATATATCCTAAAATTATCCGGACAAAAGAAAATCCACAAAAATCACTAAAGGAAGATATCTCAATTTATTCACCTGAAAGGATTACACAAGGAAGCTAGGGTCTCATCACATAGCCCCTTATAACACCGGCATAAGACCGAAGTGTAAGGTGTGCTATGGTGAGAGAATCTGAGGGAGGCTCAGATAACATTGCCCTAGTAGTAATCTCTACTAACTTGAACTTCTCCCGTAGGCGTTTCCGTTCAAGCTTGTCACGCTGGAGTTCAGCTTGGGATTGGTCCAAAGCGAAGCCCACAGATGCTACCTCCTTCCCAAGCTCTGATAAGTGGGCTTCATAAGGGTCGACTCTACTGGATGAAGCCATCGACTCCTCTTTCTGCATTGACCATTAACATCTTATTAAATCATTATGAGTAAGTTAATATACTACTCAAAAATATTGGGTCGTTAAATTCCACCATGACACTCAAAAATAAATCATGATCTCTTTGGTAGATTAAAATATTTTCAAGACCAACCATAAACCACAACCTCCAAAACTAGGACCCTCACAATATAATATTCTATCCTAAAATAGTCTTCTAAATATATTTGTAAAAAATATAACATATCTATCTTAAAAAATGTATTCACAACTATGATATAATATAGATACAACTGTAATTCCCTGGGTTTTTGAGTTGGATCGAAAACCACCAATGATTTTAACTTGTTAATTAGTGGATATTCTACTTTTTGATTTATTGATTGGAACTCAATTTTGAGAGTTCTATTGGATTTATATGAAGTTTATTGGGTTGATATAGGTGCTTGGTAAGTTACATGGGTGGTTCAGAATCATTTATGGAGTGTATAAGGACAAATGGTCTTCAGGGATGTTGCATGCCAAGGTGCTGGGATTAGGGTAAATTGTGCATCCCCATCCTTGTAATAAAGCAACCCATTTGGGTCAATCAAACATTTAGGGTAAAACATTTTTTGGAGGCACAAATTCGTGTGAGATTTTCTATAGTTTTTAGAGATGGTTACTAAATGGTTTGTGCATGGTCATAATGTTATGTGGGTAGCCTCTATTGGTCTGGAGCCTTAGGTAGTGGATGCGGCACAATTGTCTCATGGTTTAGGAACCGTGGGGGTAAACCCTTAGGACAGTGCATGGTGAATTTTCTTATTTTTTTATTTTCTTTTTCATTTTTATTTAACTTTTTCTCTTCATTACGTCCTTATCACATGGCCCACACACAAAGAGGGATCCCCCTCTTCTCCTTCTTCCACCTCCTTAGATCCTTCTCCTTCATTGTTCATTCAATTTTAGATCTTTTAGAATTTATAGACTCTCATTAGTAAGGGTATACTCAGCCTATCATCTTCATGGTTTTTTTTTCACCTCATAGTTCACTAAACCCATCATAGAAATTTCACCATATTTTAAAGGAATATGATGGAATCTCAGATCTACAAAAATCCTCACTAAATTGGGCATCAATGTCGAATGAACCAACTTCTACAAGTCTATGTTAGGTGGTGCATTAAAAAAATGGACATTTTTGGGGTGAAAATTTTAGAACATGATTGGTTATTTTGAGTGAAGAATTTTTATACCTGATGCTTCATATTGAAATGAATGTGTGGACTGTGGGATGACATTGGGAATTTAAAATTCCAATTTTACGTGATCTTTATTGAGTTAGAGGCCGTTTCCCCTTGGGATATTTTAGTTAGGGTGAAAAAATGGAAAAAATTGACTTGTTTTAAATTAAATTGATTTGTTTACATTGTTATGGATTTTTGTAACCAAATTAGATGTATTCAAGACCTCTATGCAAATATTTTGTCATTGTTATATTATTTAATTAAATTATATTAAATTTAATTGTTTGTTTAATTTATTTTTCTTGAGTTGTATAGATATGAAATTCTTTAATTCCATGTGTTGAGATCCATGGGGACATGGTGGGCATGACCTGAGATGATATTGGGATGGCATGGCCATCAATATTATTCATCTTAAATGTCAAATTGAGGTAGTGAGGCCTCCAGGTTGGGCATGACCCATGATATTGGGATGGAAAGGCCATCAGTTTCTAAGTGACATGGTCACTGGGATAGACAGTTCTAGTTGGTGTGTCATTGGGTTTTTTGGTGATTTTTTCTCACCCATGATAGCCAAAGTGCCTGTTGATTCATGTGCACATAATATGATTCTGTTGATGATGGTGTTTTGACCACTCATGTGGTAGTTGTGGCATATGTATTATTATTTTAGGGGTGAATTCCATTTAAATAAACATAAATGTTGAGGATACATCAGATAATAGAGATGAAGTAATCTAGTGTGGGCATGAGGCTCAACATGAGTTAGGTCATGAGTTTGGATATTAATAGATGAAAGATATTGGTTTTCATCCTATTGTCATCCATGGGGATGATGTGGGATTTCGAATAGGGGTTGGTAGGACTAGGTTACTAATAAATCTGGTGTGCCTTTAAGTCCTCAGTAAAATTTGAGACATGAGGTTATAGGAGGAACATGGTGACAAGATACATGATATGAGGTAAAACCTAAAGGTTCACCTAGACTCTGCTACTTTAGGGGTACCATGGGACATGGGCCAATGACCCTCATTACATTTGATATTCTAATGTTGGATGAGGTAAGTAATGATTTCCTAATGGATATTGAGCACTATGGAATTTTATTATTATTGTACCACACTATTTACCTTCATTTATTATGGATGTATTCTTAAGAACTTATTCTTTCGAAAAATCATTGGGTGGTATCCTATTGATATTCGTCTTTCATCTTTTACATGTCTTTTGGGTTTCATGTAGTCTTATCCAAATTAAATTTTGCTAAAGGACCAACCTCAAATGTAGGATCTTAAATGTTTATTTATTGGTGATTTAAATGGACCTTGAGGTCATCCATAGCTAGATTTTTACATTTTTTATCTTTCATTCCTATATCACCAAGCTTATATTATATGTAGAAAATGTTGTATATCATTGATAGTACCATGTGTATATTGACATGTAGGACATATTTTAATAAATTCATGTTTTCTATATTTTATTTTAGTAGTGGGGATAAGTGTTGATTGGTATGCTAGTATTCATAGTTTCTATAGCTATTTTTCTATATCCTTTGTTTCCACTATTTATTTGATATCAACTGTGATTCTGCCATTGGTGGGTATAGTTTGAGTCTGCTGAGTCATTTATTTCTACTTTATGTTAAATATTATTACATGGACCAGTATTATTATAATTCCTCGAGGGTATAGACTTACCACTATACATATTTCACCGTCTCTTCTAGCCGGCATCCTTTGGTGTTCAGGGGGTGCGCCTACGACCATGGGAGCCGTGTCTGATAGTAGTATTCGATTAGATATTTGGGTCAGGGATGATACATAATCCATGGTATAAATAAGAAATACCAAGAACCTCACCCCCAATTAAATTATTCATGTCCCCTCTTTGTATTCACCTCAAATATATACTCCATCATCTATAGAACCACAAAAAATAACGAAGAGTTATATGAAAATATGTTTCTATGATCTATATATTGAAAATACATGTATCTAAATAGGATATAAGGGTGGAATCCAGTGAATTTTGAAAGATATATAGATATGTCATGGTATATTAAAACATGTATCAAGATCTTGGAAGGTGGAGTCTAGAAGGTTCATCGATTATAGGGGTAGTAAAATAAACATGATAAATTTTTTGAATGGTATTCAATAAACATGAGAAATTTAAAATCTCTTAGGAATGTATCATATTATCTATCTATATGGATCATTCTATTGAGGAGGAATTTCAGTATTGTTCATTGTATTATCTAATTTCATTTATATTTATATGATTTTTATATTTTATTTTTATTTTTATGTTTTTTAAAACAAAATGTAAAATCAAGAGGCAGATAAAAAGTGATTGAAATAAGAAGAAAAAAGTGAAAATGAAAATAATATTAATAATTTAAAGAGGTTTCGTAATAAATGTTATTATAATAAACCTATTTTCAAAGAGTTTCACTAAAAAATAAATTTTTCATATTTTTGAATTTGAAATTTTGAATTTTTTAATAACACTAACACAATTAGATGATTGAATTATCACATCCCTCAATGAACTCTATCCTTTTAAATCATATATTCCTACATGTCCCATGAAGATTTACTAATTCCTTAGTATAAACCGATGAAAATTATCTACCTATATTTTATCTGTCCTGATAAAATTTTGGATACAAGAAGTAATGAATGAGGGTGGTGAAGAAGAATTTTGAACAAATGAAGAGATTAAATCAATCACCCTACTATATCCCACCATTAATGACATAGAGTATAATTATAAATTAAACCATTAAAAATATGTAAAACTCTAAAAAAATTAAAAGATTAAATTATTTGAACTAGATTTTCTATTTTAGTGGTGGATGATCAAATACATGAAGAAAAATTGGGAACACATATTTACAGTGGGTATGAATTAGAGTTCATGATACAAAATTTTAAATAAATACAACATGCACAAGGAAAAAGAAGTGTGCACATTTTTAAATGTATAAAACTTAATAAAAAAATATAGAGAATGTAAAAAATAATCTAATAACAAATAAAAATAAAGAAACATCATAAATAATGATCTTTATCAATATTTATAATCATTTACTAAAAAATAATTTTCTCATAGATTATCTTCACATTAAAATCCCACATCTATGATTTATCTACATAGTAATGTTTTAAAATTTCTATTTCCTCTATTAGATAAACAATGAATATTCATTGAATATTCAATGAATTTTTATTCATTATTTCATAGAAATGAGATTGTTGGTAGATAAATGAGGGATTATATGAGAAGGATGGACCATTTTATTCAATTAATGGAAATTGTCTTATATATATTAAAGGAAATAATCCAATGACATTTGATAAACTTCTAGAGTGTTCTTATTCTATCTTAGATGGTTCAAAGTCACAATTGAGTTTTTGGGAAGGACATATTCAATCAAATGTATTACTATACAACAGAAGAAAACATAAAACATTCATTTTTTATACAACAAACAACATTTCTCAAGGAAGTGATTGATACACAATGCTTGAATGAAATTGTTAATCTGACTAGAAGTAACTATTATTTATGAATGGCCCATGTTACAGCTGGTTTATTTTCATGTTGCACATCAATCACATATGTAATATTATATTAGGATTATATTTTTCATCAAACACTACATAGAACTTCTTCTGTTGTATTAGTCTGATGGGGGAAAGATAAATCCTGTTTAATCACACATAGAGAGATTGAATGAGGTTTTATTCTACATAATAATATTTAATTCATCAATAGGTATTATTTTACCCCATTTCATCTCATAGGGAATTGAGTTTAATTTTATTCATGAGAGTCCCCTGTTGAAATATTTCCACGCAATGGTTTATCTCTTAAATTAACAAAACAGAGTGGGCAAGTTTTATCTTTTAATATAAAAAATTGTTTTATTTCGCAATTTATTTAAAAAAAATACATAAACATATATCCAAAGAATTTAGAACTAATAAAATAAAACTATAAAATAAAACATTTTGAACATTTAATAATTATATCATTTTGTTTATAAATACTTTAAAATTTGGTTATTTTAATTATAAAATACTTTATTATGAAGAAATTTAAATATAAAAACTAATTAAAAAAATGAAATTTTTTGCTCTAATCATCTACACACACTTAAAAAAAATTATTCTGGGAAGTAATCATATATCCACACCAAATATACACTTGAATTAAAAATTAGAGACTTTTTTAAGATAACTTCAAAATATATTTTTTTCATGTATCACATAATAAATATAATGCATGCATGTGGTTGGGTGGGGAAAAATATTTTATTATTACATAAGTGTAACATAGTGATTAACTCTAGATTTATCCTAAAGAGGAGTGCATACTAAATAGTTTCTCACTTTTTATTAGAGGAAATAATGGGGTTTTTTGATTTTTTTTGGTTTTAGAAATAAATAAAAAATATTAAAATTTATATAATTATGAAAAATGATTGAATATAGATTGTCACTTCACTATATTTAATAATATTATATGAGAATGGTGATCAGTTTAGGGTTATTTTTCCTATTGAAATTCTATACTTGTTCTATTTAATTCAATCCCCCTTTTCGATTTTTTTGAACTGATATTCCACGATACTTTCAACTTACGCATCCTGTCAAATGATGATGGTGTGAGAAAAACATACAAGACCTCACTTTGGTCTACTCTCTATCCATGTAAAATATATTTTTAATGAATATCCTCAGTTGTCTTGAGAAATAACTGACTGGGTCTTGTTTATCCCAAGAAATTGAGAACATCCATTACCTCTCTCACATGTATTGACGATCATCGAGTACTTCACCACAAAGACTTGGTATTTCCCATAAAATTAACAATGGAATTAAAATAAAATATGATCACATATGATAATAAGAAAAACTATATGAAATTTAAAACAATGTTTTAGAAAAGGAGTGGAGTTATTATTCAGTAAATTGCATGATCTCAAGCATTAAAAAATAGAAAACCTACCCTTCCCAAATCACAAAAAATTTTACCCTACCATGATATGGGTAATTGAGATAAATATGGAAGAATAAGGAATTAAAAAACTAATAAAAAGACAAGTGGAGGAACAATATGGTGACGTATCATACCTCCCTCTATAGAGATCTCCTTCTTAATTCCTTATATGGAATATGATAGGCTAGAATGAATTGGAAAGAAGGAGATCTCCTCCTTTTATAGTCCAAAATATACCATAAAATGTTACTTTGTGTTAACGAAATTTAATGGTCAATTAATTTGTCAAATCATTATTGGATGTTTTGAATACATGTCTCCCATGTCTTCTCACCAAATATAATCATAGTTAAGCATTTTTAGAGAGAGTTATGCCAGATTTACGCTGAGAATTTATTCTCCCTAGGAAAACTGTCCATTTTTCAAATATCCATTTTCTCATGAATTAATGGCGTAAAAAACAGCCTCTTATCTTATGTATGCCTTCATAAAACATTTTCCTAAATATCATTCACATACACTCACCAATATCATAGTTTTTTGACTATCCAATGTTGAGATATGGTCCCATGACTGAAAATATCTTGATCTATGAAATGTTTTTGAAGACCAAATTATGACTCATTTTGAAATTCTATATGGTGGATTTAGAATTTCGTCCAGCGTAATTAAATGAAAAAAACTAGGTTTATATTATCCTAAAAAGAAAAAATTTCCTGATTTGTATCGGTGTAAAAAAATTATGACCAACGTAGAAAAAATATTTAAAACTGTTAAGAAACCTAAATGGAAAATTTTTTCTGATTGAGCTCAAAATACCACTAGAATCATAAAATGTCGAAATTTATATTAAAATAATACTTTGGTGTGATTTAAGACATTAAAATTAAATTTATAATTATTTAATACATTTTCTCTATCAATTCCTCCACACTTTTCACAAGGACTTATGGATAGGTAAGTATCAAAATCAAATTAATACAAATTCAAAACACATATCCATGAAATCCACCAAATCCACACTAAGAAACAAAAAGATATCACACCTCATCAGAAAAAATTATTTCAATTTCCCAATTAATATAATTCAATATATGCTAAATTCATTTCTTATCCCACACATAAAAAACACCTAGCTTCCTTGAATTCTCTCTTATCTCACAAATTTCAATTGTCTACATTGTGTTTCTCATCCAAACCCATGAAATATTAACCATATGATTGATAAGTTCTTCCATATCCACCTAATGTGGGTTAAGAACACGTGGTTATCATGATTACTATTCTTGGATGTTATGTGGATTTTTTATGGTAGTACTTTTATGTCATAAATTATAAGGACGAATGGGAATGGTTTTTCACTTTTTGAAGTAAAATTATATGATTATAATTTTCAGTAAATTATAGTATCCTCTTCACTGAACACAGAAGAAAATAAGATCCATCATGATGAAATATCAAGGTAACTCCATTAAACATTTAAATAGAAAGAAAATTTGTTTTTTCTGATCATAGTATTTATTGAAATCACCTGATATGCACTACTTTTGTCTCCTTTGAAAGCTCCAGAATGGAAAATATTCTTTTATATTAGAAGCTCTTAAATGGATGATGTTTAAATAGAATAAATTTTTCAGCAACAACATCGTCTCTACCACATTTTATTTTAACCTAATGTAATAGTAAATGTGGTATCACAAAAAAACACACCTTCCCCCACAATTATATTCAACATGATCATGCAATTTCACATCAAGAGTAGGTTGGATAGGGAAAATTGGATTGTAATGTGGCAAAAATAAAAGAATTTTCTTGTATTATAAGGCTTACATGGATTTAATATAAATGTTATGAGAGAATAATATGGTATTTATTGAAAAGGGGGTTTTTGAAACTAAACAAATGCCTCCATTATTTAAAACATATATATATCAAACCCTAATGTTTTGAAAGTAATAAATAAAAATATGGTTAAAGAAAGAATGTATTGGTTATCTCAAGAAGTAATGTGAATGTAATGAATATTAAAAAATGGTTTAAAATTATCATAAGAATAGAATTTCAAATATAATGATATTGAACTATGGCTTGAGATTAAAAATCCAAAGGACATTTCCTGAAATTCCATAAATATATGAACTTTAAACAATGTAATTTTTAACATTATTTTGGGCTTAAAATCATGTAATAGATTGGTTCAATCCTTGAAATGGGTTTCAAAAATAGAAATTACAATCATTTTAGCTACAATGATTTAAAAAATATGAATTTCAAAAGGAAACACCCAAAAATCTAAATCCCACACAATATTTTTTAAAAAAAAATTTAAAAACAACCAAAAATTGGAAATCCAAAACTAAAATGGTTCCCTCTCAAAACAATAAATGATGTAGTGTCATAAATTTAGTCAAATGTATTTAACATGAAAGAATATTTGAAAATAAATCACTATATGTAAGAAAATGTAATGGAGGAGTATAGAAATATGGATTTTATTGATAAACAAGTTGGATGAGTCTAATATCCTATAATGGCTCTTTCCACATTCCGGGTAATTAATTGTTATACATGAAAGGGTATGAATTGTGTCCATGGATACCAAAACACTTGAAAAAACATTTAAGTATTGTTCTCTCAGTATGTTTTCCAATCATTTCTAATATTTTTTGATTCTTTATTGCAATATGAACCTCACACATTTTATGTGGACATGGTATCACTGAAAAATTATAATTTCCTCTTGATGTAGGAGATTGACCCTAAATTTTCATTACCCTCATGAACAAGGTTTTCGTTATTACCTTTGTAAATTAATATAAAACAATTATCCTTTGAAATTGATTGATTACAAATTTACTTTTTCCTTATGATCCAATATTCCCATTCGATTGAGAACATTGTTTACATACCTCTTCAGTATTAACGGGGTTTTCTCTAACCCTTTTCATATCATGATTTATATTAATTAAATTGAATTATTCTCAGAAATTTCTTCTTCCTTCATTGTATTTTTTTCCTAGGGTGTTGTGATAATAATTTCATTTTCATTATCTTTAATTTTATACTTCTCGATCTCATCATATTCTCCTGATTTTGATTCTCCAGTCTCTTCAAAGAAACTATCTGAGAATTATGAGGTATGATATTCTGAATAATTGGTTTTCTCTTTGTCTTCATTGTGGTATATTAAATTTAATGAATTAAATAATGAAAGATTCTTCATGGATTCCTGAATTTGGAAATGCAGTCAACTATCTCTGATCACCATTGATAGTGATTCCCTTATAAAATTTAATGATGGTATTAGTAGTATTTATGAATAATCTCATCATGATCATGCATGATTGATATAAAATCCCATATTATTTCATTTTTAGTACATAAATGTTAGCTGGGAAATGTAGATATTAGAATTTTATAATAACATCTTCTAGAACACCTAGTGGGAGAACGGTGGATCTGTTTGCAAGTTGGACCACCAATATATTAGGATTTAATTTTCTAATCTAGAAATATGTAAAAAAAATCAAGAATGACATTTATTATTTCTCCAAGAACACATATAGAATAATTAATCATTAAATGCCAATGGGTGTATAGAATATAAAATGATCTTGGATCTTGGTATTTTAATGGTATTGGTTGTGTTTTCATTACTGATACACATATTCATAAGTTGATTCTCTCATTTCCATCCATATATCTTATTTTAGTGCGTATATATTTTAGAAATTTATCATACCTTGTAATTTTTTTGACTATATTAAGTAAGGGTATAACAATTTCCACATTCTGGAGGGTGAAAAAAATTTCTTTTTGAATCTCTTCTTGGAGAAATCACTTTGACTAAACCACCCATGATGGAAATTATCGAGATAAGTATTTCTTATCCATTTTTCATCTTTGCAGTGATGTTTATTTCCTTCTAAACCTATACATATCCTCCTCCTTTAAATTTTCTACTTCATGCTGAATTTTCAATAAATTTTATGAATTATCAACTTTATCCCTCTATAGAACATATGGTATTGTTTTAGGCTCAAGTATGGCTGGAAATGGGTGTTCATTTCTACATATTTTATTTCATGTTGAAATTATCCTTAGGGTTTGTTATGGTCTCAGAAGGGAGTATTAATTGATTATATGTTAGAATGCCCATTATGCTATTGGTTTTTTGGGATGAATATTTTATAGTGTCACAAAGTCACCCAATTTTAGATTTTTTTTGTTGATCTGTAATTGAAGGATGTGCACTAGTGCATATATGTTCAATGGTTCTATGGAATATTAGTTGTTCATTTTTTTTCTATTAGTATATATTTTTGTAGGGTTATTTTAAGGGTGGGAAATTCTGATATAATTTCTATTGGTATGGATTTTGATAGGGGTACTAGTTAGGATTAAATGTTCTCACATGGTTTTGTTCATTTCCATATCCTTCACAGGATTTCATTTGACGTGGTTGATTCTACTAAAATTTTATTAGATGAAACAGTAAAACATAGTATTTTTACGCTTGTATCTCATGACACTATTCAGTATAATGACTAGAAGAAGAACATAAACCACATTTTTGAGAAGAATCTTGGTTTCCATTTTCATGGGTTACAACTATTTTATGAACCTACATTGCGGGGTCATCAACTTTTGTTTCAATAAATGCTTACGAATCACATGTATTTTCCTCAGGTATCCCCCTGCTTCCAATACCTCTCATTCCATTTTTTTCGAAGTTCTTCTCTATCTTCTCAATCAAAATTAAAATATTTTGTGGATGACTTTTTCAATTAGGTCTTCTATAGATAAGCTTTCTAGCAAATGTCAATAATTTTCATGGTGTATTTGAAATAATTACACAAATAATTAGTTTTCACGAATTTATCAATATATGAATTTGGCCAAGAGATTCTTGAAACACTCCAAATAATCCTAGAGGGTTTATCCAATAGATTCTCATATTATTTAAATATCCTTTTTGATAGGAGTGCTCCTAGATGTGGGAAGTAATCTCTACATGAATAATATTTTTAAATCCTCCCAATCACCGATTTACCATAGTAGTAGATTTTGTTTCCATTTATTAGATGTTCTTTCAAGTGAGATGGAGAATTACATCCAATGAAATTTTCCTTCAGGTTATCCACTTTTTTTTAATATTGAAAATATGAATTTGAATTAATTTATGTGTTAATTTGGGTCTTCTCATATAATTCTATGATATTTTGGAAGCAAAATAATCCAATTGACATGAAATTAAAAATCATTAAGTATAGTAGGTGAAATGTTTTGGTAATTTTGATTATAAAATTGAGGTGTGCATATGTCATGCAAGGTGTCGATGGGATTGTCAATTGTTATTTCGGGTTCAAATTGAACACATAGGGTGTCACTTTAATTAAAGTGGATTAATTCTTCAAAATCGGATTGATTTTTTTTCAAAATTTGGTTAGTGTTATTTCAATTTTTTGATCAAATTTAATTAAAATTTTAGTTGAACTATGAGTGTTTATTTTTCTTCAAAAAAATATTTGGTTGTTATATTTCAGTTCCAACCCATCAATGATTTCATCTTCAATGAATGTCAATTGTGGGGAAATAAAATAATTACTATAACCCCATTGTATTCTATTAATTAACCACAGGTAGTCTCCAAAATAAAAGTGCAATAAAAACAGCTTAATAATTTTTCATTGCGGGAAAATGATTGTGGTTTTTTATTTTCCCATTTTGAAAAAAAATTACTGAGCTAAAAAAGAAATTAATTAAGAAAAATTATTGAAAATAGATTGAAAATTAATATAATCTAAAATTGTGATATGATAACGATGGTCAGGTCAAGGTCTATTTTCCAATAGCAATGCTATAATTGTTCTATTTTAATTCAATCCTGTTTTTCAAATTTGATTTAATTGACATCCAAAAATGTTTTCCTCTCACTCCTGTAGTCAAATGGTGATGGTGAGATAAAACCTTACCATGATCTCTATTTGGTCAAATCTCCTTCTTAGTGAAAGATATTGGAAATTAATATCATCACCTGAATTGGAAAATTACTGAACATGTATTGTTTAACCCAAAAAATTAAGAACATCCATTACACCTATCATACATAATTTTGGTCTTCTAGTACATCACAATTTTTTCCTTGTTCTACTCCATCGTATATAGACCAAATCCTATTAGTGGGAGATAATGATCTTTGACCAATGAGAAAATAAATAATAGAATCAGAAATCGAATATGATCACACTTGATAATAGCAAACATAATATGATGTATAAAAAATCATATTAGAAGACATTTTGTGTTTTATTCAATAAATTAATGAACAATGGGATTACAAAATAGTAGACATACCCCTCACCAACCACTCAAATATTAACCCAATCATGGTATGAGTAGTCATGATGAATTGGGATGAATAATAAATTAAAAAACTAAGATTCAAAAAATGGGGTGAAGAATATAGTGATGTAGCTGGCCTCCCTCTGTAGATATCTCTACCTTGGTTCCCTAGAAGGAATGAGATGGATGGAATGAATTGGGAGGAGGATTTATCCCCCATTTATAGGATAAAATTACCATTTTAATGTTACCACCTATTAGACAAATTAAATGGTCGATTCACATGTGGTATTATAGATGAAAAAATTAAATAAATTTCATCCATGTCTCCTATAATTTTTTTTAAATTGTTTTATATGTGTTGAGAGAGTTATGTCGATTTTACTCTAAATGTTTATTATTCTCTTCCAGATTCACACTATATAAAATATTTGATTTCCAATGATTAAATGGTATAAACAATGGATTCATCACATGTGTAAACCTTCAGGAAACTTTTTCCCAATTTCATTCTCATACACCCTCCAAATATCAGTGCATTCTAGCCCTCTAATCATGAGATATAGTCCAAAAAAAATCACTTGATCAGGGAACATTTTTTAGGGCTCAAATTGTGAGTTCATTTTGATCTTCCATATGGTTGATTTAGGTTAGGGTATAGAAGAATTAAATGAATACCAAAATGTTTAGAATCCTAAAAGGAAATAATATCACAATTTGTATCAGTGTAGAAAATCTACTGACTGAAATATTTAAATAATTTAAAACTGGTAAAATTTTAAAATGGGATATTTTTCTAATTAAGCTGAAAATACCACTAAAATTATAAAATGTCGAAATTTCAATTCTAATAAAACACTAGTGGGATTTATAAAATTAAAATTTAGTTTAAAATTATTCATAAAATTTTCTCTATCAATTCCTCCCCACTTATCACTTCGAATACTAGACAAATAACCATCAAAATCAAATCAAATAAAATTCAAACCACATACCCATGAGATCCACTAAATCCCAATCAAGAAACTAAAATATATCACGCCAAAAAGAACCATTATTTGAAGTTCAAAATTTATATTATTTAATATATTTCAACTTTATTACTCATCCCATACAAGAAAAACAACTACTACACATGAATTTTCTCTCATCTCACAAGTATTAGTTTTCACTAAGACTTTTTTAGTCCAAACCCCTGAAAGATTCACCATAGGCTTGATAAATTACTACATATCGACCCACTGCGAGTCATGAATATGGGATTAACATTACGTATTTTTAGAGTTGTTATATGTATTTTGGTTGGTAGGGTTTTTTTGTCAAAAATTATAAGGGTGAAGAAGGAGGGATTGGATCTCTTTGAAGAAAAATTTCAAGATTCTCAATTTTACAAAGGTATGGTCTCCTTAACAATCCCGATAGTAGAAAATCGGCTCCATAATCATGAAATAACAAGG
This sequence comes from Viscum album, assembly GCA_963277665.1. Lineage (NCBI taxonomy): Eukaryota > Viridiplantae > Streptophyta > Magnoliopsida > Santalales > Viscaceae > Viscum > Viscum album. The sequence continues at coordinate 115,786,983 of OY728159.1, read as the reverse complement.
TAAAACCATTCATAATTTTAATGGAAAAAATGCCATTTTTTGAATCATAATTTTTATTGAAAGCTCTAGGTAGGCTAAACTTTGTTTCTCTATTGGACGCTCAATAAAGGCACAACACTTTTATCAAGAATTATCTCGAAAAGAACACAAGTAAACAGAATGAATTCATCCAATGAAATATCATCTCTCTAACATTTAATTTTAACCGAATGTATCCAAAAATGATGTATCACAATACAAGACAACTTCTCCTACAATTAAGTTCGACAAAATTATAAAACATCACTTCAAGAGTAGGTTGGTTAGAGAAAAATTGCCTCTTGATTTGCCTAAGATAAGAGGTTGGTAATGGAGTCTATGGGATACAAGGATTATATAATGATGTTATTCCTAAATAAAAGGGATTTCATTAAAAGGGGGATTTCCAAATAAATTATTCAATCATTTAAAACACAAGCATTTGAAACCATAATGTTTTTACATAAACAATTCCAATTTTGGATAAATAAATCATGGAATTTCTCACTGAGGAAGTTATGTGGATGTAAATAATATTATGAATGTTTTTAAATCCCAATGATAGTGTAATTTGAAATATAAATATATTGAATTATGGAATGAGATTAAAAAATTTGATGACTTTTCATAAAATTTCCCATATAATTGAACTTGAAAAAATATAATTTAAATATTCATTTAGGATAATATTAATGGAATAGATTGGATCACTAATTTAAATTAGATTAATAAATGGTAATGATATTAATTTTACCTCCAATATTTCAAGAAACATTAAATATTAAAAATAAACAGACAAAAGATTGAAATCCCCAAAAATAATAATAATTATTATTTTATTAATAGATAAATACAGAAAAAAAGAAAATCCGAAAATAAAATAGTTCCCTTTACACACATAATTTTTAGCGTGTCCTCAATTCATTCAAATGTAATTAATATGTATGCTTATTTGAAAATAAATTATTACAATCAAGAAATTTTAATTATGTGGTAAGACCAGATGGATTTTATAGATAAACAGGTTAGAGGAGTTTGATCTCCTACAATGGATCTTAAAAATTTTGTAGTAAATAAATATTATATACTCAAGTGTAATATTTCTAGCTATGTATTCCACAAAACTAGAAAAACCCCATTAATTTTTTTTCAAGTATGGTTTTAATCATTCGAGATATTTTTTTCATTCTGGTTGCAATCTTAACCACACTCATTTTTATGGGGTCAAGGGTTCATGAAATATTCTTCCCTTATCATATTATGGAAGATAGACACACAATTATTTTTACCCACATGAATGTGTATATGTTTTTTAACTCATATTATTTAAATAATAATGTTCTATTTTGATATTGATTGAGTATATATTTACCTTTATCTTATGTTCCACTCTTCCCACTGGTTTTAGAATATACTTTTCATACCTCTTCAGTGTTGATGGGTTTTTATTCAACCTTTTCCAGAGCATGTTTCATATTACATCATATGCAATGCTTCTCGGTATGTTCTTCTTCCTTTACAACTAGTTCCTTCTTTAGATCTATGATAATATTTTCATTTTCATCCCCCTTGAGTTTATACATCACAATATTATCATAATCTCATAATTTTATTTATCCATCCTTTTATAAAAAACTATCCAAAAATTTTGAGGTTGTATCTTATGAACTTTCCTTTGGTAATTTGCATTCTTTTTGGTATATTACATTTAGTGAATGAATTATTGACACATTATTCATATATTTTAATACATTGAAACGTATTCTACTATCTCTAAGATCCATTGATATTTTTCCCTAGTGTATATTGATGATTGCATTTAGAGTATTCAAGAATTGTATCACTAGGATGGTGGGTGATTGTTATGTACTCCAAGATTCGTCCGTTATTAGCTAATAAAATTCATCTAGGAACAATACCACCATTAATTTTTTTTATTTTCTATAAATCTGGTTGAAGGAGCACTGGTAACCTTAAAAAAAATACCGGGATTCAAATGCAGCAGATCCTCAATGGTACTCGAACATTCTAGAAGTCATTTCAAATTTTCAAAATTCAAATTATCGAGCATAATCATTATCGACGCCACACATCTACTTCGATTCAAATACCGCCTTAAGCTTTATGTTACATCATGTCTCCATCCACTGAGAAAGACTTCGTCGACGGCCCAACAACACGTCGAAATTCACCTCAGTCATCATCCTCATCAGTTTGAAACACCATCATCGACATCAAAACCAAAGAATAACTCCTTCACCTAGCGGAAAACCGACGTTGCCACTGAGGAAATCACCGTCGTCACTTCCTACTCACTCGTCATCTTCGTGTCAAGCTACCGCACCACCAAGAAAGTCAACAGAAGAACATGGTAGGAGAAACCATGGGCACCCCAACCAGATGCCCCAAATGCCGCCAGCACCAAACCACAAACCCACGACAAACGACCAATGACCAACAAGCACCGCACCTGCCACAATACTCCGGCCAATGAGCGAAGCCAAGATGACATCAACTAGGGGCCAAAAAAGACTAATCCAGCACGCTACCCAGCTGACCTCACTTCCCATATCCCCAGAGAGACCACCCCTCTAATCCACCTCAGAGAGATAAGTGGAGGCCTAGAGCCAGAGAAAAGGGATGAACAGCTATAAACACATCGTCGGGGACCTCAGAAGAACAGAGACCAGAAAACAAAAAAAATTGGAATCATAAGATGGGGAAGAAACCCTAGGGAACCTAAAACTAAAAGGAACACCAAAAGAATAGCTGAAAGGGAAAAGAAACCAAGAATAAGAAAGAATAAGACATCGTTCAGACCCACAGTAGTCCAACTGAAAATCCCAAAACCTCAAAGAGTTTATCGCTCCCGAACTGACCTGGAGAGGAGTAGTGAATCTCAAGGTCAGAGCACAGAAGGACGGCCAGGTAACACACCAAAGGGCCATCTTAAAGCACCAGGAGAGAACGCTGGCTAGGAGATCGAATTTGAGAGAAGAGGGATATCTGGGAGAGAGCGCTGCCCAAGGAGGGCCGGCAGGAGAGACGAAGAGACTGGGGGGGAGCGAAGTGAGACTCCCTCACTACCGGGAAGAGAGATGAACCATAGGGGAGGGAAGAATAGGGGAGAAACCAAGAGGAACCAGGCGAGTGAGGCACCATTTTCCTTTACTCAAACAATCTAGGAATAATAGATATTTGGATATTACAAGAATATCTTCAAGAAAACCTATTGTGATAACTATGGATCTGTTTTTGAGCTAGACCACCACTCTAGTAGGATTTAGTTATCCAATCTATAAAGATGTAAATACAATGTGAGTCATAACATTTATTGATCCATCTATATCATATCATCAATCAACAAACATTGAATACCCAATGATTCATGTAAATGAGAATTTCCATAGAGCTTAATATTTTTTCTGTATTGGTGGTGTGATCAATTATAAGATAGTTATTCATAATCTATTTCTATCATTTTCATTCATTTTTATCATTTTTGTGCATAACTCCAATAGAAATTTTTCATACCATATAAATTTTTAATGCTTCAAGTAGGGGGTAATAATTCAAACTTTCAAGAATGTTTCTAAAATTTCATTTTGAAGTGATTCTTCTTACAATCTCAGCAATTCAATCATCCTTGAAGGAAATGGTGGCGATAAGTCTTTCTTCACCCTTTTTTGTCTTTCCACTGGCATTTCTTTCCCCATTAACCTATCCATATCATCCTACATATACTATTATTCTTCTTGTTAAATTTTAAATGAATTACCCACATTATAAAATTCATCCCCCATTGTAATAGGTGGTATTATTTTAGTTTCATGGTTGGATGGTGGTGGGATTTAATTTGAACTTAAAGTTGTTATCATATTGCCATTATCCCTTGGTTTTGGTATTGTGTGGGAATGGATTTTTCCTTGATTATTTGTTAGAATTTCAATGAGGATGTTGAATTTGTTGGAAAAATATTTTACTCTATATTTGAGACCATCAATATAATGTTTCTATTTTTGATCATGAATTGAAGGTTAAGTACTGGTGGATTGTTGTTCATAGGGTCTCTCGGGTATTGGTGATCAACTATTTTTAGTAGATATGCCTCTTTGTATAATTGTGGGAATGGTAGGGGATTCTGGTATTATTGTTACTGGTAGGGATATTTATTATAGTAATAGATATCATTGAATGGTCCCACATGGTTTTTTGGATTCCATATCCTTACTGGTCTTGGGGTTGATGCAGTTGATTCTGCTAGAATTATGTTGGATGAAAGGTCGTAGGGTAGTATTATGTCCCTTAATCTCTGGATAGTGGTCGGAATATTGAGTGTATGAAAAACATACATCACATACTATATATAAATATTGTTTTCCATTTACTTGGGTTACATTATTTTGACAGGTAAACCATGTGATCTCATCAACATAGGTTTCAATCAACGTAGTTGAGTAAAATGTTTTTAACTCACGTATCCCCATAGTGCACATACCTCTAATTCCAAATTGTTTCATGATTTCTATAATCTTCTCAATCATATCTCTAACATATATGGGTGAATTATTTATATGGGCTCCTCCAGATGATGCATCTAGCATATTTCAATCATTGTCTATAATTACTTTGTTGAATGACATAATGATTGGGCTGTCTCTTTTTTGTATTGTGGGAATCTAGTACAGAACATCTTGTAACACTCCCCGTACACATATAGGGGTTTTAAAATTTAATTCCATATGAAATTAATCTCATTTATGATGGATGTTCTCCAAAACAGGGGAAATAATATCTTCATGAAATATATTTGTAAATCCTTCCAATCACTAATCTCCCTTTGTTATAGATTATAAACCCATTATCTAGTTTATCCTTCAAATGAGAGTGGTAATAACCTCCATTGAAATTGGTCTTCATGTGATCCTCATGGCCTGAATCATGAGCAAGAGAAGCCAAATTCGTAGAGGTGCCAATTTTGGTCAGCTCTTGCAAGACTATGAAATTTAAGAAGAATAGGAATCATATTTAAATATAATTAAAAATAATTTCAGTCAGTAGGTGTAATGAGTTTGTTATTTTTAATAGAATATTGAGGTGTGTATAGATCACATAAGATTTGGTTGGGATTTCCATCCATGATTTTGGGTTCAGAGTTGACACATAAATTGTCAATTGAATCAGATAAGTTTCATTCCTCAAAATTAGAAAGAATTTTTTTGTCCATTTTCATAGCATTCAAACAATTTTTGGATCAAATTTTTTTAAATGGTCATAAGAAAAATGGATCATATAGTTTTTTAAAAAACATCATTTTCTTAGAATTTATGGTTCACTACCTCCCTAGAAATATCACCAAGATTGATGCATGCCTATCGTGGGTCATAATAAAACAATTTTATTATTACCTACGTGTAGTCTAGTGATTAAACCAAGGTAGTATTTAAAATAAAACTGAACACGAAATATTTTTCCACTTCTAATTATAAGTAAAATTGATTGTTTTTGAATTTTATTGCTTTTGGAAAACAATTCCTGAGATGAAAAAGAAATAAATGAAGAAAAATGATTGAAAATTGATTGTAATCCTCCTGATTTAAAATTTTTATATAAGAATGGTGATCCAATGAGATTTATTTGTACAATTTCAATGATATCATTGTTCTATTTAATTCAATCATCTTTTCCAAAGTTGTTTACAGATAGATTTCATGATCGTTTTCTCCCACTAGTTTGGTCAAATGGGGAAGGTGTGAGAAAACCTTACCAAGATCCTAATTTAGCCAATTATCCTTCCATGTGAATGATATTTTCAATTAATGTCATCAATTTACTTGGTAAATACCAAATCAGGTATTTTATTTCCCAAACAATTAAGAACATCCATTTCCCATCTCACATGTATTGATGGTCATTGAGTACTTCACAATGATTCATTTGTCTATTCCATCATATATAAACCAAATAATAGAATGGGGAGATAATTATCATTGAACAAAGTGAAAATAAAATAGATAATGAGAAATATAATATGATCTCAGATAATAATAAAAAATACTATATGAAATTCATAACAATGTTTCAGAATAGAGTTACAGTTTTTTTTTCAATGAATTACATGAACTGAATCATTTGGAAACAAAAAACCTACCCTTTCCCAATCATGTAAATGTTTATCCACTGTGGTAAGGTCAATTGGGATGAATTGGAGAAAATATATAATTTAGAAAATTAAAAGATGAAAAGGGGAGGAAGGAGATGGTAATTCAGTCAGCCTCCCTCTTTGGAAATCTCTTTCTTGGTGCCCCTGATGGAATGGGATGAATTAGAAAAAAATGGGACATGAGCTCCCCTCCTTTTATAGGTCATAATTTCCCTTCATGAGTTACCTCATGTTAGACCTATTAAATGATCAATTTATAGTTGGAATAATTAAATAAAGTTGTGTATAAATATATTAGAAATCTCCTCTCAACATTTTAGTGTTTTTGGCCATGTATAGAGACATCATTGTCTGTTTTACACCAAGAATTTATTCTTCCTAGATAGACTCTACATATTCAAAATCTTTGGTTTCCCATACATTAATTGCGTTGAAAACTGTATCTTAACATGTAGATTCCTTAAGGAGACATGTTATTACATTACTTATCATTTATATTATAAATACTTGAGTCTTTGGGCCATAAAATCAGGATTTATAGGGGCAGCATAAAAAATCTATAGATCTATGAATAGTTTTCATGGCCAAATTTTTTAGCACATTTTTAGCTTCCATATGTGGAATTTAGATTTGGGTCGAAAATGATTAGATTAATACCATGATATATAAAATCCCAAAAATAAATATTTTCATGATTTTTATTATTTTTAGTAAATTAAATGACCGAATTACATTAATAATTTATCATTTCTAAAAATCCCAAATGGGCCATTTTTTCGATTAAGCTCATTATATCACTAAAATCCAAAAATTTGTAAATTTCAATTAAGATAACACTTTTATGTAATTATATGTATTTATATAAAATGTAAAATTTTTCAAAATATTTCCTTAATCATTTCCTCACACATTTGACATGGACTCCTGGACATGTAATCATCAAAATAAAATTAAAGAAAATTCCAAACACATAACCCTATATTCCAACAAATCCACATCATGAAAAAAAAAGATATCATGACACATAGAAAAATATTTTTTCAAGTTACCCATTTATATAAATAAAATATTTCCACTTCGTTTCTCTTCTCGTTACAACAAAAAGACGACCTCACATGAATTTTCACTAATCATACTAGTGTCAATTTTTCAATAAGGCTTTTCTCACAAAAACCCATGCAAGAGTCACCGTAGGATTGAAAAATTGCTACATATAGATCAAATGTTAGTCAAACACATGTTATTATCATGAAAGAATTTTAATTTTTGATATGTGTATTTTTTTGGTAGGATTTTTATTTCAAAAGATATGAGGCCAAATGAGGAGGGATTGGTTCTTTTTTGAAGAAAAATTGAAGGATTTTAATTTTTACACAAGTATGGTCACCTCCTAACACCCCATAGTATAAAATTATCTACATAATCTTGAAATATAAATAGAATTACATTTATCATTTAAATTGGAAAAATTTCAATTTTAACATTCATTGTTTTTCTTGAAAGCTCCAAACATGTACTATTTTAATTCTGATTTGTAAGCTCCAAAATGGCACTGGTTGCTTAATCATGAAACATCCCTAAAGGAACAAATTTATGAATAATTAATTATTCTATAGAAACATCATCTCTCAATAAAAAATCTCAAACCAATGTATTAGAAAATGAGGAATCACTATACAATACATCTTCCCCCACACTTATATTCCACCAGATCATGGAATTTCACTACATGAGTAGGTTATATAAAGAAAATTGTCTTGTAATGTGGCTAACATAACTTATTTTTCATTTATTAAAAGGGTGTTATGGATTAAATATACATGTAATTATAGAATAAATGTATTTTTCTTCAAAATAGGGGATTTTAAACCAAATAAATACTTTAATAATTTGAAACACAAGTATCTCAAACCCTCATGTTTTTAAAGGAATAAATCAAATTCTTGTTAATGAAATCATGGATTGGTTCACTAAATAAGTGGGTTGAATTTCAGTTATTGGAATAAATGTTTTATAAAACTCACAAGAAAGTAATTTCAAATATAAAGACATCGACCTCTGGCATAATATTAAAAAATTATAGGAATATTCATGAAATTCACCAAATATTTGAACATGAAACATAGTTATTTTTAGAATTCATTTGTGCTCAACATAATGGAATATATTATTTTACTATTTTAAATTGGTATCTAATATAGAAATTATCATAATTGTTACTCATATGTTTCAAAAACAAAGTAAATTTAAAAAACACAAAATTTCAAAAAGAAAACAGTAATTTTTTTTTGAAAAAGTAACAAACAAACAAAAAATTTAAATATTAAACGATAATGGTTACCTCCCCCATACATAAATTATTTTATGTCCTCAATGCATTAAATTTTATTTATAATGAAATTTAATTTAAAAATAATTCACAACGTCAAATAAATTGTAATGGAGGGTACGACCTTATGGATTTTATTGCATGCTTGTTGGAATCTAAACCTCACACTTATTTAAAAGTCATGGTTTCCTTGAAAAAATTGTTTATTATATTGATGTGGGAGATTTGCACTCAATTTTCATGACCCACATGAATTGGGTTTTATGTTTTCCCTCTTCCAATTTAAATAAAACATGTCTCTTTTGAAAATGATTGAGAATTGATTTACCTTTTTTTATGTGATCCACTATTCCCATTGGTTTTAGAATATCCTTTACATACCTCTTCATTGTTAATTGGGGTATCTCTATCCTTTACAGCTCATGTTGGATAGTAATGAATTTTGAATTATTATTGGCTAGTTATTTTTCAATCCCAACTGGTTTCTTTTGATGATCTATGATAGACTTTTCAATTTCAGCATCTTTGAGTTTATAGTTCTTTATATCATAATTTTTTACTCATTTGGATTCTCCAACCTCATTAAACAAAATATCAAAAAATGAAAAGGTTGTATCTTTTGAATTTACAGTTGTTTCTTTTCCTACTTTATGTTATATTTCTTTTACTGAATTAATTCTTGACATATTATTCATGGATTTTAGTGTATTGAAATGAACTCGAATCTCTCTAAGCATCATTGAGAGTGTTTCCCCATGAACATTAATGATGATATTTGTATTTGTTAATAACATTCTTCCAAGGATGATGGGTGATTTTGATGATATTATATATTCTTCAATTTTCATCCCATAAATGTCATCTAGTAAAAATACATCTGTTATGATTAAAAGTACATCTTATAGAACAACTTCATGGAAAACTATGGATCTGGTTATGATCTGGACTACCACTATTGTAGGATTCAATTTTATGCTATATAAATATGTAAATACAGAGTGTGTAATAAAATTTATTTATTCTACTAGATCACATAATGAATCAATAAACATTAAAGACCCAATTGTGTATATAATATAGAATGTCCCAAGGTTTTGAAATATTTACATTATTGGTTTTGTGATTTGTGTTAAGACACTTCTTCCTTAGTTGATTATCTCATATCTATACATTATTATTCTTTTACTATATATATAAATTATAAATTTTGCACACCTTGTATTTTTTTGACTACATCAAGTAGAGGGATATTAATTTCCACTTTCATAAAGATTTCTATAATTGTCATTAAACATGTTTTTCTTGCACTCTCTCGGATTCAATCATACTTGATTAAAATGGTGGGGATAAATATTTATAACACCTTTGTTGTCTTTGCAATGTTTTTTCATTCCACATCAACCTATCCTTCTCCTTCTCTATTTATTTTTCGTCTCCTTTTTTAATTTTCAAATAATTTCCAAATTTATCATCCTCTTACCCCATTGAATAAGTTGTATTATTTTGGGTTCAAGGTTAGATGGAGGTGTGGTTATTTTTCAATTATTGTTGTTATCATGTTTAAATTATCATTAGGGTTTAGTTTTTTTCTTTGAATGAATTTTTCCTCGATTCTTTGTTAGGATTTCCATCAGTCTATAAAATTATTTGCAAAAAAATATTTTATAGTGTCTTTTAGCCACCCAATATCATATTTTTGTTTTTGATCTTTAATTAATGGTTGAGCACTGGTAGATAGTTATTCATAGGGTCTATGTAATTTTTGTGGTTGAATGTTTTTTTGTTGGTATATATGTTTGTACTTTTTTTGGAATGGTTGGGTGTAATGATATTGTTTTTACTATTAGGGATGTTGACTGGTGTACTACTTAGGATGGGATGATCTCACCTAATTTTGTTGGTTACTATATCCTTGCAGGGCTTAGGGTTTATACTTTTGATTTAGCTTGAATTATCATGGATAAATTTCAAAGCCTGATATTATGTTCCCCATATCATAGGACACTGGTCAGTATAATGAGTTGAAGAAGAATATAAAATACATACCAAATTTCAATCTTTTTTCTATTTTCTTGGGTTATAGAAATTTGACGGTCTAACATTGTAACATCACCAACAACAGTTTCAGTCAACATCGAATAATAAGATGTTTTTAACTCATGTATCCCACCAGTTCATGTATTGTTCATTAGAAATTGTTTTCTGTTATGTGAAATCTTCTAAATTAGGCATCTACCATATGCAGGTGACATGTCAAGGAGGGATCCTACAGAGGAGGTGTCTATAATATTTCATTAATTGTTGATAATTCCTTGGTATAAGAACAAAATGAATTGATATTTCTCTATTTCTTGATGTGGGAAATTTTCACATAGATTCATGAAAACTCCCAATAAAAATAGAGGGTTTCTCATTTTGATTACTGTATCAAATAAATATCAATTTTCATGGATTTTCTCATGTATTTGTAAAATAATATCTATATTAAATATATTTTTAAATCCTCCTAATCACGTATCTACCCTAGTTATATATTATAAAACTATTCTCTAGTTTCACATTCAAGTGAGATGGGGAATTCCCATTATTGAAATTGGTCTTCAGGTGATCCTGTTGGCCTAAAGCTTGAGCAAACGAAGCTGAATTCGTAAATTTTCTAATTATGGTATTCTCCTCCAAGACCATGAAATTTCAAAATCTCATGAATCATATTAACATATATTTCCGAATCAGTTTAGGAAATATGTGTAATGAGTTGGTAATTTGAATAGAAAATTGAGGAGTGCACATATTGTGCAAGGTTTTTTGGGATTTACATCAATGATTTTGGGTTTAGAGTGAACACTAAAAATCTCATTTGAATCAGACTGATTTATTTCGTCAAAAAAATTGTAATCTTTTCTTCCTTATTTTGGTTAGTATTATTTCTATTTTATGAGAAAATTTATTTAAATGTCAGGTTGAACTACGGGTTTTTCTGTTTAAAATAAAAAAATTGGTTTCTATGTTTCACTACCTTCATAACAATGATACCATGTTTGACGTATGTCGATCATGGGGCAAAGAGATATTTTTTATTTCTGACATGTAGTATATTGATTAACCCTAGGTAGTATCCTGAAGAAAATCCAAAAAAAATAGTTTTTATCTTTTAATATTGGGAAAAATATGGTGGTTTGAGAACTCTTTTACTTTTTGAAACAAATAACTAATACAAAAAAGAAACAATTAAGAAATATTATTGAAAATTTATTGAAAATTCTCTTGATTTAAAACTATGATATTATAATGGTGATCAGGTTAGGGACGATTTTCAAATTAAAATACTATCCTTCTACTATATAAATCATTCATCATTTAAAATTTTCTTCCATGTTATATTCTATGATCTTTTACCCTAAATCATTTGAAAAAATGGTGATGATGATAGAAACCCATAACAACATCTCATTTTCGTCTAAACTCCTTCAATTTTAATGCGAGTTTCAATGAATATTTTCAAATGACATGGGCAATACCCAATCAGGTCTTTTTCATCACAAACAATTAGGATAATACATTATCCCTCTCACACATACTAACAATCCTCTATTACATCACATATAAAACATGATCTCTTCCATCAAATATAAACCAAATCCCAATGGTGGGAGATAATGATCATTGACCAAATAGAAAATCAATAAGATAATCAGAAATCAAATATGATCACACTTGATAATAAAAACTTCTATAAGAAAATGAAATCAATGATTTAGAAGAGATATAGAGTTTTCTCAATAATGTTCCTAATCTCATGTATTAAAAATAGAAATCCTACCATTCTCCATTCATTCAAATGTTTCCCCCACTATGGTAAGGGTATTCTAGATGAATTAGGATGAATAAGGAAATAAAAACTAAGAAAAAAGAAAATTAGAGGAATATTACAGTGAAGTAGTCGTACCCCCTATATTGGGAACTCCTCCCTAGTTTGAGATATGGAATTGGATGGATTGGAATGAATTGTGAAGTAGGAACTCTCCACCTTATATAGATACAATTTTCTAAAGAATTTCTTCACTTGTTAGACCATTAAATAGTTTATTAACACATAGACTCATTCAATAATGTTTTTAAAAAATCAATTCCACATATCACCACCATATCTCTAGTTTCCCATGCATTAATGGCCTTGAAAAAAATCTTTTGATGAATGGAAACCATCATCAAACTTGTTCTTCAATATCTGTCACTCTCAACCTCTAAATATCATAATATTTGGGCTCCCCAATATTGAGATATAGGCCTAACATTAAAAATATCTAGATCTGTGAATATTTTTCAATGCCCTATTTGTGAGCTCGTTTTGATATTCCATATAGTTGTTTTTTTTCTTTGGGGATAGAATAATTAAATGAAAAAAATATATATAATCCTAAAAAAATAATTTAGTTAAATTAGTTTAGAAACTTTTATGACCAAAATACATAAATAATTTAAAACTGTTCGAAATAAAAAACAGTCCACATATTTGATTAATTTCAAAATACTCCTAAAATCATAAAATGAAGAAATTTATGTAAAAATAACACATTGTAGGATATAAAACATTAATATTCAATGTAAATGTATTTAAAATATTTTCTATATTTGAATAAAATTACACTTTCTTCTCCCTTCTCTAATTTAAATTTTATTGACCTAAACAATTCACTCATGATGCAATCATAATGTACCTGGCATGGATTTTGATGCAACCTTCCATATAAGAGAATTTAATTACTATGTAATTATCATTAATGAAAATATATTATATTATAATAATATTGTATAAATTTTAATTTATCCAAATAATGTGACATTGAAAATAAATTTATTCATTAATCTTTTTCAAGGGAAATTTTAGGAATACAGGTAGGTTGTTAAGAGTTAAAAAAGGATAGAAGGGGAGGGTTTTCTGTTAAATTAAATACATGATTAATCACAAAAATAAATAAATGATACCGCATGGAATTACTTTTACCAAATGATACACCAGAATTCCAAATTCTTTCATTTAATTATTATAAATGAGAGATGAAATTATATTTATTAAATAATTTAAAATCATAATTTAGGTTTTTCCTTCTGTTTATTCTTTTATCAAATTTTTTTATGAAAATATTTTTTTATTTAAAATATAAAATATTATTTTAGGGGAATTTAATTTAAAAATGAAAACACAATGAATTTAACCCATTTCTATTTTTTAGATTCCATATAATGATGAAACTGCCTTGACAAACAAGAAAAAAGTAATGTATCTCATTGTCAACACATGAAGAGACATCCCACATACTAACTCATGAAATGGACATGAAATCATATAATGAGTTAATATATTTTAATGGATAATTGGATTCAAATGTTTCATGAACCTATTAGGCCAATCATGGTTAACAAAGTGCCTTAAAAGTTTTATGTATATAAAGTTTAAAATAACAATATATGAACTAGCCAAAAAAGATATCAATAATTTAAAATACAGGTCTTGATGTCCTAATATTTTAAAACAACTACCACATATTCATGTTAACAAAACAAGTCCTTATTTATCTCAAGAATGTGTGGGAATTTTAAATTTGACTCAATATTTATTAATAATACTTCGTAGGATATTAAAATTAATTTCGGGTTAGTGTTCATGGGGATGAACTTTGATTAAATGGTTAGACTCATACAAATATTTGAAAATTAATGTCAAGGGAAAATATTACATATTTGATGTCATTAAATTAGTTTTTAAAAATCAAGTAAAATAACTAATAATAAACTTATTTTTGGAAAATAATAGTGGGAAATAATTTAATATCAAATTTTTATAAACGAAAAAATTAATGAAAACTAAAAAACTAACAAAAAATATAAAATATAAACAATCAGGGAAAACTATCAACAAGTTTAAATTATATACAATTATTATATAAATAAATGAAAAATGAGCAATCGAGGGAGTCAAAATATTAATGGGGAATTATAATAATTTAATTATATATTTATATGTTGGATGTCAGAATTCAAAATCATTTGATGGATGAAGTTTATATAATACGAAACACAACCAGTTCTTTTTTTAGGTGTCCAAAACTGGACACCAGAAGCTGAGAATCTCAAAATGATGGATAGATATACTATCCCATGAAATGGATGATAAGTGAAAGAAAATAGGGTTGAAGAGATAAGGTCATTAATCCCTATTACTATTTTCCTCCCTTAGTTGTCATTCTACATGAATTTGAAGAGGTAATTTATTAACTAGGGAGTTTCAAAATTTATTCTTCTCTATTTTGTCCTATTATTATATTATCAATGTATATATGGATTATAAATAATTCCTCACCAGGTTTATCTTTCATGTCATACTCTTATATGTCAATTTATTTGGATGAATATTTCATTCCTATATTTTTTTATTATTCTTTTTGTTCAAATTTCAAAAATTTATATTCATTAAAATTTATAAATGAAACATCTTCCTAAATTGTTTTATCTTGAAACACATTTTTGGAAGCCATTTTCTATTTGGGGTTTCCTGAGAAAGAAAAATATATTTTATGGATCGTTTATCTCATATTATTAGTGCATTTATTGAGGATATACAATTTTGGAAGCTTTAACTCCTCCTCAACTTCAATTATTAAGTGATGGTGCAGTGCCCCTTAAATTTGTTCCATCATTTATTTTAGTGGATTATAGAGCTACTAAGACATTAATATCACTGAAAATTATCAATTAGTACTCAATGAATCCCATTTATTTATATTCTTGACTTTTTATAATTTATATCCAAAACATCATTAAAATTATTTCACATTATAGTAGTGGTTTAGTGTATTAGATATATCACTTTGAAAACCCTAAAATAAATAATAAATGTAATGAATATAAAATCTGTTATAATGATTGTGAGATGATCTAAAGTGAATAAAATATTATTTATCGATAATGGTTCAAAAAAGTGATCTATGTGGTTACCTTTTTAATGGTCCTCTTGTTCACATGATAATTTTATTAACTCTTAAGAATTTGACATTGGATATGACCTCAGGGGTCACACTCTCGATGGGGATTTTTTATCATTTATAGTATTCTATACATATTATTATATTTTTATGGTTTTTTATTCTTATTAATTAATTTTAAAAAAATGTAATTTAAAATAATCCTTATTAATATGTGATTGATGTATTAATAAAATAAATAATATGAAAAAGAATAAGATGAAAATAAATAGGTGATGAAATTAATATAAGAAGAAAAATAAAATTTATAATTTGTTTCAATTGAAAATTAATTTACCATTTTTTAAAGAAAATTTAATTTTTCTCTTAAACAAACTCTTTCAATCTATTTATTTGTTTATCACATCATTCGACCCACAATATGCTTTGAAATGGTTTCTTTAAACATGTTCCATAATGAATCTATGATAAATTAGTTGATCTCTTTGAAACTTCACCACATTCCACTACATTTTTTATGATAACCAACTAGGGATGGGATATAAATAATGACCGTGGAGAAGAAAAAAGGGAATACATAAGAATAGTGAAAAAATGCCACTTTACTCAAACCCATAATAAGAATATTATATTAGAATGATAAATTTAAAAACAAAAAATGAAGAAAAAAACTCAAATACCATTTATATTTTAACATTGTTGAATTGGATTGTTAATTCAGGAGATGAAAGTTATTTAACAAAAGGGTGAATTGAAAAAAAATCAAATCATTGAAGGGAGATAATTTAAGGGAAATAATGAAAAAATATTATGCTATAGATAGATATTAGTGAACAATGATAAATCAAAATTAAAATAATTAAGATGAATAACCTACACTAATTAGCTATGTACAAACCCAAAGAACCAAACCCCTATTACAGTGTAATAACATCATTTTATAAATATTTAATAGTTTCTCAACTTCCTTTAGATGATCAATATTTTAAAGACAATAAATAATGATTTCTCTTCAAAAAATTGTTATAGAATTAGATTTCCCATATTTGATCACCCCATAATATTTTTAAAATACTAAATGAACTTCTAATTTCATTTTTTTTGAAATGGGGATGTTTGGTACTTAAGGCTATACTTATATGAGTCGGTGAGACCAGTATATTTGATTCTTCACAAATGGAATCTAAATAGAATTGAAAATGATCCCATGGAATTTTTTAAACTTCTTATGTATTATTAAGGTCCCATAGAGTGTTACAGATCATATTTGAGTATTTTTAAGCAGTGATTAAATCATAAAAAAATACGCTTGTGAATATTACGCATTGCACTAAATTTTTTATATATAATCATAAACTAGTCATTTATCATGGGATGGGTTCATATACAACACTTTAGAATCAGGTTTAACTTTATGTGAGAGAGAAATTAATCTTATAAGGCCTATGTTTCATTTATATTGTTCTATCATAGTTCCCCAACCTCTTGTTTAATACTGATCATTGATCATATTTTCTACTGAATTAATCATATGAGTCTTGGATAAATAATTTTTTAGTCACACCAAACCTAATTGGATGAGGGTTTAATCCTGTGAAGAAGTATTTTATTCATAAACAACTATTAATTTCTCCCATTTTTATATCATTTCAAGGATTTTAATCTGAAAATAGAGACTCCCTTGTTGACTTAATATCATTATGTTGTTTAACTCCTTATTTAATGATATATAATTACTGATGTTTCTCAATTAATATATCATATGGTGGGATTTCATAACAAAATAAAGGGAGAAAAATATATATGTGTTAAAAAATTAAAATCAGTAATAATATAAAAAAAAATTAAATTTCCCACCATTTCATTATTTAATACATTTAAACAAGACTACCTGAAAATTTAATTAACGATCATATAATTTAATAAATGTTTTATATATTTAACAATAATAAATATTTATTAAATATAATGCCTTTTTCTCTTATCATACTGAAGATGAAGAAAATAAAACATGAATATTAATGAAATTGCTCAACTCCTTCAATGATCCCATAATAGTAACTGGTTGATTTCTATAAACTACATGAAACTGTTATTCTAAACATGATGTTTTCATTAAATTGATTATGGTATTTTTATTTCAATATATTAAAAATAATCAATTTTATTTTCATAGTAATCTTTATTGTATAATATTTTTCCTTCTCAACCATTCATTGATGGGTTTTGTGTGGAATTATTATGGTTTACCATATCATTCATTCAATTTACTTCCGAATTTATTAAGAAAAGAAACACATAATTATACTCTAGATAAAAATGTTGCATTGTGTATTTGGATAATTAGGAAAATTCTATTACAACATAAAACAGAAAAAAAATTTAAATTAGAACTCAGTAGCATGCTATTAAAATTTATTTTTATTCTAATACTGCTTGAGATAACATGGGATGTACATAAAAATGGGGTGATCCATAAAGACAAATAGTGGAAAAATCAAATCATAAAATGATGAAAATAATACATTGAAGTAAATATGCATATAAAGGTAAAATAATAGGTGTGAGGGTCATGAACATGAATATGAAATTCCAATAAATATGATGATGTAATGGTATCATAGGAAACTAGAAACAATATAAATCATGACATCATAAGAATAAGTACAATATAATAACTAAGGAATCATAACATAGTGTTCGTAGGATAACCCACCATCCACAAAACATTGAATCACATGAGATAAAAATAATCCCTATTTTCTTTATAGGGCTATATAATTCTGGCCTCAACTATCACATTCATATCATGTATATGCCTAAGCGTGCCACAGAGTCCCCACAACAGAAAGATGTATTTCATCACTATTATTCCCATGATTAGAGATTTTGTGTTAAAAAAATTTATTTACAAAACCAATTAAGGATAGTTAAATCATAATGAATACCTTTGGTTAGAAAATATTATGGGTATTCATTTCACAAATGAATGGCTAGGAAGAAATCGATTATAATTTCAGTAGCATAACAGGGGTACATGAAGATTCATGTAAGTGTTCAATGAGAGTTAAATGGGAATAAAATCACTTATGCATAATCAGTTTAGTATGTATTATTTCCCAAAAAACATATCCTATCATGTCCAATATAAAATTAAATAGCATAATATAGAGAAAGTGATTGAATTAATATGAGGTGGAGAGGATCACATACCTTGACAGAGAACTTCTAAAATCAAGAGAGGATATTTTTAAGATCTTGGGTACTATTTTTAATATACCTAGAGAGGGAATATTATAGTAAATTTGTGGTCCTTTGGTTTTATTGAATATAAATGGATGTTTTCGTGTGGTTTTACAGAAAAATAGGGAATTGTTTTTATTAATTATTAATCATAGGTTTTGGAGACTATACGATAAAACAATCAAAACCAAAAAAATTTCCCCTATATTTCCCATGGTTTTCTAAAAAATTTAGAGGTTTTATTTATTTTATAAGGATAAAAACCGAAATCCTTATAATAATACACAAGGTGATGTATATGTGAGTCTTGTTAAAAATATAATCAATTTGAAAATCTAGAAATGTAATATAGGTTCTTGAGGATTCATTAAGTGCATTTAAATTTTCTAAAATAACATCAAAAAATTATTTTAATGGGTATTCATAAATATGGTTGTCGATAATATTTATATTATTTATCACATCACCTTTCAGATTATATGATTTCATAATACATAATGTATAAGTAATCCATTTTAAATTCTTACCCAAAATTCAAATAGTCGAAAACAATTATGAAAAATAAGCCATTGGATAATTTAATGTGCTGAATTCAAAAAAATGTTTTCATAATAATTCATAAAATACGATAATTCTCCTGTCTAAATAAAAAATCCCCATTTATTAATAAAAAATATTATTTAAAAAAATGGTTTTATAACCCACATAAAAACTAAATTTCACTTCCTAAAATTATATTATTACTAATATTTAGTAAATATTATTTAATAATAATAACTTAAGAAATATAACTTATTTAAAAATTTATAGAATTAAAAAAAAGTGTGTCTTGATTTAAAATATATATTTCTCAAAAATTAAATTGATGTTTCATCCTATAAAAATTTAGATTTTATAAAAAATAATTTTTAATCATTATGAAGTAATAAAATATAAATATAATAATTAATTTTTAAAAAATATATAAATTCATACTATTATGGTCTAGATATATAAAGTTTTATTGGACCACTAAATTCCCTATAGGTATTGTGTGTGATGGTGGGCTATTATTGTGGTGGTTTAGTGAACATATTTTGGGCTATGATCTCAATTATCATTAAATTATAACAAAAATTTTTTCAATTATGCTTGAGTTGTTAAAAATTATCTTGGTATTGGTCGAACAAAAATCCTAGTAATGTTATCTCTCTCAAATGATCTGATAAATGGGATTCAATGGTTCTGATCCTACTAGTATAATCCATCTAATTAATTCTTTATTTGAAACGGATTTAACATAGACCTATATATATATATATTAATATGATAATAATAGTATAATTGCTATAATATTATGGGTTATGATGATTAATTTTCTTTTATATATTATAATATATAACTTTTAAAAATACAAAATAAACGAATTAGTGTACATGTTTTATATTATTTTATTTATTAATAAAGGAATTATTCATTTTTAAAGGGATTTTCATTTAAAAGTGCCCAAGATAATTCATTATTCCAAAATTTGGAAATTCCATCCACAAATTTTCATTCTGACACTAATGAAAATGAGGGTAATTTTGGTTCATTGCCTTTTCTAGAACCTAGATTTCTTCCACAATCATGTTGATCCACCACCTCACTTTGAGTATGTGACTTTAATTATTTCTTATAACCATTTTTCTATGATCTAAGATCATCACTAGATGCTCATCATATGAATGATAATTCAAAAATGGCACCACCCTTGGATTCAATGAATTTGGGGGATTTGTTATGTACTTCATGAAGATGTTTATATTGAACACATTACATACTTGATATTGGTTAGGTGGTAGTCATAGTCTCTATGACACAAGTATGACATGATCTAGGATCTAAAACTGGTTGATATATCTTGGATTAATCATTCCCTTCTTCCAAAACAACATGACTTTATTCTATGGTGACATATGATAGAATTATTTATTTCTAACCATACACTATTGGACTTGTCTATGATTTTCTACATAGTGTTTAATTTGAATTTTTATAGATTTCAGAAGACATGAAATTATTTTAACCTTAAATGAAATATCTCAGATAAGATCTGGTCCCATAAAAATCCACACACTATCTTCATCCAATCATGTTAGAATATGACACCTCTTCCCATATATTTCCTCATATAGTTCCATTTGTATTCTAGAATAGAAACTATTTTTATATTGGAACTATATTAGGGGATTTATTTTATCACAAAATGATACTAAAATTTATTGAATATGATCTTATCATATTCTCTAGATTATTAATGGTTCATTATGATTGACCATCCATATATGGGCGATATGCATTACTGAAACTTAGCTATATATACAATTCTTGATGAAGGATTCTCCAGAATAATGAAGTAAACCACAGATCTTGATTAGATACGATTGAGAGTGGAACTTTATGTAGTCTTACCACTTCACTTATGTATATCATAGATATTGGGTCAATAAAGAAATCATTCGTTATTTAAACGAAATACGTTTACTTGGTATGTTTTAATCTACCACACATATAGTGTTATTTTCTTTGGGGGTCATGGTGAGTCCTATAATAAAATACATGTTTATATATTCACATTTCAATATAGGTATGAAAAATATTTTCATCATACCAATAATTTTTTTTAATTAAACCTTGAATTTTTGGCATTCCAAGAATCATGATACCAATTTTTCCATATCCCTCCTAATATTATCGCAATAGACGTTTTTAATAGAATATCTATACATATTATAGATTCTTCATATTAATATAGTTTGATGATATGTGAACATTTACCAAAAGTTCGGTATTTAGTTCTGAGTTTTCTAGGACAAATGTGTGTGTTCTAAACCATATAATTCCATCTATAGAAAATTTGATGTCGTGAATATTAAATACCTTTTTATATCGCACCTTGTGTTCCTTGTGATCCACCTTGATATTATCAATAATAGATAGTCGAATAGTAATTTGAAGAAGCTAGGGTGATAGGCCTTTTATTATCTACATATACATCTTCTATATGTACAAGATTATTGGATCATTGTTAATTCTCATCATGGATAGGTTTTTAAGATCACTTCAACTTAAATCAACTAACACTTTGTTCACCATCCCATGATATAAATATATTGAACAATCATAATCCATCATCATCTATAACCACCGTAATTGGCGCATATTGAGTTGCTTCTTGTTGGAATATATAGTTAGAGATTCTATGATCTATATATATGTCAATATTTTTCCTATAATGATAATGTCTATATATCATATATTCTAATATCAATATTTCCAATTCTACATCATGTGTTGGATAGTTTTTCTCATGGATCATTAATTTGAAGGATGCACATGCTATCAATTTTTTATATTTCTTGATCTCAAATCCCAATCCTTTTATAGAAACATCACTATAGGTCAAAAATCAATCCCCACTAGTGGGTAAAGTGAGAATGTGTGTAGTGATTAGCCTCTTATTATTTTATTTTATTACTTATTCGTATTCATCATTTTAGTCTAACTGTACCCCATTATGAGATTGGTTGGTTAGTGGTCTTGAAAATAATGAGATGTTTCACAATAATCAAGGTTGGTACCCATTTTATCCATCGTAAATACCTATTTCATTCATAGAGGTTGGTCTGATCTATCCTTCAATTTCCTCTATTTTTTAATGATCTATATATATCCCATTATTGGTGATTACATGCCCCAAGAATGATACTTTATCTTGGTATATATAGGATTGAGAACTCAACCTATTGTTTAGTAGTAAGTACAATATATTGTTTTAATAACATATTATTTCACAATATCTTCAGTCCCAATAATTCTATAAAGACATGTTTTCTCGTAAGACACTGGTATTCAATCTTGAGATGATAATACCATAGAATATTTATTTTCATCCATGCACTTATATTGAATGGGAAGTTTATTTGGGGTATGGAGGTTGAATTCCTTACATAAAAGGAAAACTAATCAATGACTAGGATAACATCAAATTCCAGATAAATTAGATTGACATGATTTTCATTAAGAAAATTCACACAAAAGTCATGTGGTGATACAATAATCAAAGAATTTTTTCCTAATTAAATCATATCACATTATGTGGTGTCTCAATGCTCTTAGAAAACATTCAGGATATGATAGTGTGTTAAGAATTGAAGTACTGGATTACATACACAATTCTATATAAGAGTTTATGTATTCTTCAATCATCACGATCCACCTTTGCATATGACCTTCCTTTTCCCATGCACCAAGAGATTGTTTGTGCTCATCATCCCCATTATCTCTTTTAATAGAATATTTTCAATAAAATCCACTTGATTCCCACAATAAAAATATAAAACTATTAATGGTACCTTTGATTGAACATTATTTTATTTATTAATATTATAATAATTATTGATTTTTCCATTAAAATTAGCTACTTTACGCCCTAGTTTTTCTTTTCCCAAAACATATTCTAGTTCCTTTTTGAAATTTCAAAAGGTATGAAATTTCTCATTTTTGACACATAGGAAATTGAGTCATCTTTCCTTTATAACATCTACTGTATTAACATCCATAAGATGTTTTCATTATATTATTTGACCAGTTTAGAGACTCAACTATATTCCAGTCATTGATCATAATTTTTGATATCTGGTTTTTTATAATCACAAGAAATATTATTTTCCCACATTATATTATATTTCTCATTTTGGAAGTCATTACATCACCCATTTCAATGGTTTTGGACTCAATTCCACATATTTAAATCCATTTAATAAAATAAATCAAACATTTAGGATGAAATTTTTTAAAATTTAGACGCTATAATATAAAACCATGAACATTAATGTATAACTCATAAATTACATATATTACATACTATAGTAATTTATAGTTTCAAAACATGTATTCCGACATGTATTTCCTAAAAGTATGTATAATGGGATTTTTGTTCCCTTATTAATAGTTTATAATTATATTTTAAATTTAAAAAATAATTTTCCCCTATAGTGTCAAATCAGATGTGTAGTAATGCCTCTTTGTCATTAAGCATGTGAAGAAAAATTCAAACTCAATTATCTATTTTCATGGATTTTACCACTATCTGCAACTATCTTATAACAACACCAATTTTTATAGTCCTGATATGGATTTATTTTTTTTAAACCATGTACTCTTTACTTTAAAAATATGTAGAGATGGTTTCTTATGATTAAAATTATACATAGAAATTCTCGTAGAGTTTTTTATCTTAATCTCTAAAAATACATAGACTTTACTATGATACCAACTATGAAAACCCATATATTTAATACACTTTATTTCATGATTTATTTCATAAGGCATACTTAATACCACCCCAAAATATTATGGGGCCTGGTGTATATGTATAATTAGGAACACATCAAAACAACATGAAATTGAAATAAAAATACAAAAACCAAAACCTTATATGATGCCATTAAATTTACTTGATCATTTAAAATTTCAAATGATAACTTGGGGATGTACATCAGAAATCAATGAGGTATAAAAACTAGAGTGTTAATAGTCGACTAATAACATTATGAAAGTAATAAATGTGATTTAATAGGAATATCAATGTAACCCATGAAGTGTGAGAGTCATAAACATGAATATTGACATGAGATAAATATGTAAACATGATGTGAACATTGGAACATGGAAACAAAATAAAAAAAATGAATTTATAAGCATATGTCAAGTATAATTGATGAGACATCATAACATAGTAAACTGAGAATAATCTATCATGCACCATACCTGACATATAAAGAGATAAAACATTACAAAATAAATTAGAGGTATATATAATTCTGGTCCCACTGGTCTCATTCATATCAAGTACATGCACAAGTTTGGAACATAGATCATGAAATACAATGAAATATTTCATCAATTTTAATATCAATATTAATAAATATGGGTTATATACGTGTAATTAAACAACAAATTAATTTTAGTTGAATCTAAATGAAAACTATTGATTATAAATGTGTATGGGAATTTACATTACCAATGATTGTCATGGAAAACCCAGAGGATAATTTCATCGCATAAGGGGGTACATGAAAATTCATGGATATGGGTAATGAGAGTTAATGGGGGTCTATAATAACTTTTAAATCAATACAATATTAATATTAATGTGTAAAAATGTATCTCATAAGGAGAAATTTGGTATCTAAAGGTGTAATGTAATGATTTTGTTTGGATAAAGAGAAGGAGAGGATCCCTAACCTTGAGAGGGCGCATTCAAAAACCTGATAGAAGGTTCTTATGAAATTGGAAACACCCTATGAGGTATATAGAGAGATAATATATGACTAAAATAGTTCTAGAGTTGTTTATTGTGTCTTAGAGTGGGAGGTTGGGTGTGTTTTTTTAGAAATAGGGAGAAAATTCATTATTTATTTCGAAACAATGGGTTTGCAGTCTATATACTAAATTAATCTAAAGAACTAACCATAACATGTGGAATCCATAATGTTTCTACCAATTATGAGTTTATTTAATTTTACAAAAATGATAAAAACCTAAATATACATAATAATAACCATGGTGATGTGGAAGTGATTCATGTTTATAAATCCTTGATTTTAAAACATTAAAATGTCATATAGGTTTTGAGAGATTACTTAAGAGTTTATAAATTTCATCAAATAAAAAATTCATTATATTAAATTTGAAATATAAATTTGATTGTCTATACTTTTTATAGTATTTATAACATCACTTTTGGCATCTAAGATTTGATAATACATACTGTACAATTATGTCGTTTTTAATTATTTCCCAAAATTTGGAATATCATAGAAAATTATGAAAAATTAATCATTGGATAATAAAAGAATCATTATATAGGAAAATAATATTTATTTAATAAAAATAATTCATGAATTGTTATATTTTAGACATTTAATTAAAAAGTCACTATTTTAAGAAAAATATTATTTTGTTAGAAATTTTTTTTTCAAAACATTGTAAAAATTAAATTTGAATACATAAAATTATATGATAATTAATAATTAATAAAAATTATTTAATAACATAATTATATGAAAATAACATTGATTTCCAAAATTCAAAAATTCATCAAAAAGTATGTCTCATTTTAAACTTGATATTTGCCTAAAATATAATTTTTGTTTCATCATATCAAAATACAAGTTTTAAAAAACATTTTATTTATTAATTATAATATTATAAAATTGAAATATAACCATTAAATTAAATAAATAAATAAATTAATTCATATCATTAGATTCTAGATACATATCCTTTTAATAAACTGGTAAATTCCCATAGGGTAAGGTCTATGATGGAGACATTTAATTAGGATTGTTCGGTGAACATTGTTTTGGCCACAATCTCAATGAGATTGAAATTATCATGTAAAAATTTTCACTTATGTGTTAGTTATTGAAACACTTTTTTTGTATTTTTCAAAAGAAAATACATTTGAATCTTGCTCCCTTAGAGGCTCTCATAAATGGGCTTTATTGAGTGTGATCCTACATATCTAGGAAATCACATCCATTATTAGTAGAAAATGTATTTATTATAACAATATATATAATTACCATAACTTCACTATATAATATCTATACTATCATCAATTATTATTATTGTCATTCTATTATATTTTAGTGGATATAAATTATAACAGTTTAAAATTACCAAATCAATGTGTGTGTGCTTTCTATGATTTCATTTTATTATATGAAATTTACTCATTATAACATGGAATTTAAATTATAAATTTTTTGTTTATTATAATATATGTACCCATATGAAATAATGGAAAAAACATACCTCAAATAAAAAATCATTTATAAGTCAAATCAATAAAAGAAATTGAAAACCAATAAAATAATTTGTACCTCAAATTCTAAGGAAAATAATTATAAATAGAGAGTTTAATCAAGCCCCATTAGTAGAGGACAATAGGTCCCTACATCCAAATATATCCATCTACAGATAAAATCATTGAATTATTTTGTATGATATTTTTTCATTAAATGGTGTTCCAACACTAGCCATATTGATGAGAATTAATAGAATGTCCTGAGATATATTTTTAACATCATGAGTATTATGAAGTTTATAAATATGAGGTACAAAAACACCCAAAAATAAAAATCCATCATGAATGAAGTATCATATTGAGGTTTTATTATTTAATTTATTGTTTAATAGATAACATATTATCTCTAGCATAGTAACTGTCAATGTATTTTATTTATTAATGTGATTGTTAAAATTCATTAACTGTAATTGATATTTTAGCATATAATCACATGATATGTCTCTAATATGAATGTCATATAATATTCATTGTATGTGAGTTAGTTGAATGATATCAAGTATCATTATATATATACACAATGATGTGGATTCAAATACCATGAGATAATGAAAACATCACCATTACGAACCTTAAAACAATACATATTATGATTTAGTATATATTTTAAATAATATCTTCTGTAAAACCCCATGACCTTTTTGGGGTATGAAATTTAGTGAGAATTTTCCTTTTTTAGATAGTGATTTAGTTTGAGAAATAGGATTCGGATTGAGAATCAATAGGGTTTAATAGATTGAATACTGTTTTGGGAATGGTTTAAGGCTAGAGTGATCACTTAGGTGTTCATGATTGACATTTGTGGGATAATTTGAGGTATAAATTTATTTATAGGGGTTTTTAGCCTTTAATATTCTGTGGTATGTGAGCATAAACTCACTAAAATATGATGCTTAAGAGCTACTAGCATGGTGAGGTGGTGGAGTGTGTCCATAACATTCTCCCACTAAATTCCCATGTATATTGGTTTTTTTCCTACCATTTTCTCAATAGGAAAAATGGTGGAAAAAATAAGTAAGATAGGTGTTATGGGTGAAAATAGGGGAATCCACGGTGATCGAGGTGCTTGTGGACCAAAATTATATCGTTTGTTTCATGGACTATAGATTCATGGTATAGTTCCTAAAGAACCCCATCATTCTATAGTATTAAAATCAATGTAATTTTAGTGACTATTTTGGTGAGGTGGTATCCCAAATGGGAAAATGATACGGTGATCATTGTAGGGAAGGGACAGTGGTGTCTTAGTTAATATAATTTGTTTTAATGTGCATGGGATATGCAATATGAAACCCAAAAATCCCAAGTGACAATGTTTTTAAGTGATCATAGAGGCCTATAGGCATTGGCCCCTTCCCAGGAACTCGTAGAATGTGAAATTACTAGGTAGGTCACCATGGTGGGCATTCGGTGGTCGAAATGTAATATTTTATATAATGGTGTGCACGTGGTTTCAATTTTGGTTAACCATAGGAAGAATGAATTCATGTTGTGTCTCAGGGTATGATATGTGATCCTTTATCTGGAATTATGAGAGGGATGATCCCTTCATCGTGGTCCTCATCTAGTCAGGGTGCCTTAGGGTCTACATGTGGGTTTACCATGACATGTTTTATATTATGGTACTTTCCATTATTTTTATTTGTAATGGTTTATTTTGGACACAAATCCTTTTTACCACAATTAGTTTTTAAACACCACTCCTCATTTCTTCTCCAACATTAGCAACTATGTAAAGGAGGTGGGTCTATATTTTGGTGCAATAAGAATGAAAAATGGGATTTATGAAATTATTCATTATTAAATTAAAGAAATTAAATTATTAATTATAAAAATTAAATTAAAACAATAATTATTTACTATTGTGGATTGAGGGATGTTATTTAGAGAAGGTTCATAAGTGGGATGATTTTTGGGGAGTGTCACTATGTTATGGAAATAACATTATTTTGAGGTAGGTGTCCCTAGAACATTATCATTATGGTTTATTTGATTATATAAATGTGTCTGACCACACAATTGTGGAAGTATAACCTTTTTAAATCAGGTAAATTTTTACGTTAAGTAAAATCATTATAAATAAGTTTCAATCATTTAGGTATATGATAAACCTGGGGGTGTTGGTTGATTCAACAGAAATCAATGTCTCATGGATAAATTATATATAGAACCTTTTAATTCCATTAATTCAATATTGTGAGACTTCAATAAATCATATAAGAATAGTTCCTCTTAGTATAGGTTCATTAGGGACCTACGAGTATAGATTGGTAAGGAATTGTATGTGTTTTACCCAATTAGGATTTCATGGAACCATGTGATTCATTAGATCCTTTCGCTAACAATGATTTGTGTGGGGTAAATATTCCTCCCTAAAAAAGTTATGACCAACTAGTTCATATTCCTTGTACCTTTTCTATTAGTCCTATGTGCAAGTGGTGACTTATTTTTTATTTGAAATTAATGTGACTACTATTTTATCTATCTAGGGTTTTAAGACATATTAATTTACTAATGAGGATGATGAGGTCATGTAATGTTTATAATGATTCCAATGGATGTTTTTCTCTCACAGTGATAGGTGTTTCTCCAAAAAAAATAATTAGATAATGAATCTCATGTGGGTGTATGTGTTATGATGGAACCTAGGGTACCCTAGTAGTTTACCCCCATGATATTATGACCCTAGGGAAGGAAACTATGGTAATGGTTTGTATTTTCTTTATGATTCACCTGAGTACCCAAATTGAAGATGATCTTGATATATTTTTGATACCAGATATATGTCTCATGATCCAGTCTATGAGCCCAATTGTATATATATTGACCAATATTACCACATAAGAATTTAAATATGAATGATGATTATGGAATTAAAGGGGATAAATTAAGAATCAACTTTTAAGCATAATGTTATATGAGATGTGGAAGAGTGGGAATCCTCTAGTGAGATATGATGATAGAGAAATCACAAGGTAGATCACATTACCATTAAAATGATTCATGTTATACTTTAAATAATTTTCTAGACGCACATTATATTTTAAATTCCATGGATACTACATGGTATTATTCAATATAGATTGTTGAATATGGGATTTAAAATATGTTACCTGAATCTAGTGAGTATGACTCACTATTATGGATTTACTAAGGTCATTCCCCTAGGAATTTGATTATACTTGATTCTACTCTATTTAAAATTAATTTATCCTAGGTATCAGTGTTGGGATGTACCACTATATGGCCATCGGGTGTGGTACTTATTGTCAAATTATTATGACATACTCAGAGATACACTACCAATGGTTAAAATATTAATATTTTATCCAGAGTATCATGTTAGATCCCAAGTATCGATGAAGTATAATCATCTATTCAATTGTAGTTATTATATATATTCTTATGGTCAATTGACATTCCCATGATCCAGAACAACTGTTTATATATTGGAAAATCTTTTTTTGTGCCCATCAATATTGTACTCAAGCACTGGTCTGGAGGTCATAACACATGGAAACCTGAGCTATCTTTAAAGATTTTATATTCAAGTTGGGTTCCCTAATGTTTAATGATTTAAAAGATAACATATATTGATTTGAATATTAGGATCGAGGTACGACTTTGGGGTGGTAGTGGATTAAAGTTAATACTTACTTTTTTGTTTTAATTTATTTCTCTATGATAAGCCAAGTGGGAGGTTATATAATATTGTTTAGCATGTTTGTGAGACTTTATGACTATTATGCTTCTACATATATTTTTTTTGAAGGTAATTTCATAATTTTCTTATTTTTATTGATATTATTTGGTTATTTATATGTCATTTCTCACGTTGATATGGTAGTACAGTCTCTTAATAGTTAAAACTATGAAGCCCACTAAATTTTAATATCCTATGGGGTAAAAGTAGGTACCCCTAAGGTCATATTGTGACTTCATCAGGTTAGTCACCACTTTGTTTATACATTTCACGGGAGAACATCAAAAAGTTGTATCTGATCATTTATGTGATTGATATCATAGAGAAAATTATAATTTTTTTATCTTATAGTTTAGGGAAATGATAGACTGGTAACAAGGGAAAGTGTTAAATATTGTGATTTTGCTTTGTCTATTTCATTGTGATAACCATTATTGTGTTTAAGTATACGTTACCAATAGAAATTGATTACTAATCATGGTTTCTCATTTTATAGTTGTATGATTTCACATATCCTGATGAATAGGTGTTGGATTTTTGATTTATAGGTTTTTTCACTTAACTTGATGGAAAGATCCAGGATATTATGCATCATTTTTATGATGGTGGATTTACATTAATGATACAACTTTGTGTTTGATTAATATCAATAACGTAGAGGGTTGAACAAAAAATTGTTAATAAAATAATATATAAGAAAATTTTTTATATAAATTTTTGGTGACCTTCAACATATATAAACCATGATAAATTTCATTGAGATGATAGGTTATGTGGATTCTGTAGAATATGTTTCTTGAGGAAAACAATTAATTCTATTTATATATGAAATTTATCATGACCCTAGTAAGTCTGTATATTCATTTGATTCCATAGGGATAACACATTATGGGTGATTCTAGTTTTAGATCTCAAAATAAAATAGTTTCAGTTATTTAATGTGTCAGTGACTACCTATATGATGTTTGCCAATATAAATCCCAAGTTTTATTTCACACAACTGAACCATGTGACTATTACATTCATAATACATATCCTTTTTCATAATTCCATTATATATATATTTCTATGTATTTATTTATTTTTGTATATATGTATGTATACTTGTATGAGTTGGTCATCTTGGGGGGGGGGGGTAATCCCATATTAGGATTCATAGTGATTATTAGTTCCCTAGTAGGTGGAGACCTAGAATGTGATATTAATTATATATATATATATGTGTGTGTGTCTGTGTGTGTGTCTGTGTTTGTATGAATTATAGAGTGGGTTTTAGTACATGATTTTCCTTTGGGTAGTGGAAACTGGAGTAGAGGGGCATTTACCCACGATTTCTAACATGTATGGGATTATTTTTAATTGATAGGTGTGGTATCCTAGTTTATAGAGATGTGTATGAGGGTATAGATTAGATGTCTCATATGAGGGTAAATACAGAGAAGATTTAACAGGGGCTTCATAGTTCCTTTGAGATGGGAATCCTTGGTAAATAATTTAGGCTATAAGATCAGTGAACAAGAGATTCTACTATGTATATATTATGAGTCATGGAGGTGCCTTGAGATTTCAGGATAACAAAACAAATTTCATTTTGGAATCTAGGCTGGTTTCATGGTAAGGATAAGTATAATGTCTAAAAATGGTGTTTCTAAGAATTTCCACCAATGAGATAGTATAATTTTATCCAGGATGGATTTTTCTAGGATGGTTGGAGTGTGGTTAGACACTTGTGTTCTTGGAATTTTGTATTTGTAGATGGGTGGTCT
This sequence comes from Viscum album, assembly GCA_963277665.1. Lineage (NCBI taxonomy): Eukaryota > Viridiplantae > Streptophyta > Magnoliopsida > Santalales > Viscaceae > Viscum > Viscum album. The sequence goes on along the minus strand of OY728159.1, from coordinate 115,754,881 downwards.
TGTGATAGTACATGGAATATGTGAAATGTCGGATTTTAATATGATTACTGGTGGCGATTCAAGAAATATAAGTTCGATATTCTATGATCATTGTAAATGGTTCAAGAATGTGAGGCTTAAATCAATGGTGTGAATATAATAGGTGTATGAGACAATATATATGATCATTAGGTATGGGAATATACACCTATTGGATTTGGAAGATATGTAGATGTTATACACTGGTTACACATAATTCCATTGAATTTAAAACCAATGAGCCTATGTGTACGTTTCATGGAAGATTGTTTTATATAAATATTTTAATCATGGTTTCCAAATGATTTAGTGGAAATTATTAGTGTTCCTTTATAGGGAGATGTTAAATTGTATATAGATCAAATTACCATGGAGTGGTTGTCATGAATGTGTTCCTTGAAAAGCCGTTTTAGGGAGGAATGATGATGAAACCTATTTGTTTTCTACATAAGGAGTGCTATATGTAAATCTATATAGAGGGGAGCTCACTATTTTCCATGTGAGTGTTTTACCCTCATTATAAATGAAATTTTTTAGTATATTTAGGGTGATGTTCTTTTTTAGTTGGGAACAACTTGGGATTGATGTTTTTTATTAGCACTCATTTATATGAATAATTGTCATGACTAGTGATAATGTGTGTAGATGGGAATATTTATTGACATGGAGATATGATCCTTGTGTAGATAGTGTAATGTGTATGATGAAAAAAATTCTAAGATGGTCATGGTTTGTTTTGAATACTATTGTGTAGTTAGATCCAACAGGATTTGGGTTCTGGGTGAATACAATATTTGAGATAAGAATGTGTCATTGGATGGAATCAATGTGATGGAATAGGGTTTGGTATGAAATAGAATATGATCCAAGTTTGAGATAAATTTGAGATATTTGGGTCCTTGGGTTATGTTCATGACAACTATTTTCATTGGTCATTGATCTAACTATAGAATTACACTAGATTCTAGGTAAGACTTTAGTGTGGGTGTCAGAAGATATTGAGATGACAATATGGATTTATTTATTGTTATTAGGTATTATAATAGAATACTAGTGGGTGATACTAAGATATTTTTGAAAAAAAAGTATAAAAACATATTATTATATTTTCAAGATATCATTTGAGGTAAGATGGAATCTATACTAGGTGGGTCTATGGAAAACTAATAATGTATTTCGGTAAGAGGTTTCAGTAGTGGGGAGAAATGTGGTTTGAAATCATCCTTTATGAATATAGAATTATAATGGGGAGCACTATCATCATGATAAAGAATTTGTTATTGAAACAATGGTGTTTTTTGATATATGGCCATTGGTAAGCACTGTCAATGTGTTTCTGTTAAGGGTATGTGTGGTGTCTTGTATTTTGTGAATTGTCGACCTTAATATTGGAGTTATTTTAAGTGAATATTATTCTACATTTTGTGTTTTGTTATTATGATATGTTTTGTAATTATGAGTTTTGGTAAGTCATGATTAATTTATATGGCTTATTAGGACTTATTTAGGATGAGAAGTGGTTTTTTGGGTAGATTTTAAAACCCCATATCCTTTTCATGTTACAAAATTCAGAAATAATTTAATTTTTTTTCAGTATTTTTGTTTTTGGAATCATGACTAAAATATGTAATATACATGATGGGACCAATATAATATTATTTTTATGTATGGATCGAGGCTTCGATGATGACTCGGGTTAATAGGAGTTGTATATTAGAACCAAATTGAGTTTTTTAAGAGTTTTTAATGATTTTGAGCCTTACAATGTTTCTGTTTAATTAGGGGAACCTGACTACAATATGTTAATTATGAACCATGGTCATGCTGAAGTCCTGGTAGGTATACATGGGAGTTTCCCGAATATAAATTACTTTTTCATTTTGTGTTTTTCTTTCTATTTCCCTGGTGGGAAACATGGTTTCCAAGAGTAATAGGTTGGGTGATTCAGGAGATTATAGTGGTGGCTTAAGTGAAATGGTGCATGTGGACCAAAATTGGGTCCCCAATCTCATGGCCATTATTTTTTTGGGTGTGGTGATTAGGAAACCCCAAGAACCCATAGATTATAGATTGTGGGTGTTTTAATGGATTTTTTAACCAAGGGGGGTCCCCTATGGGATATGTAAAGGGTTACTACACCACAACAATGGTCATGGTTCCTTAGTCAATAGATTCTAGTTATGGGTTATAGGGTTTTCCTTCACAAACTCCAAAATGCAATGGAATCTTGGAATTATAGGTATCATGGGATCTTGGTGGCCTTAATAATTTGTTGTGGACACATGATTGTTGAATAAACCAAGTGACTGGATATGGTGGGTGTTGAGTTTTCAAAATGAAATCATTCGTTCTATGATGTGCTATTTGTATGCATTTTGATGGACCCTAGGTTACACAACACCAAATTCCTACATTATTCTAAAATGGCGTCCCCTATTCAAAAAGAATATACGGAGGATTCTTTCATCATTTCCCTCAACATGTTGAGTGTATTTGGGGGTTACCTAAGGGTTCACCATTTCATGGTGATTTCTATGGTTCATGTTTTCCCATCCTATTTGGTTTTTTTTTCTAAAACCCGAATTATAACTCACTTATTTTTAAACACATATCCTCTCATTTCATTATCCCTTTCACACTTGAAAACTATTGAGGTCTACCCCCATAGCTGCCTTATTAATTACCCTTAAAAATGAGATATTTTGGATTTGATTCTCTTAGACTATAATAGGGAGAATCCCTCATTATTCTTTCTTTATTTCATCCCCTCATGTTCATCATATATTGGTGAATAATGACTTGAGCTTCAACATTATTATCACTATAAAATGGAGAATTTTTTTTAAAATGATGTCGATTTTTCTTGGGATGGATAGAGGACATCCAAAGGTGTTGAACCCATTCCATTTCATGCCTTTTTTTTAATATACATTACTAAGTGTATTTACTTAATGATTCTGATTGAATTTAAATAAATTATATATTTATTAGGTCTATAATCTTATTAATGCTTCCTAGTATTGACTCAAAAGGATACCATAAAACATCTAAAATTTCTTGTTCTCCATATCGGTGCATTGAGTTTGACCTATCTGTTTTAGTAATTATAACTTGTTAAATTAAATAAAATATATTATAAATTTTTATTATTAAATGGAATAATTAATTAATAATTTTTAATAATTATTTATTTATAGTATTGGCTAGATATTGGTTCTCAAGATATGGGTTGGGATTTAGATGAGCTCGAAAGAGATTCCTCGAGCTGTATTAAATAGAAATAAATCATTTTTTTTGGAAAGTGGTCGCAAAACATTAGCCTTATAATTTATTCATTTCATTATATATATTTGATGTGTTTCCCGTCCAAAATTGAAGTTCACCATGTTAAAATTAATTAATTTTAAATATTAGTATAATTATTTTCAAAGATATGTAATTATTTCGGGCCAAAATGTAGCCATCAGAATCAGTTGATATGTCAATTTCAATTGGATTAGTGATTTTTATTATTTAACCCTTGATTAATATGGAAACTAGTGGTGATACATAACTAAAACATCAAAGCCTATTTTACCTTGGTTTTATTGCATTAGTGACCTTTGATAATAGGTCTGTAAGAAATTTGGAGTGTTTAACCTTATCAGGGATTAAGGGTACCTGAGTATGCTTTAGAACATTCAATCTACAAATTATGTGTGTGTGGAGTGTATTATATCATTATAATTTGATAACCTAATTGGTATTCTGGGTATATTTTTAATTTGTTGGTTATGGGAGGCACAACCAATGTTTTATTGGGAATTAATAAGGCCCATGTGGAATCCCCAAAGGGTAATGCATCATGTTTATGAAACTGATGTGGGATGACATTGTATCTAAGTTACATGAGCTGACCAGTGGTATGAGAATGGAAAAATGGATCCCTTGAGGATGTCCATTTTATGGTGAAACCGTGGTGACCCCAAAAAAATTCTTTATTTTTACTCTTACCATAGATAGGTTGACTGTGATAATAGGTAGTGACTATTGTTGTTGTCACCATAGAACCCGAATCAATGATGGACCTAATAGAGTTTTTATAGATGAGATACTCCTTAGGATAAAACCTTTGAGATGGAAATTATATGTATTTACTAGGATCAATCATAAGAAATGATCTTATCAACCATTACTAAAAAATTCTAGGGGTTCATTTGAGATTTGTTTGTTTAGTCTGTTGTTATATAAGATGTGGTCTGATGGGCTGTTTTCCCCATAGTTCTGAAAAGAGAATAATATTAAGTTGGAAAAGATTCACAATGAAACTATTCAATGTATTCTCCATAGATCTAATGGATCCACCTCATACATGAAATTAAAATGATACAACTTAGGATTCAGGTGTTGATCATGAAAAGTCAGTAATTTTGATGAATTTTAAAAATTCATTGAATATACCTCAATGAATTATATTTCATAGTATCATCCCTCTAGGAATATTTTGTATTCATGATACTTATATAATATTTACTAGGTCCCCCTCACTAGGAATTTGATTATGGATTATGATATAATATTTCCCTAGATTAACTAATAATATTTTTTTCTTCACCTACAATATTATTTTTTGGTGCCTAGTACTGGTTGTTACAGTCATAAGACATGGTCAAAGATATATTGAGACTAGATGAAGATGTTATATTCTATCCAAGGTGTTATATTTTATCCTAAGGATTAATTTTTTTTTTATTTGAATTTACTTATTTATTTATTATATACATCTAAGTATGTAAGATGAACATAAACAAACACTTTAATTTTTTACTAGGGTTTCACTGGTGGATCATTATTTCGATGTACTGAAAACATACTTAAGTGATTATGATTCATGGGTACCTAAGTAGTCTTCACTAATAATATGTTTTCATAGGTAAGATCCACCATTTTTCATCATTCTGCAGAAATCATATATAGGGTTTGAAACCATGATTGATGTATAGAGCAAGGATTTCTATCGATCCACCCATATATTGACATTAATTGTTTGAGTAATGGTTTTGTGATCAATTCAATGGGTGGATAATTAAATTTTTCTTGTATAACTATCGGTTTGTATAATCTATTTTATTCCATATGACATATGTTATGGAATTTTTAGTTTTAAAAGTTTAACAAACTCAATGTATTATTTATATATGGGATTTTATTAATTTTCTTATATTTTACACTTTGATATGGGGGTATGTTCTCCCAATAGTTACACCCTAGACCCCCACTTCTACTTAGAATCCTATGGAATGTGAGGACGCATGTGTGAGGTTAATTAGAGACTAATTTATTTTATAAATCATTCAGTGACCTCAGGTTGGGGGAGGAATTCACATATCCATAGAATTAAAGGATCATAATATTTATTAAAAAACAATTATATTATTTGAATCCATCCTATCATTTATGGACACAAATATCATATAAACTCTCAAAAATTTTGATAAAATGATTTTTTGAAAATATTTTCATTATTCTAGGGAATACTATTTGAAATTATAATCCTTTATAGTGTTGAAAACATTTATGAGTTCTCCAATTCATACTTTTATATAATTATTGGCCTCTATAAAAACATAATTACTACTAATGATATTAAGGGATTTGTTGTGATCTTAATAAAAAAATGATAAATCTATATGACCATGTTTTCTACAAGTTGAATCTCTAAAAACCTATAAATTATGATATAATATCATTTTCCCACATAGTGAGTGACAACTAGACATAGATCATGTCTGTCTTATATATTCCATCTCATTTATTCATTATTTATTTTGAAATTGGTCGATTAGTTTCAAGGATTATATCATAAGTATTTTATCAATACATTTGATATCATCACATATCACCCCCACAAAGAAAATAAAAAAAACCACCACTCAAATTCAATTGAGGCCCCAAATGTTATATTTAACAAATAAGAGGATAAATATTATCATGGTTATAATAAAATGATGACATTATTAGCAATATATTCAATCAACCCATTATTAGATATACCTTATGGTTGACATATAAATGTTATCAATGTATAAAGGTTCACAAGATAAGTATCTTTAGAACTTTGGATAATGGGGATCTTTATTAATCATACATCCCTAATTATATTAATGATGAAATGATATATCATATAATATAATTTATTTGGCCATTTATGATAATAAATCATCACTATTATATCATGTGTATACTCTATATAATATTTATGATTTTAAATCTGTTAATTATAAATAAAAATATCAATATATAATAATCATAGATAATTATATATTAAGGAAAAATCATAGTCATAATCTGAGTAGTTTTATTTCTCCATTATTCAGGTAATATATGGTTCAAACATGAATAAATAAAAAATAGTTATTTCTAGGATCATAAAACCCTGATAAATTAACATTGATGTATAAAATATCTAGAATCTCATTTATCTAATACCATAAGTAATTACATGAACCAAATTTTAATTTTTCATTAATTGATTTATTAATGGATATTTTATATTATCTAATTGAGTAACCCAATAGCTCCATACATCATTATTATCTTTAAATTTTTGATTGGAATAGTATTTTCAAATGTTATTTTAGTCCCACGGTGTGTTGAAGGATCCCTGTCCTATATAATTATCCATTATTATCACATTAAATTTCAATTTCTCAAATAAATATAAGATCAACCCTATGTTTGGTAGGAAATTATTTATCCAAATATATTTACACATGTCATAGGATTATTCTATATACTATACCTTAATTGTCATGTATTCCGCAGTTGTTTTTATAAAACTATTATAACATATTGGTCTACCATTGAGGGAAAACATAAATATTTATTGTGATATCATGTATTCATTTTTTGGTTGAAAACTATCAACAATTTAATCCCTTATATTGATCTAATCAACATGAAAAAGAAAAAATACATATCCTTACTTATTATCATGTAACTAAGGATATCTTCAAAATCATATAGGGACTCTAACTAGGATTTTATTTGTATATACTTATTACACTCAAAGAATAAGAGGATTTAGGCCAAGTAAATAACATAAAATACATTATAGATCCTATAATTACTGTGTTAGGAATATTGTCTAAATTTCTCATTTATAACACTTTAGAAAATTATTATGTTTTTGTAAAACATGTGGATAAAAATACATGAGATAAACCATTTTTAGAGTTATCCATGATAAACACCATTAAAAACATATTTTTTCTATAGTTTTCAAAAAAAACCTCATTAATAAATCAAAATAGATCCTCCCAGTATGTTGTATTATTTTCACATGATACTCAATGAGAAACCCATTCCCAACTGAATGTTTGAAATATGTAAATTTTTGACATAATTTCTAATGATGTATATTTCATCTTCATACCACACATGAAATAATTGAAACCTCCTACAATAACAAATGCATAATCCGTAATTAACCATATTATTTATGATACAAAACTAGATTATTTTTCTATAGACCAGAAAAGTTATCTTTTTAAAGATTACTTCTATCAATTAATAGAACATCATAATTTCGACATAATTGGAGCTTTATTTTTACTTTTAGAACCATCATACATTAATATATACACATTTTTGTGGAAATTCTATCTAATGAGTTTTAATATCTATTTGATAGAACTTAGATTCATAAAGTGAATCTATGGAAGGAAACGTCCAAATGGGAAATATCATTACAATAGGTTTAATAATTTCATTATAATCATTAATGTAAATATAATTAGATTATTTTTCCTATAAGACACCATTATAGAAATACCCTCAAATATAATAGATATTTTTTTTATTGAAAACCCACATTCAACTGATGATTCTTGCCTCCTAAAATGTATCCATTATGTTATAAAATAGTCTTTCTTATATAAAGATCATATATTATGTCATAGCCATAAACCAATTCTTTAAAATGTGATTCTAAATTTAGCCTAAGTTGGTAGTGGGTTCATTATCTATGAATATTAATTAATTATCATTTTCATTATGAAATGAAAATATATTATGATGCTAATGAATCATAATAGAAAATAACTAATATTGGAAAATTTTAATAACTTATTTTTCAATAAAATTTGGTGGAACCTAATTATTTTATTTCATAAGAACCATTATAGTTTTCTTGTTTTGAACTTAGACATTTATAATTATGACCCAGTAATACCAAAAAATTATAATCCTTCTCAACTAAAATATCACATCAAGCCATACAGATGTTTTGTTTCTAATGAATATTAAATTATTATCAAATAGATTACAGATAAGAAGAAATTAATTATATTTATTGATTAGTTTTCAAGAATACATACATAATAAATCAAAAACCAACACATTTAAACTTTTAAACAATTACCTAAATCAAACATGAAATTTCTCGAAGGGAATAATCGATCACCATGGGCTATACACTAGTGCATGTGAATCAAGAAACAATAAAAGGGAATTATTTTAGCATATGAAAAACTGTACAAATCAAAAGAAATAGATAATATATATATATATTATTACAATACAGTAATCAAGAATATAGTACCATAACATAGGCAAGGGGAATTCTTAAAATGTAACAATATTCCAAAATAACAATTTAACCCATATATTTTTATAATACATGGACCACATACTTCACCAATCAAAACCAACAGACATGGATTCTCCCTCAAGAACAACCACTCCATACTAGCGATTCTTTTTCATTTTCATGGTCAAATAAAATGAAAGGCCACCTATGTTAAACAACATATATAGTGTGTCATAAACATTAGACCATTAGGATCCAACCATGGGATTTTTTATTAATTCCTTTAAAAATAAACAAAATATGATCAATTTTAAATAAAACAAAGCATGTATCTATTATTCACAATTGCTAATAATAAATTATTTTAAAAAAATTTATATATAAAGAATAAAAATAGGTAGAAAATGTCATTTTCATAAACACAAGAACAAATAAAAAAATCAGTAAAAACAAGAATGAATAAATAAATTTATAAACATTGGAATGAATAAATAATTTTTAGTCATTGAACTATGCTTATAATATTTTGGGTCAGCTAGATCAATGTATAAGGATAATCACACATCATAGTGAAATATGGATCAAAGTGTTCACACTTACCTAGATATTAGGGTTTGGGGTAATATAATTATGACCTAATGAATTAAATCCCAACCCTCCTAAAAGTTTAGTTTCAATTTTCATTTTTAATCCATGACTAGTAAGACAAAATAAATTCACACCATGACTTTTTTAGAAAACCGACCAAATTACACAAGATCCCATGGTATTCTAGTAAATATGTTAAGGGGAAATTTTTCATCTCAAATCAGTTTTATCAATCATCAGTTAATCAACCCCAGATCATGTTTATCAAAACAGAAATTTCATATGAAAATTAAACATTAATCAATTTTCATAAAATTAATTTCATTTAAAAATAGTTCATTTCATTAAAATTCTATTGAACATATAATTAATTAGGTTCTAAAAATTCTTTATCAAATTTATTCTTAATATCCTTCTTCTAAATTGCATATCATTTTCCAAAAAACAATAATATATTTCTTAATCCATTTCTAATGTGCATTCTAAACAGACCACTAAATTTGAAAACATTTATCATTAATATATAATTATGATTTGGTAATCAAATAGAATTATATTTTATATTAATAAGTAAACAAAAAATTTAGTTGATAGTGATATGATTTTAAAACCACCTACCAGTAGATCAAATAAAACCTTGATTCCTCTATGATCGGTAATGAGAGATGAATATTTATAGTCCTCATGATCCCAGAAATACAAAGAGAAATTCCAAGATGAATTGGTTCAACCCAAGCCAATTCATGATAATTGAAGAACACCTAAATACCTTCTTGAATCATGATCATTTATAAAATCAATCAGATGGTAGTTAATTTTTTAATTTGAGGGAATTTTAATTAATAGACACATTGAAACACCTAATAAAATTTTCAAATTGTTTGATAAAACTCCTCTAGAAAATCAAGAATCATTCAATTGATTCATATTCTAAAACATCAATTTGTAATACGTGGTGTTTTCCACCATGAAATGGTGGCTTCACTAAAGAGATGGACCATGGGGACCACCCATGGATTTGTGAAAAAATATAGTTTGTTTTCGCCCAATAAGACACCAACCACAGTGTATTGGTGACCATACAATCCATGGTGAACATATGAATCTGGAGATCTATAATAATGATCATTCCACGCACGAGGTGTGGTGGATCTGACTTTTTTTCATAGTAGGTTCCAAGTAACATCATAACCTCAATCAAGGTCATGGTCTTTCCCATTCACACCCAAAAATTCATTAAGATACTTTTATGTCATTATTCACCTCCAACACTTCTGAAATTAAAAACTACTAACTTAAGGCCATAAAGAATGAAAACCTATTACCATATGGGTTCCACGATTCCATCCAATATAAAAGACTTATATCCTCACAAATACTCATTAAAGCACTAGTACACAAATAAACAAGGATACTACTCTCTAATAATTATATCATTCTGCAATTTCATATGAGAATTTAAATCTGGATGGCAAATAAATCTGGACAAAAGGAATATACTTCCTATTGAGAATCTCCACATGAGAATCAGACTTCCAAACTATTTAAGCAATCAATATCTTATTAGTATACACACCATTGTCTTCCCAATTTAAAATATGATTTGGGTTTGAATTATTTTTCATGAGTTCTGAATCATGTAAAAATTATTGATTGAAATAATTTTTGGTGGTAATGAATGAAGTATCAACAATTTTAATCATCTTAATGACTTTATAATATACTACAAACATCAATGTTAACTTCCCTTATTTTTAAAGTTGTTAGTTTCCAAGGATACATGAGACTCTATAGACTTCCATGTAATCAAATTAGAAATTTAAATGATGGAAAGGATGTTACAAATATTATTTATACCCAATCAGAGTAGTTAATGACCACTGAGGAATCATCTATAATTTCAACATATTCTCTTGGAACAAATGAGGTCCCACAGGGTAATCTTCTACAATCACATATAAAAAAAGTGTACATTTATAAGGGAATCCATATATGGCCTAAAAGGTTTATATTTTAAAATATTATTAAAATCTTTTTTTTTATAAAAACTAAACAATCCCCATATGGAAATCTTATTCTCCTGCAATGTAAAAGAAAAATGCACAAATTATGTCTTTAAGAATCAATATAGCCCATTTTGTTTAACCACCTAATTTAATATAGAATGATAAAATAAACATGATCTATAATCCCATAACCTCCTTGATGTCTCTCAAAAATCAAATTATTAATTAGAAATACCATAAAAAATTGCAGATATAAATCTATTCAACCAAAAAATTTCATATGCATCTAGATTTTACTAATTCTCAACTTTATAAGAATCATGAATATGAATAAGTTGAGGCAATTTTTTTAATAATTATATCACTATCCAAATAAAACTAATTTATCAAGGTGTATATGAATAACACAAAATGAAATCCATTGATATTTCATCTAATTTCCATGTTGGAACATGGAGTGTTTGATATATACCAGAATGCTTCAGATGCACAAACATGATCTATGCCTCGGAATAAAAATGAGAACCAGATTTGTGATTTCCTATTACAATGATAGAATCTATAAACATTTCATAATAACATAAAACATCTAAGTTTTTCCTAAGTGAGAAACTAATAGGAATGATCACAATCCCCATCACAGTAATTCTCATTGTTGATATAATAACATACAAATTACCAAAGAAAAATATCCCTCTAGAGATAGATAACTTTCAATAATGTTCTCCCCACTATATTAAAAATTTCTAATACTTAATAAATCATCATCAGTATAATGAACTAGCATTAAAACATTACATAATCTTGAATTAAATGAATAATACACATTAATGATCTTTTTTAGGTTTATAGTTTTAGAGAATTAGGACATAACTATTACATCTTAATGATTACAAAGTAGACACATCTACTCACTTTCAATTTTTTCACATAATAAAAATTATTGAACAAAATAGTCATGTCTAGTTCCATGTTTTAGAAAGCATGAAATTTTCTTGATCCCATCCTTGACTGTTTTCTACATTATGTCCTGTGAAAAGCATTTCAAAAACGTGGGATAAGCATAAAAAGCTCAGTAAGGGATATAAAAATACAGAAAGAAAACATTAGTCCATGTATACAAAAAATCAATGAAATCATAATTTACTCATAAAACATAATAACATTAACATACCTCATGAAATAATAAGATTTATTAATAAATCATAGAAATAATAAGACATAAAGGTAACTTGAGGCATTCATAAAATTCTTACGTAGGGAGTAACTCTCATGGTTATGTTTGGAATACCCATCAGAGTATATTCCCTAACTCAATTTGAAGAAACCTTAGCATTTAACACATTCTCATTACCAAATTCCTTGGAGATCTATCTTGGGCTCACCCTCCGTTAGTTTATCATAGAACCACCCATCTTCATAAATAATTCCCATGAATCATAACATAATCGTTTCACATAAAACATGAATAAAGGAAACATAACATTTTCACATTTCAATGACAATATATCAATAAAACACATTGATATAATCAAAATATTATCAAAACCATACTCAATACCAAAATAAAAGAAAAGTTAAACATGGTATTTATTTTTCATTTAAAAAAGTAATATCTTGTAGAGGATGCTGAAACTCAAATATTGGTCACGGCAGTAGAGAAGTCGTTGTCGCTGCATACGTAAGACAAAACATTCCTTTTTCCGTTAAGTAAAATACTTCGTGTAAAAATATTAATTTTGAATGAAATTAAAAGTAAAGAGTGTTTTATACACCATATAAAATAATGCCATTTGTAAATCAAAAGTTGTCTCAATGAAAGGAGATTGAGATGAAGTCTCATACAAAGACTGTGTCGTAAGATTAAAGATAAATCAATTACATAATTATGTGTGACAAATATAAATAAAATAAATATAAGTGGATATTATTTTAAAAGCAATCAGAGGTTATTCACACATATTCATAGCACTACATAATCAATAAGTAGAGATTTAACCCAAATAATTGAAATTCGGTTATAAAGTTCCCTTACAGAAATTCGACAGCCTAACAGCGTCACTTTAAAATTCATAAAATGAGTTGATAAGAGATAAAAAGGGTATCTCATCACTTGGACATAAAATTTACAATAATAAAGATATATAAGAACATATCCCAACATAAGAATATGTAAATTAAAAGACCTATCAAATGAAGTCTTTTAAAAAGAGGAGGGTGAAAGGTTCCTTTCCCGATTTGGGTAAATTTTGAAACGTACACCCCATGAAAGACGGGTTATACAATGAAGATGTAAATACCCATAAATTAAAGTATATTGAAAAAATAATACAATCATTGGAAGTACATAAACCTCACAACAGGAAATAGTGGAAAATATAGCATGAATCTCACGGGAATAAAAAGTGAGATAAAACCCATTGCATCGTTGTAATCAATCAAAACATATGAACAAAACATAATAAGAAACAAATTATTCACAGAATACTATGAATATAAATAGAATAATGATAATATATATCATATTTAAGTACAAA